>CM024764.1:28589636-29189636 GCA_014218235.1 Colocasia esculenta
TGTTTACATTTATCAAGACTGAAGAAGGAACAGTCACATATGGTGACAATGGTAAAGGATCAATAATTGGTTGTGGATCAGTTGGAAGCAAAGACAAGACACTGGTAGAAGAAGTTCTCTGCGTTGAAGGTCTCAAACACAATCTGATTAGCAAAAGTTAGTTATGCGACAAGGGACATCAAGTAAAGTTCCAAGAATCCAAGTGTTTAATCATCAAGGAAGGGACAACAATTTTTGAAGCCTATAGGGAAAGAATCTCTATGTATTATGTTTGGAAGATTTGAAAGGTCAAGATATATATTTGGCTACAAGCAAAGAGCAAAATGTAGAACTATGGCACAGAAGACTAGGACATGCCAACTTGGATGGAATTAGAAAGCTCATCAAGCATGAATTAGTGGAAGGTTTACCTAAGATAAATTCAAGACCGGATGAGATCTATGAACCATGTGCTAAGGGAAAACATGCCAAATCTTCTTTCAAATCTAAGACAATGGTCACCACCTCCAAGCCTTTAGAACTGCTACATATGGATTTATTTGGACTTATGAGGACTACAAGTCTAAGTGGAAAGAATTTTGAATTCGTTATTGTTGATGATTTCTCAAGATACACATGGGTCTCTTTTCTTGAACACAAATATGACACATTTGAAGCATTTGTCAAGTTCAGCAAGCTAGTTCAGAAATATAAGAAGGTTAGTATAGTAAGTCTTCGATCAGATCATGGAGGAGAATTTCAGAATGACAGGTTTGCAGAATTCTATGATGATCTAGGGATCGAACACAATTTCTCAGTACCAAGAACACCACAACAGAATGGAGTAGCTGAAAGGAAAAATAGAACTTTATTGCATATGGCAAAAACCATGTTATCTGAATACAACCTTCCAAGATATTTTTGGGCAGAAGTAGTTAATACAGCTTGCTATATTATCAATAGAGCTATGATTAGGCCTATATTGAAGAAGACAACATATGAATTGTACAAGCAGAAGAAACCCAAGATCAGCCATCTCAGAATATTTGGATGTCCTTGCTTCATTCACAACAATGGGAAGTCAAACATTGGTAAGTTGGATCCTAAATCCAATGAAGGTATTTTTATAGGTTACACTTCAAAACCCAAAGGATATAGAGTTTTCAATAAAAGAAGTCTATTAATTGAACAAATTGTACATGTTATTTTGATGAATCTAATCCTTCCATGAGAAAGGAAATTTTTAGTGATGATGAAGGTACAGAGAACCTATCTGAGAAAATGAAGGAAGTATCCATCAAGGATAATGGAGATCCACTCTTGGAAGAACTACGATAGAAAGATCTAATCCATGAAGATCGTCCTAGGGAATGGAGATATAAAAAAGACCATCTAATAGAAAACATAATTGGAGATCCAATTGTTGGGGTAAGAACTAAAGGTAACATTATTCCTTGTGATTATTTAGATTTTGTTTCTCAAATAGAGTCAAAGACAGTCAGTGAAGCACTGACTGATGAATCTTTGATTCTAGCCATGCAAGATGAACTAAATTAGTTTAAAAGAAACCATGGGGCTTGGAAGTGTTAGATTCATTTAATCTCTTCTTTTGAACATCTTTTATTCCTTCAGAGGTATGCCCCACAGGTTTTGTAATGATTTCTCACTTATATTTACAAAATTCGGTGTAGCAGGTTGATCGCCTAGGGGAGTGGTACCATTTCACCCTGTTGGGGTGGAATGCACTTGACTAGTCACTGATCCTGTTGCACTGATTTTTCCAAAAAAAAAAAGCTCAAAAGAAACCAAGTCTAGTCCCTTGTTCCTAGGCCATCAGATCATCTTGTGATTGACACCAAATAGGTGTTCAGAAACAAGTTGGATGAAGCTGGGGTTATTGCTAGAAATAAGGCTAGATTGATTGCTCACGGTGACTCCCAAGAGGAAGGCATGGATTTTGATGAAACCTATGCACCAGTTGTTAGACTTGAGACTATTCGGATTTTACTAGCTTATGCATCTGCATTGGATTTAAAACATTTTCAAATGGATGTAAAATCAACATTTTTTAATAGTTTTATAAAGGAGGAAGTATATGTAGAACAACCTCCCAGTTTTGATGACTTAGAATATCCTAATTATATTTTTAAAGTACATAAAGCTTTTTATGGTCTAAAACAAGCACCTAGAGCTTGGTATGAAAGGCTTTGTGCATTTCTATTAAACCATGGTTTTATCAGAGGCAAAGTAGACAACACTTTGTTCATTAAATCTTGAACAAATGATGTATTAATTGTACAAATTTATGTTGATGACATTATCTTTGAATCTACTGATGAATCTCTATGCAAGTACTTTCAAAAGTTAATGTATGGAGAATTTGAAATGAGCATGATGGGGGTACTCAACTGCTTCCTTGGACTATAAATCAGACAAGGTAAAGAAGGAACTCACATAAGTCAAATCAAATATACCAAGGAGTTGTTAAAGAAATTTGGAATTGAAAATGCAAAGCCTTTATCTACTCCTATGAGCACATCAACAAGGTTGGATAGTAATTCAAAAGGTAAGAAGGTGGACCAAAACCTTATAGAGGGATGATTGGTTCACTACTCTACTTAACGGCTAGCAGACCTAATATTTTATTTAGTGTATGCATGTGTGCTAGGTATCAATCTGATCCCAAAGAATCACACCTAATTTTAGTAAAAAGAATTTTCAGATATTTAGCCCATACTCATAACTTAGGTCTGTGGTATCCTAAAACCTGTGAGATAAATTTAATTGGATACTAAGATGTTGACTATGCTAGATGAAAAGTGGATAGAAAAAGTACCAGTGGTTATTGTCAAATTCTTGCAAGATGTTTAATTTCATGGTCTTCAAAGAAACAAAACTCAGTAGCCTTATCAACTATTGAAGGTGAATATGTAGCTGCTGGGAGTTGTTGTACACAACTCCTTTGAATCAAACAACAACTGAAGATTATGGACTGCACATCAGCACTCGAGAACCAAGCATATTGAGGTTAGACATCATTTTATTCGAGATCATGTGGCAAATGGTAATATCAATATTTCTTTTATAATACTTTAAATCAGTTAGCAAACATCTTTAGAAGAGCCTTACCTGAAGAGATATTTACTTCTCTGAGACGGGAATTAGGCATGTGCAATTTGTAACAGATTTATCTGTGTATGACTAAAATAAATAAATTTATTTCAGAGTAAAATATTGCCCCTTTCCTTTATAAAAATCGATTTTATTCTCTCCTATATTTTATTCATTTTTGCGCTATCAGTAATACAGACTCTTTGTCATTTTGTGCAATTAATGCTCCCATTTTTCTACTTTACCTTTTCCTATTTTATATTGACGACAACTCATTCCCTAGCGATTCACTCTCTCTCTCTCTCTCTTCGTGCTCGTTCGACTCCGAGCTCTACGAAACCCTCCTTCAATTCCATAGAGCCTTCCTCCTTTGAAATTTTTTTATTCCTCCGCTTAATTTCTAGACGGGTTTTACTCCTCTTCCTCCAACGATCATTCAGAATCCTCTCTTGTCGATTTCCATGGCCGCATCTGGAAGTTCTAGCAGTCTGGGTGGCTACACTGCGGAATTCCTCATGCAAAACAACTCCAAAGATTTCAGACAGTCAAGATCTAGATTTGTGGTAACAAGGCAGTTGACTTGGCCGATTTGGAGAAGCATGAAATGGTCAGCGTGGTGAAGTGCTTGAAAGGATGAAATGGTCAGGGCTGTGTACCATTTCAGAACCGAGATATCCTCATTTGGCGAAGGTGTTCTACACCTGCCTTCAATCTAAAGATGGAGGATCACTTATTTCATTTGTTAAAGGTAAGCACATTCGAAACACCTTTGACTTGTTAGAAGAATTGTTTGGTTGTTCAAAGGAAGGTCACAGTTTGGTAAACTCTGTGGATATTCATGTTAAAGGACTTGGGATTATCTGAAGAGAGTACAAGCTCAAGGACGAAAAAATAGATATAAATCAGTTTATAGCTTTCAATATGCTACTACATTTTATTCTTTGTCAGATTCTAGTACCTTGCAGTGCCACATTTTCTCAATGCACAAAAGGGGATGCCGATATCATGTTCTAGGCAGTGCAAAATCAGAAAGTGTGTGTGGCCCAAATCATGTTTGAAAGAATGACGTCTATAGCTGAACTTATAAGGGATACGAAGAACAAGCTGGCGGTCCCTCTTCCTTATGCTCATCTCTCACTAGAATTTTCCAACATTTTGAAGTAGACCTGGAAGGGGAGTTACTAGAGACAATGGGGCAGCCTATCCGAACAAGAAATCTGAAGAAAAGTGGATTCACCCTGTCTACTAATGTGTTGTCAAAGGTCTCCATGGCTAAAGGAGGAGCCATTATGATAGATACTCACCGTGTAGAAGCCCCATCAAATCTAGAAGTTGAAACTGAAATTGGGGATGTTGAACCAACTACACCTATATTTGCTGATAGAAGAATTGAGGACATTGCTCTTGAGCACATTGAGCCCTTTGAGCCCTCAGGGCCACCAGCTGTAAGTGTTGTAACTGAGCCTAAAATGGAAACTCCTATTCTACATGGGACACTTGCGAGTATACTTGAGGAGGTAGCTCCTACTGAGGGGGAACATGTAGTAGTCCCTCCAAAAAACTTGCAAACAGAACACTCAGAGAATGTTCCTGTTGAGGAAGCTCCTGTTGAAGAAGAGCATAAAGAATGTGTCCCAGATGTTATGCCCATGGGACATTCAGAGGAAGTTCTTGCGGAAGAAGCTCCAGCTCAGGGGGAGCCTGTTGCTTCTACTTATGAAGGTCCATTTGTGGAAGGTATAGTGGAGGATGCCTCTGATGATGATGCCTATGCTCATCAACATATAGAAACTGCAGCTATGCATGAAGAACCAGTTGTTGATGAAGCTATCAGAGAAAAGGTTGTACATGACAGGACTCCTAGGCTGACTAAAAGAAGTCATAACAAGCCAAAGAAAATGAAAAAATGTGTTCATCTCGAGCCTTTGAATGATAGACTGAATGTTTAGGGAGAATTGATTTTCTCATTACAGGCAGATCTTGCACCTATAGCTGAGAACCAGCAGGCTCAAGGGAATATTTTGTGTGAAGTGAAGAATGAGCTTCAAGGGATGAGAGCTAAATTGAGCAGTTTGAGGACCATGGTGACTGACCTCACCCTATTTGTGAGAACTCACCTAATCTCATCTACTAGGCCATCAAGGCCATATGTACAGAAAGCAGAAGATGTCATTGGGCCATCAGAGCCATCTGTACAGGAAGCAGAAGATGTCATTGGGCCATCAGGGCCATCTGTACAAGAAGCAGAAGATGCTACTGGGCCATCAGGACCTCCAAAATAGGCAGAAGTTGTTATTGGGCCATCAGGGCCATCTGTTCAGGCAGAAGAAGTGGTTGGGCCATCAGGGCCTTCAGAATAGGCAGAGGCAGCCTTTGGGTCATCTGGGCCATCTGTGCAAGTAGAAGACTCCGGGCCACTAGGGTCTTCAGCATCAGTTGATCCACTTGTAGACATGGATCCTGGCACAAAAATAGTTCATGCAAAGATTCCTACTGTGATTCTAAGTGAGTAGACTCCTGCCCCTTCCTCTCTTACAGATCCATCCACTGGTCCTCCTGCTCCTGAGCCCTCTAAGAAACCTCTTCCTAAACACATTTCTTCTCCAACTCCTTTCATTGATGAACCACCCTCATCACCTACACCCTCTCCTTTCATCCCACCTACTCACTCTGACTTACCTCCAGCCTCTAACTTTGGCACCTCTTTAGCTGGACCTTCCAAACAACCTCCCTGACACTCCTTCTCCTCTTTTCATCCACCCACTCTACCATCCTTCATCACCCTCATTCCTAAAGGGGCTTACTTTGCTGATATTTCTGTCAGTCACATTAAAGATGAATTTGAGGAAGCCCTTATCAAGATAGTTTTGTCTGTTTCCTCTCACATTTACAAAACTGTTTCTCTACCCACTTCTAGTCCTGCTCCTAAAAGGTGGAAGATCTCTTAAGAGCTTTTTCTCCACAGCTCTACCACCTTGTTTCCTCCACTATGGTACTCCTTGTTTACTACGCACTGTGTCAAATCTCTTTACATTGATTAGATTCAGAAGTGCACTTTTGCTGCAGCTTTGGGACTCCCGTATCTCAATCTTTCAGAATATCTTTCTCTTATCTTTCCTTTATCTGATGTGCCTAAACCTGAAATCAATAAGATTCTTTCTACTGCTGAGTCCAAGACAGAAGAATAGTTGGCTAGATCCCATAGAGCTCTTTATAGAAATTTTGAGAGTGCAAGGGATAGAAGATACCCACCTTCAAATCACACTCTTTCTCTATCAGAATGGTATGTGCATCAGCACACCTCCTCTTGGGGACCTAAAATTCAAAAAGAAGTCAAGTTGATAAGGCAGTTTCAGATGCACAATGATCATTGTCATATTCACAATCTCCTTGAAGCTTAATTAGCACAGTTCAAGTTTGCTCTGGATGAACTTTGATCCCAGCACAAGGACAGTACAACTTTTCAAGTTAATTTTGCCACTCTCAAATTACTAGAGTTCACTTTATTACCTTAGTTGCACCTTCTTCTCATGGACTCTGATGTTAGTCCCATAATTTTTGAAAGATATGCCAGAGTCAAAGCTCGGATTCAGGTTCAAAAAGGAGTTTTCGTAGCTTTTCATCGCTTTCTTTTCGAGAATATCATAGAGGGTTCATCAAATCTTCAGTTTTAGCCCCTCTGCTTGCTGAATCAGAAAGATTTTTTCCCACTGAATGACGTAAGAAATTTCACCAGGCAGCTTTCCAACTAGATTAAATCAATACAGCTCAACTAAAATCTGGTCAGCCCACTCTATCTCCTAAGGAATTCATGGATCGCAATTCTATCCATCTGGTGCAAGATCCTTATACCATCTGGGTTGAAAAGTACAAAATCTATCTTGCTCTACGACAGGAACTGCTAGCTCACAACATTGCTTATCCTATCTCCATAGACCTGTTTCTACAACATGCTGTTTGGCACCTGAAGTCTCTACAAAATGACTCTCAGTGATACAAAGTATTATTTTCTTCAGACTCAGAGGCAACTTCACATTCAGAAATTCAGAGCGATATGGGGCCTTCCTACAATATCAGCTGGGAATTGTTTAAGAATTATTTTGAAGAGCAGGAAGTCAAAAATTGGCCTATCATCACTCTCCTTACTTCTCTCTTATCCCCTGCCTTCTATATATCAACATCTCAGTGATTAATACCATCCCACTGGCCTCCATTTCTCTTGCATCTTTTATCTCCTATATTTCTTTTGATTAATGACAAAAAGGGGGAGAACATACTCTAAAATTACATACTTATTACTTTACTTAAAATTTATTTCAGAAAATTCTTTTACATACTCTTATTGTTTTGTCATTGTTGAACCACTCCTATTTGTTCTTGTATTTTGGTGATAATAAATTTATGATGTAACTTAATTGATATTTTTGTTTCATCTTGTGTCGCATCAATCATAGCAAAATGCTAAGTCTTTCATTGATGCAATATTTGGCGCACTAAAATGAAAAATCGATGTTTAATCAATATACATCGATTTCTGTTTAAGTGCCAAAGTATCAAGCGCCGCAACGATTTGCTAAGAAGTCGATGCCATAACGATTTGATAAGTAGCCGTAACGATTTCTTCTTTGAGCGTATTGATTTGATAAGAAGTCGTTCCCATAACGATTCCTTATGACCGAAATGATTTGCTAAGATTCGATGCCATACCGATTTGATAAGTAGCCGTAACGATTTCTTCTTTTGAGCGTATTGATTTGATAAGAAGTCGTTCCCATAACGATTCCTTAAGTGACCGAAATGATTTGCTAAGAAGTCGATGCCCTAACGATTTGATAAGTAGCCGTAACGATTTCTTCTTTGAGCGTATTGATTTGATAAGAAGTCGTTCCCATAACGATTCCTTAAGTGACCGAAATGATTTTCCAAGAAGTCGATGCCATAACGATTTCATAAGTATTCGCAACGATTTCTTTAGAAGCCATATCGTTTTGTTTAAGAAATCGATGCCATAACGATTTGATAAGTGGCCTTAACGATTTTTCTTTGAGCGCAGTGATTTGGTAAAATCGTTCCCATAACGATTTGTTAAGAAATCGTTCCTATAACGATTTCATAATTCATGCTCATATCGATTTCTTCATGAATTCTGTTGAAACACAGATTGCCTTTAATTTCAAATATGCTTGGCGCTTAAATAAAAAGTCAATATCTTCTGCAAAAAGCTGCATGCATATTTCAGAATCCTGTCAAAAAAGTATGACCTACTATTTTCAGTATGTGCAGAAGCACAGGACCATGCATCGTTTTTCATAAACACTCTTTTATGCTAACACTCTCTTCTATGCTCACAGACATCGAAGACCATCAAGTCTGATTAAGACAGATGAAGAGAAAGACAGCAACGACTAGAAGAGCTCCAACGGATCTCTTCAACGGATCTATTCTAGCTGCTCAATATAAAAGATAGCATTGCTGAAGAAACAGGCCTTTTCCTGAATATCTTTGAAGGGTGGACATCTGTGAGAAGCACCTTCACGCCACATACACTCAAGGAAAGAGAGAAGAGCCTGAGCCAAGAAGAAGCATTCAAAGCATTTCAAGCTCTCAAGCTTCCAAGCTTTCAAGCATTCGAGCCTTCTTTTCTCTCTTCTGTTTCTCTCCGAGCTTATTGTATATCTGGGGAGAGTTTGGGACTGTGAGCTTTACATGAGTGTTCATCTTGTAGGTCTCTCAGTCTGATCTTTCTAAGAAGATCTGTGTCCAGCTGTAGGACTGTATCCAGTTGTTACCCAGCTAGGGGTTGGTGTCTAGCAGAACCTACTGGGGTTTTGTACCAG
Organism: Colocasia esculenta; assembly: GCA_014218235.1. Classification (NCBI taxonomy): domain Eukaryota; kingdom Viridiplantae; phylum Streptophyta; class Magnoliopsida; order Alismatales; family Araceae; genus Colocasia; species Colocasia esculenta. The sequence continues at coordinate 28,598,564 of CM024764.1, forward strand.
TTGTCACCCAGCTAGGGGATTGTGTCTAGCAGAACCGCACTGGGGTTTGTTCCAGGAGGTTGCTTCTTTACCTGTAAGAGAAGTGGGCTGCCTTCTTGCCGGGAAAGAGAAGAAGACCTGGTGGGGATCCAGGGTGTTGTAAGGTCCATAAGGGGGACTGTACCCTTGGTTAGTGAAATCCCAAGAGTTTGCTTGGGAACTGGACGTAGGACTTCCATGTGGGAGGGCCGAACAGGATAAATCTCCTGTGTCCTTGTGTGATTGTTATTTGCTCCGCACTGCTACTCTTTATCACACTAAACTAACCAAACTTTCAAGGTTATTTTCTTTTCTGTGTTAAGATTCTATTTCAGATTTCAGAAAACCCCATTCACACCCCCCTCTAGGTTTGCTTGCTGCCGTACCAAAAGGCCAACAGTCATCACCAAAAAGGGGAGATTGATGAACATTTATCTCCACTCATATATTTTGGTGATAAACAAAACCATGGAAAATATTCACTAACATATTTTTTCTGAAGTTTGTCAACAGGTATCAAATGAAATAAATTATGTAAGTTCGCTACGCTCATTTTAATTAGAAGTCAATTGCATATCAATTATCCAAGTCAACATCGATTATTGTTGTAAGTTCACATCAACTACTATTTTAGTATCACATCGATTACATAACTATGATCGACTGGTAGGCATCGATTATAGTCTACTTAAACATCTACTACGTTTCAACATCGATTACTGTCACATCGATTACAGTCTTAAACATCAACTACATTTCAACATTGATTACTCTCACATCGATTACAGTCTACTTAAACATCGACTATGTTTCAACATCGATTACAATCACATCGATTATAGTCTACTTAAACATGGACTACGTTTCAACATCGATTACAATCTACTTAAACATCGACTACGTTTCAACATCGATTACTCTCACATCGATTATAGTCTACTTAGACATCGATTACGCTTCAACATTGACTACTTTCACATCGATTACATTTAGACTTCGATTTCCTTCACATCGACTATCTTAAACATCGACTATGATCAAACATCGATTATATTTAAAATACATTTTGTTCACATTGATTATGTTTAAACATCGAATACATGCACTCGATTATGATTCAACATTGATATGTTTACACCAACTACGTTCACATCAACTATCTTTGAACATTGATTATCCCTTAGTCATTAATTATTCTTTGAAATCACTGCATTGCCTTGAAAATGACTTTACGATAATCATATCGATATGGTTATAACTAAAGTTTATTGATCATGATAAATTAAGCCTTATCATATCTTGCCTCGCAGTTCATTTCAAATTAATTTTGAAATTATGGCATTTCAAACTTTCCCGCAATTGTTGCGTATCCTTTGTACACAGGCATTTATTGATTATCATGGGTACAATTTCTATGCACGTCATCTTTTACTGTTTACCTCTTTTATGACATATCAGCTAGAACATTAAATCATGACAGAATAGTGTTTCCTTTTTAGTATATCCTCCTACAGCATGGCCAGTGACAATGACTGATAGTTTAGATACATTTGAGCTGTCTACCGTCAAACATTTATTTTCTACAGTTTCGGTAGTCACATACGTTTACAACGTTGGACATGCCATGTTGACTGGAGCAAAGAAGATATTCATATGATCTCCATCTCACTATATGTCTCTATCCAAGCATTTATTATTTGTAGGGTTTTTCGGCTCTCTTACGTTGGACCTTCTACAAGTGTCAGGAGACACGTTTTAAGACAAGAGACAAACATACACTTTATAGATACTTCATCAAAATAAGATAAATAGAAGTATGTGGATGCAATATATAGGCCATCCCTTTAGATAGAAAAATAGAATGCTCTTTACTTCATTCAGATCAAGACTCTTGACCTAAGATCTCCACGAAGCACTATTCTTCAATCCCTTCTAGAGTGTGAGAGCTTGTTTAGATTTGAGAGAACTTCTTCTTGGTGGAATTCTTTTTCTCTCTCAGATTTTGCCTCAGATCAAGCATTGTATTGTTACTATTAGCTTGGTCTAGGGGCCATCACCTCTTTACTCTTCTTTGAGTGCTTCTTTTCATCGGTGAAGAGAGGACCTACTGTGTAGTGGGTGGTTCTTTCCCTTTTGTAGAAAAGAAGACCTGTTGTAACAGGTGGTGTATTGCCTCTTCGTGAAGTGAAGATAAGGCCAGCCTGTGCTAAATATGTAAGTGTCCTTGAGGGGGACTGTACCCTTGGTTAGTGAAATCCCAAGTTGTTGCTTGGGGAATGGACGTAGGACTCCTTGTGATAGGAGATCTGAACCAAGATAAAAAAATTTGTTGTTCATGTGATTGCTTTTGTCTTCTTATCCGCTGCTCATTAACTCTAACTATTTCGTTTAGTGTTTCTAAAGTTATTTTGTCATAGAATATTTCTAAGACGAATTTTTAGCAATCCATTCACCCACCTCTGGGCTTGCAACCTAGTCAACAAAGTTTTTGTGCTAGGCTCCATAACTGCAGGTGGATCAACTAGAACTGAAGGCCTTGGTGGCCTGGCGGCTTCTACTTGCATAGATAGCCCTGATGGCCCAACATCTTCTTCTACCTACTCTGAAGGCTCTGATGGCCCAACAACTTCTTCTGCCTGTATTGATGGCCCATCAACTTCTTCTGCCTGTACTGATGGCCCTAATGGCCCAGCTACATCCTGTACCAATATTGATGGCCTTGCAACTTCTTCTACATTAGGTACTTGACGTTCTTGCTCAGTTGGCCCTTGAGGTACTTGTCTGTTAACTGAAATAGATGAGAATAGGTGATTTCTCACAAGTTGAGTGAGGTCAGTGACCATGGTCCTCAAACTGCTCAATTCAACCTTCATATCTTTGAGCTCATCTTTCACCACACAGAGAAGTCTTCCTTGAAAATTTTGGCTATCTACAACAGGTTCAAGGTCATGTTGTAAGGTACATAGTATTTCTCTTTGAGCCTTTCTATAATAGGCTCGAGGTGATCACTGTTGAGCAAAAATGTTTGGGAAAAGTTATTGAGCAACTATCTTGAGAATTGTTTAACAAAATAGTTAGAAACATTGTTGTGCAATTATGTTTTCCAAATGTTTGATCATTGTGTTTTTTGCTATAACAAATCTTTAATATCTCCTAAACAAAATTATTGAATTATACCACATTTTATTTTGTATGAAAATTAATACAACAAAGTAAAGCATACATATATTAGTGTCACTCTGACACACACTCGATAGGAAATTTTTCCTAAGTCCCCAGCGTATACTGTATAGTCTGACTTTCGACTTCTGAAAATTCGAAGTGGGCTATCAACTTTGTGACTTCTAGTTTCACTTCTACTTCTAGAAGTAGAAGTAATATGGCTTCACTCCGATTCCTCGAAAGTCGAAGTGTTATGGGTTCACTCCGACTTCTAGAAAGTAAGAAGTGATCTAGCTTCACTCCGACTCCTGAAAAGTCAAAGTAGCCTCACACCGACTCCTGAAAAGTTGAAGTACCTCACTCTGACATCTAAGAAGTCAAAGTAAATAGCGATTTTTGAACAAAACTTGTTTCACTCCGACTCTCAAGATGTTGAAGTCTATTACCAATCAATGTCTCAGTCTGACTCTTCTACAGTCGAAGTCTATTATCGATTATCTACATGTTTCTCCCTCTGACTCTTTAAAAGTCGAAGTATAACATCAACTTTTGTGTTTAACCATACTTGGATAATTTTTTATTATTCCTTATAGAACCTAATGTTTATTCATCTTGATTATTTCAATATATTATCTTTATCCCCATAGGATCCTTTATAGAATAAAAGTCTCACGTATGTCTTACATTATGATTTGTTCTCTGCTATCAAAATTCAAATATTTTTTAGGTGGGAAAATGTGTATCGAAAAATAATCATATTTGTAATCTATTTTGAGATTTGAAAAGAGTTGTATAATGTGTTCTCTTACTTACTGTCAAAAATGTAGCATGACAGATACTAAGCAGTAAATGCAATGGAAGGTATAAGTAGCATGGGTTATCTGTCAGAACTCACCTACCACATCTCCTTTCTGTCAGAACTCCCTGACTTTCAGAAAAGTCTTGCATTCCCATGCAGTTGTCTGTTTGTCTTTAAATGTTCTGACATCTATCTATCAAGTTCTTTATACTTTACATATTTTCTATCTCACCTACCTCCGAAAGGACAGAGGTATTTGCGTTTTTCCTTACCTTGCAGATATCATACCCACTAAAAGCATGCTTGCTTTCAGTCATGGGTAAGCGCCAACGCCCAACGGCCCCAGCGGCCCCCCACTCGCCGCGATGCCGTTGCTGCCCAGGTGCCCAACGCCAGCGGCCCTAGTGCCCAGTGGCCCCAGCCGCCCAGTGGCCCCCTCTCGTCATGACGCGCCGACGCCGTTGCTGCCCACTGCCCAGGCACCCAGCGCCAGCGAGGCAGTGACCCCAGTGCCCAGCGGCTCTAGCAGCCCCCCTCTCACCGCGACGCCGTTGCTGCCCAGGCGCGCAGCCCTGTGCGGCTACGCCCCGCCGGCCCCGCCCTCGCAGTAGTTCGAACTTGTCGTCGCCAATCTCGCCCTCCGCTCAGCTGCTCTGTATCCCTCCAGTGTTTGGTCTCCGCCCGTGCTGTCGCCACATTGCCGACCACTTTTGACCTCACGTGTGCGCGTCCGTCCCTGCTTGCGGCCTTGTAGCAGAGCGTCGCCGGATTGAGGTAAGGAAGTTAAATAGTGAACATTGTATTTGTTGTAGACCTTCTTCAGCTCGATTGAGTAGTGAATAATCCCGTGCATTTTAAAAAAAATTCAGATAATCAGCCTCCATCCTGCCCAACTTCCTGCACATTACCACCGATTTGTGGCGCCACCAGTGACCTATCCAATGTATTTATCTAAATCTCTTGAATAGGCACAAGCAGGTATGTAATCCAGCGAGCCTGGGTGGTGGCTCCCAACGAGCCTGGGTGGTGGCTCACTTCTATAATGTACATTTATGATTTTCTTATAACTTGCTATATGTGAATATGATCCAGTGGTTCATAATAATTGATGTGAAATTATGAATTATTTTTTGTAGCTTGTTAGTTAATAACTTTTAAATTATGTACTATTTTTTTGTTAGGATGAAACAGTATCTGGTTTAATTAAGTCAAGGACAAAGCACTGCAGGAAGTTCTAGTAGTTGTAGAACTCCATTCCCAAGTGATCAAGAATCTCCTTCTGTTGGTGAACTTGATTTGACTACTTTAGAATCAGATCCAGGATTAAGAAGGAAAATATCAGAGTATCATCCAAAATTGCAAGATGTGAGAAGAGTATATCTATTAAAAGGTCATTGCCAACCTCGAAATCAGAATTTCCCATTGAAGCTTTTGGGTGGAAAAATGCGTAGATTTGTTCTTTCTTGGTTTGATGAGCATGTAACTTGGTTAAAGTATAGCGTTGCAAAAGATGCTGCATTTTGCTTGCCATGTTACTTATTCAAGTCTGATCATGGAAAACAGTCAGGTGGTGAGTCATTTGTTTCTGAGGTTTTTTCTTCTTGGAACAAAAAAGACAGATTAGATGTTCATATTGTTGGTCCTAATAGCTCATACACTATAGCTATAAAAAAATGTGAGGACTTGATGAGACAAAAATAGAGTATTCAAGTGGCTTTTTCAAAGTAATCAGATCAGGTCAAGATTGATTATCGAGCCCTCCTACAAGCTTCAATAGATTGCATAAGATTGCTTTTGCGTCAAGGATTAGCATTTCGTAGACGTGATGAATCTAACAATTCATTTAATAGAGGAAATTTTCTTAAGCTCTTGAGATTTCTTGCAGATCATAACTCATCTATTAATGATGTTGTGTTGCAAATGATTGCTCCTCATATACAAAAAGACATTATAAGTGCATGTCACGCCCCGACGCGAAATATCGGAACGCGAGGCAGTTGCAAGTAAACGGGTACAGAGCGAGTACTAGACATAAACCATTAAACAAGAAGAAATACTAAGGCAATTCATCTCATTAATAATTTCCAATGTCTAGTTACAACCACTAATATCAGAGTCATTCTATAGAGCCCAATTACATTGAATAAAGTAAAAGACTAAACTTCAACTCTAACATAATACTATGATGCTAGGGTACTCTTGACTTCACTCTTGGTCGTTCCCGTCCTCTTGAGTGTAAGTGTCTTCCTCGGTCTCACCTGAGAACACATAACCGAAAACACAGGGTGAGCGATAACGCCCAGTAGGACTTAAATCTCAGGATCAAGCATACTTTAAATGATTAATGTATTAAACATGCAGAGTAACTAAGATAGAGTGAGAGAGTCAAGTAATGTAAGAGATAGCACGATAGCATGTGATTGAAATAGCACGAGTTTCCAAATATAGCACAAGCGTCGAGTATAGCACAAATAGCAGGATGGCCATACCACAAATAGCACAAAGTATAGCAATAACACAACGTGTATAGTATAGCACTTTGTTGTCAATAGACAACGAGAGAATGTACAGCATAGCACTTTTGATTGTCATTTAGATAGTCGAGATAGATAGCACTCGAGTGTAATGCCAAACACTCTAGTCATTTAACTCCCATGGGCAAATAGCACTTTCGGGCGCACATCTCAGGACCAGACTGGGCCCTTTATATATTGCCAGCTATTTGTTATATTGTTTATCTTTAGATAATCAGTCAATGGCCAATAGAGAGTACTAGGAAATAGATGAGAGTACTTGATGAATAGACGAGATAGTAGAGAGAGTGTGAATAGATGAGCGAGTAGGGTATAGATGAGAACTAGGGAACATGGCGCGTAATACGTCGAGTAAGCGAGCGATAATAACGGTTGCACAACTCGCACACTTGGTGTTGGCAGTCAGGTGGAATTCACTACCTTTCTGCTAGCCATGTTATACACAGGTTTAGAGGTCCGACGTGGCACTAGATAAGAATGAGAGCAACTAAAGCCGTTTGGATCTTACTGATCCCTAAAGGGTAACATAGGTGTTAGGGTACAACTAGCTCGTTGACCATGTGGGAACCCATGGACAGAGGAGACTTACAGAGGCCTTGAATAAGGATTCACTAGTCCGGAAAGAGGAGTATTCGACGAAGAGTTCGTCCAAGTCAAGAGAAAGTGTGTATATAGAAACAAGTGCCTGACGTTCTAGAGGAATTCTAGAACAGTGGAGCATCAGTAACGGTATTCCCAAACATCGCATGAAAATGCAGACAAGTTCATTTAAAAATATGGCAATTTAATTATATAATTGAATTAAATTACTAGATGTATTGTGAGATATTTTCATGCCAAGTTAAGCCATATTGGATGGTTCCAAGTGTGTGCATGTGTCATAAAACATCATGGACATGAAAGGTCATGTGAAAGATTTTAATTAAAATATATCGAAGATTATCAGCTTCGTTTACTATGTTTAAAAGAGTTAATAGGACAAGGTATTACTATATAAAATCAAGACTTGAAGTAATAGGGGGTTTCATGCAAAAATCCCAGATCGCGACGTACCCCTGTAAGGGTCGCGACAGGGTCAGTTAGAACGCGACAAGGTGGTTTGAGGATTGCGACAGGTTGGTTAGATTAGGCGGCAGGAACGCGACGGTGTAGCCTGTCGCGATCAGATCGTGACAGGTATTGTGTCACGATGGCCCTGAGAATGCAGCCTAGCGGGCCGTCCCGTTCTCAGGTTTTGCACCTGAGTCGAGCGGGAAAAAGGACATACATTGGATTACGGTCCAAGCCTTCCCTGTTTTGACATAGAGTGATTCAAAATTCATAACTAAATGTACAGTCAATGAAAAATTATGAAAACACTTGCAAACTGATCTAGACACATGAGGGTACTTACAGTAAATCGGAATTCGAAAACATACATGGTTTCAACATGATTTAGTCATGAGTATTCAACAAGAATAGAGAATAGTGAATAGTCGAGGTAAAAGAATTAATTCGCGAAGTAGGGTGGATGAAAATTATGGCTTTTAGGGGAAAACGATGCCTAACTATCATCAGTATCTCCAGTTAAACTTTCATGACATGGGGACCAGTATACATGGAGATATAGAATTAAGATGAAGGGTCGGGGTCATGATAGTTGCAGAACATCAAAAATCAAGAAGAAAAGATTGGCTCGATGGAAAATTATGAAACAAGAGAGCTTTTGTTCCTGAGGATTGGAACAATATACAGATTTTATGATATTTTCTCATGAAAATGCTTGCCTTTAGCATGTTTCCCTCTTCTAGGGTTAGAACTTGAAGAACGGGGTTGATGGCTTGAGAGATCCTTCTCCCCACGAGATCTCCCCTTCCTTGGCCTCCTCTCCTCGACCAGCAACCCTTGGCAATGATCTAGGGCCGGCCATGGAGGGTTTAGGAGAGTATTTAAGCTTTCACCCTTTCTATTTCCTAATAGGACTCTAACTCCTATTAATTTCAGGATTTCCTATTTCTCTCCTCCATCTAAGCTTGTGAACTCCTAATTGGGTTAGGATGGGATCTAAACTCATGGCCAAGCAATTAGGGTAGGGTTAGGAATCCAATTCCAACTGAAAGTACTTATTTTAATGCTTTATTACCTTTTTCCATTTAGGTAATATTTAAGTTAAAAATTTAGGGTATTTTCCTATTATTCCTCTTTTAAAAATTTCTAATTTGGCCCAATAAATTTTAGAGGGTTCATTTAATAAAGCCCATTACTCCTTTTTGTTTAAGGGGTTTATTTAATCTCTTTTCTTGATTTCTAATTAATTTAATTTTTTTATATTATTGAATTTTTTTTTGAAAAATTTAGGTTGCTACAATGCATGTGCAATTGAAACAACAAATGCAATTATTAGAAAAGTTGGAGATGATTTTTTTACCATACTTGTTGATGAGGCTCGTGATATTTCTGGCAAAGAACAAATGGCTATGGTTTTGTGCTATATAGATCAGAGGGGTTTTGTTGTTGAGAGATTTTTGAGCATTGTTCATATTACTGATACTACTGCTATGTCACTTAAGACGGCAATTGAACATGTTCTCATGAGATATGGACTCAGTTTATCCAGAATAAGAGGACAGGGCTATGATGGTGCTAGTAATATGCAGGGTGAGTTTAATGGTCTTAAAGCATTGATTATGAGAGACAATAGCTCGGCATATTATATTCATTGTTTTGCTCATCAACTACAGATGACTCTTGAAGCTGTTGCTAAGAATCATGGTGATGTTTCTTGGTTTTTCTCTATTGTTTCTCAAATTACAAATGTGATTAGTTCATCTTGCAAACGACGAGATACTCTTCGAGAAAAACAGAGTATTAGAATTGCAGAAGCTTTAAGCAGTGGTGATCTTCAAAGTGGTAGACATTTGAATCAAGAAATAAGTTTGAAAAGAGCAGGTGATACCCGTTGGGGTTCTCACTATGGAAGTCTCATAAATTTGACTATTTTGTTCTCTTCTGTAGTGAATGTACTTGATAATATTTATCAGGAAGGAACTCTGGAACAAAAAGGTGAAGCACGTGGCTTATTATTTGCATTGAGAACTTTTAATTTTGTATTTCTTCTACATTGATGACAAAAGTATTGGCCATCACAAATGAGTTGTCAATAGCTTTGCAAAGAAAAGATCAAGATATAGTAATGCCATGTCACTTGTGAAACTTTCTAAACAACGATTGCAAGTTATGAGGGATGAAGGTTGGAATGATATATTTGAAGAAGTATGCTCATTTGTAACAACGAAGATATTCTTATTCCTAATATGGATCAACAATATGTTTTTTCTGGAAGATCTCAACGCAAGGCTCCTTGTATCACAAGTTTACGTCATTTTCAGATTGACTTGTTCTATCACATATTAGATATGCAATTGCAAGAGCTGAACAGTCGTTTCAATGAAACAAACACTGAGTTGCTTCTTTGTGTGGCTAGCTTAAATCTTGTGATTCATTTTAGCTTTTGACAAGGAAAAGTTGGTTAAGTTAGATGGATTTACCCAAATGAGTTTCTAATTGTTGATCTTGTGGCACTTCATAATCAGCTGGAAAAATTATATATTTGATCTAACATCAGATGAAAGATTTTCTGACTTAAAAGGCATTGGTGATCTTGCAAGAAAATTGGTGGAGACAAAGAAACATATTGTGTATTCGATGGTATATTGCTTATAAAGTTAGCATTGCCTCTCAATAGCTAATACAAATGTTGAAAGAGTATTTTCAGCAATGACTTATGTGAAGAATAAGTTGCGGAATCAGATGTGTACGATGGATGAATGATTGTTTAGTGACATTATTGAGAAAGATTTGTTTGAGAATGTAAGCAATGAGTCTATTATTGAAGTGTTTCAGAATATGAAAACTCGTCGAGTACAATTGTAAGAAGAGAATTGATTGTAATGAATTGTCTCATTGTTATTGAAATATTTCTTTTTTATTCTAATATTTATTATATTATTATAATATATATATATATATATATAATTATATAAATATTAAAATATAATTTGAGTGACCCACTGGACAAAATTTCTGCGTCCGTCCCTGAAGGGAAGACCTACTATTGTAGGTGTTTGTATTACCCCTGGTGAAGGGAAGACTTGCTTGAGAGCAAGTGGGTTGTAATACCTCTCAGGTTGAGAGAAGGCCAAGTGTCTGGTAGTTAGTGAAATTCCAAGTGGTTCTTGGGGACTAGACGTAGGACTTCTATGTGGGAAGGGCCAAACTAGGATAAAATTTCTATGCACTCTGTGTGATTGTTTCCGCCAAGTATTTCACTTGTTTCACACACTACACTAAGTACTAAGATTACCATTAGTGTTATCTATTTTTCAGATAATATTTAAAAGTGCAAAGAAGTCCTATTCACCCCCCTCTAGGACATCTAAAGCTCCATCTCAATCCAACAAGTTGTATAAGAGTAAGGTCTTCTCCGAATAATCAAAAGATTTGAGAAGAGATGGCAGCTGAAGCTCACAACTATGAAGGATAGTCTGTTACAAGACCACCATTCTTTTATGGTGAAGACTACCAATACTAGAAGATGCGAATGAAATGCTTCATTCAAGGCACAGACTTTGATCTATGGTAGGTAATTAAGCAAGGTGATTTTACTATACTTGCTGATGGTACTTTTGCCTTATCCATAGCTGATAAAGGAAATATGTCCCTAAATTATAAAACCAAAAATTATTTGTGTTATGCATTATCTAAAAGGGAATTTAATAGACTATCTGCTTGTAAAATTGCAAAAGAAATGTGTGATAAACTGCAAGTAACATATGAAGGAACTGATAAAGTAAAGCAAACTAGAATAGATATTCTCATTTCTCAATATGAATAGTTCAAAATGTTACCTAATGAACGTATCATCCAAATGTATAATAGATTCTGAAATATAATAGTTGGTTTAAGTTCACTAGGAAAAACTCTGTCTAATGAAGAAACTGTCAGAAAAATACTTAGATCTTTAACTCATTCATGGGCGCCCAAAGTAACTGCTATTGAAGAAGCTCATGATCTCACTGAACTCTCTATAGATAAACTAATTGGTTCTCTAATGGCTCATGAGATTAATATTGAAAGATTTTTCTAAAAGTTCCTCGAAAAAGAAAATGTCAAATGCTTTGAAGGTTGCAGATTCTTTCTCCTCTAAAGATTCGAAAGAAAAATCTGAAGACAGTGATGACGAAACCAAGTTGTCAAGGAAACTTCAAACAAATCTTGCCAAGAAGAAGACATTCGACTCAAGAAGATATTTCAAAAGGGATAAGAAGAAGGAGCCGACATGTTATGAATGCAATCAGCCAGGACACTTCAAATACGAATGTCCTAAGCTAAAAAAGAGAGATCTAGCTGAAAAATATGAGAAAAAGAAAGGCAATGAGAAAAAGTTTAGAAAATACAAAAAGAAAACAATGGCAGCAGCATGGGACAATGAAGAAGCTGCAAGTTCAGACTCTTCAAGCTCAGAATCAGAAGAAGAAGAACAAGTAAATCTAGCCCTCATGGCAAGATTAGATTAGGTAAATTCTGAAACCTCCTTTACTTTATGTTCAGAATTTGATTCCGACAGTCTAGAAGATGCATTTAATGAATTGTATGATAAATATAAAACAATAGTCAAACAGATGAAAATAGTTAAGTTAAATTTACTAAACCAAGAAAAATCTAACACCTTTCTAAAAAATGAAGTAGAAAAATTACGACAAATTTAACTGAAACTAAAAGATCAAATGAACTATTATATGAAAACTTAAAGGCTAAAAATAGTAAAATTATGGAACTTGAATCAAATGTAAATGAATTGAAATATGAAAAAAAATTAAGAGAAAAAAATAACTATGTAAGGGGTACCATAGATAGAATCACAAACTGTAAAACATCCTTAGTTGTAAAACTAAAAGGTGCTAGATTAGGTAAAAAGAAATATGGAGTAGGCATACACCTCCAGAAAATGTAGAAGAAATTGTGTATCTTGAAAAATACCCAACCTCTAAATTTGTAAAAGAAAAGATAATTAAAAATCTATAAAAGGTTAATTAATATGCTTACAGATAGAAACAGAAAAACTAATAACACTACAAATTTAAAGAATGCATATAATTTATGTTTTAGTCATTGTAATCAATTAAGAAACACAATTAGCACCTGCACTACTAGACACCTCTGTTGGATTCCAAAAACTAACCATCAAGGACCCAAGAAAATTTGGGTACCAAAAATCTCAACTTAATTCTGTTTGCAGGGATGCCTGAGAGCATACAAATAGTATTTGGATAGTGGGTGGCTCAAGGCATATGACAGGTGACAGAAAATTATTTACAAGTTTCAGAAATGAAATTGATCAAGTCACTTATGGTGATAATGGAAAAGGAAAAGTGTTAGGCTGTGGAACAGTAGGAACAAACAACAAGGATTTAATAGAAGATGTTATGTATGTTGAAGGATTAAAGCACAATCTCATTAGTATCAGTCAACTCTGTGATAAATGTAACTTGGTAAAGTTTCAAAATGACAAATATATTATTCAAAAAGATGGAAAAACAATCTTTGAAGCTCAAAGAGTTAAGAATTTGTATACCTTACAACTAGCAGAACTGAAAGAAGTCAATTTGTGCCTTGCAACTACCGAGAATGAAGAGGCTAATTTATGGCATAGAAGAATAGGACATGCAAGCACCTCAGTAATCAAGAAATTAATCAAGCATGATCTAGTTGAGGGTCTTCCAAAGCTGAAATTGAAGAAATCTGGAATCTGTATAGCTTGTGCAAGAAGAAAGCAAACTAAGACATCATTTCAGTCCAAGACATTGGTGACAACCACCAAACCATTGGAAATTATTCATATGGATTTGTTTGGTCCTATAAGAATAGAAAGTCTTGGAGGAAAGGTGTATGGCTATGTAATTGAGGATGATTATTCAAGATACACTTAGGTATCATTTTAGAAGCCAAATCAGAAACCTTTTCAATTTTTTTGAAATTTAGTAAATTAGTACAAAAGAACCAGAAATATCAGATAATTAGTATTAGATCTGATCATGGTGGAGAATTCAAGAATGAAGAATTTGTCAGATTTTGTGAAGAAAGTGGCATAGAACACAACTTCTTTGCACTAAGAACACATCAACAAAATGGAGTAACAGAAAGGAAGAACATAACGCTGCTGGATATGGCCAGAACAATGCTTACATAATTCAATTTACCAAGGTACTTCTGGGCAGAAGCAGTCAACATAGTCTACTACATCATCAAGAGGTGCATGATCAGACCAATTCTGAAGAAGACACCTTATGAGCTAACAAGGAGAAAAAGGCAAACGTCAGTCACCTTCAAACCTTTGGTTGTAAGTGTTTCATTTTGAATAATGGTAAAGATAATTTAGGAAAATTAGATGCTAAAAGTGATGAAGGTTTACTACTAGGATATATTTCAAAACCTAGAGGATACAAAGTGTTTAACAGAAGAACTTTAACTATATAACAATCAGTCCATATTTATTTGATGAGACTAACCCATATTAATAAAATAGAAGAAGAAGAAGATATTGTTGTTCAAGAATTGTGCAGGGATCTGGAACAAACTTCTCTTGAAGAAAAAATGGAAGACAAGGAAGATCCACCAATAGAAGAACTTCAACAAAAGAAGCACATGAAGGACTACCTAGAGAACTAAGGTATCACAAAGATCATCCAAGAGAAAATATCATAGGTGATCATCAAGAAAGGGTAAGAACAAGAGGTATGAACATTCCCTGTGACTACACTACATTTACTTCTCAGATTGAGCCTAGGACAATCAATGACACACTGACACATGAATCTTGGATCCTAGCTATGCAAGAGGAACTTAATCAATTCCAATGCAGCCAGGTCTAGACTCTTGTGCCTAGACCTTCTGACCATCATGTTATTGGGACCAGATGGGTCTTCAGAAACAAAGTGGATGAATAAGGAGTAATCACTAGGAATAAGGCTAGACTGGTAGCACAAGGATATTCCCAAAAGGAAGGCATTAATTTCGATAAAACATATGCTCCAGTTGCTAGATTAGAGGTAATTAGAATTTTATTAACTTATGCATGTTCTCTTAATATCAATTTGTTTTAGATAGATGTTAAAAGTGTTTTTCTGAATAGTTTTATAAAAGAAGAAGTTTATGTTGAGCAACCACCTAGTTTTGAAGATACTAAGTATCCAAATCTTTTATTTAAAGAAAGAACTATATGCTTTGAAACAAGCTCCAAGAGCTTGGTATGAAAGACTAAGTGCTTATCTTATATCACATGATTTCTCAAGAGGTAAAGTAGATAGCACTCTATTTATTAAGAAATTTTCAGAAGGGATCCTGATTGTAAAAATATATGTTGATGATATTATTTTTGGTTCTACTAATGAATCACTCTGAAAATTCTTTGAACACCTTATGCAAAGTGAATTTTAAATTAGTATGATGGGTGAGCTTAATTACTTTCTTGGCTTGCAGATCAAGCAGACCAAGGAAGGCACTCACATTTGTCAAACCAAGTATATTTCAGATTTGCTCTCTAAATATGGTTTTGACAAGTGTAAGTCTTTAGGAACACCCATGAGCTCAGGAATTAAGTTAGAAAGTGATCCAATTAGCAAGAAAGTAGATCAAAAAATTTATAGAGGCATGGTTGGGTCATTACTCTATCTTACTGCTAGTAGACCTGTAAGGCCCTAGTTTTCTGTGCTTTTATGACGTGTTGTATGTTTAAATAGCTGTTCGAGTTCTTTTCTTAACGTCAACATACTTGAAGTTAATAGTTGGTTGACGACAAGATAGTGTCGTTTACCATCTGACTTGAGGATCTTGACATCAAAATCGATTGACGTCTATTTCATGTAGACAGCAACAAATTGGACGTCAACTTCTCCAGTTGCGTTGGATTTCTTTTCCTTGAAACCGTCCTGATTTCTCCGGGAGATAAACTTGGAAACCCCATGTCGGCTGGGATTTCTCTTTCCTAGGATACCTACAACCCAAACTCCTATAAAACTAGTTCATTCTGCAGAGAAAGGACTTTTGCTCAGCTAGGGCTATTGGGTTTCAGAGAGACGAAAAAGAGAGAGAGCTTTGAGGAGGTAGATCTGGAGAACCAGAAGATGCACCGGTGGTTTTCTGCAGGAGGGAGGTCCTTCTTAACGTGGAGAAGCTCTCTTGTTGCCAGAAGGAAGTCCGCTTGATCGTGGAAGTAGAAGCAAACCCGTGAAGGCTACCTCTTTGGCTTGGCCGAGGAGGGCTTCATCACCCTAATTCAATCTTTAGGGAGTTTTTTAGAGGCAAGTAACTTAGGGGTTTCATCCCTATACCTATCATCTAGGGTTATTCGATTTCTAAGGATTTTTGTCTCGCGTCCTGAACCCCCAAATTCTTATTTCCTTTGGTTTCAATCTGCACTTTCTGCAGAGGAAGTTGACGGCAACAACCTTGCCGTTAAGCTTCTGAGTTGATGACAATCGATCATGCCGTTAGCCACCCTTGACGGCAAAGACATTGCCGTTAAGTTCTTCAGTTTCTAGAAATATGTTTTACTATGTATGATGAAATTTTCAGAAATTTTGAATGTATAAGTGGGTCCTAGGATTTTTTTCTTGTCATATACGTAATGTAGACTGCACCATGAAGTTTTGATATTTTTCTAATCATACTTGTAAATTTTAAAAATTTTGTCATGAGTAAATGAGTGTGCCATAATAGGTTTGGTTCGGGATAAATTGAGTATATGACGTATTATTATCTCAATATATTTTCCATGAATTTAAAGTTCCTGTGTACATGTTTCAAGATAGATAGAGCCGTCAGTTTTCTGTTCACCATGTTTCAATAAATCATCCTATTAATTGTCAGAGATCTGTGTTAAATGTTAAAAATAAATATACTATGGATAAAATTTTGAAAAATTAGACATAATATATATTCTATGTGTGAGATCTTTGATTAAAATTTAAGCATGTTCTAACATATGGACTACTGTTCCAGTTATAAGTCCTTAATGGTCATGTTAGCATGATTAGTTAAAAGTGATGTTTTCTGATGATTAGTATCATGATTAGGCTCTGTTAAACATGTTTTAATACTGTTAAATAGTAATGACTACTTCTATAATTTGAGATGATTGTGGTGTCTTAAAGTATGTGATTAATCTAGTATATGCATGAGAATTATGTTAAACATGTGAATAATGTGATTAAGTGATTAATGTGCCGAGATTGACACTACTACCATAGAAGGCTGTGAAGTTGTACTATAGAAAAGTCCCTATGGGAAGGGTCAATGTGTATGTGATATCCTGTGGGCATCAGGATGAAATCCTGGAGGTGGACAAGTACCACTAGTCAGGGTGGAGAATGCTTCTCCCGGTTCTGCGCAGTTACTAAGATTCATCACTGTATTGCCTAGGTGAAGGATATGTGATATTTGTGTGATGTGTCCTTCTTTATGGTGGTTCGGGCTATGTGTCATGGCAAAAGATGTGAATTAAGTGTGAATGTGCAAAGTAAAAATGTGAAAGTGATGTAATAATGTGTTTCAATGTGCAAGAATGTGAAACCATGTGATTAAGTAACTTTTATGTTAAAACAGCAAGTAAAAGGTGAGAATATGTGACATATGAGCATGTTGAATGTGGTAGATATCATGCTAGCACCACTAATAGATATGTGTTTAATTTCATGATTTAGATGCTTGGAAATGTGCCATGAAAGGAGATGTGAATTGTATCATGAGTTATATTAAATCCATGTGTAATTAGCATGTTCTAGATTGTTCATTAGTACTTGCTTATTGCTACATGAATCATGTGATAAATTGCTCTAATGTTAAACTTGTGTAGAATGAATGTGATAAGTGTTTGGATATACCAATAGGTTGCTTACTGAGTCTTTTGTAATGACTCATCCTTGCTTAAACATACAGGTGAGGTAGGTATTCCTGAGATCGAGGAGGAGATAGCGAGGAGCGACTCCGAGCGAGAGGAGTAGTTGAGATTTGGAGAGCTATCCATATAGCTTGTACTTTTCTTTTACTTAGTACGTGAGACGATATTGTGATATGGACTTGTTATTTGTGAACTTTGTATATTTATTTTGCTACTATATAGACTGTGGGATGTGTGTGGTAATGATGGAATAGGAGTTACTTTCATTTCTGTTGTACTTTATTTGTTATTGTGTACCTCTACCTATTGTGTTGTGCTGGGTACATGTCCCACCGTGATGGCACGCTTTATATCAATTTGGATTGATATAATCGTACTGATATAAAGGGGGTCATTACAAAGATTGGTATTAGAGAATAGGTTGAGATTGTACATAAATAAGCCATCATCCACACAATATTTCAAAGTCTTTATAGAATCAGTCCATATGTGGAAAACACTTAATAATGAATAAAAGATAGTTAAGAAAATGGTTAGGACTAAAGAACATAGATCCTCATTAAGATATTTGTTTTACAGGAAATGGCGAGTTGTGGTAGGCGTAGTACTCGGGCTCGGGAGGATGAGTAGAGATGTGAGGAGAGGGGTGAGTAGCAGGTCCCAGCACAACAGGGTCCCACGGAGCTACCACCACGCCCACCTGTGGAATATAGCGTGTTCATGCAAGGCTTGGTCCAAGCGATGCAGACGCATGCACAGACCCAGGCCGCATTACAGGCCCAGTTGCAGGCTCAGGTTAGAATGTCAAGTAGGAGTAGTCTATTTTGTTCATTGTATGATTACTTATGTGTTGCTTATTATTTCAGGCTCAGGCTCCAGCTCTAGCTCCCCAGGAGTATGGACATGGTGGTTCGTCCATAATGGAGAGGTTTAAAAGGATGGCTCTGTCTTCTTTTAAGGAGGAGAACTAGCCCCTCTTAGCAGAGAGCTGGTTGAGGAAGGTAGAGAAGATCTTCCGTGCTATCACGTGTGCGGAAGGTGATAATTACATGCTACAGGTTCTTAGAGTATATGTGCTTTTATAAGATTAAGGTTCTGGTCTAGACAGTGCTTATTAGTTGAATCTTGCAGGAGAGGGTTGATGTTTGATGGGCCTCTATGCTACATACCAGTTATGAGGATGGAGCTTTAGAGGTGACTTGGGGCGAGTTCACTAGACTCTTTAAGGCCAAGTTCATCCCCGAGCTAATTCAAGACAAGATGAGCAAGAGTTTCTTTCTCTTACATAGAGTTCCATGACTTTCCTGAAGTACGAGGCTAGGTTTGCCGAACTTTCCAAGTACCCTCCCCACACTATTGCAGACGAGCGAAGGAAGGCCAAGAAGTTCGTGATGGTGCTCAGACCATCACTCAGGTCAAGACTAGTGGCTTTCGATCACCGGACTTTGGATGAGGCTCTCAGCGCAGCATGCAAACAGGAGAGCGAGATGGACTAGTACATAGAGGAGACGAAGGCAGCCCAGAAGAGATCGACAACACCATTCCAGAGGCAAGACAGGAAGAGGGTAGCTATATACCCGAAGCAGCAGCCACAACGTACAACAGTTCTGAGCCAGTCAATGGTGGTACCCCAGACGTCCAGTTTTTGGCCCAACGATAAGAAGGAGTGTCCTCATTGTGGAAGGACACATGGCAGCTCAGAGTGTTTGAAGCTAGCAGGGAAATTCCTGAAGTGCGGTAGCACAGAGCACTAGATCAATGACTACCCCAAACTTCAGAAATTTGAACAGAGAGGAGTGTTAGCACCAGCAGCAGCAGCGGCAGCAGCACCAGTAACCGGGAAGCCAGGAAGGCCTCGGGCCCAAGCCCGAGTGTATGTACTTGCACGTGAGGATGCTGAGCAGACCAAGAACATCACGAAAGGTACTATTTTAGTTATGGGTGTGTAGGCTCGAGTTGTAGCAGTCCTCGTCGTTCAAACCCATTAACCTAAAATCGAGCCTGACCCGACTCCGCCTCCCGCGAACGAGCCGTAGCCTCGCAAGGGATATCATTCACATGTCTGTAAAAATATAAAGGAAACAACATAAATACATATAAGATGTCACATCTCATAAATATTTACATGAAATATACATAGCCATTTCTCAACTGAAGTCAAACTCAATGTACAGCAACCTAGGGCATACCCTGAGGTGAATAAAAGAAAAGATTATAGTGTTGGTGATGCAGACACAACTCCGCTGCGGTGCGGCTCCGAACTAGACGAAGGATGGGAAGCCTCCTTCTCTCCCTCATCTGAAAGGGGTAAGGGTGAGCCTCTCAAGTCACTGGCTTAGTAGGGAAACTCCCCCAAAAGCCGCACAAAAACAATCTCACAAAGTGCAGTAACAAGAAGCTACTCTAGGCAATTTATAAAACTATCTACGCAAGGTATTAAAGTTGTAAATAACAATTATCACAAGCTATTAACTGAAAACAACCTTTAATAAATAAATGGCAAACCTCATCCAAGTGTATGAGCTACAGTAGAAAATGCCACACTCGGGTCACAAGGACTTATTCGCGACACCAGCAACTAACCTAGACAAACCACACAGGACTACCTCTCAGCCTCGCAGCCACAGACGAAAGGTCTAGCTGCCGCTCCACCACAACGAGCCAAGAAATTGTGGAGACCAACCAAGACCACTTCTGCGGACCACACTATCACAGGCCCAAGCATGGCACCTTTAGGGACTCCGTCCTGAGCTCCCTAAAGTGAGGCACTGGAAAAAAGGACTAGCTGGGGCCCAATATGTCTACTGATGTCCGTAACCCCAACCACGAGTGAGCTGCAAGCGACAAACACAAACTCAGACAAGTCACTGTCCCACTGCCGTCTTTCCCTCAGCCAGACGTACAACTCCACACAAGAGTGAGGGTGTCTAGGAAGATGACACAGACCTCAACGGTATGCAAGTACCGAGATAAGCCCCGAGCACTAATGTGCCTGGCTCATACAAAACCTGGGGCTCCCGACTAGAGAGGTAACTACAGTAGGCGTCGTACTACTCGCCACACACACGCAAACCACGTGAACACCGCTATCCTCAGTCTCAACAAGTACCAATGCACCGTTTAGCAATACTAGTGATAATAAATAACACCAAACAATAACTACGTAGCCATGCACAAACCTTCAGCCCTCAGAGGCCCGAATGCGACGGGGGTTTTTGTCGCCTTCAGAACGTGACACCTCAAAAAGGCGCGTTTGAACACGAACGCGACGGGTCGGGCTGTCGCATTATGAACACGACGCCCCGGTCCGTCGCCTTCAAAGACAGAACCCTACAACTGGGATTCTATCTCCAGAATCCCTGCGAAAACAACATAAAACATCATGAAAAGAAGTTAATCATTCTCTAACCATTACTCTAGCATGCTATCTATTATCTACAACATGTATAACAAATTACACCTATCACGCCCCTCCAATTTAGCAGCGGAATAAATCGGAGGTAAAACGTGAGCAACGAGTACGGTAACGTAAATTACGCATACAGACGCAATCATCAGAGCATCTAATGAACAATAATTGAAATAAACTCTTGATTTCATTATAAAATCACTAAGACTATTACAACCACTAACTCGGAGCCAATACATAGGGCTCAATGACATCATTACGTTGAAAAGAAATCTTAAGCAATAACTACTAGTCTCCATTGTGCTAGGGTAACTTCATCATTTGACTCCAGGTCACTCATCACTCGGGTCCTATCCCATAGGTACGTATAACGTCATTGTCCGACTTGCCTGAGACACAATAACAAATAACGAAGGGTGAGCGATAACGCCCAGTAGGACTTAAATCTCAATAGTCAAGCAGACTTTAATTGGCAGAGTAACTAATGACAGAGAGAGTCATGTAAAGTCGAGAAAATAATAGCACAAGTAACATGGTTCAAATAGTAGATGAATCAAGTATAGCACGATGAATATGGTTAAAGTCAAGACATGAGAGTTAACGATAACAACAATAGCAAGTAACATCATTGTTAAGAAATAGCAAGCGACATGTATAGCAAGAAGAGAGATAGTAGATGGTCATGTAAAGAGTAAATTGCACTTTGATTGATTCTTATCAATCGAAATAGTATAGAACTTTTGATTAACTTTCGTCAATCGAAATAGTAATGGCACTTTGGTTATCCGTAGATAGCCGAGAAAAAATATAGCACTTTTATTGTCAATAGACAATGAGAGAATATGGCACTTTGAATGCGATTAAGTCACGATAGAACGCAATAACTCAAGATAACAAGTATCAAGTAGAGCAAGCAGAGAGTACGACAGTAGTCACTCAATAATAGAACAGTAGCAATTCAGTAATAGCCAGTGGTAGTACAGTAACAGTGTAGTACGTCTGAACTAACAGACTAACAGTAACAGTGTAACAGTTAGATGTCTAGCTAATTCAGAACAGTCAGTCAGAACCGGTGCAAATGCAGACACCGTCTATAGCCCCTACAGGTATTTTCGGGTGGCTCTCTGCCCCCAGGACTAGATTGGAGCTCCTCGGACACTCTCCGTGCCCTGAACAGTATGCATTCAAGTCAGTAGTGTCACAAGACCCTTTTTAGCGCTAGACAGTCATGAACAGTTCAAAACAGTAGGAACCATACAGCTCAAAGGGTACCAAGAGAGTACTAGATGAATAGACGAGATAGTAGAGTGATCATGAATAGATGAGCAAGTAGAGTATAGATGAGAGCTAGTTGACATTGCACAAGAAACGTCGAGTAACGAGCGATGGCAACAGTTGCACAACACACGCCCCTGGTGTTGGCAGTCAGGTAGAATACACAATCCTTCCGCTGGCCTTGTTATGTACAGGTCCGGAGGTCTGGCGTGATTCAAGATAAGAGAGAGAACAATGTAAGGCCGTACGGATCTTACTGATCCCTAGAGTGTATCATAGGTGTTAGGGTAGAACCAGCTCGTCTACCATGTGGGAATCCATGGATAGAGGAGACTTATGAAGGCCTTGAACAAGGATTCACTAGTTCGACAGGAGGAGTATCGATGAAGAGTTCATCCAAGTCAAGAGAGAGTGTGTACATAGAAACAAGTGCTCGACATTCTAGAGGAATTCTAGAACAGTGGAGCATCGATAACGGTATTCCCAAAACATCATGAGAATCGTAGACAAGTTCATTTAAAATAGGGCAATTAACTATATAATTGAAATCAATTTCTAGATGTATATGTGACAATTTTCATGCCAAGATAAGCCATATTGGTGGTTCACGTGTGTGCATGTGACATAGAGAATTATGGAACATGAAAGAGTCATGTGAATAACTTGAATTAATTAAAATATGTCCAAGATTTATTAGCTTCGTTTACTGTGTTAGGAGAGTTAACAGGGCATGATTTTACTATAGAAAAGCAAGACTTGCAAAAATAGGGGGTTTTCATGAAAAGCATTAGAATGCGACGGGTCTCTGTAAGGGTCGCGACGAGATCAAGTGTGAACGCGACAGGGCATTGTAAGGATCGCGACGGGCTTGTATGAACAGGCAGGCAGATCATAACAGGCTCTTTTGAGGATCGCGATAGGTCTATCAGGTCAGCAGCCAGAACGCGACGGGGTCGTTTGAGGGTCGCGACAGCCTAGTCAGATCGGGCAACAGATTGCGACGACAGGCCCTGTCGCGATCAGATCGCGACGGAAGGCTCCGTCGTAATGGCTCTGTGAACGTGACCTATCAGGATGTCGCGGTCACAGGGTCTGTGCTCGACTCCGACAAGGAAAGTACAGTGCATTGGATTGCAGACCAGACTTTCCCTATTTTGACACAGGGTGATTCAGAAAATCATAACTTATTGTACAAGCGATGATAAATCATGAAACTAGTTATGAATTGATCTAGACATGCATGGGTACTTATAGTAAATAGGAATTGGAAAACAAATAGGGTTTCGACATGCTTTGGTCATGTGTATTCATGATGAACATGAAACAATACATAGTTGAGATCAATGATTTAATTTGCAAGATACGATGGATGAAAATTAGGGCTTTTAGGGGCAAAAGATGCCTAACATGCATCAGTTCCTTCAGTAAAAATCTCGTGGTACGGGGTTGAGTATACAAGGAGAACAAGATT
The DNA here is from genome assembly GCA_014218235.1 of Colocasia esculenta. Lineage (NCBI taxonomy): Eukaryota > Viridiplantae > Streptophyta > Magnoliopsida > Alismatales > Araceae > Colocasia > Colocasia esculenta. The sequence goes on from CM024764.1 coordinate 28,622,168, forward strand.
TAAGATGAAGGGTCGGGCTCATGCTAGTTGCAGAACATGAAAATTCAAGAACAAAATATAGGATCGATGGAAAAATATGAAACGTGAGGGTTTTGTTCCTAGTACATGGAAAAATCTACAGTCGAAATTTCTTTAGTTTTGCTCGTGAGAATGCCTACCTTGACTCGATTTCCTCTTCTAGGGCTAGAACTTGAAGAACTCGGGTAGAAGCTTTGAGAGATCCTCTCCCCACGAATTCTCCTCCTCCTTGGCCTCTCCTTCACGTCCAGCAAGCCTTGGGTACGAGCTAGGGCCGACCATGGGGGATGTAGAAGAGTATTTATGCTTGTTATGTTTCTAATTCCTAATAGTACTCTAACTCCTATTTAATTCTGAATTTCTTATTTCTTAACCTCCTTCCAAGCTTTCTACTTACTATTTGGGTTAGGATGGGAGTTAAATTCGTGGCCAACCTATTAGGGTAGGTTTAGAAATCCAATTCTAACTCAAACTTCATATTTTAGTGCTTTAATACCCTTTTTCTATTTAGGTAATATTTATGTTATGAATTTAGGGTATTTTCCTATTATTCTTATTTTAAAAATCCCTATTTTGGCCCAATAAAATTTAAAGGGTCCATTTAATACAACCCATTATTTATTGGAATTTATCTTATGGGTTTTCCCTTTTTTGATTAGGGAATAATAGAGTTACGGATTTTATTATATTTTTCTTACTTGATTTTATTTATGGACTATGAGAGGTCCATTGGTCCAATTCCGATAATGGGTAATCATTTAATGATATTGGGCGTCTCTCCGACATGTTCATTTGATTTATGGGCCCTTTATATTTCCGTGCTAATAGTTTTCCGACTTAGTTCCCTAATTTGGATAATTAGTCACATTATGACATACGCTTGGCCAATTGGATTTTTCTTTGCTTGAATTTGTTAGTAGAACACTTAGGAATAATGTTTGGGGTTGATTTATAATTTTTATGAAATTTTAGATGTGTTCTTGCACATACGATAATGGTATGTATGTTTCTATTATTCTGTTTTTATAGAAATTTATTATTTCAAAATTTTAAATACTAAAATTTTCGGGGTGCTACATCCTCCCCCACTTAAAAAGCATTTGGTCCTCAAATTCATATGATGTGATACGACTACCTACTTATTATGGATATTTCATTCCATCACCTCCCTCGCTTAGGGCTTTGCTATCGCGAAAATAACATGAAATTAAACAAAGGGTTTAGTGATGGTACCTTGTCCACCCTCATTGGCAGGATTTTTATCGACAACGGCTTGTAATCATCCTTGGTGTGGAGTTTGCTTCTTCTTTGTTGGACAATCGATGACTCGATGTTGTTGACTTCCACAACACAAGCATCTGCCCAATTTCTTCCAACAATTATCAATCTTATGCCTTGGCTTTTTACAAATTTTGCAGAATTCCTTCTGCTTCACTTCCCCTTTCATTCTCTTTCTATCTACTGTATTTCTTCCTTTATTATCATTGGAATGAGTAGCACGTTCCCTTTTCAACACCTTCTTCTTATGGATCTTTTCAAGAAGTTCCATGGTGTCCTCTACTAATTGAGCTCTTAATACCATGACTGAATATACTTCAATGTCTAGTGGAGCCAACTTTTCCCAGAACACAGGTCTCAACCCTTCTAAAAATCTATTTGCCTTCATCTTCTCCGTACTCACCAAATGTAGTGTATACTATGCTAGTCTTTCAAATTGCGCTTCATATTTTGCTACAGACATCATTCGTTATTTTAAGTTGGCGAATTCATTTGGCTTCTTCTCACGAATCCTCTCCGAAAAATATTTGGTGTTGAAGAGTTCTAAAAATTTATCCCACTCTATGTTGATGTTGGGTAATTGTGGACTGGCAGTTTCCCACCAAGCTCTAGCATCGCGGTCCAACTGGAAGGTTGCCAGAAGGACTTTCTCCTGCTCTGAACATTGCATAACTCTAAAGATTCGTTCCATCACCTTCACCCAATTTTCAGCTTCATCGGGATCTGGAGTTCCATTAAACCTAGGGGGATCTATTCGTTGAAAGTTCCCATATAAGTCTCCTGCCCCATTTCTTGCTCCTGCTTGAATCACGTTGTTAAGGGCTTGAGTTAACCCCTGTATGGTCTGTTGTAATTTGTGCATTTGTGCATGCTCGCCAGCCATCTCCTCTAGTTCCTGTGAGCAATAATACTTATTAATGTCTTCTTAAACTTAGGGTGCTTATACATATAGTTAAGCTCCTAGCATAACCCCAAGCTTTACCCAATCTCTCACATAGGTATGGTGGTTGACTTAGAAACGGTCATGGCAGTTCACCTAGAACATCCCTAGACTTAAAATATCCTACTAAGGACATCCTAGGCTCTGATACCAACTGTCACGCCCCTCCAATTTAGCAGCGGAATAAATCGGAGGGAAAACGTGAGCAACGAGTATGGTAACATAAATTGCGTATACAGACACAAACATCAGAGCATCTAATGAACAATAATTGAAATAAACTCTTGATTTCATTATAAAATCACTAAGACTATTACAACCACTAATTCAGAGCCAATACATAGGGCTCAATGACATCATTACATTGAAAAGAAATCTAAAGCAATAACTACTAGACTCCATTGTGCTAGGGTAACTTCGTCATTTGACTCTAGGTCACTCATCACTCGGGTCCTGTCCCATAGGTACATATATCGTCATTGCCCGACTTACCTGAGACACAATAACAAATAACGAAGGGTGAGTGATAACGCCCAATAGAACTTAAATCTCAATGGTCAAGCAGGCTTTAAATGATTAATGCTTTAAATGGCAGAGAAACTAATGGTAGAGAGAGTCATATAAAGTCAAGAAAATAATAGCACAAGTAACATGGTTAAAATAGCAGATGAATCAAGTATAGCACGATGAATATGGTTAATGTCAAGACATGAGAGTTAACGATAACAACAATAGCAAGTAACGACATTGTCGAGAATAGCAAGCGACATGTATAGCAAGGAGAGAGATAGTAGATGGTCATGTAAAGAGTAAATTGCACTTTGATTGATTTTCATCATCGAGATAATATAGCACTTTTGATTAACTTTCGTCAATCGAAATAGTAATGGCACTTTGGTTATCCGTAGATAGCCGAGAGAAAATATAGCACTTCTATTGTCAATAGACAACAAGAGAATATGGCACTTTGCATTCGATTAAGTCGCGATAGAATGCAATAACTCAAGATAGCAAGTATCAAGTAGAGCAAGTAGAGAGTATGACAGTAGTCGCTCAATAACAGAACACTAGCAGTTTAGTAACAGTCAGTGGCAGTACAGTAACACTGTAGTACATCTGAACTAATAGACTAACAGTAACAGTGTAACAATCAGATGTCTAGCTAATTCAGAACAGTCAGTCAAAATCGGTGCAAATGCAGACACTGTCTGTACCCCTACAGGTATTTTCGGGTGGCTCTCTACCCCCAGGACTAGATTGGAGCCCCTCAGACACTCTCCATGCCCTGAATAGTATGCATTCAAGTCAATAGAGTCACAAGACCCTTTTTAGCGCTAGATAGTCATGAACAGTTCAAAACAGTAGGAGCCAATAGCTCAAAGGGTACCAAGAGAGTACTAGATGAATAGATGAGATAGCGAGATAGTAGTAGAGTGATCATGAATAGATGAGCGAGTAGAGTATAGATGAGAGCTAGTGGACATTGCACAAGAAACGTCGAGTAATGAGCGATAGCAACAGTTGCACAACACACGCATCTGGTGTTGGCAGTCAAGTGGAATACACAACCCTTCCGCTGGCCTTGTTATGCACAGGTCCAAGGGTCCGGCGTTAAGAGAGAGAACAAGCTAAGGCCGTATGGATCTTACCGATCCCTAGAGTGTATCATAGGTGTTAGGGTACAACTAGCTCGTCGACCATGTGGAAATCCATGGACAGAGGAGACTTACGGAGGCCTTGAATAAGGATTCACTAGTCCGGCAGAAGGAGTATCCAACGGAGAGTTCGTCCAAGTCAAGAGAGAGTCTGTATATAGAAACAAGTGCTCGACGTTCTAGAGGAATTCTAGAACAGTGGAGCGTCGATAACGATATTCCCAAAACATCGCGAGAATCGTAGACAAGTTCATTTAAAATAGGGCAAATAACTATACAATTAAAATCAATTGCTAGATGTATATGTGACAATTTTCATGCCAAGATAAGCCATGTTGGATGGTTCACGTGTGTGCATGTGACATAGAGAATTATGGAATATGAAAGAGTCATGTGAATAACTTGAATTAATTAAAATATGTCCAAGATTTATCAGCTTCGTTTACTCTGTTAGGAGAGTTAGCAGGGCATGATTTCACTATAGAAAAACAAGACTTGCAAAAATAGGGGGTTTTCATGAAAAGCTTCAGAACTCGACAGGTCTCTGTAAGGGTCGCGATGGGATCAAGTGTGAACGCGACAGGGCATTATCAGGATCGCGACGGGCTTGTATGAACAGGCAGGCAGATCGCGACAGGGTCTTCTGAGGACCGCGACAGGTCAATCAGGTCGGCGGCCAAAACGCGACGGGGTCGTTTGATGGTCGCGACGGCCTAGTCAGATCAGGCAACAGATCGCGACAACAGGCCCTGTCGCAATCAGATCGTGATGGAAGGCTTTGTCGCGACAGCCTTGTGAACGTGGCCTATCGGGCCGTTGTGTTCACAGGGTCTGCGCCCGAGTCTGATAGGGAAAGTACAGTGCATTGGATTGCGGACCAGGCTTACCTTATTTTGACACAAGGTGATTCAGAAAATCATAACTAATTATACAAGCAATGATAAATCATGAAACTAGTTGCAAATTGATCTAGACATGCATGGGTACTTACAGTAAATAGGAATTGGAAAACAAACAGGGTTTCGACATGCTTTGGTCATGTGTATTCATGATGAACATGAAACAGTACATAGTTGAGATCAATGATTTAATTCGCAAGACACGATGGATGAAAATTAGGGCTTTGAGGGGCAAAAGATGCCTAACATGCATAAATTATTTTAGTAAAAATCTCGTGGTATGGGGTTGAGTATACATGCAGAACAAGATTTAAGATGAAGGGTCAGGCTCATGCTAGTTGCAGAACATGAAAATTCAAGAACAAAATATAGGCTCGATGGAAAAATATGAAACTTGAGGGTTTTGTTCCTAGTACATGGAACAATCTACAGTCGAAATTTCTTTAGTTTTTCTCGTGAGAATGTCTACCTTGACTCGATTTCCTCTTCTAGGGCTAGAACTTGAAGAACTTGGGCAGACGCTTTGAGAGATCCTCTCCCTACAAATTCTCCTCCTCCTTGGACTCTCCTCCAAGTCCAGCAAGCCTTGGGTATGAGCTAGGGCCGGCCATGGGGGATTTAGGAGAGTATTTATGCTTGTTATGTTTTTAATTCCTAATAGTACTCTAACTCCAATTTAATTCCGAATTTCCTATTTCTTAAACTCCTTCCAAGCTTTCTACTTCCTATTTGGTTTAGGATGGGAGTTAAATTCGTGGCCAACCTATTAGGGTAGGTTTCAGAATCCAATTCTAACTCAAACTTCTTATTTTAGTGCTTTAATACCTTTTTTCTATTTAGGTAATATTTATGTTACGAATTTAGGATATTTTCCTATTATTCTTATTTTAAAATCCCTATTTTGGCCCAATAAATTCTAGAGGGTCCATTTAACACAACCCATTATTTATTGGAATTTATCTTATGGGATTTCCCTTTTTTGATTAGGGAATAATAGATTTACGGATTTTATTATATTTTTCTTACTTGATTTTATTTATGGACTATGAGAGGTCCATTGGTCCAATTCCGATAATGGGTAATCATTTAATGATATTGGAGGTCCCTCCGACATGTTCGTTTGATTTATGGGCCCGTTATATTTCCGTGTTAATAGTTTTCCGACTTAGTTCTCTAATTTGGATAATTAGTCATGTTATGACATACGTTTGGCCAATCGGATTTTTCATTGCTTGAATTTCTTAGTAGAACACTTAGGAATAATGTTTGGGGTTGAATTATAATTTTTACGAAATTTTAGATGTGTTCTTGCACAAACAATAATGGTATGTATGTTTCTATTATTCCCTTTTTATAGAAATTTATTATTTCAAATTTTAAATACTGAATTTTTTGAGTTGCTACACCACCTGCCCAACACGCAATCCACAACGAGAAACAAGGTGAAATGTCCCTACCTTCGTGAGATTCGCGAAGAACGACGATAACCCGACATTTCCCCCTCTCCGTACCATGTCCTCGCGGTGAGCCCACGCGAAAAACAACACCAACACCTCGAATCACCCAAGAACCATGGCAAAACCTCCTCTCCCTGGCCAAACAGAGCTTGCTGGGCTCTATTTGGCCGACCTAGGTTAAAAATAGTTCAGAGTTGAGAACAAGACGCACCCTACTGTCACGACCAAAATGCGACGGTTCAGGCCGTCGCCTTCTCATCGCTGATGCCAGTAGGCCACCCAGCGTGCGCCATGTGATGAACATGCAGATGAGGTGTGACGGTCGTCACCGTTCAGGCCCGTTTACCCAATAACGTGCCCGACACGACTCCGCCTTCCGCGATCGGGCCGAAGCCTCGCAAGGGATATCATTCACACATGTCCGTGGAAATATAAAGAAACACGTTGAACACATATAAGATGCCATTTCTCACATATATTCACATGAATGTACATATTCAATTCTATACATAAGTCATTAAACAAGTACAACAGCCTGGGACAAACGCTCAAGGCTCCACAAGTAAAAACATTACTCTATTGGTGGTGAGGGCTCGACTCCACTATGATGTCGACCGGAACTAGAAGAGGGACGTGAACCCTCCTGCTCTCCTTCACCTGGAAGAAGAAGGGGTGAGCCTCACATATCACTCGCTCAATAGGATAACTCCCCCAAAGCCGATAAACACAAAGAACAATAGATACAATATGCAAAGCTGTAAAGCATTTGAACATATAACAACACCTATGCACGATGCTACAACTGCAAGTAAGTAAACGGCAAACCACGTACACGTGTACAAGCTACAGAAGGGCACGCCGTACATGGGTCACAAGAACTGGTTCGCGACACCAGCCATAAACCCGGACAAACAACATAAGTCCATCTCTCAGTCTCGTAGCCACGGACGAAAGGTCTAGATGCCGCTCCACCTCAACAAGACAAGAACTGTGGAGACAAACTAACACCACACCTATAGACTACACTGCTGCAAGCCCAAGCTTGACACCTTTAGGGACTCCGGCCGAGAACCCTAAAGTGAGGCATTGGAAACAGGACTAGCTGGGGACTAGTACATCTACTGGTGTCCGTCCCCCAACTAGGAGCACGCTATAAGTGACCACACACCCACAAACACAAATCGCTGTCCCCTATCTTCTTTCTCTCAACCGGACGTACAACTCAAACACAGGAGTGAGAGTGTCCAGGAAGACGACACAAACCTTGACGGTACTCTTGTACCAAGACAAGCCTTGAGCACCCGGTGCTTGGGTAACTAACTGAAGAGATAACCATGGAAGGCGTGACACCCAACCCGCTATGAACACATTTCCAAGCAAAACCCCTCGTTATCAATCACGGTATAAGATAACACAACCCGTACAAGCCCTACATTGTCTTGCCAACACAACACAACATAAGACACACATATACAATATAGCAACATAGCAAACATGTAATTTAAATAAAACAGATTACTCTATCTTATCGATCTAACCTGAGCCTCCAGCTGAGCCTGGAGTGCAGCCTGAGTATGGGCCTGCGTCTGCATAGCCTGAACTAGACCTTGTATGAACACTCCATAGTCCACTAGCAGTGGAGGAGGAAGCACAGGACCCTGGGGTGCTGGGACCTGCTGCTCACCCTGATCCTCACGCCTAGGCTCAACTCTCTCCTCTCTCCTCTGCTCACCCTCATGAGCAGGAACACCATGCCTACCTCGTGAAGCAAGCATAGCCTGCAAAATAGGTTAATCCCAATTAGGAACTAAACTATCTAATTTCTAACTATGTGGACAATCTATAAAGACTTAGCATATAATGAAGATGATGGTATATCTATATATTTATATACAATCTCAACATGTCGCTTCTGATACCAATCTCTATAACGACCCTCTTTATATTGGTACGGTTATACCAACCCACATCGATATAGAAAGCGTCGCCATAGTGGGACATTTACCCAGCACATTCAATAGGCTGAGATGTACAAAATATAAACATAAACAGCGGAATAGAAAGAACTGAATACGAACATCTTATTCCATCATCTACACTTATCCACAGTCATATAGAACAAAAGGAAACTGACTATTCATAACTAAGAAATTTAAATAAAATACATTGTCCACAACTGAATTACATACTGTTCTCAATTACATACTATGAAAAATAAAATACAACGCCGAAATCTCCACGAATATCTCCTACCCATGCTCCGAGTCACTCCTGACTATCTCCTCGGAAGAAGTAGAGATATCTGCACCTGTACGCCGAAGCAATAGTGAGTCTACAAGACTCAGCAAGCAAATCCATGCACATTACACATACATACATCATATGGACATTTTACTTTTAAACGAAACCACAATTACATGTAACATGGTTTAAACAATCTAAACATGTTGTTTCTAACCTTATGATACATGGTACATGCTTTATGTTTCTTTTCTACAACAAATAAACCTATCTCATGCTTTCTACATCCTTTATCATGCTAATTCAATTCACATTTCATTTCATTATCTTGTAATACAATCGCAATTAAACATGAGATTACACATAATGAAAGAGATGTTCCTAGAATGGATTCTATGGACATTCTCACATATATAACCAAAGTATATACATAAATAGCTTGCTGTTTTGACATGGATAAAACACATTCATGTAGTGATTCACAAATTCACACGTTATCATATTAGTTCTCATATTCACATGATCATTTACACATTTTATATATTCACATTTCACATGTACACAATCACATTGTTCTCATTAAATGCCGTGACACATAGTCCAATCCACCTCTAGAAGGACACACACTTATCTCATCACACACATATCTATCACCTAGGCAATATAGTGATAGATCTAGGTTATCTGCGTAGAACCGGGAGAAGCACTCTCCACCCTAACTAGTGGTACTTGTCCACCTCCAGGATTTTAATCCCAATGCCCATGGGACATCACACACATATGAACCTTCCCGTAGGGACTTTACTACGGTACAGTTCCTCAGCCCTCTAAGGTAGCAGTGTCACCCATGTCACATTTACACATTTTCTATTTTTAATTCACATTGTTCACACACTTGTTTACACTATGGCATTCACATACACATGGTTTCATGGATCAGTTTGTTAATTAACAGGCTATTGTTTATAATATACAACAGGTTGCAAAGTTAACCCTTAGCGTGCTGCAATTTACTAATTCATTAACATTTGATATAAACATGCGTTACTTGGTCATTCCTCGTGTAAAATCAAGATTTATACCTACTATTATCAAAATAGTATGAAAATTTAATCATAGACTGTCATACCCACAAATTTTCATAATTTTTGGAAATACACACTATTTATGAAAATTAGAATACTTATATTACATAATTTGTCAACAATCAAATTTGCATGGTTCACAGTGTTACAGGTACATTAACCATTCTACAACATGCATCTAACAATCATGACCTCACACAAAATCTCTAGGAATTTAACTTGTTTCATACAATTTATTTGAGAATTTAAACTAATAATGCATGCTCACTATTTTACAGTTCATAAAATCTAGATATTCATACAGTCATCAGAAAATTCCCTAAGTCTCATGGCATGAACTGACCTTATAAACATCGTACAGAAATTCCATAGGACCCAAATTCCACATAGATCCACATAAACAGTATTTTACAAGATTAACATCTGTCTAACAGATAATTCAGGAAAGTCTAATAAATAAAGCACTTAACAAAAATTTCATAAAAATTGCATAACATGATCCACTAGAGATATTATATAACATATAATTTTTACAGTATATCCTCATGCGCATAAATCCAGAAATTAAATTATAAAGGGCAGACAAACATACTGTCCCTGCCTGAAGAACTTAGCGGCAAGGGGATGGCCGCCTACCTGGTTAAAGACAACAAAGGCCGCCGCCAACCTCGGATCTTAACAGTAGCAAAGCTTGCCGTTAAGTTCCTGTCTGTGCAAAACACAAACTGAACTCCAAAATTCGATAGAAAGGGGGTTCCATGACACGATTAAAAAACTATAAAATTCCTGAGACCTACTAGACGCATGTATGGATAACGGGTATGGTTTACTTGTCTTTTGAAAAATTCTATAGACGGAGGTTTAGGTCGAAGAAGCTCTCCTCGGCCAGAGCAAAAGAGCCTTCAAATCCTCCTCGATCCGGGTTCTGTGCTGATGCAGACTGCCACCTGGTGTCAGAGAAACCTTCCCAGACATTTAGACTCCCCTCCAGTCACAGAAGATCGCCGGAAGGAGTCACTAATCACCAGATCTATGGGTCCAAAGTTCAATTTTCGCATACAAAACTTATGGTTTATCTCAAGAGAGCAAAAGGGGCCTAATCTGTCGATGGGGGTGATTTTATAGGCTAGGAGTTTCGGTGACGCGTTTAGGTAAGGTATAGGGCCGTTGGAGAACAGTTTCCTAAACAAGAGGCGACATTTTTCGGGGCGTTTCTGTATTTGAAGATGCAACAGATCTGGAGGTTAACGTCAACATCACTGGCTGCCAGCCCTGAGTGGCATCCATCGATGTGGCCGCTAACTCCCTATTAACGTCAACTCTTGTTGACGCCAACAGATCGCTTGGCCAAACTTAAAACTAAAGAAAATTACACTTGCTCAATGCATGTGCATATAATATACAATGTATACTTTAAAATAATGCTATTTATGCAATGTAAATATAATATGCACAATAGGATTATACTATATTTACAACAATACACAATTAGTTATATGTACATACACAAACATAAATTTCTTCACACAATCAAACACCTATATAAGTGAGTAAAATTCAAGGGCCTTACAACTGACTACCTAGGAGGGATCTCAGATGTTTCTTCTTAGCATTGAGACGTGAAACACGTCGTGTATGCCCCGCGCGGAATATCGGAACGTGTGGCAGTTGCAAGTAAACGGGTACAGAGCGTATAATAGACATCAAACCATTGGGCAAATAATAATACTAAAGCAAATGCATCTCATTAATAATTCCTCAAATGTCTAGTACAAAACTAATATCAGAGCCATTCTATAGGGCCCAATTACATTGAATAAAAGTAAAAGACTAAACTCAGACTCTAAACATAATGCTAAGAAAACTTATGTTTATCTCAGAGAGCAAAAGGGCCTAATCTGTCGATGGGGTGGATTTTATAGGCTAGGAGTTTCGGTGACGCGTTTAGGTAAGGTATAGGGCCGTTGGAGAACAGTTTCCTAACAAGAGGCGACATTTTTCGGGGCGTTTCTGTATTTGAAGATGCAACAGATCTGGGAGGTTAACGTCAACATCACTGGCTGCCAGCCCTGAGTTGGCATCCTCGATGTGGCCGCTAACTCCCTATTAACGTCAACTCTTGTTGACGCCACAGATCGCTTGGCCAAAACTTAAAACTAAAGAAAATTACACTTGCTCAATGCATGTGCATATAATATACAATGTATACTTTAAAATAATGCTATTTATGCAATGTAAATAAATAATATGCACAATAGGATATATACATATATTTACAACAATACACAATTAGTTTATATGTACATACACAAACATAATTTCTTCACACAATCAAACACCTATATAAGTGAGTAAAATTCAAGGGCCTTACAACTGACTACCTAGGAGGGATCTCAGATGTTTCTTCTTAGCATTGAGACGTGAAACACGTCGTGTCATGCCCCGACGCGGAATATCGGAACGTGTGGCAGTTGCAAGTAAACGGGTACAGAGCGTATAATAGACATCAAACCATTGGGCAAATAATAAATACTAAAGCAAATGCATCTCATTAATAATTCCTCAAATGTCTAGTACAACAACTAATATCAGAGCCATTCTATAGGGCCCAATTACATTGAATAAAAGTAAAAGACTAAACTCAGACTCTAACATAATGCTAAGACACCAGGGTACTCTTGATTTCACTTTTGGTCATTCCCGTCCTCATGAGTGTAAGCATCTTCCTCGGTCTCACCTGAAAGCACACAATAATAACACAGGGTGAGCGATAACGCCCAGTAGGACTTAAATCTCATGATCAGTTATGCCTTAAATGATTAATGTATTAAAAGCAGAGTCACTACATGATAGAGCGAGGGAGTCAAGTAACGTAAGAGATAGCACGATAGCATGCGATTGAAAATAGCGCAAGTTTCCTAATATAGCACCGAGCAGGATGGCCATACCACAAATAGCACAATGTATAACAATAGCACAACGAGTATAGTATAGCACTTTGATTGTCATTTAGATAGTCAACATAGATAGCACTTGAGTGTAATGCCAAACACTCTGGTCAATTAACTCCCGCGGGCAAATAGCACTTTTGGGCGCACCTCCTAGCACCAGACCAGGCCCTATATATATTGCCAGGCATTAGTTATATTGTTTTTCTTTAGACAATCAGTGAAATGGCCAATAGAGAGTACCAAGAAATAGATGAGAGTACTAGATGAATAGACGAGATAGTAGAGAGAGTGTGAATAGATGAGCAAGTAGATTATAGATGAGAACTATAGGTCATAGCACATGAAACGACGAGTAAACGGGTGATAGGAACAGTTGCACAACACGTGCAATTGGAGTCAGCAGTCCATTGGAATTCACTACCCTTCCACTGGCCATGTTATGCACAATTCCAAAGGTTCGGTGTGATTCAAGGTAAGAGCGAGAGAGCATTCTAAGGCCGTTTGGATCTTACTAGTCCCTAAAGGGTATCATAGGTATTAGGGGCCAGCTCATCGACCATGTGGGAACCCATGGAGAGAGGAATCTTACGGAGGCCTTGAGCAAGGATTCACTAGTCCGGCAGAAGGAATATCCAACCGAGAGTTTGTCCAAGACAAGAGAAAGTGTATATATAGAAACAAGCGCTTGACGTTCCAGAGAAATTCTAGAATAGTGGAGCGTCGGTAACTGTATTCCCAAAACATCGCGAGAAACGAGGACAAGTCCATTTAAATAAAAAAAAAGTAAAATGCATGATTGAAGTAAATTACCAGATAGATTATGAGATATTTTCATGTCAAGTCAAGTCATCATGGATGGGTACAAGTATGTGCATTTGATAAAGAGATCATGGATATGAAAAGATCATGTGTATGGCTTTTAATTAACCAATTACATGTCCAAGTTTAACATCATCGTTTACTGTGTTAAAGACAGTTAACAGGGTAGGTGGTTACTGTAGAAGTCAGATTTGCAAAAATATAGGGTTTTTCATGCAAATGACCAGAAGGAGACGTACCCCTATAAAGATCGCGACAGGGTACAGCCAGAACACGATAGGGTTTTTCAAAGAATGCGATGGGTCTGCCAGGATAGGTAGCTAGAACGCAACGCAGTGCCCGTCGCATTCAGAACGCGACAGGTTGCTGGTCGCGATCAGCCCTGAGAACGCAGCCTATCGGGCCGTCGCGTCCTCAGGTCCTACGCTTGAGCCCGAGCGGGAAAAGGAGTTGCCTTAGATTGCGGTCCAGGCTTCCTAGGTTTTGATACAGTGTCATTCAAAAATTGATATCTCATGGTACAGTTGATTAAAAATCGCAAAACCACTTTTAAATAAATCTAGACATGCAAGAGTATACATAGTAAATAGGAATTTTCAAATAGTCATGGTCTTGACAGGTTTTAAACATGAACATGCACGAAGAACACAGAACAGTGTACATGAGGGTAAAAGAATTAATTTGAGCAGTATACTAGATGAAAATTGGGGATTTTGGTGGCAAATGTTTCCTCACATCGAGCAGTATCTCCAGTAAAATTTTCATGGCATGGGATTGAGCGTACGTGGAGTTCTAGATTTAATATAAGGGTTCGGGGTCAAGGTTTAGCAGAACTTCAAAACAAAGATCAAATGTTAGGGTCGATGAAAATTAGAGCAACAAAAGGATTTTTGTTCCTGACATTTGGAACATCCTACAGATGAATTTAATTGAGTTTGGCTTGTGAGAATGACTACCTTTGGGTCGATTTGTCTTCTAGGGCTTAGAACTTGAAGAACAAAGGTTGGATCTTGTGCAAGCCTTCTCCCACGAATTCTCCCTTCCTTTGGCCTCTCCTCCACGTCTAGCAAGCCTCAGCAATGGATTAGGGCCGGCCTTGGCGAGGTTGGGGTGTATTTAAGCTTCCCTTGTTTCCAATTCCTACTACTACTCTAATTCCTATTTAATTCCAAGTTTTCCTTATTTCTATGCACCTTCGAAGCTTTCCAACTCCTAATTTGGTTAGGTTGGGTTGCAAATTCGTGCTTAGCCAATTTGGGTAGGGTTAGGAGTCTAATTCCAACCCATATTAACTTTTTTAGATTTAATAGCTTTGTTCATTTTAGGAATATTTTAAGATACGAATTTAGGATATTTTTCTATTATTCTTCTTTTAAAATCCCAATTTCAGCCCAATAACTTTTATAGGGTCCATTTAACAAAGCCCATCACTTTCTTTTTGTTTAATGGGTTCGAATTATTCCCCTTTTCTTTAATTTTCCCAGTTTAATTCTTATTATTATTATTATTTTGAAAAATCAGGTTGCTACATCCTCCCCCTCTTAAAAGAATTTGGTCCCTAATTCATATGACCATCATGGAAAGAATGTCTTACTGAAAAGAACGGGGTAATTTCGCCTGATGATTCTTTCGGGTTCCCATATGGCTTCTTCTACTCCACAGTTATTCCACAGAACTTTAACCACATGAATCAGACGGTTCCTGAGTTGTTGCACCTTTCGATCCAATATCTTGATTGGCTTCTCTTCATATGTCATGTCCTTGTTCAGCACCAATTTCTCATGGCGAATGATGTGAGTCGGATCGTACACATGTTTCCTTAGCATAGAGACATGAAACACATTGTGTACACATGCTAAATTCGGTGGTGTAACAACTCGACCTCTCGGACCCCTTGCCAGGGACACCGAGGGTCGCGCCGCCACCCACGGATCCGAAGACCCGAAGGGTTATATGAAAAAGTCTAGTGAGATATGTATTGAGTTCAAATAACTATAATATCTGTACATTATGCAAAAGGGTGTACAACGCGTCTCAAGCAAAGCACAGGTATGAGAAAAAGGTGCAGTCCTTAAGGGGCATACCCCGAGGACTTGCAAAAAACAACTCTCAGCTCACTCGGTACAGAGCTCACAACATTCGCTCTCACTGCTGCTGACAACAACACGGCGCCATAGCCGCCTCCGCAACCCTTCCGACACCAAGCTCCCGCGACGACGAGCCCCTAGCTGAAGGAAGTAGGGGGGTGAGCCTCGCGAACAAGGCCCAGTAGGGATTACCAGTCCCTCACCGGCCAGAGTAGCAGGAACTCCGAAAATAGGAAACTACACTAGAAAGCTGTAAAGCGAGGAACTACTACAGTATGGTACTACTAAGCAGCGGAAGAGAACAGTACAACACCATGACCACCAACCAAGGTCGTGGCACACACATGACTCCCGCAGAAACCAACGGAGTCGGGCACAAAGCGGAAGCAGTGCTCAGCACACCGGCCGAGACCACGGAACAACCAAGTGAGAACGATGTCTCACCGCAAGCACGGACACCTCAGACCTCTACAAGGTCGAGGGCCCACAAGCAGAACCACCCCGGACCCCAGACACACCACCAGGTCGGGAAGCTACACACGCCGCTGCCATCACGGGTTGGCACCCAAGAATGGGACCACGGACCCGAGAGAACACCGAAGTGGGAACCACCAAAAGCACGGGTCTGCCCCGGGCCAAACCAACGACGCCCACGGGAGCTAAGCACAACCAGGCTAAAACTGCCGTGCAAGCTAGGGCAACGAGGAACACTCGGGAACGTCATGAGGAAAACATTGTCACAACAACAGCAACTAAGCCACCGCCGCTAGCAGATAAGAGAGGGGGACCCGCAGTCAACACACACTCTGCTCACTAGCCTAGCTCCTGCCTCCACCCCTGCGAAGGGTGAGACAGAGCCACCACAGAAACACACAACACACGCAACACCGCAGCCTGGCCAAGCTGCGGCCTCACGCCTAGCACCACTATGTGGCTCCGGAACCAATGCAGATAGAGGCAGTGAGACAAAGGACTGTCTGGTCTATGCTAGGAAAGCACTCCGAACCCCTCGGCGTCCCAGACCTAGACAAGAAAGCTCTACAAACGACTCAGCGTCGCTGTCCAAACCTCGTTTTCCCCTCAGCTCCAGAGTCCGCTCACGTGGGCTGCCAACTCGAGCACGCTCGTAGCCCGGATACCTCCCTCAACGGGCTCCCGAGGATGAGGGTCCCAGGAAAGGGAGACAACCTCTGAACTGGACAAGCCCTCAAGTGCCAAGCATCGGGGGAACAGGCGGGGCAACACAACAAGAACCACGCCGAATGGCTGGCTTGTAGCACACGACAAGCCCAGTAAGCGCGAGGCACGCACAAACGCTCAAAGGGTCTTCGGCCAAGCAAACACGCACGAGTGAGCCAAAACCTCAGAGCACTACCAGAAGTACAGAAAGCCGATCGCTCTGCTAACAATCGATTGATCGCTAGTCAATCGATTGTTAGATAGACGCGACCCTCCTGGCACCATTGCCAGGACACGACCACGAAGGTGTCACATTCGGTCACTGAACGCAGGGAGGCAACCAGCCGCATTCCCTACCAGAAGGTCCTAAGGGCAAAGCCTGCCCTGGGGCACACGTCGACACACAACCGAGCCATGGAAACACCCGAGGTAGCACAGGCATTGTCGCGCCCCCACAGGCCGTTGCGATGCCATCACGAAGGGGAAGGGCGCCGCGACAATAGCCTTGATGCGACGGGGCAGCGTGTAGCGACAGCCTCCCTGATGCGACGGGAAACCAGGTGTAGACACCAATTTCTGACCCATAAGTCGAGACAAATTCCTTGTCATATCATTAATGCCCCACGTTGGTCATCATCGCCAAGATGGCTTTCTTCGATTATGACATCCTTCTCATCAGTTCATCGCCCTGGTAGGGCACCTTCCTAGTCGAAATCAATCCTCTTCTTCATCATTTTATAGCCCTCTGTGTGAAGAGTCTGGCGTTTCAAACTGCATGTCATTCTGATGCCCGCGCATGGAGATCGGACATTTTGCATAGTCACATGCTGGAAGGTCCTTGAAGGCGACAGTCTTTCTGTCGCGTCCAAGAAGGCGACACCTCGATACGTCGCATTCATAAATGGGCATTTTATTCCCTGAAACATCACCAGAAATAACTTGAAAGCCCTTCCTTGTAAGGAAGGCGACGTATCGAGGCGTCGCCACCTTGGTATCGACCAGGAGGCCGTTGCGTTCTGGACCTCATGCAGAGAGTCCTTTCCGAGCATGACTTGGACACTTGCCATGCATGGATATTCCCTCTTTTGGTCGACCAAATCACGTCCAAATCCTTCCAAAACTTGAAGAGACCTTCCTTAGACCCTCCTTTCCGAGTCCCAATCGCCCAAGTGCAGGCATACCTCCCAAACCCGGACTCTTGCCAATTATTCCTCTCATAGCCCTTCCAAGATAATCACCTATAAGTCTCTTGATACGGCACCTTTTTTAGCAACCGGCGTTTGCTGCTTCCCTGCAAGAGAGCTTAACTCTGAAGAAGGAGCTCCCCCTCCAGACGACCAGGAAGTGCCCTCCAGGGCGTTTTCCCACCGGCTATCCTCCTCTCTCTCCCATCTTTCCTTCACCTTTTCTCTTCATTCATCATGCTTTAGATCGTTTCTTTTCGTAGTTTTGCATTAGATCACACACCACACACCATTTTTTAAACCCCAAAGGGGTCAAAACCTTCCCACGTGAGTTCCCTCTTTGGTGCATGTTTACTTGTTTTCTCTTGAATAGATGCTTATGCACGAATTTCTAATGGGTTTTCTTGATGTTTCCATGACTTTGGCAGTGTTTGAAGACAAGGGAAGCGTGAGGCTCTTGCCCCTTGGCCGGCTGAGGAGCAAGAAGAAAGAACCTACAACTTCCATCCACTGAAGAAGAAGGTGACCACAAGGCTATCGCGACCAAGAAGGCACCGCTCTTCACGTCGCGTTCAGGTAAGAGGAAGGCGACCACCATCTTGTCGCTTTCCCAGGAGAAGGTACGCCCTCTCTCTTCTTGTCCTTTTCCAAAGTAGTCAGCCGCATCTTCATCCATACATCCTTTGGCGACTACATTGGTGGCGATCACGGTACGTTTTCCTATCCCTCATACATACATATTTTTGGGCAGCACAATTCCGTAATTACACCTTTTGGCGATCACGGTGGGACACCTAGTGCCCATCACGCTTGTTCTTGTCTTTCCCTGCATTTCCTCTTCGTTTATGTGTGTGGTGTTCTTTTAGTTTTTTTTTTTCATTCAGTTTCTTTGAGTTTTTAAGTTTTGCTACTCTACGTGAGAAGGCGACAATCAAGGAGTCGCGATCAAAGTAGCGACGAGGAGTAAGTCGCGATCAGGTTAGTACACAGTGCCCTCCTTGTTCCTTTCTTGCGTTCTGTTGTGCTGTGAGGAAAAGTGGCGTCCAAAGTGTCGCGATAAAGGAGACGACGGGAAATGCGTCGCGATCAGGTGTGTCCTCTACCCGTACACTTGTTTTCATTATTCCTGTGTGTCTGTTGAGAAAGTGACGGGTCTCTTGTCGCGATAAAGGAGGCGACAGGGAGATCCTGGCGACCAGGTCAGTATTCCTGATTTTGCTCTTCTTTGAAATTTGGGTTCATTTTACATACTCCACCTGTGTTTCAAGTCATATCATTCCTGCTCCATGCTCTTGAGAGTCCGTCAGTCTTGTTTGCTATAGGTTTGCTTTGATCTCCGTGCATAATTAGGACTGTCCTGCTCTCTGTCCACTGTGAAGAGGAAAGCGACTGGCCTCTTGTCGCGATCTTGGTCGCGACAGGTTACCGGTTGTCTTCTGCTTCTGAGAGCAAGTCGGCCTAATTTCTATTTTGTCAGCATTAGGTTAGAATTTGCATGCGCTTCGGTGCACATAGGATTTGCATACACATTTCATATTTGTAGTATAGGTTGTCCTCCTCAGCGACGCCCGCTCTCTCAGCCACATACTCCTTGTGTCTGACTAGAGCACTCACTTGAGGGCCTCCGTAAGTCCCCGCTGGCCGTGGATTCCCACACGGCCGCCGGGCTGGTTGTACCTGTCGCCACCAAGACTCTAGGCTCATTCATTTGGCAAGATTGAGAAATCCTAGTCACACCCGAAGTTGGAAGCCTTCTCCCATTGGAACCTTCCTCCTGGAGAGAACTTTCTAAAGAATCACTCATTAAAAGGCAAACTTGAACCAAATAAAGAAACCATCATCATTGCCAATGCTTGCTTTGGATGAGACGTTTCTCTTTCCTTTTGTTTGCATAGGATTGTCTGTTTAGGAAAATAGGCGTCTGGCTAAGTTAGGTTTGTCTCTTAAGTCGGGACAGGCTTTCCTCATTTTGGCACACCCACCTGCCAAATATGGAATCATATCTGAACCCAATCTATGATGAGAATCAGGACCTGCCTTCTACACCTCTCTGGGACTACGAGGAATCCCTTCCTCATGATCTCTTTGGGGAGTCGACCCGCCCCTGGGTCGCCGCAGTCACGCTACCGAGAACCACCATCCCGACGATGGTGGCCCATCTCAAACACCCATCCCCCTCAGTCAGACGATCAAGCCACTCAACTCCTGCGCTTAATTCCCCAGCTTGATCAGTCCCAGATCCAAACCCTCATGACGGCCCTTAAAGGAAATGCCGCTTCTTAAACCCTCATGACGGCCCTTAAAGGAAATGCCGCTTCTTCACCCTCACCCAGAGCGGGCGCATCACGCCTCATAGCAGCTACCTCCGGCCCCATGTCATCATGGGACAAGCGACAACACCCCCATCCGACCGCGGGCCATTCGGTTCACTCCCTTCGAATCTAATCACTAACATCCCGTGAGCCGAAGCCCCGACCTCCTACATACCATCCATGCTACTCACCCCATCCTCCTGAGCCATGCACTAGGCCGGTGTCGCATGCCTCCTTTTTATATGCTCAACCATCTGCCACTCCGGACATGATGTCTGAATGGGCATCCATCAAGAAAGAGCTCCAAGAACTTCGCAAGCAAGTCGACCCTAGGCAGCACCACGACGTGCACATGCCAAATTTCAATGGCCTATGGGTCCCCTCTCCATCTGAACTGCCAAAGTACCGCAAGTATAATGGCTCGGGCAATCCATATATTCATGTCAAAGACTTCATCTATGAGTCCGCACCCTACCAACATGATCGCCACCTAATGGCCTACCTATTCCGCCGGTCGCTGGACGGGCACGCCTTGGATTGGTTCTACTCCCTGTTACCCGAGGACGTGGAGGAAGAGGTAGGTCCTTTAGGTCCAAGAAGAACTCACTACCCGCCACTCCCGGAGACACTCTCTGACATATTCTTGGCCTTGCTCTCCACAGAAGCCATTAGACTCCCTCCTGAAAGGCCATTGAACCCTAGTGTGGACCAAACTCGGTACTATGTCTTCCACCGGCAGCCCGGTCATACCATCGACCAATGCTTTACATTCAAGGACTTGGTATATGACTTGCATGAGCAGAACAGAATAGATTGGACAGCCCTCCGACAAGTGATCGGAGATATCAAAGAGAGGCAAAGGCAACAACAGCAGCAGAGGGAGCAGCGCCAACCACCCCCTCAACAACAACAACAGCAGAAACAACAACAGCCGTTGCAGGACCTCGGTATCATCCACAACCCCCTACCAAACCATCCACCAGCTCCAAACCCACCACAGCAACCAGCCCAGGTAAACCCCATCGTCCACCACCATCCTCCTCAAGCAAACTGGACGTATGATGATGAGCTCGATGTCCAGCAGATGATGGCCATTAACCACCAGTATCCCCTCCAATCTCAAACAATACAACCAGACAACACGGCTCCTCAATTTATCCCTCCCTTAGTTTCCGTGGCCAACGCCATCATACTGCCCGTCAGTTCAACATCTGCGCCAGTCGCTAGTCCACCCATCATCCTACCCTTCGCTCCACCTATCTCCGTACCACTACCACCCCTCATATCCGCTCCCTCACCTATTATCCTACCACCACCTGGGCTGGACCAACCTTCCGCCGCCATGCTATCCTCCGCCAGACTGCCAGCTACCCAACCAACCACCCTGCAGAGTGGGCGAGTCTTTCGCCATCCGTACCCACCTATCTCCACCACCTCCACCAGCCAGAGCAACCCCCAGCAGGTCCTGTAACCACCCCAGCAACAGCAAACTCAGCAACAGCTGCAAGACGAGGGGGTGATTGAGCCGTTACCAGGGACACACTATGACATCCTCAAGCACCTCAATCATGTGCCAGCCAAGATCTCCATACTGGAATTGATAACGAAATCCAAGGAGCACCAAGAGGCCTTGAGGAACTTCCTGCAGAAGGTAGTGGTGAATAAGAACATGCTGGCCGACAAACTACAGAGTGCACTAGCTATGGTGACTCGTGGGCCGACAATCACCTTTGCGGAGAATGAACTAGCACCCCCAGAAGCCAGGAGGCTCCCCCTTTGCATGACCCTAGTCATCAACCATATAGAGGTAGGGGCAGCACTGGTTGACACAGGAGCATCTATTAATGTTTTCCCACTAAGCACCCTCAGAGCCTGTGATGTGTCGGAAGGGATACTGAGACCGACGCCAACCACCATAGCCGCCTTCGACAACTCTAGAAGATCCTGCCACGGCATGGTAACTGTACAAGTTGAACTAGGGCCACTCGCTGTCGCTGTTGACCTTTATGTGCTTGACATCGACCCCGTGTACAAAGCTATCCTGGGGCGCCCATGGTTAGAAGCACTAGGGGCTGTACCATCCACCGCACATCAGTGTCTAAAATTCCCCTTCCAGGGACAGATCATCAAAGTCAATAGCATAGCCACTGTTCACACTGTCGATGCCCTTAATGATACTCTCCTCCCGGCTATCTGGCCCACCAAAAAGCCCATCATCTCAGTGCTGGACATTTACTACCCCTGGAGTTACTCGTTCTAGTCCAAACGAGAGGCCAATCCAGCACAGGTCAATGCGATTAAAAGGAAAGAGCCACTAAGTACCAAAGGGTGGCAAATCATGATGAAGCTGGGGTATGAAGAAGGCAAGGGCCTAGGGGCAGAACTGCAAGGCATAGTCAAGCCCATCCTGGACATTGTAAAGAAAAGCCGATGGGGATTAGGTTACAGAGAAAAGTCAAAGCCATGGTCATCCAGCATGTCCACTCTCAAAGCCGACCGAGAACCACTCACATGGACACTCTGGTGTCATTTCATTAGGGGTCCTACCCAACCTGGATACAACACCGTGGTAGTCGAGGCAGAATTTGAAGGGTTAGCGGAATAACACAAAATGGTAATCTAGAAGGGGGTTGAATAGATTACGACAATTTCTAATTACAGATGGCTTCTTTTTGGTGCTACAGCGATCTTAATGAAACTTGATTAGAATTCGATTGAGTATAAGAAATCTTGAGTTGATATAAATGAGAACAGGGTATCAAACGTGCGTATGAACAACGTGCCTACCAATCATCTATCCGCAAAACGCGAACAAACCACTGGACACGAGATTTAAGGTGGTTCGGAGTACACAACTCGTGCATCCTACATCCACCGTCACACACACACGCAAAAACGACTGCTTATGAGTGAGTTCAATACAACAAACCACACACACACACGTTTTCTGATGAACCACGATCAGAATAACCACAATTTCGTGGATCAAGCACAAGGGATGCTTGAAACCAATCACACACACACAATGGAATGGAAATTGTGAAATGGAGAAGAATTTAGAGTTGGGGAACAAATCCAGTTGGATTTGATTGGATGTAGACTGATCGATGTAGAGGTTGAATTGACGACGATCCGGCTTCAACTCCGCATGGATGGTGATTCCACGACGATCTGGGCGGAAGATTGAAGTAGAGCAGCAAATTGGGGCTTTCCTCTTGGTCCCTTGGAGGCTCTTGGTTGGGAGGCTGCTCTATATGAATTTTGCTCCAAAAGGATGCTTATATAGTGTTAGGTAAAGGTGGGGGTCGTGGAGGAAGGAAACACCCAAATGGGGCGGAATTAGAATTTATGAATCTCATGGTTCCGTCGCCTGTCGACAGGTGCACTTGCATCTGTCGACAGATGCACTCAGTCTGAGAACTGGGTTTCAGAAATCTAATTCTGAGTGTATCTGTCGACAGGTAATTTGCATCTGTCAACAGGTGCACTCAGGGATACAAAAACTGAAGTCTGTCTTGGTTGTCTGTGTGTATCTGTTGACACATACCCTGGGCCTGCGACAGATACACTACTTTGACATTCCTGGTCTGTTTGCTCATCTTTCGATGCTCCATCTTTATGCTTGTCCACCTACATGTAAATACATTGTTAGTGATATACATTATATGATTTAGCAATATTTAACACAATCACTTTCATGGTGTTTTTCATGTTAGTTAACACATCAATTTTGCATTAAATCAATGTTCAAGGATATTTTTGTGATCATAAAAAATATGATATATTGAAAACCCAACAATCTCCCAATTTTTTATGACCAAAAACATTCAATTGAGGCATATATGATGTTCTCCCCCTTTTTGAAACATACAAAAAGTCAAGTCATGCACATGTAAGAGACGAATAAACATGAACTGTGATTTTTCATTGATGATCATTCAAATTACACAGTACAAGAGAAAACCATTACATGACACAATAAAGATCAAAAGAAAGGGAAATAACATGAGCAAGCAAAAAGATAACAGGACTAGTGAGACTAACTCTCAGCTAAGACTCTTAACGACCTCTAAGGACCCTGAGACCCTCTATTCATCGTCATGTCCAGCAGGTGGAGGATGACGGGATCCAGCGCTTCGAGTAGTAGGAGTAGAGGTAATCAAGCGGTCTCGGATATGCACGTGAGACTCATCTAGAGAGTTGAGGCGAGCATCCACCTGATCAAATCTAGTTTCAGTTGAGCAAATTTGGAGGTCATCTGTGATGTAATTGTGCCAAGTAATCAAGAGGGATTGTTCTTGAGGCACATGTACATCACCAAATTCTTGAGGTTGATCAGGCATTTGCTCATCTGAGGTTCTTCATCACTTTCTTCATTATCTTCGTTGTCTTCATTTTCTTCATGGTCAGATGCCTCTTTCACACATTGTTGTTCTTTCCCTTGAGAGTCCTTGTAAACTACACCGTCTACAAACTTGTAGCCCATTCGGTGAGCGGCAGTGAGGTCAAATGCACTGCGGGATTTAATGAGACTAGCTCACTTGAAGGAATAGGAATGCCAATGAAAATTAGAAGAGAGGTGATGGGGAAAGCATATGCATTGATCGCTAGGTGTTGGAGAAGAAACACGACGAATGAGGCTTAGCATGAGTTCAGGAAGATTGATTTGTTTGACATTTGAGGAAGAATATGAACAAAGACTTATGAACCTCAGTGACTAATTCTCGGCTTCCATCCTTCGGGACGATCAAAGTAGTGAAGATATGATGGATCATCCCTAGGTTATTGAAAAATATGTGACGGCATTTGGAGAGTATTACAAGTGCGAGTACAGAAAGATGTCCACCCTTGAGTGTCAAAGTAGAGTAGGAGTGAGGGGAACATCGATCCTAAGGACTCAAGTCCAGATACCGGGATTGGACGAGTTTCTTGAAGGTGCCGTGTACCCGGATGAGATGGAGACCCTGAGGAACAATGAGTTCCGGCAAACGATCTTTGCGATGCTTGCTACGATGTTCTGAAGGAGCCTGGAACTCTCTCCGCGTCCGTCGAAGCGCGACGACGACAAGTGAGAATCTTGGTCTTGGGTGACATCTAAAGAGGAAGTTGAGAATGGCGTTTGGGAAGGGAGAGTGGAGGGATCTCAGACGAGGAGCAGCTCGTCGGAGATGGATCGGATCTTGAGCCCTGGAGGGGAAAGAGAGGGGTTTGGAGAAGAGGAGGATGAAATGAGAGGGGAAATGGTCGTGGGAAGCCTTTAGAATAGGTTTAGAAGGGATATAGAAAAGAGGCCCCACAGACAAGACTTGAACCGGCGCGATGGGTGGCTTCAAAAACGGGTCTGGGACGCCGACTGTCGACAGATAACTGCTTTTTGGCAGAAACTTGATTTTTTTTTAAGATTTTTCAACAGGTCAAGTGTTCATTTGGCATTTTAGGGTAAAATAGGTGTATGTACAAGATAAAAAGCATATCCATTATGATGAAGACATGACACACATTCTACAATGATTTTGAAATAAAATTGATGAGTTCTTTAATTAGATCATAAAGCACATTTCACAAAAGCGAGTGAAATTAAATAACTCTTTTGATTAAGGCCATTGAAGAAAAACAGCATCAAATAGAGATGATAGTCAGATGAAATTTGAATTAGATGTCCACAAGAACATCTTACCCATAAGAAGCACATTGGACTTGACAAAAAAAAAATTTCCGGAGGCTTCACTCTATTTCTAGTATGATTTTAGGATCTTTAAATAGCGAAGATGGGAAAGAGTGGCAATGAGGAGCACTTTCACATTTTCATGTGAAGGTAGACATTTGTGATGCCATACCCTTACTCAATGTGAGTGTCCATCAAGCCATTGTATAGAGATAATGAATAACCTTTTGACGCGAAGACCGACATTGATGATGCCCGTGTCCCGGTTACTTAGTGATTTTCATCATTGCTCTACCTCCATCCCATAATTGAAAGATATTTTTTTTTTGTTTGAGACGTAGAAATAGTAGCTTTCTCCCTTTTATTTTGTTTTTACTTTTTGTCAAGTACATGAGATTTCATTACGCAGAGATAATGTAGAACATTAAATTCAAGGACCTTCTGATTTTTCAAATCATTTTGGATTCATGTTTAATGACAAGGGAGTTATTCAAAGAGATGTTTAAAAATCATTTGGTTTCTCATTGTGTTCAAAAGATCTAAATAGTCCTCAATCAAGTGTTGCATCAAACATCATTTAGACTTGGTTCACGACTTTGACATGAAGTGGATATGAAAGGTTATATTGCACAAAACAATCCAATGTTTACCTTTAAATCAAGTAATGAACACTTTCTTGAAAAGTGAAGAAGAATGAGAAAATAGTGGATTGGTGTGTATTTGTCGACAGCAGGAATCTGTCTATCGACAGATGCACACAGACTGATGAATTGAAGTTTCAGTCAGAGCAAATCTGAGTGTACCTGTCGACAGATGGAATGTGTCTGTCGACAGATATGACATAGTGGATTTTTCTGGTTTCAGTTTAAGTGCACATGAAGTTCAAGGAAGTGAGGATTAAAAATTGAAGTGTAGGAGAGTTTCCCTCACGAAAATACTCATCTACCCTGAACTTACTCCCCCATAGTGTGTTGCACGTGTTGACACAACATCTAAGCAGGATTCACACCAAGCATTTGATACAGGCAAACATGTTCATTTCAAGAATATCATACACAGCAATGGTCACAGAAAAAGCATTGTTTCATGGAGTTAACATGATAAAATAAAGAAACTAAAAATCCTATGTGAAGTACATGACCTTTATATGCAAGGGGACTATAGATATTGGCGAGAATGTTTTCCTCACGCATGATGATAGTTTCTAAAAGCCGAACTTGTTCTTCCACAGTTCACCATTTGATATACCACATCCCATTCACACATAAAGAGCATGTACTCCAATATGGAGAGTTAGTTTCATTGCATTTTACACAAAACCCAATTCTCTTCTTAAGATGTGAATCTATCTTCAGACAAGGTGTGACGGCCCTCATTATATCGGTACGGTTATACCAACCCACGTCGGTATAGAAAGAGTCATCACAGGGACATTTACCCAAACGATACAAACAACTGAGATACACTCGATATACGAACAGAGTAGCGGAGTAAAAAGAACATTGTCTTCATTCATTCATCAGCCACATTTACATACATGAAATTGCAATAACATTAAAGAACTTAAAAGTTCACATAATTAAATTGCTGAAAATTAAGTACACAATGTCCACACTATACATCTCTCCTCATTATTTCTAATACAATGTCACTTTTACATACTATGAAACACAAAAGGGTACGACTGCTCCAACAATCTAAACTCCGCGCTCAGAGTCCGTCTCTACCATCTCCTCCACGAGAGTCTCGTCACCGTCTATACCTGTATGCCGAAGAAAGGATGGTCTTAAAGACTCAGAAAGCAACACTACTCATAACATACACGTATAAGTCATGGCTGTTCCACATGCACATTCACAATTCCACGTATGGCAACTAGTCATTTGAAAGTTGCAACCTATCATGAAGTTCTACAATTTAATACATGGATCATGCTTTCAGATTTCTAAGAATAAAACTCACCTATCACATGCTCTCTATTCAATTTACTCGTGAAATTTTGCTTTTAAAGAACCAAGACATGAGCTACCAACATGCACACTGTGCATATGAAGAGAGAACACAACTAGCATGGACTTTACATGTTCTTAAGCACATACATAGACATTTTCACATGCTTTAAGTTGCTGGTTTCACATGGTTTAATGCTGTAAACCTACACATGAGAGCTACAATGTTGTTTAAAACATACCATGTGAACAACCAATCATGCTATTTTGTACACGTGCTCATCAATTATCCCAACATGGATTCTAGACATTTTCGCACATATAAACATGATGATAACAACATGAAATTACTGATTTCACATGGTTTCAGATTTGTCTCACATGGATTTCAATGTCATATTCTCACATTTTTAGTTTCACATTTTCTTTACACAAGTTTCCAATTCACATGGTTGCACTTTGCACATACACATTCCACATTGTTCACTTACACATGAAACATACACATTACACATTACACATTCACATTTTAGGTGCCTGACACATAGTCCAAACCACCAAGAAGGACATATACACATCACCTTACACATAGACGCCATCTAGGCATTACAATGGCGACTCTTAGACTGCGCAGACTGGTAGAACCAGTCTCCACCCTAACCAGTGGTACTTGTCCACCTCCAGGATTTCTCCCTAATGCCCATAGGGTCACTTACACAATAAACTTTCTCAGGGGGACTTTTCCCTGATACAGTTCCACTGCCCTCTATGGAAGCAGTGTCACATTGGCACAGTTACACATTTACACATTTTTTTTCCGATTTTACACATGGGTTTACACATCACTTTTCATCCCATTCACTTTCTCACTCACATGCATATCTCTGTTTTCCTGACATGACACTATAGATTTCAGGAGTTTAACACACAACAAATTCACCAATCAGGTTGGGTTTAAACGATATCTAATCACTTTACGATGACATGCATAAATTTTTACATTTAACATGGAAAAGTGCATAACTCCTTATACTCTGGTCCAAATGACCTGGAAATTTAACCACATGCTATTTTCAGGTTCAAGATCATACATCAATTTTTTCAAATTTTTTTGAGCTAAATAGAATTTACAGAAAATCAAATACCTATTTAGCATGCCATTCATAGTTTTAAGTTGACATGGAGTTTAACCCATCATACATTTTTGCCACTTACTGTCGGAACAGAGACTAACTGTTATATGCTGATCTGAAAATACAGAATTTCCCTAAATCATACAACCATAGATCGATCACAACAATTCTTTCTTGCATGCCTTTTTATTTACCGAACCGAATTAATAGCAATTTATGCAAGCATGGACAATTTATCAAAATTTGAGTACACATATACTAATCCACTAACTTCATGATCTGACAAAACTTAGGGCACTCAGACTAGTCCTAATCATAAAACATGGATGGCAGATCATCAACAAAATCATGCTTGAAATTTCATGGGATAATAATCTCTAACATTCACCACCACACATCATAACTCATCCACACACCACATTTACCAGTATACATAGTGTATAGGGTTACCATTATCCTCATCACGGAAAACCCATCGAAAATAATCGTATAGGAGGGCAAGAACAGTTTATTGTTCTGTCCAGATCACTTGGCGGTGGTCTCTGGCCGCTAATTCAATGTCAGCGGCATAGTCGATGGACGCCAATCATGATCTCAGCGTCCAGGGACCTTGCCGTTAATTTAGGTCTATTAGAACACAGACCCAGCTCTCAAGATAGGGTGAATGTGGGGGTCCAGGACACGAAGAAAAATACACAAAATGTTAAAACCGTCCTAGACTCATACGGGAACCTATGGTAGGGTCACTTGCCTTTTAGAAACACTCCTAAGGGATCAAAAGTGCTGGTGAAGCCCTCCTTGCAGGCTCCGAAGAAGTGCAGAAACGTCCTCCAAGATCTCCTTCCTCCGGGCTCCTGGATGATCTCCACAGTAGGAAATGTCGGGGAGGCCTTCCTCGATGATCCCTCTAGCCTCCAGTTGCAGTAGAACACCGGACAATGCTTCAGAAGCTCGGATTTTTGGGCTGCAAGGATGAGGTTTTCTCCACAGCTCAAAGCTAGGGTTTTTTTTTTTTCTCTCCTCTTGTTTCTCTCTTGCAAAGGGTGAAGAGAGAGGGGTTGGGGAGCAGATTCGGTTGGATATAGGGAGAGACTTCTCTCCACTCACAGGTGATAAGATTGCTCTCAGAGCCGTCGGGGACAGCTCCCCAATGGGTGAGCTTCCTTTTTTCCGGAATTTCTGGCTCTGCAACGCATGCAGGTCAGAGAAATAGGCTTCCCATCGTTAGACGCCAGGATTAGTGTTGGCGTCCATGGGTGGACGCTGACACCTCATCGGCGGCTAGGGTTGACGCCAATAGGGCCTTCGGCCAGAAGTTAAACATGCAGAAAACTATGCATGCCATGCATATACATGCAATATGTATATGGTAGTGTATCCATACTATCACCATTCAATACATGCATTATTTACATCTAGTATAAACACATGCACACGTATTGTACTAATCAATACGTACGTAAATATGTATATACATACACAAGCACAAATATACACATACAATACAAATAATGCAACGGAAATTCGAGGCCTTACATCCTCTCCCCCTTAAAGAAACTTCGTCCTCGAACTTAGAACGACACTACTCAAACAAAGGGGATACTTCTTCTTCATTGCATCCTCAAGCTCCCAAGTAGCCTCCTCTCGTGAGAAGTTCCGCCATAGAACTTTCACCGATGCAATACTCTTGTTCTGGAGATGCGAAACCTTCTGGTCAAGAATGGCTACTGGTTGCTCGACATACGAAAGATCTTGCTAGATCTCCACTGGCTCATGACTAATCACATGAGACGGATCTCGGACATACTTCCTGAGCATAGATACGTGGAATATAGGGTGAATGCTAGCCAAGCTGGGGGTAATGCTAGCTCATATGCCACGCTGCCCAAACGTCTGAGAATCTCATATGGGCTAATGAATCTAGGGCTTAGCTTGCTATGCCTGCCAAATCTGACGACACCACGAGTAGGCGATATCTTCAAGAAGACATGATCGCCAACCTCAAACTCCAAATCCTTTCTCCTGTTGTCGGCATAACTCTTCTGCCTATCCTGTGCTGCAACAAGCCTCTTCCTGATAAGCTGGATCTTATCCGAAGTTTCCTGAACTAACTCCGTCCGATCAACTGCCTATCACCAGTCTCCTCCCAACATAACGGTGATCTGCAGGGCTACCATACAACGCCTCGAATGGAGCCATACCAATACTAGCATGAAAGCTGTTGTTGTATGCGAACTCTACAAGAGGTAAATGATGCTCCCAATCATCCTTCCAATCCAGAACACACGCTCTCAACATATCCTCGAGCGTCTAGATAGTCCCTCGGACTGTCCATCGGTCTGGGATGAAAACGCCGAACTGAGCTTCAGCTCCGAACCTAAAGCATCCTGAAGACCCTTCCACAACCTCGAAGTAAATCTCGGATCTCAATCCGAAATGATCGACTTCGGCACACCATGTAATCTAACGATACCACTAACATACAATCTAGCTAAACTCTCTACTGACTGCTTCTTCTTCATTGGCAAGAAATGAGCAGTCTTCGAGAATCTATCTACACTACCCAAATCGAGTCATTGCCCCTTCTAGATCGAGGCAAACCCGAAACGAAGTCCATAGTGATAGCTTCCCACTTCTATATTGGGATATCCATCCTCTGCATAAGGCCGGATGGTCGTTGTCGCTCGGCCTTCACTTGCTGACATACTAGACATCTAGACACATAATCCGCAACATCTTTCTTCATGCGACCCCCAAAATGATCTTTTCAGGTCTTGATACATCTTAGTGTTACCTAGATGAATAGAGAATCGCGATCTATGAGCCTCCGCTAACACATGCTCACGGACATCTACTAAATCAGGGACACAACACGGTGCTGAAATCTAATCACACCGTCCTCATCACGAGCAATGCCCGCCTTACCCACTAATTCTAACAACCTAGGGTCGGCTTCCTGTTGCTCAATCACCTCATCCAAAACCGAGGATCTAAGGGATAACTGAGCTACAAAAGCCTGACACAACGATGGCTCTAACTCGGTCATAGAGTATGCCGCATCCTCCAACATCTTCCAATCCTGCTGGAGCGAAGACCTCTTTCTACTAAGAGCATCCGCTACGACATTCGCCTTCCTAGGGTGATACTGAAGGTCAAAGTCATAGTCCTTCAAGAACTCAATCCATTTTCTCTGCCTCAGGTTTAATTCCTTTTGGGAGAAAAGATACTTTAAGCTCTTGTGGTCAGTAAACACCTCAAATCTGACACCATAAAGATAGTGCCTCCAGATCTTTAGTGCATGAACCACTGCTGCTTGCTCCAAATCATGAGTCGGATAGTTCCTCTCATGCTCCTTTAACTGACGAGAAGCATAAGCCACTACCCTTTCTTGCTGCATGAGCACACAGCCTAAACCGATCCGAGACGCATCCGTATAATGGCAAAACCCTCTAGACCACTAGGCAATACCAATACCGGAGCAGAAGTAAGCTTAGCCTTCAATAGCTGGAAGCTACGCTCACATGCCTCAGACCATACGAACCTCTCACCCTTCCTGGTTAGCTTTGTCAAGGGGGCGGCGATGGATGAGAAACCCTCAATGAATCGCCGATAGTAACCAGCTAACCCAATAAAACTACGAATCTCCGAAGGGGTCTTGGGAACCTCCCAATCCATAACTGCCTGGACCTTCGCTGGATCAACTGCAACACCAGCGTCGGAGATAACATGCCCGAGGAAATGAACCTCGCGCAACCAAAAATCGCACTTGCTGAATTTGCATACAGCTTGTGCTCACGAAGAACCTCTAACACTAACCTCAAATGCTGACGGTGGGTGGCCTCATCCGGAGAATAGACCAACACATCGTCAATAAACACTACGACAAAGCTATCTAAATAAGACCTAAACACCCGGTTCATGAGATCCATGAACGCTGCAGGGGCATTGGTCAATCCGAAAGGAAGGACCAAGAACTCATAATGTCCATAACGGGATCTAAATGCCATCTTGGACACATCCTCACTCCGAATCCTCAACTGATGATAACCAGATCGCAAGCCAATCTTAGAAAAGACTGATGCATCTCGCAACTGGTCAAACAAGTCATCAATGCGAGGTAAGGGATACTGTTCTTCACAGTCACTTGGTTCAACTTCCTATAGTCAATGCACAACCTAAGTGACCCGTCTTTCTTCTTGACGAATAATACAGGTGCGCCCCAAGGGGAAACACTAGGGCGAATAAATCCCTTATCAAGCAACTCCTGCAACTATCTCCTCAACTCGGCTAATTCGCAGGTGCCATCCGATATGGAGCCTTCGAGATAGGAGAGGTGCCCGGAAGCAACTCTATGGTAAACTCTATCTCTCTATCCGGTGGAATCCAGACAAGTCATCAGGAAAGACATCTGGAAAATCCTGCACTACCTCAATCTCCGCAAGAGTAAGTGACTCATCAGCCTCTGGCACTAACACCACGCTGGCAAGAAAAGCGTCACAACCCTTGTTTACCATGCGCATCGCCTTCATGGCAGAGATGATCACTTTCCCACCCAGTTCCTTGGCAAGGGATGAGAGAACTCGTCCTCACCAGGAATGCGGAAAACAATCCTCTTCCGACGACAATCCACTAACGCATAGTGCTCCTCTAGCCAATCCAGACCAAGAATAGCATCATAGTCCTTCATCTTTAGCAAGAAGAAACACCCATCTAGGATTCTATCCTCAATGCACACACGTAACGACGGAATGCACTTCCTAGTCGATACCGTACCCGCAGGGGTGTGCACAGACAAGGGACCTCTAACTCCTCAGACTCTACGCCTGACTCTAGGGCTAACTGCCTAGCGAACCGCTCGGAAATGAACGAGTGAGTAGCACCCGTATCAAACAAAACCCGAGCGTGCACACCTAAAAGCAAAACGTACCTTCGGTGACATGCTCCGCCTGCTCGGCGTCCTCGTGAGCTAAAGCAAACACTCGAGCTGGGGCTCGAGGCCTTCCTGGTCTTCCCATAGCTGGCGCGGCTGCCGCTACTGCTGAGGCTGGCGCTCCACGCTGAGCTCCCTGTTGAAGTCTTGGGCAGTCTTTGATCTTGTGGTCACTGCTCCCGCACTTCAAGCATCTACTCGCTACCAACGAACACTCGGAACCACCATGTTTCTTCCCGCAATGGGGACACTCTTTCTTCACACCAGGGGAACGTACAGAAGGTACCTGAGAGTTGCTGACTGCCACGGATCGCTGCGGTGTCTGGTACACCGTTTTCTTCTTATCCTGCCGCTGGAACGTCGCTGCCGGCCTCTTCTACGAAGCCTTCTTTTCCTCCAGATATTGCTCCATTTCTCCCTCCTGTCTGCAGGCAGCACTGAGGGCCTCATCCAAAGTGCGGTGGTCAAACGCCACGAGTCTCGTCCGCAGTGATGGCTTGAGTCCCATCACGAATTTCTTCATCTTCCTGCGCTCATCCTTTACGATATGCGGTGCATATTTAGAAAGTTCAGAAAACCTTGCCTCGTATTCCAGCACAGTCATGGAGCCTTGCGTCAGGGAGAGAAATTCCTGCTTCATCTTGTCCTGGATATGCTCTGGGACGAACTTGGCTCGAAAGAGCCTCACGAACGCGTCCCACGCCACGTCTACTGCTCCGTCTTCAAAGCGTGTACGTAGTAGGGAGGACCACTATACATCCGCTCTCTCCTGCAATACACCTTCATAAGCACCAACTAACAAATTCTAAATTAAGCAGAACATACAAACATACAAAATTAAAAGTCTACCTGTAGCATGTAGGTGGCTAATGTCACCTTATCCTCATCAGGGCACCTGATGGCTCGAAAGATTTTCTCTGTCTCCCTTAACCAACTTTCTGCCATTAATGGATCACTCTCCCCCTTAAAAGAGGGTGGGGTC
The DNA here is from genome assembly GCA_014218235.1 of Colocasia esculenta. Lineage (NCBI taxonomy): Eukaryota > Viridiplantae > Streptophyta > Magnoliopsida > Alismatales > Araceae > Colocasia > Colocasia esculenta. The sequence continues at coordinate 28,656,932 of CM024764.1, forward strand.
ATCCTCTTGAATCGCTCCATGATGGGAGGTCCACCATGGTCCTGAGCTGGTGCCTGAGCCTGCTACATTAAACAATAGGCAATACACAATAAATACAATATCATGCAATTTAAATAGCAACTACTAGTTGTTTCATTATTCTACCTGGGCCTCCAACTGTGCCTGGAGTGCTGCCTGGGTATGAGCCTGCGTCTGCATGGCTTGCACCAGACCTTGCATGAATACTCCGTAATCCACAGGCGGCGGTGGGGGAAGTACAGGACCTGGCGGTGCCGGGGCCTGCTGCTCCGCCCGCTCGTCACGTCGCGGCTCGTCCTCACGGGCCGACGCTCCACCACGCCTACCTCTCGAAGCCATGGCTGTAATAAAATTTCAGCCACTATTAGAGCTAGGTTACTAAGTTTTCTAACCATTTTCTTATCTATCTTTCACTTCTTATTATGTTTTCTACACATGTGGACATACTTAGCATGCAATGGGGATGATGACTTAGGTATATTCATGTGTAATCTCAACGGTCTCTCTGATACCAATCTCTGTGACGGCCCGCATTATACCGGTACGGTTATACCAACCCACGTCGGTATAGCAAGAGTCATCACAGTGGGACATTTACCCAAACGATACAAACAGCTGAGATACACGCGAATATACGAACAGAGTAGCGGAAGTAAAAAGAACTACTGTCTTCATTCATTCATCATCCACATTTAACATACATGAAATTGCAATAACATTAAAGAACTTAAAAGTTCACATAATTAAATTGCTGAAAATAAGTACACAATGTCCACACTTATACAATCTTCTCATGATTTCTAATACAATGTCACTTTTACATACTATGAAAACACAAAAGGGTACACTGCTCCAACAATCTAAACTCCGCGCTCGGAGTCCGTCTCTACCGTCTCCTCCACGAGAGTCTCGTCACCGTCTATACCTGTACGCCGAAGCAAGGAGTGAGTCTTAAAGACTCAGCAAGCAACACTACTCATAACATACACGTATAAGTCATGGCGGTTTCCACATGCACATTGACAAATTCCAACATATTGAATGCTAGTCATTTGAACGTTGCAACCTATCATGAAAGTTGTACAACTTAATACATGGATCATGCTTTCAGATTTCTAAGAATAAAACTCACCTATCACATGCTCTCTATTCAATTTACTCATGAAATTTTGCCTTTAAAGAACCAAGACATGAGAGCTACCAACATGAACACTGTGCATATATGAAGGAGAACACAACTAGCATGGACTTTACATGTTCTTAAGCACATACATAGACATTTTCACATGCTTTAAGTTGCTGGTTTCACATAGTTTAATGGCTGTAAACCTACAGATGAGAGCTACAATGTTGTTTAAAACATACCATGTGAACAACCAATCATGCTATTTTGTACACGTGCTCATCAATTATCCCTAACATGGATTCTAGACATTTTCGCACATATAAACATGATGATAACAACATGAAATTACTGATTTCACATGGTTTCAGATTTATCTCACATGGATTTCAATGTCATATTCTCACATTTTTAGTTTCACATTTTCTTTACACAAGTTTCCAATTCACATGGTTGCACTTTGCACATACACATTTCACATTGTTCACTTACACATTAACACATGAACACATACACATTACACATTACACATTCACATTTTAGGTGCCGTGACACATAGTCCAAACCACCAAAGAAGGATATATACACATCACATTACACATAGATGCCATCTAGGCATTACAATGGCGACTCTTGGACTGCGCAGACCGGGAGAACAAGTCTCCACCCTAACCAGTGGTACTTGTCCACCTCAGGATTTCCCCCTAATGCCCTTAGGGTCACTTACACATTGAACTTTCTCAGGGGGACTTTTCCCTGATACAGTTCCACTGCCCTCTATGGAAGCAGTGTCACATTGGCACAGTTACACATTTACACATTTTTTTTCCGATTTTACACATGGTCTTACACATATCACTTTTCATCCCATTCACTTTCTCACTCACATGCATATCTCTGTTTTCCTGATATGACACTACAGATTTCAGGAGTTTAACACACAACAAATTCACCAATCAGGTTGGGTTTAAACGATATCTAATCACTTTACGATGATATGCATAAATTTTTACATTTAACATGGAAAAGTGCATAACTCCTTATATACTGGTCCAAATGACCTGGAAATTTAACCACATGCTATTTTAAGGTTCAAGATCATACATTCAATTTTTCAAATTTTTCTGATCTAAATAGAATTTACAGAAAATCAAATACCTATTTAGCATGCCATTCATAATTTAAGTTGACATGGAGTTTAACACCATCATACATTTTTGCCACTTACTATCTGAACAGAGACTAACTGTTATATGCATGATCTGAAAATACAGAATTACCCTAAATCATACAACCATAGGTCGATCACAACAATTCTTTCTTGCATGCCTTTTTATTTACTGAACCGAAATTAATAGCAATTTATGCAAGCATGGACAATTTATCAAAATTTGAGTACACATATACTAATTCACTAACTTCATGATCTGACAAAACTTAGGGCACTCAGACTAGTCCTAATCATAAAACATGGATTGGCAAGATCATCAACAAATCATGCTTGAAATTTCATGGGATAATAATCTCTAACATTCACCACCACACATCATAACTCATCACACACCCACATTTACCAGTATACATAGTGTATGGGTTACCATATATCCTCATCACGGAAAACCCATCGAAAATAATCGTATAGGAGGGCAGAACAGTTTACTGTTCTGTCCAGATGAACTTGGCGGCGGTTTCTGGCCGCTAATTCAATGTCAGGGCATAGTCGATGGACGCCAATCATGATCCTAGCGTCCAGGGACCTTGCCGTTAATGCAGGTCTGTGTAGAACATAGACTCGAGCTCTCAAGATAGGGTGAATGTGGGGGTCAAGGACACGAAGAAAAATACACAAAAATGTTAAACCGTCCTAGACTCATACGGGAACCTTATGGTAGGGTCACTTGCCTTTTAGAAACACTCCTAAGGATCAAAAGTGCTGGTGAAGCCCTCCTTGGCAGTCCCAAGAAGTGCAGAAACGTCCTCCAAGATCTCCTTCCTCCGGCTCCTGGATGATCTCCACAGCAAGGAAATGTCGGGGAGGCCTTCCTCGATGATCCTCTAGCCTCCAGTTGCAGTAGAACGCCGGACAATGCTTCAGAAGCTCGGATTTTGGGCTGCAAGGATGGGGTTTTCTCACAGCTCAGAAGCTAGGGTTTTTTTTTTTTTTCTCCTCTTGTTTCTCTCTTGCAAAAGGGTGAAGAGAGAGGGGTTGGGGAGCAGATTCGGGTTGGATATAGGGGAGAGACTTCTCTCCCACTCACAGGGTGATAAGATGGCTCTTAGAGCCGTTGGGGACAGCTCCCCAATGGGTGAGCTTCCTTGTTTCCGGAATTTCTGGCTCTGCAACGCATGCAGGTCAGAGAAATAGGCGTCCACATCGTTAGACGCCAGGATTAGTGTTGGCGTCCATGGGTGGACGTTGACACCTCATCGGCGGCTAGGGGTTGACGCCAATATGGCCTTCGGCCAGAATTTAAAACATGCAGAAAACTATGCATGCCATGCATATATACATGCAATATGTATATGGTAGTGTATCCATACTATCACCATTCAATACATGCATTATTTACATCTAGTATAAACACATGCACACGTAATTGTACTAATCAATACGTACGTAAATATGTATATACATACACAAGTACAAATATACACATACAAATACAAATAATGTGACAGAAATTCGAGGGCCTTACACAAGGGTTTGGTGAAAATGTCAGCCAATTGTTTTTCTGTGGGAATGAAATTAAGTTCCAAGGTTTTATTGGCAACTTCATCTCTCAAGAAATGATGACGGATTTCAATGTGTTTAGTCCTTGAGTGTTGGACAGGGTTTTTTTGAAAGGTTGATAGCACTTGTGTTGTCACATAGTATAGGCGTGCATCCAATTTCAACATTATAGTCAGCTAACTGACTTTTGATCCACAACACTTGAGCTGCACAACTTCCTGCAGCGACATATTCTGCCTCTGCAGTGGAGAGTGCAACCGAGTGTTGTTTCTTGGATGCCCACAAAACCATGCAACCGCCAAGGAATTGGCAATTTCCACTAGTGCTTTTTCTATCAATTTTACATCCAACATAATTAGCATCAGAATATGATATCAAATCAAAACTACTGCCTGCTGGGTACCAAAAACCCAAATTGCATGTACCTGAGAGATATCAAAAAATTCTCTTGACTGCAATTAAATGGCTTTCCTTTGGACTAGATTGATATCTAGCACAAAGGCAAACACTGAATTGTATATCCGGTCTACTTGCAGTATGATAAAGGAGTGAGCCAATCATACCTCGGAAGTGCTTTGCATCTACCGGTTTACCTTTCTCATCATTTTCCAATTTGATGCTTGTGCTCATTGGGTGGAGGCCGGTTTAGCTTGCTCAAATTGAAATCGTTTGAGAAGCTCTTTGACATATTTTTCTTGATTTATGAAGAAGCCGTCTTCATGTTGTTTCACCTGCAAACCAAGAAAGAATTGAAGCTCCCCCATTAGACTCATCTCAAATTCACTGTGCATGTGTTTAGAAAATTCTTCACACAGTGAAGGGTTAGTAGAACCAAATATAATATCGTCCACATAAACTTGAACAACAATTATGTGATTGCGAACTTTCTTAGTGAAGAGTGTTTGGTCTACTTTACCTCTTGAGTAATTTTTACTTACCAGAAAATTGCTTAGTCTATCATACCAAGCTCGAGGTGCCTGTTTCAAACCATAAAGAGCTTTGTGCAATTTATACACATAGTTAGGCATTTCAGAATTTTCAAAACCTGGTGGTTGAGAGACATAGACTTCTTCTTTGATATAGCCATTTAAGAAAGCAGTTTTAACATCCATTTGATAAAGTTTGAACTTATGGGAGCATGCATATGCCAATAAAATTCTGACTGCTTCTAATCTGGCTACAGGAGGAAAAGATTCTTCAAAATCTACACCAAATTCTTAATTATATCCTTTTGCAACGAGTCTAGCTTTATTTCTGACCACTTTTCCTTCTTCATTAAGTTTATTCCTAAACACCCATCTAGTTCCTATGATAGAAATTTCAGGGGTTCTAGGAACTAAACTCCATACATTATTTCTTTGAAATTGACCATGTTCCTCATGCATAGCATCAATCCATGAGTTATCTTTTAAGGCTTCTTTAACATTTTTAGGTTCTACTTGAGAGACAAAAGCAAAAAGATCATGTTCAATTATTTGTCTAACTTGAGACCTTGTTTGAACAGAATCATTTAAACTACCTATCACATCATCAAGTGGGTGATCTTTGGAATACCTCACATTTGTGATTGTTGAAGGGCCGGGAGCATCTTGTCCTTGAGGAATTTGATCTTTTGAATGTTGTTCTTCAGGAGGTTCATCTTCTAGTGGATTTTCTTCATGTGTTTCATCTTGTTTTCTGAAGGCTTTTTCATCATCTTCATCATAGTCCTTGTGAAGATATCCACCTTTGGTCTTGGAACCTTCTTCAGATTTGTCTTTTGCTTTGACTTGTAGGTCCTCAAGTGATGTTCCTTCATCTTCTTTTTCAGTTCTATTAACAGTCAAACTGTTAGTTTTGGCATAAGTCTCATCAAAAATAACATGTGGAGTTTCTTCCACAGTGCATGTTTTATTGTTAAACACCCTATATGCCCTAGAGTGTTCTGAGTAGCCTAGAAAAACACCTTGATCACTTTTGGCTTCAAATTTATCTAAATCAGATTTATCATTGTTATGGATAAATACCTTTGAGCCAAATACTCAAAGTACCCAAGGTTGGGTTTCTTACCTTTCAACAAATGGTAGGGGGTTTTCTTTATCACAGGTCTTACCATGGCTCTGTTTAGAATGTAGCAGAAGTGTTCACTGCTTCTGCCCAAAAGCTTCTGGAGAGTTGGCCTTCAACCAGAAGAGTGCGAGCCATTTCCACCAATGTTCTATTTTTCCTCTCCACTACTCCATTTTGTTTTGGAGTCCTTGGGAGGAGAACAGATGTTCGATCCCTTGGTGCCTGCAAAAATCAGAAAATGCATTGTTATCAAATTCTCCCCCGTGATCGGTGCGGATTGAGCATATTTTATTCACATTGCCATGCTCAATCTTGTTAAAGAATTCTTGGAAGATTGTAAGTGTTTCACTTTTGTGTGCCAAGAATTTGACCCATGTGAACCTAGAAAAATCATCTACAATGACAAAACCAAAACGTTTGCCATTGAGACTTAGAGTTCTAGTTGGTCCAAAAAGGTCCATGTGCAACAGTTCATATGGTTTAGATGTGCTTACCGGTGCTTTGGATTTGAAAGACTTCCGGGTTTGTTTTCCCTGTGCACATGCATCACAAAAACTTTCATTGTTGTTAAAAGAAATGTCAGGAAGTCCACTTACTAATTTGAGCTTCATGATCTTGTGCAATACGTTGTAGCTCGCATGGCCAAGCCTACGATGCCACAATGTCAGTTCATCCTGTCTATTTGCAGTAAGACACAAGTTGTCATTTTCTGGATCATCTAAGTCAACTAAGTAGATGTTATTCACTCTTTTTCCAGAAAATTTTACACTTCTTGTTTCTTTATCAACAATTTGACATGAATTTGATTCAAAGATGACGTTGTGACCTTATCACATAATTGACTTATGCTAAGCAAATTGTGATTAAGGGCATCAACTAACAGTACATTTTCAATTGAATTGGAGGGACACTTACCAACATTACCTGTGCCAATGATTTGGCCTTTGTTGTTACCTCTAAAAATAACTTGTTCTCCGTCTTTCTCCACTAGCAAACAGAATTTAGCTTTGTCGCCCGTCATGTGCCTCGAACAGCCGCTATCCAAGTACCATTTGTTTTGATATTGGGCTGCTAGGCATTCCTGCATATGTGGATCAGACAAGAGGTTTTGGTACCCAAATTACTTTGGGTCCCAAAATTTCATTCATGCAACAAAGTAAATGCTTAGGAATCCAAACTTGTTTGAATTTCTGTTTCTTTGGATTATTCCAACATTGTTTTTCATCATGACCAATCTTTTTACACACATTGCATGAAGGAATTTTCTTTTCAATTTTTGTGTGCTTGATAGACTGTTTATTAGTTGAAGTTGTTCTTGCCTGTCGACAGGCACCATTCCATCTGTCGACAGGTGGCTTTTTCTTTTGTTTGTTGGGAACATTTTGTTTGGGTTGCAATACTTTGGTCTGAGATTGACTTGTGTTATGCTTTGTGGGAACATGCTTGCTTGTGCTTGGGCTAGGATCAACAAAGGAAGTGATCAATGACTCTCCTATTTTCTTTTGTTTGACAGGTTGATATCCTAACCCATGCTTGGTTACATGTATTTTAGCACCCAAAACCGCATCTAGATTTTGCTTTCCTTTTACAAATTTCATCAAGTCTTCAGATTTCTCTTTCAATTCTGTTTCAATTTGTTCCAACTTTTTCCTTGTTCCTAGATGTTCTTCTTAAAGGAATTCAAGAGAATGGCTTAAACAGTCCTTTTCCTTTTGTGTTTCTTGTAATTTCATTTTCAAGCAATCCATCTCTTCACTATGAGTCTTTTCATCAATTTCATCATTTCTATTTCTTTTGTCAGGAATGCAATTCGTTCATCGTGATTTTTATCATGCACAAGGCAGTTGCATTTCTTTTTCAATGCCTTATTTTTAGATCTATATTCACAAAATTTTTCAAATAGAGTAGTGTATGCTTCCTCCCATTCACTTGCAGTATAATTATCAAATGAGAAGTTTAACTCAGTGGAGTCATCACTCCTTGCCATTAAGCATTTTACTTCTTCATCATCGGATGTTTCTTGTGCATCTTCATCTTCATCACTCCAGGTTGCCAACATTGCTTTGGCTTTCTTGAAGATGAATTTTTCTTTCTTCAGCTTCTTCTTGAGTTATGGGCATTCTCCTCTCATGTGCCCCTGTTTCTTGCATTCATAACAAACAATGTTAGATTTTTTGTTGGACTCATATTTCTGTGGAAAATTTTTCTTTTGAAAAGGTTTGGAGTTACCTGTGTCTCTCCTTTTGAACTTCGGAAATTTCCTGAATTGTCTAGTGAGCATTGCCATTTCATCATTATCACTCTCACTAGATGCTTCTTGCTTACCACTATCTTGTTGAATGGATTTCTTGGAGCTTGTTGATGTTTTGTTGGATGCTTTTAAAGCAATTGACTTCCTAGGATTTTCTTCCAATTCTTTTCTTTTGATGTTGATTTCATATGTCATTAAGGAGCCAATTAGTTCATCCAATTTCATTTTAGAAAGGTCTTTGGAATCCTCAATGACAGTGGCCTTAGTATTCCAAGATGAAGTAAGAGATCGAAGTATCTTTCTTACTAAGTCACTTTCAGAGTATTCTTTTTTAAGACCTTTTAGCCCGTTAATTATTAGCATGAATCTTGCAAACATGTCTGATATGTTTTCATCAGTTTTCATCTTGAACATTTCATATTCAGACACTAACATGCTAACTTTGGTTTCCCTTACCTCGGACGTACCTTCGTAGATGAGTTCAAGTTTGTCCCACATCTCTTTTGCTGTTGAGCATGTGGAGACTCTTGAGAACTCCTTTGGATGCACCGCACATTGCATCATGTTTAGTGCGCTCCAGTTGAGAGTTCCTTTAGCTATTTGGTCTTTCGTCCAAGTGTCTTCGTCCTCGGGCAACACATATGATCCCTTGCTGACTATCTTCCACAGCTCGTAATTTTGAGCTCTCAAAAATACCTGCATACAATTTTTCCAATAAGGATAGTCAGTGCCATCAAAATAGGGTGGCCGGGTTACTAAATGTCCCTCGGCCATATACCCTTTGCTAGAATCCATAAGATCGAAAATCTCCTGATCGCTAGATCAAATTACGAAAACTGTAAATCGGAGAAACCTCGCTCTGATACCAATTGAAGGGTTATGCGGAATAACACAATATGGTAATCTAGAAGGGGGGTTGAATAGATTACGGCAATTTCTAATTACTGATGGCTTCTTTTTGGTGCTACAGCGAACTTAATGAAACTTGATTAGAATTCGATTGAGTATAAGAAAGCTTGAGTTGATATAAATGAGAACAGGGTATCAAACGTGACTATGAACAACGTGCCTACCAATCATCTATCGCAAAACGCGAACAAACCACTGGACATGATGATTTAAGGTGGTTCTGAGTACACAACTCGTGTATCCTACATCCACCGTCCACACACACACGCTGAAACGACTGCTTATGAGCGAGTTCAATACAACAACTCACACACACACACGTTGTCTGATGAACCACGATCAGAATAACCACAATTTCGTGGATGAAGCACAAGGGATGCTTGAAACACAATCACACACACACAATGGAATGGAAATTGTGAAATGGAGAAGAATTTAGAGTTGGGGAACAAATCCAGTTGGAATTCTTCTCGTGGATCGTCCAGACGCTCTTCAAACTTCGATTGGATGTAGACTGATCGATGTAGAAGGTTGAATTGACGATGATCCGGCTTCAACTCCGCATGGATGGTGATTCCACGATGATCTGGGCGGAAGATTGAAGAAGAGCAGCAATTGGGGCTTTTCCTCTTGGTCCCTTGGAGGCTCTTGGTTGGGAGGCTGCTCTATATGAATTTTGCTCCAAAAGGATGCTTATATATGTTGCCCAGCTAACTAGCCCAGAGGGGGGGGGTGAATGGGTTAATAAAAACTTCGATCTCTAATTAAAATCTGTTCACTGAAAGGATTGCACAACTTGATAACAAGGTTAGAGTTAGAGCAAATAAGACAACAATCACACAAAAAACACACCCACAAGACACAAGGATTTTTATCCTGGTTCGGAACTCCTCTCCACAGGAGACCTACGTCCAGTCCCTGAGCAATATCTCAGGATTTCACTACCAAGGGTACAATCCCCCTTAAGGATCCTTACACCCAGCCTCAACTGGTCTTCCTTCAGCCTGAAGGGAACAACAACCACCCTGGATACCACCAGGTCTTCCTTCGTCCAGAAGGGAACACAACCAAACAAGAAAAGGGTGTGGAAACAGGCTTCAGACTCTAGCTTGACCAGCAACACACTGAAGCTACTAAGCCCTGAGAGAGAAAGAGATTTAACAAGGTTTTTCTCTCCAAGGACTACACAAGCTCTCACAAATGAGAAAAATCTGATTGAGCACAGAGAGCTAAGAGCTTAGAACAAGGTTGGAGTGGAAGCTTCGCTCTTCTTCAATGTTCTAAAGACTCGAAGAGATGGATTTCTTTCTTCTTCTAAAATCAAGCGTTGTTTCTCACTTCTCTCATCTCTTTTCCGTCTTGAGTCTTCTATTTAAACTGCTGATTCAAATTCGAACGTTGAAGTGTCCGTTGTCTCTTATCCTTGTGTACGTTAGACTGGTCACTGAGGAAGCTTCTGATCGTCAGTCTTTTATCCTTGTGTACACGCCAAAGAGATGTCATAGAACTTTGTATCTTGTGTCCAACGTTGTCCAGATGAGTCTTGTCAGATATCTGTAAGCATATCATCAATAAATAGAGGACAGCTAAGACTGCTGTCTATTGTTAGTTGAGATGGAACAGATATTGCAGTATATAGCAAAGCTCCTTTCTGTCTAAAAAAGTACGTAGACAGAGTAGCATAGAAATGGAAGATATTGTCTGCATGCATGGGAGATACGATCAGAGAGCATTTAATGCATAGCAGTCAACGGACAAGATATGACTTGACTTTTCAACGCTATTAAAAGGCATTATACTGATACATCAAGAAATTCGATAAAAAGAATCTTGCTGACTTCATAACTTATGAAATCGTTATGAATTATAGCAAGTCGTTATGAACTGTAAAGAAATCGTTGTGATAACTTATGAAGTCGTTACAACAAGCAAGTCGTTACGAGTTCTAAAGAAATCGTCACAAGAAATCGTTATGACTATCAAGTTGTAAGGAAATCGTTACACGAAATCGTTACACAAAGCAAGGCGTTATGAACAGTAAAGAAATCGTTATGAACTCTAAAGAAATCGTTACAAGAAATCGTTATGACTATCAAGTTGTAAGGAAATCGTTACACGAAATCGTTACACAAAGCAAGGCGTTATGAACAGTAAAGAAATCGTTATGAACTCTAAAGAAATCGTTACAAGAAATCGTTATGACTATCAAGTTGTAAGGAAATCGTTACACGAAATCGTTACACAAAGCAAGGCGTTATGAACAGTAAAGAAATCGTTATGAACTCTAAAGAAATCGTTATGAATTCTAAAGAAATCGTTATGACTTCTAAAGAAATCGTTATGAACTCTAAAGAAGTCGTTATGACTATAGGGTCGTTGCGAGTTCTAAAGAAATCGTTACGAGGTCTAAAGAAATCGTTACGGCTAGAGAGTCGTTGCGAGTTCTAAAGAAATCGTTACGAGGTCTAAAGAAATCGTTACGGCTAGAGAGTCGTTGCGAGTTCTAAAGAAATCGTTACGAGGTCTAAAGAAATCGTTACGGCTAGAGAGTCGTTGCGAGTTCTAAAGAAATCGTTACGAGGTCTAAAGAAATCGTTACGGCTAGAGAGTCGTTGCGAGTTCTAAAGAAATCGTTACAGGTCTAAAGAAATCGTTATGGCTAGAGAGTCGTTGCGAGTTCTAAAGAAATCGTTGCGATGTCTTAAAGAGTCGTTGCGATATCGATTTGTTTTGAGTTTCCCGGTCAAAGAGGAAATCGTTCTGCTTATCAAGGAAGTCGATACAAAGACTTGGATAGAAGTGAGATGAGACTTACCAGATTGTCTTGAACTTTCATTTTTCTTTTATTCCCTGTTCTCAAGACTCAAGTAATCCATTAGTGTTATTTTGTTAATCATCAAAATTAATATATAAATAAATGGAAATATTTATTATGGGGACAGTTTGGTCATCAATCTCCCCCTTTTTGATGATGACAAAATATACTAAATATCATACAAAAAATGAAATATGTTTTTCAGATTTACTTTAGTTGTCTCCCCCATTTTGTCATTAAGCAAAAAGATAAGCTGTGAGACAAAGAAGAGAGAAAGATTTATATTAGGATGGAGAAAGATAATACAGAGGAGATAACAAGGAGGCATGCTGTGAGACAACAGCCCATGCCTTGATCTCAAGATCCTCAAAAATTTGCAGAAAAACGCCAGAGGCAACTGAGAAGGAGGGTCCCATGGAAGGGATGTTCCTCTGAATGTAGAGTTGCCTTTGCTGCTCTAAGAATTCTCCATACTGAGTTTTGTCCAAAATGAATCTGTAGTAAGTACTCTTACCAAAACTGGCCCTATGGAGAAATCTGTCCAAGGAAATGGGATAGTGGATCTTTTGATTTAACAGATCCTGCTTTAAAGCATAGAAAGCAGAATATCTAGATGCCCATACAGCATAGATCTCTGGTATGGGTGCGATGGAATTTAGATCCATAAAAGCTTCTGCAGAAAGAGCAGGCTTCCTCTGACTAACTAGATCTTGATTGATAGCTTCCAATTGCTGATAAGAGGCCCGATAGAGAAGCTCCCATTCTGATGAGGTGAGTCTTTCACACTCAGAAATGAGTGGAGCTAAGATCTGAGAAGACATGCGGCCAGAGTGGTATTCTCTGAAGATGAACCGCAAAAAGGAAGGAGATCTGCCCTGCTTGGCTGACATCCTGCCCATCTGTCTTGCAAACATATCTAGAGCATGTGACCCAGCATCGGAATCAAATACTAAAGAGTGCAGCTTCGGCAGAAGAACTGGAAAATCAACCTTGAAAGAGACAAAGTCTACCTTAAGAGGAAGGTTGAGAGGGATTTCTGATTTCAGCACAGTAATCTGCGAATGGAACTGGCAAAACTGAACTTCTGGAATTTTGTTCAAGTAACAGAAGTCACTGTACAGCTGAAAAGCTCTGGCAATGCGAATTTCCTTCAAAATGAAGGATCCCCAAGAGTTCTTGTGCTGGATGATAAACCACTCAGAGAAGGTGAGTGGGTGAGCTCTGTGAGAGAGGGATTCGGCCCTTGCAGTCAGGTATTTTTCATACTGAGCCTTATTTCCTTTGATAGCTGCCCACTGATCTTCAGTCTTGAACTCAGTGCCCTCAAAGATTTTGGATTTGAAAGCTTGGGATATCTGAGTAAAAGGAAGAACAATGTCCAGGTGTTCGGATAGGTTGAGAAAAGGAATACCATAAATGGTAGAAAGAATGCATTTTTGGAGGTATTCTTTGTAGATAGGTCTTCTCTTAGGATCAAGGGTAAGAGAGTACCATAAAGGAGGGTATAGAGGAACAGAAGGAGTGCTTAGAGATGAGGAGGTTTTTCTCTTTTTCTTGGCAGGACTGGGAGGGTCAGTCCTGTGAATGTGAGAGGCTGTGGAAAGAATGGTGAGGAGGGTGTTCCTTTCAAAATTGTCTGGAACATTGGTGTCAAAGACACCAAGAGGCAGAGGTTTATCTGGAGGAAAGATAACAGAATTAGGAGGAGTAGGAGGATAGAAAAGATGTTTAGGATTAAAGGAAGAGGTTGGTTGAAGAGGAGGTGTTTGAATTTTAATAGGTGAAGGTTTGGGAGTTAATGAGGATGGAGCTGAGATGTGAGCTGGAGTAGGAGAGAAGGAGGGTTGAGATGAAGTAGAGGATGAGGAAGGTTGGGTGCGAGGCATGGGATGTTTTATGGTTGGTGGAGCAGGAGGTGCAGTAGAAGGAGATGAAGGTGTGGAGAGGGTTGGAGTGGCAAGAGATGAAGTATCAGGGGCCTTGGAGACTGACACTGGCTCTTTCCCTTTGGCCTGACTCTCTCTGACTGCTGAAGAGGGTCCTGAAGACCCTGAGGCTGCCACTGGTCCTGGTGACCTCACTACAGATGGCCCTGATGGCCCTGACCCTTGAGCAGATGGCCCTGCTGGCCCTGGTGGCCGAGGAGCAGCTGGTCTGCCCGGAGACATCCCACTGGACTTAGACAAAACACCCAGCATAGACTTCATGTCAGACAATTCTTTATTGAAGTACCTCATTGCATTTCTTATTGAAGATACGTCTGAGGAAGTTGAGGCTTGATTGGTAACAATGCCTTGAATGCTAGACTGAACTGATGCCAAGATCTCTCCTTGGGCTTTTAACAAGGCCATAACATGCTTCAACTTCACTTTTCTATGGCCCTTCCTTGACCTCCTGTGAACAACTCTTTTCTGCTTACCTTGTTGAGAGACAGGCTCCTCTAGATTTATATTGCTTGCACTTGGGCCTTCACTAACATCAACCTTGGCTGGAGCTGGGATTTCCTGAGTAGGTGTAACATTCTCAGAAATATCTTCATTCACTGGCTTCTCAATCTCAGCTTGCTCCCCCTGAATGGGAGCAGGGACTTCAATATTTAAATGCTCCCCCTGAGCAGGAGCTTCTTCCAAAACAGCTTTTTCCAAGTGGCCTTCTGCCACGGATTCAGACACTTCAGGTTCTACTCTACTTTGCTCCCCTTGGCTAGGAGCTTCTTCCATGACTACATCTTGTTGAGTACCTGCTTGTATCTCAACATCAGCAACTTGTTCAGACTGAACTGTCGAATGACTAGGTGCCACAGCTTCTTCTTCAACACATCCACCTTCTTTAGAAGTGGCTAAGGTGGAGGGAATGGAGTCCAATACCTCTTTTAAGATAGAGGCAACTAAGGTGGTGGGCAAGGAGTCTGCCACACCAGCTGCACCTACTTCCACTTGAGCTTCGGATTGGCATTCCACAACTGGTACTTCTACTGCAGCTGATTTTACTGGTTCTTGTTCTGCTGCTACTACTTCTTCTTCTGCTGCTGCTGCTTGCTTTGCTGCTACTACTTCTTCTTCTGCTGCTGCTGCTTGCTCTGCTGCTACTTCTGGAATATCTTCAATAACTGCTTCTCCTTCAGCCACAGAGGACTTTGACCAAACTCCTTCTTGCACTGAAAAACCGCTTTTCTTTAGATTTCTGGACCTTATTGACTGGCCCATCTTTTCAGCTACTGCTCCTGACAAATCTACTCCAAAGTGCTTGAAAACCTTGGTCAGTAGATGAGCATACGGAAGGGAAACATTCAACTTGCTCTTTGTTTCCCATAACTGAGCATGTGCAAACATCATTCGCTCAATCATCACTGCGGCCAGTTTATCTCTTTGTTCTGGATTGCCCAGAACATTATGTCCGAATCTGCCCTAGTGCATGAAGAAAAGGTAGCACTACGAGGTACTAAGATTTGGCAGACTATAAAGTGAAGCAATCTATTGAATGCGGACATCTGATTAATATCAAGCTTCCCATCCTTCAACTTAAAACCTGGACCGATAATCCCGAGACCTTTGACTTCATCATTCACAGAGTGAATGCCACTAAATCCAGAGGTCTTCACTCCAAACAGATCACGCAAAAGCTCATGGGTTATTCTGATTTGGATGCCCTTGACAGAGGAAACAAGGGACCCATCTGCTTCTGACTTCAGACAAATGTAGAAGGCTTTCACCAAGTCCGGGTAGCTTACCTCACTGAAGGTGACCACATCCATCCACTGCAATCTTCTTAGAGTATCAACTAGCCTGGCCATGCCACTCTTCTCAAGATTCTGAACATCTACTGCCTTATTTCCGCAAATCTTCGTCTTCACAAACGTAAATCTTTCTTGCTCCTTTGGGGATAAATACTCAGCACTGTAGCCCCCAACACTTCCGGAGATCAACGGAGCGGCCATGGGTGCAGAGAAGAAAAGATTCTGGAAGGGAGGATGATGGAAGGGATGGAAGTTCTCGAAGGAATTCTTCGCGGGAAGAGAAGAAGGCTTCGAAAGTTGCAGAGAGTCGATCCCAAAATCGTTAGGGCATCGGCTTTGGGTGAACAGATAGAGGATAAAAAGGGTAAAGGTAGAAGACGAGTCGATCCCAGAGCGATTTGGATAAAATAATATTACTTTATTGAAAGGAGGAGCGCCAAAGGCGGTAAAGATAGAAAGCGACAAAAAGGTTTGACAAGTCAAACAACTTTTACACAGAAGCGGTCAAAGCATATAGATAACTGAGTTTTGCTTAACTTTAACGGAGAGAGAACTTTCATTTAATCTGAAAAATTTATATGTCAATAAAATCACAGAAATTCTTTCACAAATTGCACATCCCTAGTTCCCTTCTAAGAGATGTAAATCTCTCTTCAGGTAGGGCTTTTGTGAAGATATCTGCCAATTGACCATTTGTATCTATAAACGAAATTTCTAAATTACCACTAGCTACATGGTCTCGAATAAAATGGTATCTTACCTCAATGTGCTTCGTCCTTGAGTGTTGAACTGGATTTTGGTGAGGTTGATGGCACTTGTATTATCACACAATAGAGGAATTGATTTGATGTGAATGCCGAAATCTTCAAGTTGTTGCTTTATCCAAAGAAGTTGTGTACAGCAACTTCCAGCAGCAACATATTCTGCCTCAGCTGTTGATAGAGCTACTGAATTTTGTTTCTTGGATGTCCATGATATTAAGCATCCTGCAAGAAACTGACAACATCCACTGGTGCTCTTTCTATCTACTTTGCAACCAGCATAATCAGCATCTGAATATCCTATTAGATTTATCTCACAAGATCTAGGATACCAGAGACCTAAGTCATGAGTTCTAGCTAAATATCTAAATATTCTTTTTACAGAAATTAAGTGAGACTCTCTAGGGTCTGCCTGATATCTAGCACACATGCATACACTGAACAAAATGTCTGGTCTACTGGCAGTTAAGTAAAGTAATGATCCTATCATACCTCGATAATTCTTTTGATCTACCTTTTTACCTTTTTGATCACTGTCCATTCTGGTTGATGTGCTCATTGGAGTTGATAATGGCTTTGCATCTTCAAATCCAAATTTCTTTAACAGCTCTTTGGTGTACTTTGCTTGACAGATATGAGTGCCATCCTTCCCTTGCTTGATTTGCAATCCAAGGAAGTAGCTTAGCTCCCCCATCAAGCTCATTTCGAATTCTCCCTGCATAAGCTTTTCAAAGTACTTGCAAAGAGATTCATCAGTAGATCCAAAAATAATATCATCTACATAGATTTGTACAAGAAGTATATGTTTAACCTTAGATTTTATAAATAATGTACTATCTACTTTACCTCTAGTGAAACCATGATTTAATAAGAAAGTACTGAGCCTTTCATACCAGGCTCTAGGAGCTTGCTTTAAACCATATAAAGCCTTATGTAGTTTAAATACATGATTTGGAAATTCAGTGTCATCAAAACCTGGAGGTTGTTCAACATAAACTTCCTCCTTGATGAAACCATTTAAAAAGGCTGATTTGACATCCATTTGAAAAAGTTTTAAATCAATGCAGATGCATAAGCAAGTAAAATCCTAATGGCCTCAAGTCTAGCTACAGGTGCATAAGTTTCATCGAAATCTATGCCTTCCTCTTGGGAGTAGCCTTGAGCCACCAATCTGGCTTTGTTCCTTAAGATTATTCCAGACTCATCCAGTTTATTTCTGAACACCCACTTGGTGCCAATAACTGAATGATTGGATGGTCTAGGAACAAGTGACCATACTTGGTTTCTCTTGAACTGATTTAGTTCATCTTGCATGGCTAATATCCAAGATTCATCAGATAAAGCTTCATTGACTGTCTTAGGCTCTATTTGAGAAACAAATGCTAAATAATCGCATGGAATTACATTACCTCTAGTTCTTACCCCTACAGATGGATCACCAATGATGTTTTCAGGAGGGTGATCTTTCTGATGTCTCCATTCCTTTGGAAGATCTTCATGTTGGATTTCTGTTTGCTGCAGTTCTTCCAGAGTTGGATCCTCTTTGTCCTTAATTGAAGTATTCTTTAATTTTTCGGACAAGTCATCTGCATCATCAATGTCACTAATTTCTTCCTTTTTCAAGGAAGGGTTAGATTCATCAAAAATAACATGTACTGATTGTTCAATCAATAAGGAACGTTTATTGAAAACTCTATAACCTTTGGGTTTAGAAGAGTACCCCATGAAGATGCCTTCATCTGATTTGGCATCCAACTTACCAATGTCCCTTTTTCCATTGTTATGGATGAAGCAAGGACATCCAAATATTCTGAAATGGCTAATCTTTGGCTTCTTTTCTTTGTAGAGTTCATAAGCAGTCTTCTTCAGAATTGGCCTGATCATCACTCTATTTATGATATAACATGCAGTGTTGATAGCTTCGGCCCAGAAATATCTTGGCAGATCATATTCTGACAACATGGTTCTTGCCATATCCAAAAGAGTTCTGTTTTTCCTCTCAGCAATTCCATTCTGTTGAGGTGTCCTTGGAGCTGAGAAGTTGTGCTCAATTCCTTGATCATCACAGAACTTCGTAAACTTTTCATTCTGAAACTCACCACCATGATCTGATCGAATAGAGACAATTGAGAATTTCTGATCTTTCTGAACTTTCTTACTGAAGCTGACAAAATTTTCAAATGTGTCATCTTTGTGCTCTAAAAAGGATACCCAAGTGAATCTTGAATAATCATCAACTATTACAAATCCAAAATTCTTTCCTCCCAAACTGGTAGTCCTCATTGGCCCAAATAAATCCATGTGAAGTAGTTCTAAGGGCTTTGAGGTGGTTACTACAGTCTTTGATTTGAAGGAGCTCTTGGTGTGCTTTCCTCTTGCACAAGGTCTGCAAATGCTATCCAATCTGAAATTTACCTTTGGCAGTCCTTCAACTAGTTTTCTCTTTCTGAGCTTGTTCAACCCATCCAAGCTGCAGTGGCCCAATCTTCTGTGCCACAACTCAGTTGATTGATCTTTACTAGCTGCCAAACACACATCTTGATCCTTGAGTTCCTCGAGATATAGAACATACAAATTTCTTTCTCTGTAGGCTTCAAATATGACTGCACCATCCTTTAAGATACTGCATTTTGATTCTTGAAACTGAATTTGATGGCCTTTGTCACACAACTGGCTGATGCTGATGAGATTGTGCTTTAACCCTTTGACCAGCATAACATCTTCAATACTGATTTTCCTTTGATGTTCACAGATCCACTTCCTATTACAACTCCTTTTCCATTGTCTCCATATGTGACTGTACCTTCTTCAGCTTGGAGATCAACAAATATCTTCTTGTTGCCTGACATATGCCTTGAGCACCCACTATCCAAATACCATTTGGATGCTCGAGGGTTAACCTGAAATGAGAACATCAAGCTTTAGGTACCCAAATTCTTTTGGGTCCTGATTGGTTAGTATCATCAACTTTACCTTTTAATATCCATTTTTTATGTCTTGTTGGGCATGTAATTTTAATATGTCCTAACTTGTTGCAGTGACTGCAGCAGGATAACTTAGTCACTTTTTCTATATATTTGAAATCAGCTTTGTATGCTATATCTTGTTCGGGTACAAATTTTGGTGTTGGATATGTTTTAGGGTATATTATGGTTTCTTCATTGTCTGGGGGTGTATATCCTAATCCATTTTTCTTTTTACCCGATCTCCTAGCACCTTTTAATATTAAAGAGTTTTTACCATTGGTAAATTTTCTAGTGTACTTGATAGATTATCATTTTCTTTATTTAGTCTTTCTATTTCTATTTTAAGTTCACCTAAGTCTTCTTGTTTTTCTAGATGATTTATTTTCTTATTTTTCTCTTTTAAATCTTCACATAATAATTCATTTCTTCTTTTATGTTCAGTAATTTGTTTTTCAAGTTCTTCATTTTCTGTTCTTAGGTCTGAGTTTGTATTTTCTAACAGATTATATTTTTCTTACTAGTTTTAAGTAATTTGCATACTTCTTTGTATTTTTCATAAAGTTCATTAAAAGCATTTTCCAAATTATCAGAATCTGAATCATTGCATGAATCAAAAGAAGAGTCAGAAGTTACCTTGTCTTCGGTGTTGGCCATGAGAGCCAAGTTGGCTTCTTCACCTTCACTGCTCGAGCTTGACTCACTGTCTGAGTCACTGCTGTTCTCCCAAGCAGCTGCCATTGCTTTCTTTTTGTACTTCTTAAATCTTCTGAAGTTGTCCTTCTTCTTGTGATCACTCTTTTTGATCATGGGACAATCTGCCTTGATGTGTCCAGGCTTCTTGCATTCATAACAGATCACTTCTCCTTTCTTTTGATCCTTTACTTCTGGTTTTCTAAAGTCTTTGTTTTTCTTAAAAAAATTTCTTCCGGACTGATATTTCTTTTTCTTTGCTAGAATCCTTTGAAGTCTTCGAGACAGCATGGCTTCTTCATCATCACTGTCTTTACTACTCTCACTATTATCCAAAGATTCTTCTGAATTATCTTCACTTGCTTTGAGAGCATTTGATTGTTTCCTTCTGCTGGAGGATTCTCCTAATCTCTCCATGTTTATCTCGTGAGCCATGAGAGATCCTATTAGCTTTTCCAATGACATTAATTTTAAATCATTGGCTTCTTCAATGGCTGTTACCTTCGGAGTCCATGAAGATGGTAAAGATCTGAGGACTTTTCTAACCATATCTGGTACATCATAACCTTTCCCAAACCAGCTAATCCATTTGTGATGTCTGTGAATCTGCTGAACATCTGAGTTATTGATTCACCTGTCTGCATCTGAAATCTTTCATATTGAGCTACTAGAATATCTATTCTTGTCTCCTTTACCTTGTCTGTCCCTTCATAGGTAATTCTGAGCTTTTCCCACATCTCCATTGCGGATTTGCAGGCTGAGACTCTATTGAACTCTTTCTTGCTTAGGGCACAGCATAATATGCTCTTGGCTTTGCAGTTTAAGGATATTCTTTTCCTATCATCATCTGTCCACTGAGCCTTAGCGTTTGTGACCAAAAGATCACCTTCTTCTACAATGGACCAGATTGTGTAATCATGACCTTGTAGAAAATATTCCATTCTAGTCTTCCAGTATGTGTAATCTTCTCCATCGAACAAGGGAGGCCTGTTGACTGACTGACCTTCGAAGTTGCTTTGGGCTGCCATTGATCTTTGCTCTTCAGATCGTTGGATCTTCTTCTTTGTCGAAGAGACGGGCTCTGATACCACTTGTTGCCCAGCTAGCTAGCCCAGAGGGGGGGGGTGAATGGGTTAATAAAAACTTCGATCTCTGATTAAAATCTGTTTACTGAAAGGATTGCACAACTTAATAACAAGGTTAGAGTTAGAGCAAATAAGACAACAATCACACAAAAAACATCCCACAAGACACAAGGATTTTTATCCTGGTTCGGAACTCCTCTCCACAGGAGACCTACGTCCAGTCCCTGAGCAATACTCAGGATTTCACTACCAAGGGTACAATCCCCCTTAAGGATCCTTACACCCAGCCTCAACTGGTCTTCCTTCAGCCTGAAGGGAACAACAACCACCCTGGATACCACCAGGTCTTCCTTCGTCCAGAAGGGAACACAACCAAATAAGAAAAGGGTGTGGAAACAGGCTTCAGACTCTAGCTTGACCAGCTACACACTGAAGCTACTAAGCCCCGAGAGAGAAAGAGA
Source organism: Colocasia esculenta (assembly GCA_014218235.1). Lineage (NCBI taxonomy): Eukaryota > Viridiplantae > Streptophyta > Magnoliopsida > Alismatales > Araceae > Colocasia > Colocasia esculenta. The sequence continues at coordinate 28,678,527 of CM024764.1, forward strand.
TTTAACAAGGTTTTTCTCTCCAAGGACTACACAAGCTCTCACAAAAAAAATCTTTTTGAGCACAGAGAGCTAAGAGCTTAGAACAAGGTTGGAGTGGAAGCTTCGCTCTTCTTCAATGTTCTAAAGACTCGAAGAGATGGATTTCTTTCTTCTTCTAAATCAAGCGTTGTTCTCACTTCTCTCATCTCTTTTCCGTCTTGAGTCTTCTATTTAAACTGCTGATTCAAATTCGAACGTTGAAGTGTCCGTTGTCTCTTATCCTTGTGTACGTTAGACTGGTCACTGAGGAAGCTTCTGATCGTCAGTCTTTTATCCTTGTGTACACGCCAAAGATGTCATAGAACTTTGTATCTTGTGTCCAACGTTGTCCAGATGAGTCTTGTCAGATATCTGTAAGCATATCATCAATAAATAGAGGACAGCTAAGACTGCTGTCTATTGTTAGTTGAGATGGAACAGATATTGCAGTATATAGCAAAGCTCCTTTCTGTCTAAAAAAGTACGTAGACAGAGTAGCATAGAAATGGAAGATATTGTCTGCATGCATGGGAGATACGATCAGAGAGCATTTAATGCATAGCAGTCAACGGACAAGATATGACTTTGACTTTTCAACGCTATTAAAAGGCATTATACTGATGCATCAAGAAATTCGATAAAAAGAATCTTGCTGACTTCATAACTTATGAAATCGTTATGAATTATAGCAAGTCGTTATGAACTGTAAAGAAATCGTTGTGATAACTTATGAAGTCGTTACAACAAGCAAGTCGTTGCGAGTTCTAAAGAAATCGTTACAAGAAATCGTTATGACTATCAAGTTGTAAGGAAATCGTTACACGAAATCGTTATGACAAAGTCAATGTTTATGAAAGTCAAGAAATCGTTATGAACTCTAAAGAAATCGTTACAAGAATCGTTATGACTATCAAGTTGTAAGGAAATCGTTACACGAAATCGTTACACAAGCAAGCGTTATGAACATAAAGAAATCGTTATGACTCTAAAGAAATCGTTACAAGAATCGTTATGACTATCAAGTTGTAAGGAAATCGTTACGAAATCGTTACACAGAAGACGTTATGAACAGTAAAGAAATCGTTGACTCTAAAGAAATCGTTAATTCTAAAGAGTCGTTGCGAGTTCTAAAGAAATCGTTACGAGTCTAAAGAAATCGTTACGACTAGAGAGTCGTTGCGAGTTCTAAAGAAATCGTTACGAGGTCTAAAGAATCGTTACGCTAGAGAGTCGTTGCGAGTTCTAAAGAAATCGTTACGAGGTCTAAAGAAATCGTTACGCTAGAGAGTCGTTGCGAGTTCTAAAGAAATCGTTACGAGGTCTAAAGAAATCGTTACGCTAGAGAGTCGTTGCGAGTTCTAAGAAATCGTCGAGTCTAAAGAAATCGTTACGGCTAGAGAGTCGTTGCGAGTTCTAAGAAATCGTTACAAGGTCTAAAGAAATCGTTACGGCTAGAGAGTCGTTGCGAGTTCTAAAGAACGTTGCGATGTCTAAAGATCGTTGCGATATCGATTTGTTTGAGTTTCCCGTCAAAGAGGAAATCGTTCTGCTTATCAGGAAGTCGATACAGACTTGGATAGAAGTGAGATGAGACTTACCAGATTGTCTTGAACTTTCATTTTTCTTTTATTCCCTGTTCTCAAGGCTCAAGTAATCCATTAGTGTTATTTTGTTAATCATCAATTAATATATAAATAAATGGAAATATTTATTATGGGGACAGTTTGGTCATCAATATAGTGTTAGGTAAAGGTGGGGGTCGTGGAGGAAGGAACACCCAAATGGGGCCGGAATTAGAAGTTCTGAATCTCATGTTTCCGTCTCTGTCGATAGGTGCACTTGCATCTGTCGACAGATGCACTCAGTCCTGAGAACTGGGTTTCAGAAATCTGAATTTCTGAGTGTATCTGTCGACAGGTATTTGCATCTGTCGACAGGTTCACTCAAGGATACAAAAACTGAAGTCTGTCTTGGTGTTTCTGTGTGTATCTGTCGACAATACCCTGGCCTGTCGACAGATACACTGCTTTGACATTTCTTGGTCTGCTTGCTCATCTCTTCGATGCTCCATTTCATGCTTGTGCACCTACATGTAATACATTGTTAGTGATATACATTGTATGATTTAGCAATATTAACACAATCACTTTCATGGTGTTTTTCATGTTAGTTAACACATCAATTTGCATTAAATCAATGTTCAAGGATTTTTTGTGTGATCATCAAAAACATGATATATTGAAAACCCAACAGAATTGTTACAACATGAGGTACATGGCCGAAACTTCTCTCTGCACATGGCCCCTCTGCTTACTTATAGAGCACTAGAAGCACTCCGCCCGAATAAGAGGAGGAAGACAGGAGACCCAGAGGCTGAATGGTACCGCTGGTTCGACATAGAAGACATCACCATAGCCTTCAGCCGTCTGTTCTGGGAGGAAGAAAGAACCTGGCCGCCAGCTACAGCCGACCTGCTAGATGCCCCCACTTCCATTACCTCCAAGAGACAGCTCATGAGTGAGACCACAGACATAGAAGAGCCAGACATTCCCTATGAGGAGGGAAGGACGGTAGATGAACTCTGGAGGGGCACCTGCCTAGCCATCCACCCATTGCTCCTAGACTCCCTCCTTCCCAGCCTTGTCCCTTCCTCTTCTCCCCTACTTATTCAGCTGACTCCCCAACTCTTAACGGCTGCACACAGCCTCCTCACTCTTAATCTCCCACCCGCAGTCCTCTCTGCTCTACAATCCGATCCGAGCGACCACGAGGTCACTCTCTCCTGCTGCATGCTCTCCACTGATCTTAAAAAAAAAAAACGCCAACTTTCAAATGCACGTTGAAGTCGAGGAGCCAGCATACCTCCTTCACCCTTCTGATCAGGGGCACCCCTCGACTGGGGCTTCCCCACTTGCTCCTTCATTAGGAGCCATTCTCTTCGAGGACGCCATGTCCTCCACTAGTCCTGTAGAGTCGTCTAGTCTAGAAGAGTCTAGGGTAGAAGAGTCTATTCTTAGCTTAGATAGGCCTAGGTCAGAGAATCAGGTCAACCCAGCGCCCACCAAGTCCAAACGTCGCCCTAGGAAGTAGCGGGGCAAGGTTATTCCCCAGAGATACCTTCAAGAGCTAGCTCGGCAGTGTCAAGCATTACTACTGATAGAGGAGTTCACAAAAGAAGCACTGGTGTTAGAAGAAGAATTTGTGCAGGATGGGGTGTTCATAGATAACGGATTCGACGTTTATGAAATCATGAATGATGAGGACCCAATCGATGAAGAGGATAGAGAAGTAGATGACGCAGCCGAAAAGTATGCCAGTGGCGTAAGGAGATTTGATGAGCCTACAACAGCTATGGATGAACCTACTAAGGAAGTCAACCTCGGAACAGAAGAAGATCCCAGGATTGTGATAATTTCAGCAAACCTCCCTCTTGATGAAGAAGAGGAATTGGTGCAAATTCTAAGAGAGTACAAAGACACATTCGCCTGGTCATATGAGGACATGCTCGGTCTAGACCCGTCACTAGTGGAGCACCGACTCGTATTGAAAGAAGGGGCAAAGGCCATAAAACAGAAGCTCAGATGATTCCACCCACTCATGGCCCTGAAGATGAAGGATGAAGTAGACAAACTCCATAAGGCTAGATTCATCAGGGTAGTGCTTCATCCGAACTGGGTGGCAAACATAGTCCCTGTCATGAAGAAGGATGGAAAAGACAGAATCTGCATTGACTTCAGGGACTTGAACAAGGCATGTCCAAAGGACGACTTCCCGCTTCCTCATATTGATGTGCTGATTGATAACACTGCTGGGTATGAGACCCTCTCGTTCATGGATGGATACTCAGGATATAACCAAATCCGTCTAGCTCCTGAAGATCAAGAGAAAACATTCTTCACCACGCCCTGGGGAACATACTGTTATGTAGTCATGCCATTTGGGCTAAAGAATGCTAGGGCTACCTATCAAAGGGCGATCATGGCCATATTCCACGATATGATACATGACTATGTAGAAGTATACGTGGATGACATCTTTGTGAAGTCATGAACCAGGAGAGAGCACCCCGAAATCCTTGCCAAGGTGTTGCAAAGGTCGAGGGAATATCAGCTGAAGATGAATCCAAAGAAGTGTGTGTTCGGGGTATCATCAGGAAAGTTGCTAGGCTTCATAGTTAGCAAGCGGGGCATTGAGATCGATCCAAAAAAGGCCAAGGCTATAGCGGAAATGCCACCTCCAAAGAACATCTCACAATTAAGAGGGCTTATAGGGCATTTGCAGTTCATCAGAAGATTTATATCTCAGCATTCACAAAGATGCCACCCGTTTTACTATCTCTTGAAAGGAGGGGCAAAGTTCGAATGGAATGATAAATGCCGAGCAGCCTTCGACGATTTGAAGAGCTATCTCATGAATCCCCCAGTTCTACAGCCTCCGGTACCCGGGAAACCGCTTATCCTATATCTCTCGATCATTGAGGACTCGCTAGGTGTTGTCCTTGCGCAACATGATGAATCTGGGAAAGAGAGGGCAGCATACTACCTCTCTAGGCTCTTCAACACCGCTGACCACCGCGGACAAAACATGTGCTGCACTCGTGTGGGTAGTCCAAAAGCTCAAGCACTATTTCCTCGCCCACGAGGTCAAGTTGATCTCAAGGATGGATCCACTCTGATACCTTCTATAGAAACCCATCCTCTCTGATCGGCTCACACATTGGCAAAGTTTCCTCTCACAGTTCGACATCTCCTTTGTGGTCCAAAGGCCGTCAAAGGATATGCCATCGCTGAGCATCTTGCCCATCTTCCACTCCCTCACAGCGATTCTGTTCGGGAAGAATTCCCTGATGAAGAACTCTCGGTCATTCTCAAAGACCCCTTCTGGTCCCTCCATTTTGACGGAGCACTCAACTCTCAGGGACGGGACGTCGGAGCCGTGCTGCTTACCCCGAAAGGTATTACCATCCCCATCGCTTACCAACTCACCTTCCCTGCCACTAACAACATGTCTGAGTACGAAGCTCTCCTCGCTGGCCTCAGGCACGGTTATATCTTGGGTGCATCCCACCTTAGAATCATAGGAGACTCTCAGCTGGTTCTGCGCCAGGTGCTCTCAACTTACCGCACTCGTGACCCAAAGCTTAAGCCATATCAATACCTGGTCACGATGTTGGCAAGGAAGTTCCACAAGCTTATCTATATCCATACTCCTCGCTCACAAAATATCCTGGCCGACGCCTGGCATCGCTAGCTTCATCTCTATCCTTCCCTCTGAGTCGTCGGACCGAAACAATTGTCGTCCACGACTCGATGTTTCATCTATCCAGGATCCTTGGTTCAACAACCTTAGGACAACCTTAGAAGAGGGGCTAGAAGAGAAGTGCAGCAAGTCTGCTGCAAGTCATGCTAGCTTAGATGAAGAGGAGCTGCCATGGTATTTTGAGATTGAGCATATTGCAAGGATGGGACATATCTCGGTGGGGCAAATGTGGAAGATCGCAAGGCCATCAAAAGAGCCGCCTTAAGGTACACAGTTGTTGGAGAAGTTCTGTACAGGCGAGCTCTCAATGGATTTCTTCTGAGATGTCTCACTGATGATGAAGCTTGGAAAGTGGTAGAAGGAGCCCATGCCAGTGAGTGCGGAGGGCACGTCAACAGTCAAATGCTTGCAAAGAAGATCATTAGGCAGGGCTATTACTGGCCAACCTTAGAAGAAGACTGTGCCATCTACGTCCGTAGGTGTGTCAAGTGTCAACTCCATGCTGATAAAATCCATGCTCCTTCCTCTTCACTGCATCCACTCTCTACACCTTGGTCGTTCTCCATGTGGGCGTTTGATATGTCGGCCCTCTTGGTGACCCTAATGCTCAAACCAAGCAAATCCTTTATCCTAACAGTAACTGAGTATTACCCAAGTGGGCGAAGTAGAAGCATTCGCAGAAATCAAAGCATCCATATGTGCCTCTTTATCATGAGGAATATCATATCGCGGTTCGGAGTGCCAGCAGCATCGTCACGGACAACGGACCACAGTTCATCTCGCAAGAGCTTCAGGACCTCTGTAAGAATATAACATCACTCTGCATCATTCATCTCTATATTACCCACAAGGCAATGGCCAGGCTAAGAAATAAATAAACCCCTTCTTAAAATCTTGAAGAAAAACCTGTTAGTCGCACAAATTCGCCGATTGCCAGAAAAGCTAATAGAGGCTCTATGGGCCTATCGTACCTCCGTCTGTACTCCCACGGGACAAACCCGTATGCCCTCACCTATGGGATGGGGCATAGTTTCCATACGAGATCCTAATCCCTTCACTAAGAGTCCAATTAGACAAAGAACTTAATCTTGACGAACGTCGAGAGGCGTTGCTAGTCCAATTGGAACTCTTAGATGAAACCGCTTATGACAGCTGACCATGTGCTCTCATCAGAGGCGAATCTCAAGGTCTTTCAAAAAGAAGGTAATTGAGCGAAAATTCCAAGATGGTTATATGGTCTTGAAACACATTTTTATCAAACCCGGAGGTCCTAGGTCCAAATTGCAACCTAACTGGGAAGGTCCGTACGTTGTAAGGGAAGTGTACCCCGGAAATACTTATCGCCTAACTAATGCTGAGGGCGTTGAATTGTCGCATCCGTGGAATGGGTTGTACCTCAAAAGCTTCTATCCCTAGGTCTATAAGTGTGAGGCCACAACACTTAAATTGGGGGAATAACCCCGTGTTCAAAGTCTAAGGTCCCTCCCTAATCGTCAAAGATCGCTCTAAGTTAGGATTAACACACACACACGGCAAGCCCGGGTGGATAGGCTTGGAGGATGTCGCAACTATGTGGGTCCTACTCTAGCGATGCGTCGGTCATTCTCTTCCAATCGGTCGAAGTGTAGGGGCAAGGATCGAAAGGGCGAGGTCGTCAACCTAAAGCATATCCTAACAAGAGGAAGTCTCAAACAGGGACAGTCAAAATAAAAAGGGGCAAAGAAGCAAAAGAAAAGGAAAAGAAACGAAAGTCCATAACGTGATAGGGGCATGGCAAAGAGTGGCAAAGTCCCCGCGGGACGCTCATGAGCCCGGTCGTACGCATGCCCCAAACAATGCAAGCCAATAAGAAAAGACCATAAAGTCCCTTCACAACAGACCCAATCTCTAAAGGGTATGCTGTAGGAAGTAGCCGAACCCAACATCCTTGAACACACATGAGACTTTCCTTAAATAGTCTTCCATTTCTCCCTATATGACCGAATCATCTGTTAGGTATGGTTTAACTAGTCGCATCGTTAACTAAGGGTGGTCTACGGAGGCAATGTCACCCCTCGACGCACATCCTAGCTTAGTGAGGTCCGTGAAGACAACGAGAGGCGACCAAGACTCCAAACCAGCGGTTCAAACCGGTCTATGTGTTGTGGCCCGAAAGGGCGAGTACCTTCCACCTCGCGCGTCTTGTTTTAGGAAGGGCTAACGTCGGCTTTAGGCGTCTTTCAAACTTCAAAAAAAAATTCAAATAAATCAAAACTAAAAAAAAAAATCAAATATTTAAAACCCCAAAAAAAAATATTTCAAATTCCAAAAAAATCAAATATTTTAAAACTTCAAAAAATCAAATATTTTAAAACCTCAAAAAAATCAAATATTTCAAAATTCTAAAAAAATCAAACATTTTAAAACTCCAAAAAATATCAGATATTTCAAAACTCCAAAAAAAACCAAATATCTCAAAAACTCCAAAAAAAACCAAATATCTCAAAACTCCAAAAAAATCGAATATTTTAAAACTCCAAAACACGTTCAAATCACAAAACACTCCATTCATCCATTCATGCATGCTATTTATTTGTGTCCTTTTGCCTATTTAATAAGGTTTAGCCCCTTGACCATTTATCGAGGTTGGTCACTCATCGCATTTTAAGGCAAGGGGCTAAGCCTAAGAACGGTTCTAACTTGTTTCCTGGTTGTCTAAGTGTGCAGGGCGTAAAAGAAAGAAAGCGGCACTCGCATCTCACTCGTCACTCTCACTCGTGACTCTTACTCAATCACAAATCATAAAATAAAAGATCCATTCCATTCCATTCCATATCATACATGTACATCGGGGGAAAAAGTGCAAGCCCTCAACCGCTCTCCCCTGTACCCTCAGGCGGGCGGGGAGATGGAGGGGCCATGACCCTGGGTCCTGTCTCACTCCCCTCAGGTGCCCTCTCGCGCCGTCGCGCCTCCTCCTTGTTCCTCCGTCGTCTGGAGGAACCCGTCAAGTAGTGTCCGGCAGACCCACTCGGAATACCGCTCTTGCTAACTGACGAGCGGCTGCGTCCAACCAAGGCCAGGGCCCTCTCGAGGCCCTTCATCTCGAACCGTAGCAGCTCGCAGCGGTGCCTCTCCTCTCCCAGCTGGGTGCGAAGGTCGCCCGCCTCGGTGCGCCACCTTGTCGCCTCCTCAGCCTCCTGGCGCCACCTCGACACCTCCGCTGCCTCCGAGCGTAGGCGCAGCTCTGCCATCTCCGCCTCTAGCATGGTCATCCACGCTAGAGAGTCTCTCAGCTCCACCTCCTGCAACATCAAATATCTTGTCAAAACACCAAAAGAAACAAAGAGTCAAGGGGCATCTAGTTGATAACTTACCCGCTCCTGCACCTGAGCGAGAGCATCCTCTGCTCGGGCCATTGCCGCCGCCAATTGGCCCTCCAACACGGAGCGGCCAGGGTCCTCTCGGGAGGAAGAAGTGCCTCCCACCATCTGCTGAGCCCCATCCAACTCCTCCCACTGCAAAGGAAAAGAAGAAGAGTCAGTCAACCAAAGCTAGAAATAGAAGGGATAGGGTATGAAGTACTCACCAGCTGGGTGACGATCGCCTGGAGGTCATCCCTCTGCTGAATGGTAGAGTGGAGGACGCCCTCGAGTGAGGCAATCCGCCCCTCACGATCAAACTGCAAACACAAGTCAAGTCAATCATGCAATCAATTAATTGAGAACTTAAAAGAGACTAAAAGCAGTAAAACTCAACGGTCGTCGAGACCCCTTATAAATCTGGGCCCCGTACCTCCGTGCATAGGCACGGAAGTAATCCTCATCGCTCGTAGCCTCCGAAGTCACGTCCCTGCCCCGCTGCTCCCAGTCCGTGAGCTGCTTACGGACTCGCACCGTCCAGTCAGTCACCTGCTGGATCCCGCGGAAGCTCTGGCCCGGTCTCTCCCATGGCCTCTGTCGAGTCGGGAACTCCACCACCGCCTGGTGGAGTCCCAGTGTCCGCGCAACCAGTCGGTGGTGGAGCGGTACCACCGTGTTAAATGCATGAAGCCAGATGTCCCTACCGAAGTAGGGACAACCCCGCTGCACCCACGGCTGGGCGGCGTCATCCTCCCCGACATAGGGAGTCCACTTAACCTGCACACCACAAGCAGAGAGATCTGTCTGTCATCTGTCAAATAAGCAAAGTAAAGGAAAGGGTGCTAAGGCTAGAAGTACTTACATGTCCAAAGGGGACCATGTCCAACGCATCATGAATGAGCGTCACCTGCAGGCGCAAGGATTGATCATCGCGGTGGAACTGCCAACGCTGTAGAAGAGGCACGGCGCCCGGTCGCCTCGGCACCCCTCGACCCAAGGTGGGGAGGTGGTGGTACGCCCACACCTGCAAAACAACTCAGTCAGTACCACAGTCAATCAAAATAAGCAAGGAAAAGTAGTAAAAGGGTAGGGGTAGGAAGCATACCTGAAGGAGTGGGAAAAATCCGGCTGCCCCCATCTCCCTGCTGGAGGTGCCCAAACTATCGAAGAGGTGGGCCAGGAGGGCCGCACCCCATACGTAACTGCCTACGCTGGACAAATCCTCCAGCAGGGGCAGGCACCGACAACTGACTGGGTCCCCTCTGGTCCCCAGAATCAACTTCCCGATCACAAGGATCAGGATGCACCTCAGGTCGCGGTCCGCTGCTACTCCCTCCTCTTCCGCCAACGCCACTCTGGCATCCTCTGTCAGCCGAGCCATGTAGTCTGCCTGGCCCTCTGCCGTCTGGTGGCGCGCATCTGCCACCCCGAGGCTTGCCTGAAAGCTCGTCCTCACTACCAGGGAGGATCTCTCCCTCGTCACCTCCAACCCAAGGAGCCTCTCCGCCAGCTCCTGATAAATCGTGTAGGTGTCCCCGGTCACCGCCTGGCCATCCACCCATAGGCCAGTGATCCGTGCCACGTCCTCTAACATAGGGATCATATGACCCCATGGAAAGAGGAAAGCATGGCACTCGGGGTCCCACCTCTCCTTTAATGCCTGAATGAGCGCCACGTCGGGCGTCAACTCGTCCAATCGGAGGAAGGGGCCGAACCCCATCTCCTCTAGTCGAGCCCTCTGGAAGTCTGGCAGACCCCGTAGATCGCCCGGACGACTGCCAATCCCAGCCTGGATCGTAACACGCTCTGCAAAAGAAACACCAAAAGGCGTCAGAAGTCAGCCAAAATCACTAAAAAGGGTCTCAGTCCTGTCATAGCGATGGGGTCTCTATCGCCTTATGAAGGCTACGGGCAGCCCGTCGCATTCAGAATCTGGGTGGCGACAGGTTGACCTGTCGCCTTCTAAAAGGCGACAGGGGGTCTGTCGCCTTCCCACTGGTAATGCGACAGACACCTTGTCACGTTACGAGGGGGACCGAGAGACGGGCAACACCCGTTTCCCGGCCTTTTCACTTCGGGCAAAAGCCCTACACAAGAGTGAACTGTACTCTCCCCATCCCACACACATGGCTTAAGGCTTAGAAACCTACCTTTTTGGGCTTGATGGGTTCATCCTCGCCTGGCGCCACCGCCGTGATGTCTTCCTCCATCGGCACGGCCATGGGGTCCTCTTGAGCCACCACGGGCGGAGCCTCGTCCGCTTGACGGCGCCGAATCATTTTCTTGGTGCGTCGCCTCCCGCCGCCGCCATCTCCACCTCCTTGTTCACCCTCCATCGCCAAATCACTAGGAAAGGGGATGAAGAGAGAAAGGAAAAGGGGAGAGGAAGGAGAAGCCGCCGCCGGACAGGGTGCCACCAGCGATCGCCGGTGGAAGAGGTTGGCCGGAAGGAAGGGGCCGGAGAAGGAAGAGTGGAAAGGGGAAAGAAGAGGAGTGAAAGCACGAAAGACCAAAGGGCGCTGGGCCCCAAATTCAAACCCCTCTTGGCCCTGTCAACGCAACAAGTGGCCTGTCGCCTTCTTATCAGGTCGCGACACCCTCTGTGTCGCATTCACTTTAGAGGTCGCGCCCGTTGACCTGTCGCGATCAAGGTAGCGACACCCCCTATGTCGCCTTCTTAGTCTGTGCACAGAACCCTTAGAAAATTCAATTTGCATCAAAAATTTCCAATGCTTACATCAAATAAAGGTCATAAGGAAGAAAAAGCAACATGTCTCTCCCTCATCGTAATCAAGTCCCATCAAATCTCTCAAAGAAAATACAACCAACTCTCTCTCTCAAGCTCACGGCCCCCCAAGAGGACGAATCTTCTCATGCTCTCGAAGGTACACCTGGTACGTCTCCCTCTCCTCTTGCAGCGTCGGTGGTAGTACGTGAATCACGCACGCCCGCCATAAGGCCAACGCACTCCGGATCTCCCAAGCGCCACTTCTTCATAGGAGGCAAGTGAGACGGTTGAAGTACCTTGGTCCTGGGCTTCCCAATTTGAAGATAGCACCTTTGTGGGTTGTAGAGCACCATCGCCATATTCCCCACAAGTTGTAGGTCCAATCCACGCCCAAGGGGAAGCCAAATTTCTGCTTCACGTAGTGCCGCTATACCGAAGGCCTTTAAAGTGCTCCACCGGAAGAGTATTGAAGTAGTGCCGCCAGGCGCTCCTTGTCTTCTTGTCCGCGGTCCTGCACACAACTCGGTCCGGGAACTTGGCCGCACTGCCGATAAAGCATAGTGGATGGCACCCAAAGATCCGGCTATCGGTAGTAGGGTTGTCCGCGGGCTTGAATTTTATCCTCACTCCCAACCAACACTCTAGGAGGATCATAGATCCATAAAGTGGGCCCCCCGTAGATGCCGAGGTAAGACCCGCATAAAGGTAGGCCAAGACCGCATGAGAGAGGGAAAGTCCCCGCCATACCCCGCTAATAGCGCCTAAGCACGCGTAGTCTATGAGGTGATCTCCGATGGGAAGAGTACCACCACGCACAAGCAAATGGCTACGGCCTTAGCTATTTCTCGGTGGTCCACACTCTTGTTCTTACATTGAGATATGACCCACTTAGACAATGGCACAAGGTGGATGAATTGAGGGCTAATCATGGTGTAGACATCCCCGGGATCCGTCATAAATTCACCTAGGATAAGCTTTGGGTTGATGGGCTCGACGGTATAGCATATGTGTTGCTCATCCCCCCGTTTGGTCTTAGGAAGAGCCAAGAACGCCTCGACCTCCTCAAGAAGGACAGTCGCCTCGAATTTGGGAAAAATAAAGGTATGGGTTTGTGGGTGCCAAAGCTCAACTAAGGCCATGATGCTATGCCAATCGAAAGAAATTTTGTGGTAGTTATGGGCCGCTATCAATACACCCCCCAATCCCTACTCTCTCAAGAAGCGGATCACAAACACGGGTAAGGCCTTGATCATAGGGGTTATCCACGTGAGCTTGGAATATCGGCGGGAGCCATGGAAGAGCTAGAGGAAAAAAAGGAGAAAGAGAGGGGAAGAAGAAGAACAAGAATTAATGAAGAAATTTGGAGGTAAAAATCAGGAAATTGAGAACACCAATCTACATACCTCTCTCACAGCCTTGCTGTTGCTCAGATGATTGGGGACATCCGTCAACCTCAGGAGATCTCCATAGGACGCCCGGGCACGCTTGGGACCTTCGTAGGGAGCCTCCTCACTCATGAAAACACTTGGAGCTCTCTTCTCACCCATGGGAGCTTGAAAACTTGAAGAAAAGAAGAGAGAGGGTGTGAGCTACGAATTTGGAGTCTCCCATCCCTTATTTATAGAGCCATAAGACTCCTATTCATGGTTGGAAAGGGTAGAGAAGAACTAATAGGAGTGGGACATTGATTAGAGAGCATTAGGAATCCAAGTGGGAGTCAAAATGCCAATTTCGGGTTGTTGTTTGAGCTCTGGCCGCAAATCCTGTCATCACGACACATCGATATGTCACCTTCAGGGTGGCGACACATGCAGCGTCGCCTTCTGGGCAAAGGGGTAGCGACCTACCTCCTGTCGCGTTCTGACTTCTTTCAGATTATTGTTGATTGCTTCTCTCATATGCGTGCACACATACTTTAAAGTTTCTCCATTCTTTGGTGCATTTCAATTTGTATCATGCTTTACTGCTTTGATTATTGAAAATCCATAAAAATCGGAAAATGCAGGAAAATCCATAAAAATTAGAAAATCAGAAAACCAAAAGAGAAGGGTCGCTAGGTAAGTACAGGTAAGTATCTCTAACCCTAATCCCTCTGCATTACTATATGTTATCTACGCTATTATATCACCTCAAGGACCGGCTGGTTCTAAGTGTGTTCTGGGATCTGAGTTCCTCTTCACCAAAAACAAGGATGATCTAGGTGCACACTGCTAATCGCTGGATAGGCCGTTAGGTGGTATGACTCATGGACGATGGATTCTATCACACGCCGGGGTTGCGAAGTGTCTTGACCCTTGATCGTATTCTCTAGCAATATTATCCTTGAGTACTTGTTATTTTCTTCCTTTCTTTGCATTTGTTTTTATGATTTCTTTTCTTTTAGCCCAGCATGCATCATTTAGGAATTTTAAGCTTCATGCTTCGTGATCTATCAAAGCCAGCTTCTCAATGATGTTTCAACCAAACCCTCATTCCTTAGACAAGAATTTCATTCTGTTCCGAATTTGAAGGTTTTCCTCGAGCTTGTTGCTCGGTCCAGTTTGCCATTATGGTTCCTATCCAGGATTCCTCTCATCCCCATTCATTATAACAGTCATTCCTTTATCCCCGATCCGCTCATTAATCATGAATCGCTCAAAGGCCAGAGTCGAATCGACCCGCCGGGCAGCACCAATCCCCTAATGAACGAAACCTGCACGCTAAAGATAGCCAGGGTACCTCTTGAATCAGGAGGTTGATCATTTCTTTTCTTTTGATCTTTATTCGTTCCAGGTTGGAACCATCCATACACTCTGTTCCCAGCCATAATTCGAAGATAGCCGGATAATTTTTGCTGCTTATTCGTTCAGAATGGGTGTCTCTTTACCTTGATGCCCACTTTTCAGCTCATTCCGCTTCAGTCCGCTACATCGTCATTTCATGTCATCTTCGCTCCACTTTCGCTCCACTCCCTTGCAAAGCAAGCATCAAGGAGGGGCAATCTGTAGACACCCATTTCTGACCCATAAGTTGAGCCAAATTCCTTGTCATATCATTAATGCCCCACGTTGGCTCATCATCGCCAAGCTGGCTTTCTCTGATTATGACATCCTTCTCATCAGTTCATCGCCCTGGTGGGGCACCTTCCTGGTCGAAATCAATCCTCTTCTTCATCATTTTATAGCCCTCTGTGTCAAGATTCTGACGTTTCAAACCGCATGTCATTCTGATGCTCGCGCATGGAGATTGGACATCTTGCATGGTCACATGTTGGAAGGTCCTTGAAGGCGATAGTCTTTCTGTCGCGTCCAAGAAGGCGACACCTCGATACGTCGCATTCATAAATTGGCATTTTATTACCTGAAAAATCACCAAAAATAACTTGAAAGCCCTTCCTTGTAAGGAAGGCGATGTATCGAGGCGTCGCCACCTTGGTAGCAACCAGGAGGCCGTCGCATTCTAGACCTCATGCAGAGAGTCCTTTCCGAGCATGACTTGGACACTTGCCATGCATGGATATTCCCTCTTTTGGTCAACCAAATCATGTCCAAATCCTTCCAAAACTTGAAGAGACCTTCCTTAGACCCTCCTTTCCGAGTCCCAATCGCCCAAGCGTGGCCATACCTACCCAAACTCGGACTCTTGCCCATTATTCCTCTCACAGCCTTTCCAAGAATAGTCACCTATAAGTCTCTTGATACGACACCTTTTTGAGCAAGACCAGCGTCTGCTGCTTCCTCTGCAAGAGAGCTTCAACTCCGAAGAAGAGGGCTCCCCCTCCAGACGACCAGGAAGTGCTCTTCAGGGCGTTTTCCCACCGGCTATCCTCTCTCTCCCATCTTTCCTTTACCTTTTCTCTTCATTCATTCATGCTTAGATTGTTTCTTTTCGTTGTTTTGCATTAGATCACACACCACACACCGTTTTTTAAACACCCAAAGGGGTCAAAACTCTTCCCACGTGAGTTCCCTCCATTATGGTGCATGTTTACTTGTTTTCTCTTGAATAGATGCTTCATGCACGAATTTCTAATGGGTTTTCTTGATGTTTCCATGACTTTGGCAGGTGTTTGAAGACAAGGGAAGCGTGAGGCTCTTTCCCCTTGGCTGGCTGAGGGGCAAGAAGAAAGAACCTGCAAATTCCATCCACTGAAGAAGAAGGCGACCACAAGGCTGTCGTGACCAAGAAGCTGCCGCTCTTCACATCGCGTTCAGGTAAGAGGGAGGCGACCACCATCTTGTCGCTTTCCCAGGAGAATGTACGCCCTCTCTCTTCTTGTCCTTTTCTAAAGTAGTCAGCCGCCTCTTCATCCATACATCCTTTGGCGACTACATTGGTGGCGATCATGGTAAGTTTTCCTATCCCTCATACATACATATTTTTGGGGAGCACAATGCCGTGATTACACCAGGTCGCGACAGCGACCCTTATCGCGACCGCTAACCACGCCGCGATAAGGTCGCGCCGGACCGGGGTGATGCCTCTACTGATGTCGCGATGCGCACCGCGGCCGCGACATCAGTTGGGAGGCAGACCATCGGATGCTCCATCCCGGGCCGCCCAGAACCATACAAACATGCACACACGGGGAGGGGAGCTTGGGGAAAGCTGTAAAGCTAACTACAAAACCCCGAGGACTCCCGATCCACCCGGATTAGGAAGGGCATAAGAAATCCCTACCTTAAATGAAGAACCGAACCCCGTAGGGCCCTTCTCGTAGGAAAGAACACCTCCTCCTCGCTCCATGCACCCTCCACGATGCCGGGACACCACGCACGGCCCTCCTCCTCGCCTGAAACACACAAAGGGGAGAAGAGGGGAGGAAGAGGTCGCCGGAGGGAGAGGGAGAAGGGAAGAAAAAGAGAGAGGGGGAAGAGGTAGCCGGCCTGTGCCTTAAGCGCCCGACACCCAGAACGCGACGGACCGCCCCATCGCGTTAACAACCTTAATGCGACCGGTCAACGGACCGCGACGAGGATGCGCCCCCCCACGGGCGCTGCGATAATGCGACAAGCCGTACTAACAAACCTGCCACCCTGATAGGTGTCAGATGACCGGACAGTGCAACACGACAAAACACTATCGCGGCCCATTGACCGGGCGCGACAGCAAGACGCAATAGAGAATCAGGGCGCGACCAACATGTGACCCACATGCTCGCCGCGACATGGATGACTGTCACGTCGGGCACCCCCGACGTGACACCAATGCATCACCCAGTCTGGACGCATCTGTGGCCAGTCATCCCACGACACCGGACGGAAGTCGAGAAACTGGGTCTTACATTCTACCCCCCTTAAAACAATTTCATCCTCGAAATTGGGACAAACCCAGAAGATCCCGAGGCATGAAACAAAACATAGGGAGCAAACGTAAGACCAACGCGAAAAAAGTCACTAAGTCTCAACACGACTTCCTCGTGGCAACAATCGCACAGCCAAACACGAGCGAAGCACACGAAGCCGGAAAACCAACGGCTCGCACAACGAGCTCCAAACACGGGTGGATCACCAAGCCAAAAACCAACAGCTCACTCCAAGCACACGTGGGGCGCCCAAACAGAACGACAACCCCACGTGCCGAGCGATGCCAAGTTCTACCCGAACAGCAGAAAATGCCAACCGAAATGCTCACAGTTGCAGTCACCAACAGACCTCACTATGGTGACCCAACGCCCAGCAACCCACTCTGTCACCAGCAAAACCCGACAGAGAGTGCAGTTTCCGACAGCAACACGAGAAACACCGGTCAGCAACGCACTCTGTCGCCAGCGAAACCTGATGGAGTACATTGTTGCCGAAAACCACAAGGGAAAACACCTGAGAGTCGAACACAACACTCGAGAAAAATGCTCTCACGCCACGAGCTGCAGCTAGCATCGGTCACCACTCGACCGAGTAGCCACGCGAGAGACACAAACCAGAGCGAGGACACACTCGCGGAGAATTCTAAACACATGAAGTAGCGTCCACCGCCACTGCTAGGTCTCACCTAGACCATTCTTGCGGTCCAACAGGGACAGCAAACACACATGAAGAACCCTCAACACGCAAAAATGGCATCCACTGTCACCACTAGGTCTCACCCAAACCTTCCTCGTGGTCCGACAAGGATACCAAACGCACGCGGAGCCACAAAAACTAGGAGTCACATGCTCCACAACGTGGCACACCGCGACAGAAGCATGGAAGACATTTGAGGTCAAGCCAGAGCCAGACACCTCCCAACATCGACAAACCACATGGTCGAGTACTAGCAAGCCGATAGACCTCACTGTCATCTGATGAACCGACAGGAGACTCCGCCATCGGATTCTAGACTCACCAACACCACGCACAACAGAAAACCAATGAAGGGTTGGCAGCACACCCGCCACGCGCACACAGAGCTCAGTGTGGGTACCGACGTGCCAACCACGAAAAGACACACAACCACATGGGAACCGAAACAACCGGAGAGGTCCAGAACAACACGTCGACCTCAAGGGACCCAGACCGAAGCAGGGTACCACAACCGAACGCACTCGCTCCCAAAGCGAGAGGGAAACTTGGACACATGCTACGACTAAAGCCTGGCGTACCACCGATAGGGCTACCTAGACAAGGCAAAGCAGCCACCCCAGAGTGGTAACGGTACAACGACAAGACTCAGGCTATCATACGTGTCCCAGAAGCGGAAAGCCCAACGCCTCCAACACTGAGCAAACTCAGGAAATGACGCACAAATCTCACGAACAGACACACGGCACAACACATGGTGCTACCACAAGCACCAGGAGCCACCCAAGGTACAACACAATGCACCCAGGCTCCAGACGGCACAAACCGAAATGCTCGAGCACGAGCACACAGTGCTACCACAAGCACCAAAACTAAACAAAGTGCAACACAGGTGCACCAGTGGCCAAAACAACGCCACGGGCTAACAGGAAGGACTCTCCGCCGAGACCTACCAAAAGCCCCACGCAAAGAACCGCAAGCCTGAAAGGGCACAACAGGCCACGCCGGCCCTAGCCCTTGAGGCACGAAAACACGAAGCATCGAAGAACGCTCAAGGTGCAGCACACGCAACTGCACCAATTGCTCGAAACAACACAGGGCCCATCGAAGGGGCTCTCTACCAGAGACCCACAATGGAAACACACGGAAAGCCAATAACTACTACTTCAAGAGCGCGACAACCACGTCGGCTCCAAGAAGCACACAAAACACGGAGCACCGACTCTGCCGTATGGGGAGCAAAAGAACACAGTGACCCCCCCCCTAGCACGCAAGAGCAAGAGGCACCACCTCTATCGCGACCGATAGAGAGGGCAAACACCAAAACGACGACACAAAAAGCCTCCAAGGCACAAGCCGAGGCACCACCGAGTATACAACGGAACAATGCTTGCACGAGCAAGCCAATCACGAAAAACCAATGCACAGTGGAATAACGCTCACATGAGCGGCCCAACAAGAAAACAATGCTACCTCGCACCAAACCAACAGGGACCCAATGTCCCGAATTGAGCCTGGCAGGTAGCGAGAAACCATTACGATGACAAATGACACAAACAGGTCCACCGACCAACGGTGCCATACAGAAACAACGGCACGAGGGGAGCAAACAACTCGACCCAAAAACAACTCCAGAGAAGGTGACTCCACCAGAAGGTCACAACGATGTGCACCCCGGTAACCCAACACCATAGTAGAGCACCACCACCCTGAGCAACCAATGAAAAGCAGAGGAAGGAGACACGCACGAGTCTCTTCCACACACGAGAGGCAAAACCACAACGCGAGACTGACACTTCCATACGAAGCATAGCCAGCCGAACACCCACTACACTCACCAGACCACCATCTGCGAGAGCACGCAGGGCACGAGAAACAAAGCAAACCATTCGAGCCACGGAGACACACAAAGTCCTCCAGCATGGCCGAGAAAACTTGGAAACGAACGAGAAGACAAGCTAGCCAACGCAACAGCAAGATGCATGTCCAAGAGCACAACACCTTGACCGACAACACCCAAGCAGACTGTAACAAAGACAGTCCAACCGACAACCACGACAGCTCATCTCCACAGAGAGAGAGCAACGACAACCAAAACAACACGAAGCAGCTTTGGGGAGAGCCTCCAGCAAAAGCGCCAAGAGCTGTTCTGGGAGAACCTCACCAGAACACAGCCCAACCAAACAGTGCACTTCGAACCACAAGGGCAACTCAACAGTGGCCCGAAACGAACACAGACCATCAGAGAGAACACTACAGCAAGTAGAACTGCAGAAGCAACACAAGCCGGTCCTGGGAGAACCTCCACCAGAACCACCAGGCACCGTTCCGAGAAAAACTACCAGAACGCACTAGCCGAATTAACAGCACACCTCAGACTCTGAGGTGGCACGACAACAACAGAAATGAGCGAGGAACAGTCCTGAGAGAAACCCTCACTAGAACAACAGCAAACAGTTCTGGGAAACTTCGCCAGAACACAAGACAACCAAGCGATGCACCTCAACCTAGAGGGCAACGTGACAACAACCAAAAATGCACACAGCACAGTCTTGGGGAATCCTCACTCCCGCCAGAATCAACAGAGTAGAACTCCAGGAGCACCTCACTAGAGTTCACAACCAGTCAGCACCAGGCTAACAACAAACGCAAACAAGTGTCGCAGTGCTCGACCAGCGGCGCAACACAGCACGCAAGGCACCTGCTCAGCTCGGCGTCCCGAGCACATCGCACAACGGTGCACAAGTACACAAGGCCAAACACTCAACAATGACAACACACACCCCAACAACAAAGGGGTAGCCAACAAGGCAGAGACACCTTCCACAGGTTCCACGGGCAACAACCCAGCATCGGTGCAGGCCACACAACACATAGGCTCTCTCAGCCTTCGCGATGCACACACGCTCAAATGCGCCGAAGACGACCAGGAGCACCGCACCTGGACTGGCTCGCAAGCATCCTCCACACAAGGAAGACCACTGCCAGCGAGTCCAGCGCCAACCGCGCCGCTATAGCACGAACACGCTGAGCGACCACACTCGCCACGCACGCGGCAGAGCAACAACTGCAACCTGCAACAAGTGCACGAATCATGCAGGGAAGCCGCACACCTGCAAAACATTTGAAAGTACAAGCCTAACACTAGTCGGACGGTGTTAGCAGTGCACTAGTACCTTCCTTTAGGACAGCTAGAGTTATTAACTCCTTACAAATCTCAGTAGACCCTCTCTCTGATACCAACTGTAACGACCCGACCTCTCGTACCCCTCGCCGGGGACCCCGAGGGTCGCACCGCCACCCACGAATCCGAAGGCCTGGAAGGGTTATATGAAAAAGTCTAGTGAGATATGTATTGAGTTCAAATAACTATAATAATCTGTACATTATACAAAAGGGTTGTACAACGCGTTCCAAGCAAAAGCACAGGTACGAGAGAAAAGGTGCAGTCCTTAAGGGGCATACCCCGAGGACTTGCAAAACACAACTCTCAGCTCACTCCAGTACAAGAGCTCACAACACTCGCTCTCACTGCTACTGACAACAACACGATGCCACAGCCGCCTCCGCAACCCGTCCGACACCGAGCTTCCGCGATGACGAGCCCCTAGCTGAAGGAAGTAGAGGGGTGAGCCTCGCGAACAAGGCCCAGTAGGGATTATCAATCCCTCACCGCCAGAGCAGCAGGAACACCGAAAATAGGAAACTACACTAGAAAGCTGTAAAGCGAGGAACCCCTACAACATCGCACTACTAAGCAGCGGAAGAGAACAGTACAACGCCATGACCACCAACTAAGGTCGTGGCACACACATGACTCCCGTAGAAACCAACAGAGTCGGGCACAAAGCGGAAGTAGTGCTCAGCACACCTGCCGAGACCATGGAACAACCAAGTGAGAACGACGTCTCACCGCAAGCACGGCCACCTCAGACCTCTACAAGGTCGAGGGCCCACAAGAAGAACCACCCCGGACCCCGGACACACCACCAGGTCGGGAAGCTACACACGTCGGTGCCATCACGAGCTGGCACCCAAGAATGGGACCACGGAACTGAGAGAACACCGAAGCGGGAACCACCAGAAGCATGGGTCTGCCCCGGGCCAGACCAATGACGGCCACGGGAGCTAAGCACAACCAGGCTAAACCGCCGTGCAAGCTAGGGCAACGAGGAACACTCGGGAACGTCGTGAGGAAAACGTCGTCACAATAACAGCAACCAAGCCACCGCCTCTAGCAGCCAAGAGAAGGGGACCCGCAGTCCACTCACACTCTGCTCACTAGCCTAGCTCCTACCTCCACCGCCGCGAAGGGCGAGACAGAGCCTTCACAGAAACACACAACACACGGAACACTGCAGCCTGGCCAAGCTGCGACCTCACACCTAGCACCACTACGTGGCTCTGGAACCAACGCAGAGAGAGGCAATGAGAGAAAGGACTGTCTGGTCTGCGCTAGGAAAGCACTCCGAACCCCTCGGCGTCCCAGACTTAGACAAGAGAGCTCTACAAACGACTCAGCGCCGCTGTCCAAACCTCATTTTCCCCTCAGCTCCAGAGTCCGCTCTCGAGGATGGGGGTCCCAGGAAATGGAGACAACCTCTGAACGGGACAAGCCCTCAAGTGCCAAGCACTGAGCGAATAGGTAGGGTAGCACAACAAGAACCACGCCGAACTGCTGGCTTGTAGCACACGACAAGCCCAGCAAGCGCGAGGCATGCACGGACCCTCAAAAGGGTCATCGGCCAAGCAAACACGCACAAGCGAGCCAAAACCTCGGAGCACTACCAGAAGTACAGAAAGCTGGTCGCTCTGCTAACAATCGATTGTTAGACAGACGCGACCCTCCTGGCACCATTGCCAGGACACGGCCACGAAGGTGTCACCTTCGGTCACTAAACGCAGGGAGGCAACCAGCCGCGTTCCCTACCAGAAGCTCATAAGGGCAAAGCCTGCCCTGGGGCACACGCCGACACACAACCGAGCCACGGAAACACCCGAGGCAGCACAGGCACTGTCGCGCCCCCACAGGCCGTCGTGATGCCAACACGACGGGGAAGGGTGCCGTGACAATAGCCTTGATGAGATGGGGCAGCACGTCGCGACGGGAAACTAGGTCGCGACAGCGACCCTTATCGCGACCGCCAACCGCGCCGCGATAAGGTCACGCCCGACCGGGGCGACGCCTCTACTGATGTCGCGACGCGCACCGCGGCCGCGACATCAGTGGGGAGGCAGACCATGGGATGCTCCATCTCGGGCCACCCAGAACCATACAAACATGCACACACGGGTAGGGGAGCATGGGGAAAGCTGTAAAGCTAACTACAAAACCCCGAGGACTCCCGATCCACCCGGATTGGGAAGGGCACAAGAAATCCCTACCTTAAATGAAGAACCGAACCCCGTAGGGCCCTTCACGTAGGAAAGAACGCCTCCTCCTCGCTCCACGCATGCTCTACGATGCCGGGACACCACGCATGACCCTCCTCCTCACCTGAAACACACAAAGGGGAGAAGAGGGGAGGAAGAGGTCACCGGAGAGAGGGAGAAGGGAAGAAAAAGAGAGAGGGGGAAGGGGTAGCTGGCCCGCGCCTTAAGCGCCTGGCACCCAGAACGTGACGGACCGCCCCGTCACGTTAACAACCTTAACGCGATGGGTCAACGGACCGCGACGAGGACGCGCCCCCCACGGGCGCCGCGACAATGCGACAAGCTGTACTGACACACCTGCCACCCTGACAGGCGTCAGACGACTGGACAACGCAACATGACAAAACACTGTCGCAGCCCGTTGGTCAGGCGCGACAGGAAGATGTGACAAAGAACCAGGGCACGACCAACATGCGACCCACACGCTCGCCGCGACACGGATGACTGTCACGTCAGGCACCCCCGACGCGACACCAACGCATCACCCAGCCTGGACACATCAGTGGCCAGTCATCCCACGACACCGGATGGAAGCCGGGAAACTGGGTCTTACAGGTGGCAACGCCAGCCGGTAAGCAACCTCGCCAACCTTTTCGAGCACTTCAAAAGGGCCGATGAATCTAGGACTTAGCTTTCCTTTAACACCAAACCTTTGAATGCCACGGGTAGGAGATACCTTCAAAAGCACATGATCTCCTACTTGAAATTCTAGATCTCTCCTTCTCTTGTCAGCATAGCTCTTTTGTCTGGACTGAGCAATCTTGAGCCGATCTCGGATCACCTGTATATCCCTGGGTGTATTTTGTACCATGTCCGGGCCTAGCCATTGATGTTCTCCAACTTCATTCCAGCATGCAAGAGATCTACAGTTTCTACTATAGAGCGCTTCGAACGGTGCCATTTTAATACTCGCCTGGTAGCTGTTGTTGTAGGCGAACTCAATCAAGGATAAGTGCTCATTCCAGTAGCCTTGGAAGTCTATAGTGCAGGCTCTTAACATGTCTTCTACTATCTGATTGGTTCTCTCAGTCTGCCCATTAGTCTGCGGGTGAAAAATAGTACTAAAGTTGAGCTTAGTACCAAGTGCAGTCTGCATTCCTTTCCGGAAATGAGACGTGAATCTAGGATCTCAATCCGAGACAATGGATGATGGACCTCCATGCAGTCTCACGATCTCTTTGACATAGAGAGCGGCTAATACCTCTACAGACCACTTACTCTTTATAGGTAGGAAGTGTGCGGAATTGGTTAGTCGGTTGACAATGACCCATATGGCGTCAAGTCCACCATGAGTCTTGGGTAAACAAATGATGAAGTCCATGCCTATACTTTTCCATTTCCACTCTGGAATATCTAATGGTCTAAGCACGCTAGTAGGGCGTCTATGTTCTGCCTTTACCTGTTGGCAAGTAAGGCAATGAGAAGCATGTTCAGCTACCGCTCTCTTCATGTTTGGCCACCAAAATGTTCTTTTAATGTCTTGATACATTTTGGTACCTCCAGGATGAATAGTATACTTCGTCTGGTAAGCTTCGTACATTAACTTTCTCTTCAGTTCTTCGTTGTCTGGGATGCATGTTTTTCCTTGGAATACAAGCCTTCCATCCCTAGTCATAGAAAAATCAGGCCTTTCATCTAATGTTTCCTTGACACGAACCAAGAATGGATCACTGTCTTATTGTGCTTTAATTTCTTCCAGCATGTCAGACTGAATCTTGATGTTGGAAACCAAGACTCGATCATCCCTATGTTCAATGTTCAAGTCTAAACTTGTGAATTGCTCTAGTAGTTGCATCTCGCCAAGAACTAAACTTGATAAGGATGCCATCGGCTTTCTACTAAGAGCATGAGCCACAACATTTCCCTTGCCTGGATGGTATTGGATGTTGAAATCAAAATCTTTTAAGTATGCAAGCCATCTCCTTCGCCTCATGTTAAGTTCTTTCTGTGAGAATAAATACTTCAGACTTTTATGGTCTGAATAGACTGTGAATAGCTCACCATATAAATAATGTCTCCTGATTTTTAAGGTGAAGACCATGGCAGCCAACTCTAGATCATGCACAGGGTAGTTGACTTCATGTGTCTTCAGTTGTCTCAAAGAGTAAGCAATAACGTTCTCCTTCTGCATCAATACGCAGCCTAGCCCAATTCCTAAGGCATCGGTATAGATAGAGAAACCTTCTCCCTCTATTGGAAGAGAGAGAACAGGGGCGGAGGTCAAACATTCTTTTAGAGTTTGGAAACTCTTCTCACACTCGTTACTCTAGGAGTATAGATTCTCCTTTTGTGTAAGGCATGTGAGAGGAACGACGATCTTGGAGAAGTTCTTTATGAACTGCCTGTAGTAGCTAGTCAGTCCTAAGAAGCTTCTGATTTCTGTGACATTAGTTGGTCTCTCCTATTTGAGTACAACTTCAACTTTGGAGGGATCAACGAAGATGTGGTCCTTGGAGATGACATGACCCAAGAAGGACACTTCTTCGAGCCAGAATTCACACTTGCTCAGCTTTGCATACAATTTGTTGTCTTGCAAGACTTGCAGTTCTATCATCAGTTGTTCCTCTTGTTCTATCTTAGAACCCTTCTTTTCAACTATTACGGTCATAAGGAAAGCAAGGCAACCTTTCTTTATCATATTGTGGGCCTTTATGGCAGAGACTAGAGACATCTGTCTCTTATGTCTAATCCCTGTGAATGACAACTTAAGGATTTCACTATAAGTAACTTTCCCTTTCTTATAGTCGACACTTGCCCCATACGTGGACAACCAGTTGGCTCTCATAATTATGTCATAGCCTTCCATGGGCATACACACCAGGTTAGCTTTTAGGTTATGTTCTCCGATCATTACATCGACAGATGGAAAGTATTTGTTCAATTTCTCTTTCTCTCTTAGTGGTGTTGTGACAGAGAATTCACACCCCAAAGATATAAGTTTAGCATTCAGAGTATTAGCAAAGTTTTGAGATATGAATGAATGAGTTGCTTCAGTATCAAATAAAACAAATGTTGATAAGGAGAAAACTTGTAGGGTACCTTCTACCACGCCACCTTCTTCAGCGGGCTATTCATCATGCAGGGCTTGCAGTCTTTCCTAATTCTTTGGCACATTAGTGTGCCTCTCGTTCTCCTTTAGTAGCGGGCACCCGGGGATACAGTGCTCGTGGCTTCCACAGCGTAGACATGCACCGACTTTCCTCCAACACTCATCAGTCGTGTGACCTGGCTTGTCACAGTGCTTATAGTTGCTTTTTGTTGGGGTATTAAGAACGGAGACCATGGGTTTCCTTTCTTGGCTGGGTCCTTCCGTGATGTTGAAAGGATGCTTCTTGCCACTTGGCAGATGTCATGCCATCTGTCAGTTCTTTCTTCACGAACTTCCCCTTGATACGATCAGTGAAATCCGTAGCATCTTCTAGCAGTTGAGCTTTCTTCACCATCTCGGTATATGTTTGGATGTCGAGATGGGTCGGTTGAGTAATATACTGAGGCTTAAGGCCATTGAGGAAGCGATTAGCCTTCATTTTCTCTATATTTACCAGGTGGTCAGCATATCTTGCTAGACTTGAAAACTGTGCCTCATATTCAGCCACAGATAGGCTCCTCTATTTGAGAGTAGTAAATTTCGCAGCCTTCCTTTCCTGCACGTGCTCCGAGAAGTACTTGGAGTTGAATGCCTCCTTGAATTCAGCCCAAGTAAATTGACCATTAGCTCTGGTCGCTTCCACTGACTCCCACCAAGAGCGGGCGTCCTTCTCCAATTGAAAGGTAGCTAGTAGCAGCTTGTCTCTAGCTGCACATTGCATGACACAGAAAATCCTTTCTGTCTCCTTCAGCCAATGTTCGGTCTCGTCTGGATCCGTGGAACCACTGAACCAAGGTGGGTTCAAACTCCTGAAGTTACGATGCAGCTCGCCTGCACCACCGCGATTCCCTCCACCTTGTGCAGCTTGCAGCAGCGCACGGGTGAGTTCTTGGATAGTTTGTTGCATGCCCCTCATCTGAGCACGTTTTGCAGTTATCTTAGTTGCTTAAGTTCCTACAAAAGTAACTTGGTATTATGATATTGATGTGGAATTTACTTTGTGCATGTGTGGGTAAATTTTAACTTGTTACCCATGGTTCTAACCACATCACACATAGGTAGGATAACTGACTCTAATCGAGGCTGGTTGTAAGGCCCTCGAATTTTATTGCATTATTGTATTGCATGTAAATAATTCATGTTGTGTATGTACGTATGTAAATATCTACGTAAGTACTAGTTAGTATACTATTGCATGCATGTGTATAATTTAGGTATAAATAATGTATGTATTGCTTGATGGTAGTGTGTGCACAATACCGTATAGATATTACATGTATATATATACATGATGTGCATGGGTTTCTGCATGATTTTGACTTCTGGCCGAAGGGCCAGTTGGCGTCCACCTATTGGACGCTAAGGGTTGTCAACGTCAATATCGTGTGATGTCATAACTTACTTAGGCGTCCACCGATGTTGACGTCAAGATCACTGACCTGCATGCGTAGCAGAGCCGGAAATCCCGGGAGCAAGTTACCCCAACCATTGGGGAGCTGTCCCCAACGGTCTGAAAGGGGTATCACATCATCTCCTGCATGGGTGAGAGGTCTTTGGCTATATACAAAGCCATTTTCGCAACTCACACCCTTCTCTTTTCCCCTTTGCAAGAGAGGAAGAAGGGAAAAAAAAAAAGAGAAAACCCTAAAATTTGTGTGAAGAGATGACCTTTGCAACCCTAAATCCGGCTACCTGAAGCTTGCACCAGCCATCTACTACAGCAAGGAGCTAGCTGGAGTGGAGGAGGAGGCTTCCCCGACCTTATCTTGGAGCCATCTTCATCCTAGAACCCGGAGTGAAGCTTTTCTAGGAGCTTCTTGGGACAGCCCAAGGAGAGCTTCACCGAGCCCTAGATCCATTTGGTGTATTTTCTAGAGGCAAGTACTCTACCCATAACGTCCATGTATGTGTCTAGGTTGGTTTTATCATTTTTTGTGCATTTTTCCTCGTGTCCTAGATCCCCCAATTCACCCTATCTTTAGAGCTCGGGTCTGTGTTTTGCACAGACCTGAACTTAACGGCAACATCTGTTGTCGTTAAGATCATGCTTAGCGTCCAACGACTGTGCTGTTAACATTAATTAGCGGCCATAGCTTGCCGTTAAGTTCATCTGAGCAGAACAACAAGCTGTTCTGCCCTTCTATATGATTAATTTCGATATGTTTCACGATGAGGATATAATGTAATCTCTTATATGCTATGTATACTAGCTAATGTGATGGATGGGAATGTGAATGTACACTTATTTTGTGGACTGTAGAGCTTATTTACATATTTAAAAGCATGTGGAAGAATGTTCATGTGTATGTTCTCACCATTATCCTAATAATCCATGGTAAAATCATGTTGCCCGAATTTTGTTAGACCATGTATGTACAACCCTATCTATGCTCTGAGTTTCTGGAATTTTCCATGCTTGTATGATTTATTGAATTTTCTGTTTTGGGAAATAGAAATCATGCATAGGTCACGATAAATCTTCTGTAAATTGTCTATTGCCCAATAAATTCGGGAATAAATCATGTGGCTCTATGCATGCTAGGGTTCAGACAGTGAATTGTTAAATTTGTGATTGGTGTTCAACTCCATGCTAACTTGAATTGTGGATAGCATGTCAATTTGATGTTAGATTTTATGTAATTACGTTTTAGGTTAGAAAAATCTGAAAATTTGCATGTGGGATCCTAAACCCGAAATCAGGTAGTGGTTAAAATTTCAGGTCATTTGAACAAGTATATGATGCAATATGAATTTTATATGTAGAAATACGAAATTAATGCCTGCCGTTGCAAAAATGATTTAATTCTGTTTATTTCAACCTGAAGGGTGAAATTCCCTGAGTGTAAAATTTCTATGATTGTAGTGTCATGTCAGGAAAACAGAGCCCCATGTGTGTGAATGAGTGAATGAGTGAGATGTGAGTGTCATGTGCTAAACTAAGTGCTTAAATCGGAAAATATGTAATGTGTAAATTGTGCCAAGTGTGACACTGCTTCCGCAGAGGGCAGTGGAACCGTATCAGGGAAAAGTCCCCCTGAGAAGGTTCAATGTGTGTGACCCTAAGGGCATTAGGGGGAAATCCTGGAGGTGGACAAGTACCACTGGTTAGGGTGGAGACTTGTTCTCCCAGTCTGCGCAGTCCAAGAGTCGCCATTGTATTGCCTAGATGGCGTCTATGTGATGTGATGTGTTGTGTCCTTCTTTGGTGGTTTGGACTATGTGTCACGGCACTAAATGTGAATGTGTAAATGTGTATGTGTTCATGTGAAAAATGTGAATGTGAACAATGTGTAAAAGTGCATGCGTAAAGTGTGAAATATGCGAATTTGAAATTGTGTAAAAATGTGAAACCAAAATGTGAGGATGTGTGTTTGTAATGCATGTTATGACAATCTGAAATCATGCTTAAACAGTAGCTTTACTATGTTATGATCATGTTTATGTATGCAAAATGCCTAGAATCCATGCTAGGGATAATTGTTAAGCATATATAAACAACTTCCATACTTGGTTGTTCACATGTTGTGATTTAATCGTTGTTGTAGCTCTCATGTGTTAGATTATGGTTGCTAAAGCATGTA
This sequence comes from Colocasia esculenta, assembly GCA_014218235.1. Classification (NCBI taxonomy): domain Eukaryota; kingdom Viridiplantae; phylum Streptophyta; class Magnoliopsida; order Alismatales; family Araceae; genus Colocasia; species Colocasia esculenta. The sequence continues at coordinate 28,707,953 of CM024764.1, forward strand.
AAACCAGCAAGCTTAAAGCATGTAAAATGGTTACGTATAAGCGTAGGAATGTGTAGATTCCATGTTAGGTATGTTTCCTTTCATGCATGCTCGGGAATTCATGTTAATGGCTTTCATGTCTTAGTTGGTTGAAGGTAGATTTTTATGTGACGAATGAATAGAAAGCATGTGATAGGTGATTCTATTTTAGGAAATCTGAAAGCATAGTCCATGTGTTTAAATTGTAGATTCACCATGATAGGTTGTAAAATTTAATGTCAAGCATGCTACATGTTGTGTCTTGTGAATGTGTATGTAGAACCTACTATGATATGTGCATCTACGGTATGTGTAGAATTACTTGCGGAGTCTTTCAGACTCACTACTTGCTTCGGTGTACAGGTGTAGTTGGTGACGAGACACTGGTGGAGGAGACGTTGGAGACCGACTCCGAGCGTGGAGATTTGGGTGTTGGAGTACTTGTGACATTTTGTGATTTTCATAGTATGTAAATTGAACATTGTACTAGCATTATCATGGAAGAATGTATAAGTATGGACATTTATGTATTTGATTTTCAGCAATTTAATCATGTGGACTTTTAGTTCTCTAAATGTTATCGAATCATCTATGTTAAATGTGGATGATGAATGAAATGAAGACAGTGGTTCTTTTACTTCCGCTACTCTGTTCTTATATTCACGTGTATCTCAGCTGAATGTTATTGTTGGGTAAATGTCCCACTGTGATGACGCTCGCTATACCGACGTGGGTTGGTATAACCGTACCGGTATAATGAGGGTCGTCACACTGGTCAACCTAGATCATCCTATTCGTAAGAACAATGTAGGCTCTGATACTACAAAACTGTCACGTCCCAACGCAGAATATTTGAACGTGAGGTAGTTGCAAGTAAACGGGTACAGAGCATATAATAGACATCAAACCATTGGGCAAAGAATAAAAACTAAAGCAAATGCATCTCATTAATAATTCCTCAAATGTCTATTACAACCACTAATATCAGAGCCATTCTATAGGGCCCAATTACATTGTATAAAAGTAACAGACTAAACTCAGACTCTAACATAATGCTAAGACGCCAGGGTACTCTTGACTTCACTCTTGGTCATTCCCGTCCTCTTGAGTGTAAGTATCTTCCTCGGTCTCACCTGAGAACACACAATAATAACGCAGAGTGAGTGATAATGCCCAGTAGGACTTAAATCTCATGATCAGTTATGCCTTAAATGATTAATGTATTAAAAGCAGAGTCACTACATGATAGAGCGAGAGAGTCAAGTAACGTACGAGATAGCACGATAGCATGCGATTGAAATAGCACAAGTTTCCAAATATAGCACCGAGCAGGATGGCCATAGCACAAATAGCACAATGTATAACAATAGCACAACGAGTATAGTATAGCACTTTTATTGTCATTTAGATAGTCAAGATAGATAACACTTGAGTGTAATGCCAAATGGAATCTAACAAGGGGTATATGGCCAAGGGACACTCAGTGACCAGGCCACCCTTCTTTGATGGCACTGACTATCCATATTGGAAAAATCGGATGCAGGTTTTTCTCCGCGCACAAAATTTCGATCTATGGAAAATAGTCAAAAAGGGAGCATACGAACTGCCTCAGGACGAGGATACCTGGACCAAGGACCAGATTGCCAAGGGGACACTCAACTGGAGCGCCCTCAATATGATGCAGTGTGCAGTCCATCCGAAGGAGTACTCAAGAGTCTCCACATGCACCTCAGCTAAGGAGATGTGGGACAAGTTTGAGCTCATCTATGAAGGTACGTCCGAGGTAAGAGAATCAAAGGTAAGCATGCTGGTTTTAGAATATGAAATGTTCAAAATGAATCATGATGAAACCATTTCAGATATGTTTGCTAGATTCATGATAATCATAAATGGATTGAAAGGTCTCAAAAAGGAATACTCGGAGAGTGACTTGGTGAGGAAGATACTTCGGTCTCTTCCATCCTCTTGGAACACCAAAGCCACTGTCATTGAAGATTCCAAAGACCTCTCAAAAATGAAAGTGGATGAATTAATTGGCTCCTTGATGACTTATGAGTTGAATGTTAAAAGAAAATAAACTGAAGAAAATCCTAGGAAGCCACATGCCTTGAAGGCTTCCTGGAGGACTTCTTCAGTTTCCAAAAAGGAATTAATTCTGGAAAGTGAAGTCAGTGAATCGTCTAGTGAGAGTGACAATGCTGAAATGGCTATGTTTACTAGACAATTCAAGAAATTTCTGAAGTTCAAGAGGAGAGGTATAGGTAACTCTAAACCTTTCCAAAAGAAAAACTTTTCTAACAAGTTTGATTCTAACAAAAAGTCTTAAGTTGTTTGCTATGAGTGCAAGAAGTAAGGGCATATGAGAGAAGAATGCCCCGAGCTCAAAAAGAAGCTTAAGAAGGACAAATTCACCTTCAAGAAGGCCAAGGCAATGGTGGCCACTTGGAGTGATGAGGATGACGACCAGAACAGCCAAGCTACCTCCGGAGATGATGAAGTCCACTGTCTCATGGCGAGAAGTGATGACTCGAATGAGGTAAATTCTTCCTTTGACGCATACTCTATTATTCAATGGGAAGAAGCTTACACTATTCTATTTGAAAAATACTGTGAATTCAAGTCTGAAAATAAAGCACTCAAGAAAAAATTCAATTCCCTTATTCATGAGTCAAACAACCATGATGAAATTGAATCCTTGAATAAGGTAATTGAAATGATGAAACTTGATGAACAAACACACAGTGATGAATTGGACAACATGAAACTTAAATTTCAAGAAGTTCAAAAGGAAAGAGATGATTTAATGAATTCTCTTGAAAGCCTTAATAGTGAGCATGAAAAGCTAAAGGAGAAATTGGAAAAAGCTAAAAATGACTTAAAAGGTAAGTCGAAAGATTTATCTAGTTTTGTCAAAAGTAAGCAAAATCTGGATGCTATTTTAGGTTCAAATGTTTATGTTGCTAGACATGGGATTGGGTTTCAAAAAGTAAAGCCAAAGGAAATTGGCAAAAATCTGTTAACAAACTTCATTGATACCAGCCCAAGTTCAAGCAAACGAACCCCTTCAAAGAATAGGAAAAATCCTTCCAAGGGAAAGAAACAAGAATCTAAAATTGTCAAGTTTGCTCCTGGCCAATCTAAGGAGTTTGCAACAAGCTCAAGACAGGACAAACAACAAACTCCTAAAGCTAAATTTACAAGGCAACAAAAAGGAAAAATGCCAATGCATGCTCCCACAAAGGTAAAGCTCAATGTTGTTCAAAAACCACCATCATGCAACACATGTAAAAAGGTTGGGCACACTGAAAAACAATGCTGGAATAACCCAAATCAAATGAAAATCAAACAAGTTTGGATTCCTAAGCATTTGTTATTTGGCATTAATGATACAATGGGACCCAAAGTAATTTGGGTACCAAAACCTTTCGTCTGATCCACATGTGCAGGAATGCCTAGCAGCCCACAATCAAAACAAATGGTACCTGGACAGTGGCTGCTCGAGGCACATGACGGGCGACAAAGCTAAATTCAGTATGCTCGTGGAAAAAGACGGAGGTCAAGTGATCTTTGGAGGTAACAACAAAGGCCAGATCATCGGCTCAGGTAAAATTGGTAAGTTTGCCTCTAACTCTATAGACAATGTGCTACTAGTTGATGGCCTTCATCACAATTTGCTTAGCATAAGTCAATTGTGTGATAAAGGTCATAAAATTGTCTTTGAATCCAATTCATGTCAAATTCTTGATAAGGAAACATGAAGCCCAAAATTTTCTGGAAAAAGAATGAATAATATCTACATGGTTGACTTAGATGATCCAGAAAATAACAATTTGTGTCTTGTAGCAAAGAAACAGGACAAGCTTACATTGTGGCATCGTAGGCTCGGTCATGCTAGTTATAATGTATTGCACAAGATCATGAGCCTTAAGTTGGTAAGTGGTCTTCCTGAAATCTCCTTTAACAAGAATGAAAATTTTTGTGATGCATGTGCACAGGGAAAACAAATCTGAAAATCCTTCAAATCAAAGGCACCGGTAAGTACTTCCAAAGCCTATGAACTCTTGCACATGGACCTATTTGGACCTACGAGAACACTCAGTCTCAATGGCAAGCGTTATGGTTTTGTCATTGTGGATGACTTCTCTAGGTTCACTTGGGTAAAATTCCTGGCTCACAAGAATGAAGCATTAAATGTTTTTGAAGAATTCTTCAACAAAATTGAGCATGGGAATGTCAATAAAATCTGCTCCATCCGCACTGATCACGGGGGAGAATTTGACAATCATTCCTTCTCCGAATTTTGCAGGAACCAAGCTATAGACCACTTGTTTTCCTCCCCGAGAACTCCCGAGCAAAATGGAGTTGTGGAGAGGAAGAATATAACCTTGGTGGAGATGACTCGTACGCTTCTGGTCGAGAATCAATTAGCACGAACCTTTTGGGCAGAAGCGGTAAACACATCTTGCTACATCCTTAACCGAGCCATGGTAAGACCCGTATTCAAGAAAACTCCTTACGAACTTCTGAAAGGTAAGAAACCCACCATTGGGTACTTTAAAGTTTTTGGTTCAAAGGTGTTTATACATAACAATGATAAAAATGACTTGGACAAGTTTGAAGCCAAAATTGATCAAGGTATTTTTCTTGGATACTCTGAACATTCTAGAGCATATAGGGTGTTCAATCTGAAAACTAGAACTGTGGAAGAAACTCCACATGTCATTTTTGATGAATCTCAAATCAAGCCTAACATTGTAAATTCCTACAGGTTTGATGACATGGAAGGGACAACACTTGAGGAACTTCAAAGAAAAGAAAAAGGAAAAACTCAAGAAGTTTCAAAAGGAAAGAGTGGATTTCTTCGCAGGTACGATGATGAAGATGACGGTTGTTTGATCATAAATCATGATGAAGTTCCTACTGAAGATCCACAACAAGAAGAACAACCTCAAGATGAAAGTCCTCCAGCGAATTGCAAGATCAACCCAGGCCTTCAACAATCACTAATGTGAGGTACTCTAAAGCTCATCCACTTGAGAATGTCATAGGTAACATAAATGATTCAGTTCAAACTAGGTCTCAGGTAAATCAAATAGTTGAACAGGATCATTTAGCCTTTGTATCTCAAGTGGAACCCAAAATGTTGAAGAAGCACTAAAAGAAAATTCTTGGATTGATGCCATGCATGAGGAGCTTGGGCAGTTTCAAAGAAATAATGTCTGGAGTTTAGTTCCTAGAACTCCTGAAATTTCTGTCATAGGGACGAGATAGGTCTTTAGGAATAAACTAAATGAAGAGGGTAAGGTGGTTAGGAACAAGGCTAGACTAGTTGCAAAAGGATACAATCAGGAATTTGGTATAGACTTTGAAGAATCCTTTGCACCTGTAGCTAGACTAGAAGCAGTTAGGATCTTGTTAGCATATGCATGTTCAAACAAGTTCAAATTATTTCAAATGGATGTCAAAACTACTTTCTTGAATGGCTACATAAAATAGGAAGTCTATGTCTCTCAACCACCTGGCTTTGAGGACCATGATAAACCAAACCATGTATTTAAATTGCACAAAGCTCTCTATGGTTTGAAACAGGCACTCCGAGCTTGGTACGACAGGCTGAGTACCTATCTGGTAAGCAAAAACTACTCAAGAGGTAAGGTGGACCAAACTCTCTTTTACAAAGAAAGTTCGCAATCACATAATTGTTGTTCAAGTTTATGTGGACGATATTATCTTTGGTTCCACTAATCCCACACTGTGTGAAGAATTTTCACAACACATGCACAGTGAATTTGAGATGAGCATAATGGGGGAGCTTCAATTTTTTCTTGGTTTGCAGGTCAAGCAGCTTGAAGATGGATTCTTTATAAACCAAGAGAAATATGTAAAAGAACTGCTCAAAAGGTTTCAGTTCGAACAAGCCAAGCCCGCTTCAACACCAATGAGCACAATCATTAAGCTAGAATGTGATGAGAAAGGTAAACTGGTAGATGCCAAACAATTTCGAGGTATGATTGGCTCACTCCTTTATCCTACTGCAAGTAGACTGGACATACAATTCAGTGTTTGCCTTTGTGCTAGATACCAATCTAGTCCAAAGGAAAGCCATTTAATTGTAGTCAAGAGAATCTTCAGATATCTCTCAGGTACGCATGCCTTGGGTCTTTGGTATCCAGCTGGTAGTAGTTTTGAATTGATTTCTTATTCTGATGCAGACTACGCTGGTTGTAAAATTGACAGGAAAAGCACTAGTGGCTATTGCCAAATGCTTGGTGGTTGCATGGTTTCGTGGGTATCCAAGAAGTAACACTCGGTTGCACTCTCTACTGCAGAGGCAGAATATGTTGCTACACGGAGTTGTGCAACACAAGTGTTGTGGATAAAAAGTCAGTTGTGTGACTATAACATCAATATTGGATGCACACCTATCCTATGTGACAACACTAGTGCAATCAATCTATCAAAGAATCCCATTCAACATTCCAGGACGAAACACATAGAAATTCATCATCATTTCTTGAGAGATGAGGTAGCCAATAGATCATTGGAAATCAGTTTCATACCCACAGAGAAACAGTTGGCTGATATCTTTACCAAACCTCTAGCTGAAGATAGATTCACCACATTGCGAAGAGAGTTGGGGTTGTGCAAATTGCAATGAAACTTAACACAAATGTTAAGCATATGTCCCTTGTGTGCACTAACTGTGAGGTATATCAAATGGTGATGTGTGGAAGAACAAGTCATGCTTGTTTGGAAACTCTCATTATGCGTGAGAAATATTCTCCGCCAAGTATTCAAAGTCATGTGACATAAAAGGGACATATACTCTACATTTGGAATTAGTTTCTTTATAATTTTGCCTATTCAAAACTCTCTTTAAAATTTTGAAAACACTTGTTGGTTTGTCTTTCTACATGCTTGGTGTTCTTAATTGCTTGGTCTTTGTGTGCATATTTGTCTTCATGAACTTCAGTCCTGTTGTATCAAATGGCACACATTATGGGGGAGCAAGTAAGGGTTAGATGAAAGCAAATGTGAAGGAAATCATTCAACTTTTGTCCATCTCAACTCCCTCACAACCATTAATCATTTCAGACCTTCATTCTACCCTTAAAACTGCTTTGAACATGTCCCTGTCGACAGGATACAAGGGCCCTGTCGACAGCTCAGCCCAGACAGAACTCTCAATCTTCTATCTATGTACATATGTCGACAGGCCCTCTACCTGCTGTCGACAGATGCACACAGTTTTTGCCTCCCCGAAATCTCCAACTTCTGTCTGGGTGCTCCTGTCGACAGGCCCTTTCTCCCTGTCGACAGATACCCTGAATTTTGGAACTTCATGCTTATTTCTTCTCCCATTCAGTGAGCAACTTCATGATTAACATATATGGTGTCTATAAGGTGTTAATGCATGTTTGACCACACTATATACAAATGATATTTAAGTTATTCTTTATACCACTATGATTTTCACATACTATTCATGTTTGGATTTAGGTTCTATCATTTTGGAAACATTTCATAACTCTAAAGGATATCCACCTCACTCCTCTAAATCAATTCTTTATGGGCAAACATAGTCTCAATTTACTTAATAAGCCTTTTGGTCATGAAAGTGCATGTCTAATATTGATAGGTAATCATATCACCTACTTGATATTGGCTTTTACAACAATACTTGGAGAAAAGCTACCTATTTCTGAAAAATCTTTCACAAGGAAAACACAAAAATTATAGATAATGAAAATCAACTTTACATTGGGATGAATATAGAGCAATGTTGGGTTATGCTGAGTAACCGGGATGATGGGCATCACAAATGTCTGCCCTCGCGTCAAAAGACTAACTCATCATCTCTGTACAACGGTATGATAGAAACTTCCACTAAGTAACTGGGGTATGGGCACTTGTAATGTTTATCCTCACATCAAAAGGTGTGACATCTTCTTAAGTACCATTTCCTCCCATTGTTTTTCTAAATTACACAAAAAAAAAAATAGTGTGAAACCTCCACTGAGTCATAATTTCCAAGGTCATTGGTCTTGTGATTGTCTTGACATATAGATATCATTTCATGCATCATTTGCCTATCAACAAAATGGGGATTGTGTTGTCTTACATTGCATTTATACAACGAAGGGTGAGTGTGCATTGTTCTTTATTTAAGTGAGTGTTTTCTTAATGCTTTAACCTTAAATTCCTTGGGTATTATGTTAAAACCATTGAGGAAAATGATATGGTTTATTATATCCTGTCGACAGCAGACAGCCAGACCCAAATGGGAAGCCCAAAGGGCAAGGGCTTAAACCGGGTTTTTGTGGGACCAACCTTTCAAATCCTTTTTAAACTCTTTAAAAAGGATCCCACACCCCTTTCCCCCTTCTACCTCCTTCCAAAAACCCTTTTCCTCCTTCCACCCAAAAACCCTCCCTCTCCAGGGCGCAGACAGAGATCCCGTCTCCCTTGCGGATTCTCTCTGTTCCATGTCTCTTCTTCCTCCACCCTCTCCCTCCTACACGAGGATCATCATCTCATGGCTCCAACGATGAAGAAGATGGCATCTCGTCGCCGTGCAAGATCTCCCGAACTAGGTCAGGACTCCAGGGCGACCACTGAGCGTCGCACGAAGCACCGGGAGGATCGCTTGCCGGAGCTCGTGATCCTGCCAAATCTCCAACTCCTCAACGTCCATGGCATCTTCACCAAAGTCGCGCAGCCCTGCTACGTCGACTTCATCTCTTTGGAGGACATGTTTCCCGGCCTTCTGCCTCTTTTTGATGTCGAGGGTTGGGCACCCTTCTGTTACGATCACAAGCGGTACTCTCCCACCGCTGTGACAGATTTCTATACCAACCTTTGATTGTCCAAAGATGACAAGCTCATCACCAAAGTCAAAGACACTCCCTTCTTTGTAACTCCAAACCTTTTATCCACTGCCCTTCAAATCCCCAATACAGGAGTTGACATCAAAGCCTTTCATCCAACTCCCGAGGAGTTCCACACTCTCGTCGTTCGGCAACCCTACGACCCCACCAGTCGTATGCATTTGAATGCTAACTCTTTCCCTCCACTTCATCGCCTAATCCACCACATCTTCACCACACTAATTGTTCCAAAGGATGGAAGCCGTGAACTTGTGACCTCCCTTCACAAGTCTCTGCTTTACCAATTCCTCCAAACTGAACTCATCAACCTTCCACTCCTCATGCTCTCTATCTTTCTCCAGTGTGTTCGAAGTTCAAAGAGATCAATGCCCTATGCATGCTAACTCACATCTTTATTCCTCTTTATTGGCATCCACATCCCACAGGAGGAGATGACAGATCTTTCTTCCCGTAGCTCCTATGACCTCACCGCAGCTCAGAGGATGGGCTACAAGCTAGTTGATGGGATAGTTTCAAGAGATCTCAAGGGCAAGGGAGCAGCTGTAGCTGAAGAGATTGGTGTTGGTGTTGAAGAGGTAAATGAAGATCAAGATGAAGTTGAGGAAGATGCTGAAGATGAAGATGACTCCCACACTGAGTCATTTGATGCTCCGGGAGATGTCACTGTTGGTGCTACTGAGCCGTCCATCCAACAACTGCTAGCTCAGTTGCAACTTCAGATGACCACTGGTTTTGAAAGCCTCAATGCAAGATTGGATACTATGGAATCTAGCATTGCAGCTCTAGATTCACGCCTGGACCACGTTGCTCCTGAGCGTCATGCTGATCAACTGGCTCCTTCACAGCCCGCTGATGAAGATGCTTAGATAGCTTAGTTGTCTAGGATTGGGTCTAGTCCTGTAGTCTAAGTTTCATTTTATTCATGTCATGTTTAATGTACTTTTGCTTTTTCTATGGTCATCATGCCATGACTTTCCCTTTACTTCTTATTTCCTTTCATTAGCACCCAATGTCATGTGTATGCACTCATGAAAATCAATGAAAATCTTTGCTCTGTGCATTCTACTTGTGTCTATGGTGTGCTTTTGGATGTTGTCAAAAGGGGGAGAAAAACTCAATTGTGCATTAATTGATTAATTTTATCATTATCAAAAAGGGGGAGAATGTTGGGTCTCACATTCTAATTAATCAATACAACATGTTTTTGATGATGAACATTGATGTGCAATGATTTACAATGCAAACAAGTGATAAACAATGTGAATTGAGTTTTAAATGCATGAGATCATCAAACAATAACTTGCCATAACAACTTGGTACATTGCTTGATTTTATGCTCATAATATCTCACTAATTATGTTTACTTTTGTAGGAGATATACCATGCAAGACATGTGCCAAAAACAAGCTTGAAAGATCAAGTAAAAGTCAAAAGACAAGGTACCTGTCGATAGCAAGCAAGGACCTGTCGATAGATACAAACAGTCAGAAAGCAACCAGTTCTGCTAAGGCATTGCCTGTCGACAGCAGGAGTTCCTCTGTCGACAGATGCAACCAGTCCAAAGATCAAAAGCACTGGAAGGCTTGCGCCTGTTGACAGCAACAGAGCCCCTGTCGACAGATGCACACAGTCAGAGCCTTCAGCCTTCTGGTTCTTCACAAGCTGTCTTCGCCTGTCGATAGCAGATGCAAGACCTGTCGACAGACAAACGGAAAACATATTACGGAAAGTTTTGCAAGTTGCCAAACTTAGTGTTTCTATGGAGTATGACTCTCCATATGTTAACACTCATATATAAACAACCTTTTGCAACAAATCTCGTACACAAGCAGCCTCCAAGCAAAAACCCTAAAGAGTTCTCACAAGAAGCCTTGTTCTGCTGCTCTGCTTCAACCTACCGCCTAGAACCAAGAACGGAAGACTTTTGGAGCGGAAGGTGAAGTTCGGACGTCTTGGATTCAAGCATCTACATCAACATCTGATCTCAAAGTCGAAGCTTGGACTCCAGGAGGACGTTCAGAGGAAGAGTTTGCTTATTGGATTTGTTCTTCAACTCTCAAACCCTTCCCTATTCTTTCTATTCCATACTTGTGTGTGTGTGTGGTGTTTCAAGCCGTTGTTGTGCTTGATACACGTGTGCGTGTGTTAATCTGATCGTGGGTTCACATCAGATAAACACGTGTGAGTTGTAGTTCGTGAACTAGCTCATAAGCAGGTGATTCTGCGTGTGTGTGTGGCCCGTGGATGTAGGATACACGAGTTGTGTACTCCGAACCACGTAAAATCTACAGGTCTCGTGGTTTGCACGATTTTGCGTTAGATGTTTGGTAGGCACGACACATTTATACATGTTTGAGTACTTGCTTATCCATCTGTCAATCACTCACACACATACACACATAGTCTGATCATTGCTAACACTTTAATTATCTGTGCTATTGCAAAAAGAGGGCGCTAAGCTTTTAAATTGTCTGTAATCTATTCAACCCCCCTTCTAGATTACCATTTAGGGAATTTCGCATCTCTTCACAATTGTTGTCGGCAGTCCGGTGGAATTCACTACCCTTCCACTGGCTATGTTATGCACAAGTCCAGAGGTCCTGCGTGATTCAAGATAAGAGTGAGAGAGCATTCTAAGGCCGTTTGGATCTTACTGATCCTTAAAGGGTATCATAGGTATTAGGGTACAACCAGCTCGTTGACCATGTGAGAACCCATGGACAGAGGAGTCTTACGGAGGCCTTGAGCAAGGATTCACTAGTTTGGCAGAAGGAATATCCGACGGAGAGTTTGTCCAAGTCAAGAGAAAGTGTATATATAAAAAAAAGTGCTCGACGTTCTAGAGGAATTCTACAACAGTGGAGCGTCGGTAATGGTATTCCCAAAACATCGTGAGAAACGAAGACAAGTCCATTTAAAATAGAGCAATGTGATATACATTATTGAAGTAAATTACTAGATAGATTATGAGATATTTTCATGTCAAGTCAAGTCATCATGGATGGGTACAAGTATGTGCATGTGATAAAGAGAATCATGGATATGAAAAGATCATGTGTATGGCTTTTAATTAACCAATTACATGTTCAAGTTTAATAGCATCATTTACTGTGTTAAAGATAGTTAATATGGTAGGTGGGAGAAGCGGCGATTTTTCTACTTTCCATATTTTGACCGTTGGAGCTCTGCTAGGTTTCTCGTCGCCTGGGGCAGCCGCCGTCGGGTGGCGGGGGGTTTCCTCCCGCCATGGATGAGGGTCTCGCTGGAGGTGAAGGCGTCCCTACGGGATCACCTAGGCTTTCTTATGCTCAGATGTTGACAGCGACTAGGCCTCCTCCGGCGGTGACGATTGGGGTCAAACCTCCAGCGTTCACAGACAAAAGAGAACCTACTGTATTCTTCAGTAAGGAGGAAATAGTGAAGTCAGTTATCCGTTTTAAGCATGCTATAATAGCCAAGTGTTCTTATGGCCGTTCTTCAATACCAGAAATCAAAACCTACTTATCCCAATGTCTTATGCTTGCTAGGGACTTTGTTGTTAGTCCCCTTAATCCCAGGCACCTTATATTCCGTTTTGATGATGAACAGGACTTCCTTAAAGTGTTGTTGCGCAGGAGTCTCTACATTAAAGGCCTGTGGTATAGGTTCTTCATACGGGAACCAACCTTTGATTACTCCTATGATCCCTCCTTTATCCCTGTTTGGATTGGATTCCCGCAACTGCCTGTTAACTTTTATCATGAGGATTTTTTGAGATCCATTGCAGGAAATTTTGGTATGGTTTTGCATGTGCATGAGACCTCTAAAGCCATGACTCAAACTCAGGAGGCACTTGTTTGTGTGGAACTGGATATCAACAAGCCAAGACCAGAACGTATATGGAAAGGTTGTGATAAAGACGGATTCTGGCAAAAAGTTAATTTTCATAGGATCCCTTCGATATGCTCTTTCTGTCATAAGCTGGGTCATAATGTGGAGGAATGTTATAAGAAGAAACCTCAAGTCCGTGAGCCTTTGGATACCAAATCTGTTCAAGGTGTCCCGGAAGGTGAATGGAAGCAGCCAGTCAGATTCCGAAAAACTTGGTAGAAAAAAAAAGAATCCTCAACTCTGCAGACTGCAAATAATCAGTTCCATCTTTTACTTGATGGATATGATCAAGATCCTTCACAAGAAGAGAGGCAGCCTATCGAGGTTCCTGAAAAGAATACAAGGGTGCATGAACATATGGAAGGAGGTCTGGCCCCAATGCCCTCAACGGTTGCTCAGATGGTGCAAGTGTAGGTTCACGAATCGGTGTAAGGGGAGGGACATATTATTGAAGCCCCTAAGAGGAGGATAATGGTCTCTAATGCTATGGAAGGAGGTCAGGTGGCGCATCAGATGGATTTTACTGCCGCCTCCATATACCATTAAGTTGTTGACCATTGAACCATGTGTATTTATTCCCAATATAATCAACATCCTCAATCCCCGCAGCAGAAACGTAGGCTTGGAAATCAATGACAGATTTGGAATAATTTCTTTTTCCTCCTCTTTTTTCATGAAGAGCCAAATAGCTATTGAAATCTCCACCAATGAGCCATGGTTCAGAATAAACAGCAGAAAAATCCATTATGTAATCCCAGAGTGTTCTCCTTTCAATGACAGAGCAGCTGGAATGGACCACAGTAAGATAATATGTTTTACAAAAAGTTAAAGAAATAGAAACTCTCATAAATTGATCATCTGCAGTAGTCCTCAAAATCTGTACATTTTCCTCCCAAAAGAGCCATATACGGGCATGTTATTCCACATTAGCTATATAGTGAGCCATGTGGAGTTTATTCTTGTACCTCTCAATGCAAAAAGTTTTTTTTTGGTTCTATAATAGTTATGATAGACAGGGTTTATTTGCACTTCAAAAGATTCAATCTACTGATGGACTGGTCATTTCCAATCCCTCATATATTCCATATTAGGAAATTATAGTTTGTGTGTACTGACATCGGATATAGATGTTGTGCAACGCAGATCTCGTCGGGTGCGGACAACTTCATCTTTTGTTGGCTGGGCTTTGTGCTTTCCAGCAAAGGCCACATGGAGGGTGTTGAGGTTGTCACCTTCAGGTGGAGCTAGCCCCGGAATTGCTCTAATCTTATGTACAATAGGGAGGAAAATAACAATACCTTCAGCTTTGATGGTTTGCTTTTTCGGCCTTTTATCTTCATGAGTAGTAGCATCTTCTTCATGTGTCATCTGCGGTTCAGGCAAATTGTTGAATAGAAGGTCTGAAGTGGAATGTTCCTCTAAAACTTGAACTACTGGAGAGGCATGGCCATCATCTGCTGGGACAGGATTCTCATGGCTCTTGTGGGAGGTATCCTCTATTGGATTAGCATGATTGGAGGACTGCAGTTCCTCAATACCGAAATCTTTTCTTGCTGAATTACTGGTATCGCTTCTGTGACTGATTTTTGGTTTAGGAATTTCATCAAACACTTTATCTGCAGAGGTAGTGTGGCTGGGGGAGGCACCATTATCTGCTTGTACATGATCCTTATGGCTTAAGTGGGAGTTATTCTCAACTATATTACAGTGATGGGAGGGTCTTACTTCCTCAAAACAAAGACCTTTATCTGCTGAGGTGCCAGCATCTCTTCTGTGACTGTTTTTTGGTTCAGGAATTTCATCAAACACCTTACCTGCGGTGGTAGTGTGACTGGGGACTGTAGGGTTCAATTGACAGGGGGCAGACTTAAAGTCGTTGCAATCATTAACAGAGTGGGGCTCTTTTCCTTTGCATGGGGTAGGTGCATTAACGCCGGTGTGGGCCTTCAGAATCTGATTCTGGTGAGCACCAGTGTTTGGTAAATAATCAATGCTAAGAGAGGGGCTTTGTTGTGCATTAATGCTCGGTGGGATGGTAGGTGACCCGTGCAAGGTGTTGGCTATCGTAGATGCTTCAATCATCTGCCCAGTTGGAAGCTGACTCTTCCGGAAAATAGCCAGAGGATCTTCCTTGCTTCCAGTTTTGAGTGGCCGCCAAGCCTGAGACTTTGCGTTGACAGGTAACTAAATGGGTTCCGGCTGACTGCTTCTAGCCACATTGTCCTTATTGCCAATATGCGTGGGCTGTGAGGCGATCTGTCTGCATGTCGTTGTGTTGTGACCAAGCCGATGGTAGGAGGTACAGAATAAAGAAGCGTTTGGGTAAACAATGGGCTGCCAGAAACCCCCTGCACCAACTCCTACCCTTACATGGTCAGGGAGCTTTTTGGAAACATCAAGTTGGATGCATACCACCGCATCATCAGCTCTGATCATTCACGAGGTATTGTTGTCAACTTGGAGTACTGGTCTGATGCTACCAGGAATAGATTTGACGATCGCTTCATAGAAGAAATTAGAAGGAAGCCCAGGCATCTGCAACTAGACTGGGACAATGGGTGAATCCTTCACTGGTGAGAACTCCATAGTCCATTTATGAAATCTGAACAGCCGACCGTGAACAAACATCGATTCCTTCAACAGAACCTTGAAATAGTCTTCCTTATTCTTGAATCTAATGATCAGGTGTTTGCCATCATATGCACTGATCATAAAATCTTCCTGGAGTTTGAATATTTGTATAAGATGTGTACATATGTTTGGAAATGGGGGTATGCCCTGTGGTGTTTTTGCGATGATAGCCAGTTCCAGAGCCTTACAGGAAATGTTAACCTCCTCCACTGAGAAAAAAACAGCTGGTTCTCCTGCATCAGTGACGGCGGGTGCATGAACAGGGACAGGCACCACTGGCGGATGGATGGATTTGTGCAACACCTGTGCAAACGTGAGAGGAGTACCAGAGGTTGATGAAGCAGCTACTGAACTCCAAGCTCCTTTGGTTGGCGTGGGAGCTGGGTTTGGAGAGCCCACTGGTGGGGGAGAAGTAGCAGGTGGCAGTGGGGGGGGGGGGGGGGGAGAGACGAAGCTCCCCCCACAGTCACCATGGAGCAGCACCCAGAGAGACAGGGTGGGAAACAGGAGAGATGAAATATAAACTAAACCATTTCCGGTCCTATCACTTGCCTCTCACCCACTTCATGCCAATTCAATGGTGTTATGCAAGGTCTTCCATAAAGTGCTTCATATGGTGCCATGTCGATACTTGTATGATAGCTATTATTGTAAGCAAATTCGACCATACCGAAGTGTTGCTCCCAACTGCCTCCCAAAATCAAACAACAAGCCCGAAGCATATCTTCAATAGTATGAATCATCCTCTCTGTCTGTTCATCTATTTGGGGATGGTATGCCGAACTGTACCTTAATTAAGTGCCAACAACCCTCTGCAAACTCCTCCAAAATCTGAAGGTAAACCTGGGATCTCTATCAGAAACAATAGTAACTGGAATGCCATACAATGGCATAATTCTGTCCACATACAACCTGGCCAACCTGTCCTCTGCCCATGACATACTTTGTAAGGCCCTTGGATTTTACACTCTTATATAGGTGTTTGATTGTGTGAGGAATTGATGCTTATGTGTGTAGCTATGTATACATATAAACTATTTGAGTAGTGTTGTACTTATATGTATATTTGGTTATGTATGTTATGTATTTACACTATATAAATAGTATTTTAAAGTATGTATGGTAAATGGCATGTAGTTGTATTATGTAAATATAGTTTTTGTAGTTTTTGAGTTCTAGCCGAGTATTTAGTAGGTGTCAACATGAGTAGACGCCAATCCCAAGTCAGCGTCCACATCGATGGACGCTAACCCTAGTCAGGCGGCCAAGGATCTGGACGTCAACTTCCCCAGATCTGTTGCGCTTCAGATCCGGAAACACCTGCGATTTCTTCACTCTCTATTTTAGAAACCTTCATCCAACGACTACAACCCCTACCTTATCAAGTCCCCGAACCCTTGACCTCATAAAACCCCTCTCTTCGTTGAGGTAGGGTCCCTTTTTGCTCTCTTGAGAAAACCCTAGTTTCTCTGTGCAAACCCTGAACTTTGGACCCGTGGATACGGCGATTGGTGGCTCCTTCCGGCGATCTTCTACAACTGGAGGGGAGTCTAAACATTTGGGAAGGCTTCTTCGACACCGGGTGGCAGTCTGCATCGACACAGAAGTCGGATTGAGGGAGATTGGGTGACTCTTTAGCTCTGGCGGAAGAGAGCTTCTTCGAGAAAAATCTTCGGTGGTAATTTTTATAAGCCAAGTAAAACCCTTCACATCATCCATACATATGTCTGGTAGGTCCTAGGATATTTTACGGATTTTATTTGAGTCTTGGAACCCCCTTCAATCGATCTTTCTCGTTCAGTCTGTGTTTTGCACAGACAGGAACTTAACGGCAATATCTCTTGCCGCTAAGATCCTAAGTTGGTGGCACCCTAGGTTGCCGTTAACATGGGTAAACGACTACCCCATTGCCGCCAAGTTCTTCAGACAGTGACAGAGTGCCTGTTTGTCTATAAGTGATCTATTTTTCAAATTTCTGCACATGAGGATATACTGTAAGAGTGATATGCTATGTAATACCATTATTGGATCATGCTGTACAAATTGTATGAATTTCTGGGGAATACCCTATTTATCTGAAAATTTTGAAATACATGTCAGACATGTTTTTAATCTTGTAAATTTTGTTTATGTGATCCATGTGGAATCTGAGTGTCATAGAATTTCTGTACATTTTTAATAGATGTCAATTCCTATCACAAAAATTTGGGGATTTTCTACTACATGTGTAAATAATTAAAATTTATAAACTATAAAACAGTGAGTATGCATAGTTAGTTTTAAAGCTCCAATAAATTGTACAATGCCAGATAAATTCTCAAAAATTGTATACAATGTCATGACACTTGGAAACCAATTTTTGAATAGAGAAATATGTATATGGCTCTGTGTACCATGTTTGACTGAGTACTTGCTAAAATAGGAAGAATGCATGTTTTAATTACCATAAATTGTGTATAATTCTGAAAATTGTGAAATTTGGTATGCATGATGCTCAACTGTAAATGGTATGTGGTTAAAGTTTCAGGTAAATCTGACAACAGTAGATACTAACTTCACTAATTCATGAGAGAATGGCCAATTTAAGCATACTTAATGTAAATTGTGATAAATTAAATAATTACCGCATGATTAGGATTAGTTGTAAATGATGTTTGTTTAACCCTGAAAACAGTAGTACCATGCTAGGTGAGCCTACAATGTGTGTATGTGTGAACATGAAGCAAATGTGTTAAGCTGGGCATTAAGTGTGTGTTAAAAATTGAGAAAATGTGTAAATGTGCCAATGGGTGACACTTCTACCTTAGAGGGCTGTGGAGCTGTACCGTAGTAAAGTCCCTATGGGAATGTTCATATGTGTGTGAAATCCCATGGGCATTGGGATAAAGTCCTGGAGGTAGACAAGTACCGCTGGTTAGGGTGGAGAGGGCTTCTCCCGGTTCTGCACAGTTAACTAAGATTTTTCACTGAAATGCCTAGGTGATGGATATATGTGTGATGTGATAAGTGTGTGTCCTTCTATAGGTGGTTTGGACTATGTGTCACGGCATATAAATGTTAATAATGTGAATTTGTGGTTATGTGAAAAGTGAATGTGAAATTATGTAAATGAGTAACCAAACATGTAGATATGTAAATGTGACATGAGAGCCTGTATTTTCTATTATGAATGTGTAAATTCCATGTAAAACAGCAAGCTAAGTATGTTTAGAAATGTGATATGAACATGAAAATTTTCATAGAAGTCATGCTAGGAATGTCTTTTCCTTTTAATGTAGACTCTATGCTAAATTGCTATTATGTTGCAACATACATGTGATGAAATGTGAAATTAGATTCTATGTTAAAGAATGCGTAGAAAGCATGTGATAGATTTAAATTTTGTGAATTAAAATATAAATCAAGTATCCTGTGTTGTAAATGTAGAATTATCATGTTTAGGTTTTTTCCCATAGCTAATTAACTAATCCATGCTATATGTAATAGTTCTGTTATAAAAAATACAATTAGCCATGTGATGTATGTATGCTTAGTGTGAATGGAAGTTATTTGCTAAGTCTTTGGACTCATTCTTGCTTCGGCGTAGAGTTGCAGGTGTCTCTACTTCTTCCGAGGAGTTGGTTCGGAGTGACTCGGAGCGAGAGTAGGAGATTACTTGTGGAGATAGCAACGTTGTATTTCCTTTCATAGTATGTAATAAAAGGGAGATTGGTATTGCATTTGAGTTATGTAATTCATTATATTTGCAAGAGGTGGACAATGTAAATTGTTAAAATTCTCAGTAATGAAATAGTTTGTTTCCTTTTTGTACTATATAGACTGTGTATAAATGTAGATGATGGAATAAGAGATTTATTACCAGTTCTTTCTATTCCGCTGTTATGTGTTATATTTGTATACGTTTCAGTCTATTGTACATGTGTTGTGTACATGTCCCACTGTAGCGATGCTCTCTATATCGATGTGGGATGGTATATCCGTACCGGTATAAGGAGGGTCGTTACAAGGATTGGTATCAGAGACCCTAGGCTGAAATTGTACATAAATATGCATATACCATCATCTTCATTATATGCTAAGTTTGTATAGATTGTCCACATATTTAGGAATATAGTTAGGAAATTTGATAACTTAGTACTTAATTAAGATTGAATCTTTTGCAGCTATGGCTTCGCGTGGTAGGCGTGGTAGTGTCGCTGCTCGTGAGGGTGAGCAGAGGAGAGAGGAGAGGGATGAGCAGAGGAATGAGCAGCAGGCCCCAGCACCTCAGGGTTCTGTGCTTCCCGCACTGCCACCAGTAGACTATGGAGTGTTCATGAAAGGTCTAGTGCAGGCCATGCAGACGCAGGCCCACACCCAGGCTGCACTCCAGGCTCAGTTGGAGGCTCAGCAGGCTCAGGTTAGAATGATAGACAGAGTAGTCTGTTTTACTTGATGATATGTTTATTATGTTGCTATGCTATATGTGTTGCTTATGATGTTTGTTGTAGCAGGCTCAGGTGCCAGTTCCCCAGGCTCAGGACCATGGTGGACCCTCCATCATGGAACGGTTCAAGAAGATGTCGCCACCCTATTGTAAGGGGGAGAGTGATCCATTGTTAGCTGAGAGCTGGTTGAGGGAGATCGAGAAGATCTTCCGAGCTATTAGGTGCACCGACGATGACAGGGTCACTTTAGCCACCTACATGCTACAGGTATGTGTTGTACAATTATGCATTTAGTTTCTCTGAGTTTAGAATATTTGGTTTAGTCCTTATGGGTGGTTTTGGCAGGAGCGAGCCGATGTATGGTGGTCCTCGTTACTTCGTACCCGATTTGAGGGCGGTGATGTTGAGGTGGCTTGGGACGAGTTCGTGAGGCTCTTCCGAGCCAAGTTTGTTCCGGAACACATCCAGGACAAGATGGAGCAGGAGTTCCTCTCTTTGACTCAAGGCTCTATGACCATACTGGAGTACGAGGCCAGGTTTTCCGAGCTATCCAAATATGCACCCCATATTGTGACTGATGAGCATAGGAAGGCGAAGAAGTTTGTGATGTGTCTAAGGCCATCACTGAGGACGAGGTTGGTGGCATTTGACCATCGTAACCTCGATGAGGCTCTTAGCGCGGCTTGTCGGCAGGAAGGAGAGTTGGAGCAATATCTTGAGGAGAAGAAGGCTTCGCAGAAAAGGTCAGCAGCTCCGTTCCATAGACAGGAAAGAAAGAAGACGGCACATCAGTCACCGCAGCATCCCGCGGCATCGGGAAGTCGTCAGGTATCTTCTCAACATTCCCCCAGTGGCAAGAAGGAGTGTCCTCATTGCGGGAGGGCACATGGTGGTTCGGAATGTTGGAAATTGGCGGGGAAGTGCTTGAAGTGCGGGAGCAGTGAGCATAGGATCAAGGATTGTCCCAGGCTTCAGCAGGGAGCACAGCGTGGAGCGGCACCAGCCCCAGCAGCAGCACCACCAGCGACATGACGACCAGGGAGACCTTGAGCCCCAGCTCGAGTGTTGGCGTTAGCTCGTGAGGACGTCGAGTAGGCGGATCATGTCACCGAAGGTACGGTTTTATTCTTAGGTGCGCATGCTCGGGTTTTGTTTGATACAGGTGCTACCCACTCGTTCATTTCTGAGCGTTTTGCTAGGCAGTTAACTTTAGAGTCAGGGATAGAGTCTGAGGACTTAGAAGTCCCTTTGTCTGTGCACACACCTGCGGGTACGGTATCGACTAGGAAGTGTATTTCGTCTTTACTGGTGTGCATTGAGGATAGAGTATTAGAAGGGTGTTTCTTCTTGCTTAAGATGAAGGACTATGATGTAATTCTAGGTCTGGATTGGCTAGAGGAGCACTATGCACTAATGGATTCTCATGGGAAGAAGATCATTTTCTGCATTCCTGGTGAGGTTGAATTTTCTCATCCTTTACCGAGGAACTTAGCGGGGAAGTTTGTCATCTCTACCATGAGGGCGATGAGAATGGTGAGCAAGGGTTGTGACGCTTTTTTTGCCAGCGTGGTATTAGTACCCAAGGCTGATGAGTCATCTACTCTTGAGGAGATAGATGTTGTGCAGGATTTTCCAAATGTTTTTCCTAATGATTTATCTGGATTGCCACCGGCTAGAGAGATAGAGTTTACCCTAGAGTTGCTTCCAGGCACCTCTCTTATCTCGAAGGCACCTTATCAGATGGCACCTGCGGAGTTAGAGGAGCTAAGGAAGCAGTTGCAAGGCCTGTTAGATAAGATATTTATACGCCATAGCGTTCCCCCTTGGGGCGCACCTGTCTTATTCGTGAAGAAGAAGGATGGGTCACTTAGGTTATGCATCGATTATAGAAAGCTAAACCAAGTGACGGTGAAGAACATGTATCCCTTACCTCGGATTGATGATTTGTTTGACCAGCTGCAAAGTGCATCAGTCTTTTCTAAGATTGATTTGCAGTCTGGTTATCATCAGTTGAGGATTAGGAGTGAGGATGTGTCCAAGACGGCCTTTGGAACCCGTTATGGACATTATGAGTTTTTGGTCCTTCCTTTTGGTTTGACCAACGCCCTGACAGCGTTCATGGATCTCATGAATAGGGTGTTTAGACCATGCATAGATAGTTTTGTCGTAGTTTTTATTGATGACTTGTTGGTCTACTCTGCAGATGAGGCCACACATCGTCAGCATTTGAGGGTAGTATTAGAGGTTCTCCGTGAGCACAAGCTGTATGCAAAATTCAGCAAGTGCAATTTTTGGTTGTGCGAGGTTCATTTCCATGGGCATGTATTCTCCGGTGCTGGTGTAGCCGTTGATCCAGCCAAGGTCCAGGCTGTTATGGATTGGGAGATTCCCAAGACTCCTTCGGAGATTAGGAGTTTTCTTGGTCTGACCAACACCCCTGCAGCATTCATGGATCTCATGAACATGGTGTTTAGACCGTATCTAGATAGTTTCGTTGTAGTTTTCATTGATGATGTGTTGGTCTATTCTCTGGATGAGACTACACATCGTCAGCATTTGAGGGTAGTATTGGAAGTTCTCCGTGAGCACAAGCTGTATGCAAAGTTCAACAAGTGTGATTTTTGGTTGCGCGAGGTTCATTTCCTTGGGCATGTTATTTCTGGTGCTGGTGTAGCAGTTGATCCAGCAAAGGTCTAGGCTGTTATGGATTGGGAGATTCCCAAGACTCTTTTAGAGATTCAGAGTTTTCTTGGTTTGGCAGGTTATTATCGGCGATTTATTGAGGGATTTTCATCCATCGCCGCCCCATTGACTCAGCTGACCAGGAAGGGAGTAAAGTTTGTTTGGTCCGAGGAGTGTGAGAGTAGTTTTCAATTATTGAAGACTAAGCTCACTTCGGCTCCTATGTTAGTTTTGCCGAGCGGTGTAGAGGGTTTTTCTATCTACACGGATGCATCTCAGATTGGCCTTGGCTGTGTATTGATGCAGTAAGGAAGGGTAGTAGCATATACTTCTCGTCAATTGAAGGAGCATGAGCATAACTATCCGACTCATGATTTGGACCTTGCGGCAGTGGTGCATGCACTAAAGATCTGGAGACACTATCTTTATGGTGTCAGATTTGAGGTGTTCACTGACCACAAGAGTCTAAAGTATCTTTTCTCCCATAAGGAATTATGTTGGGTTGAGTGTGTTTTGGAATTTCCTAATGTTGTATTTTAATGATATCCAATGAACATCACTCATACTTTGATTTTGATGATGACATATTGTGATTTTAATGATGACATATTGGGATTTTAAAGATGACATATTGTGATTTTAATGATGACATATTGTGATTTCAAAGATGACATATTGTGATTTCAATGATGACATATTGTGATTTCAAAGATGACATATTGTGATTTTGATGATGACATGTTGAACATGAAGGGTTGCGCAATTCCCTGTATGGTAATCTAGAAGGGGGGTTGAATAGATTACTGCCGATTAAAAATGTTTATCACCTTCTTTTCTTCGAAACACAGATTATCAAAACAATGTTGAACTTTAAACTATGTGTGGATGTGTGTGACTTGATAACAGATGGATAACAGATTATCAAACGTGCGTGGAGATGTCGTGCCTATCAAACATCTAGCGTAAATTCGTGCAAACCACAAGACACGATGATTTACGTGGTTCGGAGTACACAACTTGTGTATCCTACATCCACGGGCCACACACACACGCAGAGCAATCTGCTTATGAGCTAGTTCACAAACTACAACTCACACACACGTGTTATCTGATGTGAAACCACGATCAGAACAACACCCACACACGTGTATCAAGCACAAGGGCTGCCTGAAACACAACACACACACACGGATATGGAGAAATAGAAAAAGAGAAGAGTTTAAGAGTTGAAGAACAAATCCAGTTGTAAACTCTTCTTGTGAGCGTCTGATTGGGCTTCAAGCTTCGTCTTGAAGGTTACAATTTGATGGAGACACTTGAATCCACGACGTTCAGACTTCACCTTCCGCTGGAGAGACTTCTCTTCTTGGTTCTGGGCTGTAGGTTGAAGCAGAGCAGCAGAGCGACTTCTTGTGAGAACTCTTTATGGTTTTTGCTTGGAGGCTGCTTGTATTCGTGATTTGCTTAAAAAGGATGTTTATATAGTGGTGTTTACATATGGAGAGACATGGTACAATGAAACACCAAGTTTGGTAACTTTCAAACTTCCCGTATATGAAGCTTCTGTACATCTGTCGACAGTTCATACACCTGCTGTCGACAGGGATCAACAGTGTCCCAAGTTCCAGAAGTCTGGAAGTTCTGTCAAAGTTTTCACTGTGTGCATCTGTCCACAGGTGCCTTGGTGCTGTCGACAGGCACATGTTTTCCAGAACACTGGTTTTCTGACTGTGTGCTTCTGTCGACAGGGAGCTTTGTTGCTGTCGACAGGTCTTGTTTTCCAGAACAGGTGTGTTGTGTTGGGTTGAGTGTAATTTCATATCATTTTCCCTCCTATTTTGATGATGACAAATGTGATTTGAATGAAAATTATTTGAAACATGATAAATACATTATTCAAAAAACATGTCTCAAAGCACAATTATCATTTGTACTCATAATAAAACATTTTACTAATGATATATGTGTTTAATTGTCAGGTACAAACACTTTTTGCAAAAGAAGTGTCGACACACTCCACAATGGTGTCGACACAAAAACCAAAATTCAAAGGCAAAAAGATGAACAAATGTTGAGACTGTGTCGACACATATCAAAGAGTGTGTCGACACGAGTTGCAGATTCCGGAAATCAGACTACTCAGGTCGACGCACTCTCAGGGCAGGTCGACACTGGATCCTGTTCGCAGAACAGCAGTTTTCAGAATTGGGGATAGCAGGTCGATGCAACACCAGAGCAGGTCGACGCTGGATCCTGCTCCCAGAACAGCTGTTTTCAGAACCGGGATAGCAGGTCGACACAATACCAAAGCAGGTCGACACTAGATCAGTTCCCAGAACAGCCTGTTTCAAGATTTGGGACAGTGTGTCGACACCACCACCAGGGCAGGTCGACACACTACGGAAAGTTTGCAACTTAAATTGGATGTTTGCCACGTGTCAGCCTAGGGCGATGGGGTATCAACCTAGGATCGTGTGCCCTTGTACCTAAAGGGTATCTTTGGAATCTTTTGGGTATAAAAGGCCCCCTATTGGCCGTCCATCATGAGAAGACCCCAACGAACTCTCCAAGCCTCCAGAAAGTTCCCTTTGGCAGAGAGAAGAGCTCATCTCCCTCCTCTGCTCTCTTGGTGCCTTCTGAAGACCAATTCTCATCAATTCGATTGAGAGAATTGGAGTTTGATCTCTGAAGAAGCAATTGAAGCGCCTCAAGGAAGTAGATCAAGTAGGAGCATCTGTTGGAGAAGACTTCAAGGAAGATCCCCAACTTCAATAGTGCAGAGCATCGGCTGGGACTTCAAGGATTCAAGCCTCTTCCCAATCTGAGCTTCTACAAGGGAGTACACTGAAGAACAAAGCCATTTAACACTATTCTCAATGTACTTTTTGTTCTTATGAGACTTCTTGAGATTGTGCAAGTGCTTCTGCATAACTCTCATGAATGCTCTCATGTCTGACATGATCTGCTGCTAGAAGATCCATGTCGTGTGTTGGTGTCTAGCATTGTTGTTTGTGAGCCGTCGTGCTCAGTTTGAGTTGTCTAACTCAAGTGTTTGTTGAGCAGTCTTGCTCAGGGATCTAGAGTAGTTTTGCTCTAGAGGTGTGTGAGTTGTAAACTCAAGCGTTGGAGTTGTCTGGCTCCAGTGGGTGTGTAACCCAGGTTATTTAGTGAATCCTCACTGGGTGTGAGGGGTGGATGTAGGAATCACATGGGTGATTTCCGAACCACCTAAAAATCTCTGTTCGTCTATTTGTGGTTTGATTTTATCATCCGTTAGATGCTTGCATAGGATCGATCAAGATTCACTTAATCAACATGTTTTTACATCTATTTTATCAACTCACTTAACATTTCATCAGATCTGTGTTTTTCACTGATTAAAATTGCCTCTGATTCTAAAAGTATTTTAAATTGCTTAAGCTTCCGCAGAAAGTGGCATAGATCTATTCATCCCCCCCTTCTAGATCTTATCCACACATTTTCCTCGATCCTTCAATTGGTATCAGAGCAGGTTTATACTTGATCTGATTTGATTTAAGCAGTTTTTGAGTATTGTATGTTTGATTGCTTGCTTGTTTGCTGAATATTCTTCCGAGCTTTCTTGTTAAGTCAATGGATTCCAAAGGTTTCATAGCTGAAGGGCATTGCATAAATAGGCCACCATTCTTTAATGGAACGGACTATTCATACTGGAAAAACAGAATGCAAGTCTTTCTAAGAGCCCAGAACTATGAAATTTGCAAAGTGGTTGCGGTTGGTCCCTATGAAAACCAGGGTGAGGAAGAAACCTGGACTAGGGAACAAATAAGAAAAGCCACATTGAATTATAGTGCCATGAACATGATTCAATGTGCTGTTCATCCCAAAGAGTATTCGAGAATCTCAATGTGCAAATCCGCCAAAGAGATGTGGGATAAACTCGAATTACTTAATGAGGGAACATCACAAGTAAAGGAAACTAAGGCAAATATTCTTGTTTCAGAATATGAATTGTTTATGATGAAGTCTAATGAAACAATTTCTGAAATGTTTGCCAGGTTCATGGTCATTGTCAATGGACTCAAGGCCTTAGGTAAGGACTACACAGATGCAGACTTGGTAAGGAAAATCTTACGTTCACTCTCTTCTATTTGCCACACAAAGGCCACTGTCATTGAAGATTCTAAAGATTTGTCCAAAATGTCTTTGGATGAATTGATAGGATCTTTAATGACATATGAAATCAATTTGAAAAGAAATGAAGAACAATAATTAAGACCAAGCCAATGGCACTTAAGGCCTCTTCAAGTAACAAAGACAAAAGTCAAGAAAAGACAAGTTCTGAGGAGTCTGAGTCAAATGAGGATGAAATTGCCCTCATGACCAGGCAATTCAGAAAATTCTTGAAATATAGAAAAGGAAGAATGTCTGGGAAAAAGAAGTTTTCCACAGGTAAAAGAAACACTTCCTCCTCTAATTTCAACAAGAATCAAAAAGTGACGAAACTGTCATTTGTTACAGGTGTAACAAGCCAGGACACATGAAGGGAGAGTGTCCTGAGAACAAGAAAGAAAAGCACAAGAAATTCCAGAAGCTCAAGAAGCCAAAGGCCATGGTAGCCACTTAGTCTGACGAAGATTCAAGTGAGGAAGAAGAAGACAAGAAATCCTCAAGCTCTGAGAGTGAGGAAATCTGCTTCATGGCCAACAATTCTGAAGAAAAGGTAAATACCTCCTTTGAAGATTTTACTGTTGAAGATTGGCAGGATGTGTATGCAGAATTAGTTGAAAAATATTCTGAAATGAGAAAAGAAAACAAACACATCAAAAAGAAGATTGAAAATCTTTATAATAACCAATCTTCAAACAACAGAACTTGTGAACTAGAGAATGAGATAACAGAATTAAATGAGGAAAAAGAAAATCTCATGAATCTAATTGATGATTTGAAGCTTGCCTCTCAAAAGGCCACCCTAGAATTCAAAGACTTATCTGAAAAGCTGGAAATTGAAAAATAGCAAAAGATTGAAGAAATTAATACTCTTCAAAACCAGCTAAAAGAAATGGATGAAGTTATCCAAACCTTCACAAAAGGTAAAGATAACTTGGAGGCATTGCTAGGAACAAATATGACAACAACTTCTCATGGATTAGGATTCAACAAAAAGAAACCAAACAAAGACAAATCTGGTGAGAAAAAGGGCAAAGCACCATTAATTAAATTTGTCAAAGGTCCTAATCTTGAGAACACAGAAATCAAGCAAACATCAGACAAAACATCAAACAAAACACAAATTAAAAACTCAAAAACAAAAGAAGACAACCAGGTCGACACAGTCTCCTGACAGGTCGACCTGCTCAACATCAAAAGCTTCAAACAACTCAATCAAAAATTCAAATAAAAATTTGAAAAACAAGAAAAAGTCAAAAGAAATCAGTTTTAAAGAACCTTGGACCTCCAAGAAAGCATTTCAAGATGATTGGATCAATCCTTGGAGCCAATGGTATGACAACCCTTGTTGGTATCATCCTCATCTCTCTCATCCAAACCTTTGGATGTACCAACAAAATCCATGGTTTCCACCTCCTCATCTGAACTCCTATACTCAAATGAAAAACTCCCCTCCCACTAAAAAAAAAATGTTGGTGATTTCATTCCTAAGAAAAAGAACAAACAGAAAAAGACTGAAAACACCAATTTAACAAAACAAAAATAAAAAACAAGTCAAATTTGGGTGAGAAAAGATTTACTAACAATGTTCAAACATTCTGATGGTCCCAACTCTGTTTGGGTACCAAAATCTTCTCTCCACTGATCTTGTTGCAGGAAGGTCGTGCACCCAACACCAATGTGTGGTTTCTTGACAGTGGGTGTTCACGACACATGACGGGAGACAGAGCCAAATTCTCATTCCTGCTTGAAAAGGAGGGAGGGTCAGTGACTTTTGGAGGTAAAAATAAAGGAAAGATCTTAGGATCTGGTAAGGTTGGTCATACTTCCTCAAACTCTGTAGATAATGTTTTACTAGTTGATGGTCTTGATTATAATCTGCTCAGTATCAGCCAACTATGTGACAAAGGTCACAAAGTTGTGTTTGAATCTGATTTCTGTAAGATAATTGACTCATCAACTGATAAAATCAAATTCTTTGGAAAAAGGGAAAACAATGTCTACATGATCAACCTAAATAAAAACTTTTCTGAAAATCTTTGCTTTGTTGCAAATAAAGATGAAATTGCATGGACTTGGCACAAAAGACTTGGCCATGCAAGTTTCAGAACAATGAATAAGTTGTTAAGATTGAATTTGGTTAAGGGGCTTCCTGAATCCTTCTCTAATGTTGAAAATCAAGTTTGTGGGATCTGTTCTAAAGGAAAACAAACAAGAAAATCCTTTAAAAACTTCAATGAGGTACTCACATCTAGGCCACTAGAATTACTTCACATGGACCTTTTTGGCCCTACAAGAATTCTAAGTCTAAGTGGCAAAAGATATGGGTTTGTAATCATTGATGATTTTACTAGATTTACTTGGGTTATTTTTCTGTCCCACAAAAGTGATACTTGTCTTGAATTCAGGAACTTCTGTACCACTGTCTTAACAACTTATCCATATAAAATCAAAAATATTTTGACTGATCATGGGGGTGAATTTGAGAACACATCTTTTTCTGATTTTTGTGCTGAATTTCAAATATTCCACAAGTTTTCTTCACCAAGAACTCCAGAACAAAATGGAGTTGTGGAAAGAAAGAACAGAACTCTTGTGGAAATGGCTAGAACCATGCTACTTGAGAGTAACTTGCCCAAATCCTTCTGGGCTGAAGCTGTGAACACAGCCAATCACATACTCAATAGAGCATTGGTCAGACCAAAAATCAAGAAAACCCCCTATGAATTATTGAAAAACAAAAAGCCAACTGTTTCCTATTTTAAAATCTTTGGGTGCAAATGTTATGTACACAACAACAACAAAGAAAACCTTGACAAATTTGATGCTAAAAGTCAGGAAGCTATCTTCCTTGGCTATTCTGAGGTGTCAAGGGCTTTCAAAGTGTACATTCTTAAAACCAAAACTGTTGAAGAATCACCACATGTTATCTTTGATGAAAATTCCTTTTCAACTAACAATTCTAAATCTTGCAGGGAAAGACAAGACACTGAAGAGGATGAATTCATTGTGGACTCTTCACCAACTGTTGAGGAGTTTGAAAACATTGAAGAGAACCTGAACACACCATCTCCAAGTGGCTCAGGTAACATTGTCCCAGAAGTGGGTACTTCTGAACAGGTAATTTCTGAACATAGGTTTTTAAAGATCACCCATTAGATAATGTGGTTGGCAACTTGCATGATAGAGTTAGGACTAGATCATCTTTCTTGCATGATATTGAAGAAGACCCACTAGCTCTAATTTCCCAAATTGAACCAAAGTCAATTGATGAAGCCTTATCAAATTCTGATTGGATTAATGCCATGCATGATGAACTTCATCAATTTGAAAGAAATCAAGTATGGGAATTAGTACCTAGACCTAGTGACCAAACAGTCATTGGCACTAGATGGGTTTTCAGAAACAAATTGAATGAATCTGGTCAGGTAATTAGAAATAAAGCTAGGCTAGTTGCAAAGGGGTACAATCAAGAGTTTGGAATTGATTTTGAAGAATCATATGCCCCTGTAGCTAGACTAGAAGCAGTTAGAATTTTCCTTGCTTTTGCATCCTCCATGAATTTCAAAGTTTATCAAATGGATGTCAAAAGTGCTTTTTTAAATGGCTATATTAAGGAAAATGTTTTTGTTGAACAACCTCCTGGATTCGAAAATGAAAAATATCCTAACCATGTTTTCAAGCTCAATAAGGCTCTCTATGGTCTTAAGCAAGCTCCAAGAGCTTGGTATGACCGTTTGAGTACCTTTTTGCTTGAGAAAGGATACTCCAGAGGAACTGTTGATCAAACTTGTTCACAAAAACAGTAAAAAATCAAATACTTGTGGTCCAAATTTATGTTGATGACATAATTTTTGGCTCCACCAATAAAGGCCTATGCACTGAATTTTCAAATCAAATGAAGAATGAATTTGAAATGAGTTTAATGGGAGATTTAACATTCTTCTTGGGATTGCAGGTGAACCAAACATCTGAAGGGATCTTCATCAGTCAAGCCAAGTATGTCAAGGAACTTCTCAAAAGGTTTGACTTTCAGACCCTCAAGCATTCAAGCACACCTATTGCCATAAATGCTAAGCTAGAAGAAGACTCAAATGGTAAGTCAGTAGACCAAAAGACCTACAGAGGTATGATTGGTTCTCTACTTTATCTTACAACTTCTAGACCTGATATTCAATTTAGTGTGTGTTTGTGTGCTAGATTTCAGTCTAATCCTAAAGAAAGTCACATGTTAGCTGTTAAAAGAATTTTCAAATATCTTGTTGGAACATGTGATTTAGGAATTTGGTATCCTGCTAATTGCAAGCTAGATTTGATTGCCTATTGTGATGCTGACTATGCTGGGTGTAAATTAGATAGAAAAAGCACAAGTGGCTTGTGTTTATTCCTAGGTGGGTGCCTTATTTCTTGGGCTTCCAAGAAGCAACATTCAGTTGCTCTGTCAACTGCAGAGGCTGAGTATGTTGCTGCTGGTAGGTGTGGAACCCAAATTCTTTGGGTGAAACATCAACTTCTCGATTACAACCAAGATCTAGGTTGTGTACCCATTCTTTGTGATAATACAAGTGCAATAAATCTGTCTAAAAACCCCATTCAGCATTCTAGAACCAAGCATATTGAAATTAGGCATCATTTCTTGAGAGATGAGGTTGCAAAGAAGTCCTTTGAACTCCATTTCATTGAAACTGAAAAACAAGTTGCAGACATTTTCACCAAACCCCTTCCTGAAAATAGGTTTTCATCCTTGAGGAGAGAACTTGGTCTTTGTAAATGTCCACATTCATGATCTCTCTTTAGGTTTGGGTTGAGTGTTATGCATTGTCTAAGGGGGAGTTCTTTTCATATCATAACCCTTTGCTTCCTTCAGTCATACTGTCCATATCTCTCTCAATTCCACTTCCATTTCCCTTTGGACAATAAATTCTTCAACTCTTATTGTGTTGAAATTTCTTGGTATATCAAATGGTGACTTGGAGAAGGACAGGTCATGCTTGTCTGGACACTTTCACTATGCGAGAGTATATGTCTCCGCCAAGTACTAAGAAATGAATATGCAATTGTTGAGGGGGAGCTTTTATTGTTTAAAGAGAATCTTTCTTGATTTCATAATCTTGCATATCTTTATTTTGATAGAAAATGATTGAAATCATCATCTCAGGGGGAGCTAGAAAATTCACAAGTCATGACTTTTGCAAAATTCATAACTTTTCTTGCATTTCATCAATTTCCTGAATGATGTCATCATTCAGATGTCTAGAGTCTCCAAATGATCCTTTGAGTGATCTATCATATTTTTTTTAATCAACTGTCAACTATATTTTTCAACCCACAGAAACTCAGAAATCTTCCAAGATTGAAAACAAATTGTGTCTTGAAATTAAAACATCTCTTTGTTTGCAACTGATGTTGGATAAAATTGATTTCTATCTTACAAAACTCTTAAAATTTTGAAAATTCAACAGAGCAATGACATTTGAGCTGAGAAACTGCACACCTTCACAATGAATGAAGTGCCATGCATGTCATGAGGCACTAATGTTATCTCTGTTCAAAGGGGATAAAAATTCAAAAATGAATTCAAAATACAGCAAAAATGTGCTATACTTCTTCATGATGACTGAGTAACTGGAAATATTGGCGTCTACAAAACGTATATTTCATGTCAAAAGGTCATCATTTACCCCTTTGAGACTTAATAATGAATAAATCTTAAGTATCCAGGGACTATGGTGTGTAAAAAGCACTAGTACTTGAGTGAAAAAGATTTATATCATTTGATAGTCTGTTAAAAAGACAAAAATATGTGTTGATGGAGTTTTGTTTAGAAAAGAATCATTTTCATTCATCATCAAGTTGTTCTTTAAGATTATGTTTTATTTTCAAACCAATTGTATTTAGTCTAGAGGATATCTTTATTTCTTTAACGTTGAGAAATATGGTAGATGATAGTTGATTGTTAGATATAATATATCCCTCAAATCATCATTTCATTGACTCAAGTGTTTGAATGCTCATATCCTATTGGAAATTGTTTAAAACTTGAATTGTGGTGAATTTTTTGCAAAATATAACAAATGAATTTTTAAGTCTCTTAAACATCCTTGAAATGACTATTTCTCTCATTAGTTATCATTTTAAAGAAATCCCAAAATTCTCAAAAATTCTCACACAAAAATTCAAATTTTTCTTCAAAGGCCAGGTCGACACCATCCTATCTCGTGTCGACACATTCTAGGTCAGGTCGACACTATTTTCTTCCTGTGTCGACACTGTCCTCTTGCCAGAACCTTTTAAATCGTGGGTTTCGGATAAGCCTTGTTGTTCCTGCGGGGTATTGCACCACTGCAAACCCCTTTTAGGCATCAGGTCGACCCGACGATGCTCTTCTTCTCATTTCGGCAAGAAAACCTACGCTTTCTCCCTCAATCAAAACCCTTTCTCAATCATCTCTCCTCTCTTTCATCAACTCCCGATTCCACTCCATCCTTGCCACCATGGTGAGAAAGTTGGGTCCTCGCCGTGGAGCAAGATCTCAGGCGTCGTCCAGGCCAGTTCCGGCAGAGGATGATGCTCCTCAGTTCGAAAGGAGAACCAAAAGGAGGAATGACCCTGCACAGCAACCAGGGTCCTCCTCTGCACCTCAGCCAGCACCCAAAAGAGGTAGACCATCTTCTTCAGGCAGAGGTAGGGTTTCTAGAACAAAGATTCCGGGCTCCCCTTCTGGAGACTCTTCAGAGTCATCATCATCATCATCTTCAGAGTCTTCCAAGTCTCAAGACACCACCAGTGAAGCCAAGCTTATTCTAAAGCCCAGGATAGTGGATTTATCAGATATTCAGCTAGCAGACACATTTCCAGAAATTCAGACCTATTTCTCTTTTCAGTCTTGGTTGATATTCATTTCTGAGTTTCAAATTAGTTATCCAAGACTTGTTAGGGAATTTTACAAGAACCTGAAATGCACAGAGGATGGATATAAATCAAAGGTTAAGGGCATAGTTATTGACATGCCAACTGATACAGCTGCCTCTATTTTCAAAGTACCAGATGAAGGGGCAGATTATCATGAATTTGAATTTGATCTTCATGAAGCCTATTCCATCATGACAGGCCTTCCTGCTGATGCCTCTGATCCAAAACAAACCCATGTTACCAGATTCAACACAAATTCCTTTCCCCCTGTGTTGAGAGTCATCCACCACATTTTGACCACAATTATTACCCCTCAAGGTGGTGGAAGGGACAGGCTAACAGACATACAGAGGTTCATTCTTTATTGCATGGTAAAAGACATCAAAATCAACCTCCATGTAATAATGTATCAAATCATATCTGAAACAACCAGGAAAGACCTCAAGAGATCTCTTCCCTATGCTGCACATCTGACCTCAGTGTTCCAGCACTTTGGTGTGCCCTTGGAGAATGAGAAATCCCAGTCTATCCCTAAGTCCAACATCTATACCTTTAAGAATATTCAGAAATTTATGGGATTTAGACTGGAGGGTACTCAAGTTAGGAGAGGGCCAGTTGTGGTTGAGGCCCCTCAAGCTC
This sequence comes from Colocasia esculenta, assembly GCA_014218235.1. Classification (NCBI taxonomy): domain Eukaryota; kingdom Viridiplantae; phylum Streptophyta; class Magnoliopsida; order Alismatales; family Araceae; genus Colocasia; species Colocasia esculenta. The sequence continues at coordinate 28,742,169 of CM024764.1, forward strand.
AGGAGGAACAGCCTCAAAATCAAGGGGACCAGCCCCAAGTTCAAGAGGACCAGCCTCCAGCTGAAGGGGACCAGCCCCAAGGTCAGGAGGATCAGCCTCCTTTGAATGAGGAACAGCCTCAAGTCCCAACTGAAGGTGATATCCCAGTTCATGCCCCTCTCTCACCTCAGTTTCAACCCTCATTCATACACTCTGAATCTCCACAACCCACATTTCAACCATCCACATCCTCTGGTGGACCTTCTGTTCCACCAGAGTTGTTCTCCTTCTTAAATGAAAATTTGAAACCTTGAACTCCTCCATTCAAACCATGTCAGAAACCTTTGAGTTGAGGATTCAACGGTTGGAGAACACTGTATCTGCCAAATTCATAGAACAAAAAGCTGCCTCAGACTATGCAGCTCAAAGATTCAACAGACTGATTGGTACCATGGCAGATGCCTCATTACAGCTTAAGGAGCACCAGCAAAAGTTAGAGATAGTACTTCAGGGAATTTTGGCAAATTCCCAAGCTGATGTCTTTAACACCAACCAGACATTACATGAGATCACCAGCACTAGACTATCTTTTGCTCATTTTGTGGATGACTTGGAGAGCATGAGGAACTTCAATGCACACATTGACACACAGCTATCTGATTTGACAAAAGAATTCAAGATATTGCAAAGGCCTGGTTGGTCAGCTGGATCTTCTTCCTCTTCACAACCCATTGCAGCTGATCTAGCAAGAATTCAAGCTACCTTGATAGAGAATTCAGATAGAATGGAACACTTCTTGCACACCAAACTCACAACCATTCAAGATCAAATCAAGTCCAGCTTGACTTTTATGGAGAAAAGAATGTCTGACATTGAGACCATCTTACTTCCCCTTCCTCCTCCTCCTCCATCTTCTACTTAATGTAATTTTTCTTTTGATGATGTCAAAGGGGAGAAGAAAGAAAGAAAGAGAAATGTTCTTTTGTAATCTTTCTGGATGATTGTAATGGGTCTCTTGAATGAAATGAAATGCATTTTGCTTAGCTTGAATGATTTTCTCAATTGTGACTTCAATGTGATTGAAAATTTTTATGTGAATGTGAATGAATGAATGCTTGTCAAGTTGCTTGACCTTCTTTATGCACTAACTTACTTCAAGTTACTTTGTACTTCTTTAGTACAACCATCAATTGTGAATGAGCCATATTTAAAGGTCTTTAACAAGCATGAACATGAACAAAAATAAGGACATTGAATAACAAAAATTGCTTAAAATCACATCTCATCAAAACCTCATTGACATATGGATTTAATGTTGCCATCATCAAAAAGGGGGAGATTGTTGGGTTGAGTGTAATTTCATATCATTTTCCCTCCTATTTTGATGATGACAAATGTGATTTGAATGCAAATTATTTGAAACATGATAAATACATTTCACCTGAAATTTATATTAAAAAAATGTCTCAAAGCACACTTATCATTTGCACTCATAATAAAACATTTTACTAATGATATATGTGTTTAATTTTCAGGTACAAACACTTTTTGCAAAAGAAGTGTCGACACACTCCACAATGGTGTCGACACAAAAACCCAAATTCAAAGGCAAAAAGATGAACAAATGTTGAGACTGTGTCGACACATATCAAAGAGTGTGTCGACACGAGTTGCAGATTCCGGAAATCAGACTACTCAGGTCGACGCACTCTCAGGGCAGGTCGACACTGGATCCTGTTCGCAGAACAGCAGTTTTCAGAATTGGGGATAGCAGGTCGACGCAACACCAGAGCAGGTCGACACTGGATCCTGCTCCCAGAACAGCTGTTTTCAGAACCGGGATAGCAGGTCGACACAATACCAAAGCAGGTCGACACTGGATCAGTTCCCAGAACAGCCTGTTTCAAGATTTGGGACAGTGTGTTGACACCACCACCAGGGCAGGTCGACACACTACGGAAAGTTTGCAACTTAAATTGGATGTTTGCCACGTGTCAGCCTAGGGCGATGGGGTATCAACCTAGGATCGTGTGCCCTTGTACCTAAAGGGTATCTTTGGAATCTTTGGGTATAAAAGGCCCCCAATTGGCCGTCCATCATGAGAAGACCCCAACGAACTCTCCAAGCCTCCAGAAAAGTTCCCTTTGGCGGCGAGAAGAGCTCATCTCCCTCCTTGCTCTCCTGGTGCCTTCTGAAGACCAATTCTCATCAATTCGATTGAGAGAATTGGAGTTTGATCTCTGAAGAAGCAATTGAAGCGCCTCAAGGAAGCAGATCAAGTAGGAGCATCTGTTGGAGAAGACTTCAAGGAAGATCCCCAACTTCAATAGTGCAGAGCATCGGCTGGGACTTCAAGGATTCAAGCCTCTTCCCAATCTGAGCTTCTACAAGGGAGTACACTGAAGAACAAAGCCTTTTAACACTATTCTCAATGTACTTTTTGTTCTTCTGAGACTTCTTGAGATTGTGCAAGTGCTTCTGCATAACTCTCATGAATGTTCTCATGTCTGACATGATCTGCTGCTAGAAGATCCATGTCGTGTGTTGGTGTCTAGCATTGTTATTTGTGAGCCGTCGTGCTCAGTTTGAGTTGTCTAACTCAAGTGTTGTTGAGCAGTCTTGCTCAGGGATCTAGAGTAGTTTGCTCTAGAGGTGTGTGAGTTGTAAACTCAAGTGTTGGAGTTGTCTGGCTCCAGTGGGTGTGTAACCCAGGTTGTTTAGTGAATCCTCACTGGGTGTGAGGGGTGGATGTAGGAATCACATGGGTGATTTCCGAACCACCTAAAAATCTCTGTGCACTTGTCTATTTGTGGTTTGATTTTATCATCCGTTAGATGCTTGCATAGGATCGATCAAGATTCACTTAATCAACTGTTTTTACATCTATTTTATCAACTCACTTAACATTTCATCAGATCTGTGTTTTTCACTGATTAAAATTGCCTCTGATTCTAAAAGTATTTTAAATTGCTTAAGCTTCCGCAGAAAGTGGCATAGATCTATTCATCCCCCCCTTCTAGATCTTATCCACACCTTTTCCTCGATCCTTCATGTTGCTGACTGTTGGTATCTGTCGACAGGGGCTTGATGGCTGTCGACAGGTACTCTGTCTTCTGACTTTTTCTTGATCTTTCATACTTATTTTGGCACATGTCTTGCATAGTGTATCTCTTACATTAGTGAACATAGTTAGTGAGATATTATGAGCATATAAGGTCAAGCATTGTACCAAGTCATTTATCTCATGCTTTAAAATTTGTTCACATGTTTATCATCAAAAACATGTTGTATTTATTATTTAGTATGTGAACCCAACATTCTCCCCCTTTTTGATGATGACAAAATTAATCAATTCAGTAAGTGCACAATTGAGTTTTCTCCCACTTTTGACAACATCCAAAAGCATACACCATATATTAGACAAGGAACAAGGATTGGCATTGATATTTCATAAGTCATACATAGTACATGACAAGGTAATGGGGAAAAATAGAGAAGTGAAATACATTGAGTTGAACTAAATACAGGACTTGACGCTATCCTAGACACCTAAGCTAACTACGCATCATCATCAGCTGGCGGTGTAGGAGCCCGATGCACAGTAGCAAAGCTATCCAAGCGGGTGTCAAGTGTGTCCATTCTGGCATTATGTCTTTCAAAGCCTGTTGCCATTTGGATCTGGAGCTGAGCAAGTAATTCCCTAATTGAGGGCTCAGCATCATCAGCAGCATCATCTCTTGGAGCATCTAGTGGCTCAGATTGGGAGTCTTCATCTTCTTGAGCATCTTCTTCATCTTCATCTTCTTCATCATCACCATCATCAGCAGCTACCCCTTTACCTTTGAGATCTCTTGTTACAATGCCATCTACCATCTTGTAGCCCATCCTATGTGCAGCAGTGAGGTCATAGGAGCTACGGGATTTGAGAACGATCATCTCCTCCTTTGGAATTTGAATTCCAATGAAGAGGAAGACAGAAGTGAGTTGTCATGCATATGGCATAGATCTCTTGGCACTGCGAACACATATGCGAAAGATAGAGACCATAAGAGCAGGTAAGTTGATTGGTTCAGCATTGAGGAATTGGTGAAGCAGAGACTTGTGAAGGGAGGTCACAAGTTCTCGGCTACCATCCTTGGGAACTATGAGAGTGGTGAAGATGTGATGGATGAGACGATGAAGAGGAGGGAAGGAGTTGGCATTTAGTTGCCTACGATCAGTAGGATCGTAAGGCTGTAAAGTAATGAGCGTATGATACTCCTCTGGAGTTGGATGATGGGTCATTATGTCCACTCCAGTATTTGGGATTTGCAGGGCGGTGGATAGGAGATTAGGAGTAATAGAAAATGGAGTATCCTTCACCTTGGTATACAACTTTCCACTGCTTGATAGTCGGAGGTTTGTGTAGAAATCGGTCACGGCGGTTGTTGAGTACCGCATGTGATCGTAGCAAAAGGGTGCCCGACCTTGGACATCAAAGAGAGGATGTAGTTCTGGAAACATATCCTCCAAGGAAAGGAAGTCAATGTAGCGGGGCTGCACAACTTTGGTGAAGGTACCATGGACACCGAGAAGACTCAGAGAAGGCGGAATGATGAGCTCCGACAAACGATCCTCCCGGTGCTTCGTCCGATGCTCGGTGGTGGCCCGGAGACCGAAGAGGGACGAGGGGAGAGTTCTTCCGGTGGAGCCCTGGAGAAAGAGGGGGAGGAAGGAGACACAGGAAAGGGAAGACGAAAGGGAGAGGAGAAGTTTTCCGGTGAGAGGAGGGAAGGGGAAGGGTTTTGGGAAGAGGTAGAGGGTGGAAGGGGTTGTGGGAACCTTTTAAAGAAGGATTGAATTGGTGGGTCCCACAAAATCCGGCCTTAAACCCTTGCCCGTTGGGCTTCCAATCGAAGTCTGGCCGCCGGTTGTCGACAGGGACCCTAATGCCTGTCGACAGGGACATGCAGTGAATGGCTAGTTTGCTGTTTTGGTGGATTTTATGAATTGGAACTTTGGAGCAGTGGTTCCTTAGTGTTTATTTAAGGTGTATACGAGGTGAACACATATTTTACCCAACCATATTCAAAAATATAAAAAGCCAATTCAATCTCCTCAATGGTTTTAACATAATACCCAAGGAATTGTAAGTTAGAGCATTAAGAAAACACCTACTAAAATGAAGAACAATGCACTCTCACCCTTCGTTGTATAAATACAGTGTAAGACAACATAATCTTCAATTTTTTGATAGACAAATGATCTATGAACCGAATATCTATATGTCAAGACAATCATAAAACTAATGACCCTGGGATTTATTACTCAGTGGAGTCTTCACACTATTTCATTTGACTTTTATTTGCAATTCAGAAATGCAATGGGAAAAAGTGGTACTTAAGAGGACTTCACACCTTTTGACGTGAGAATAGACATTACAAGTGCCCATACCCCCAGTTACTCAGTGGAAGTGTCTAGCATACCGTTGTACAGAGTTGATAAGTATGCCTTTTGACGCGAGGGCAGACATTTGTGATGCCCATCACCCCGGTTACTCAGCAAAACACAACATTGCTCTATATTTATCCCAATGTGTAGTTTTTTTTTGTTGTTGTTGTTTTAATTTCTTAATTGAATGTTATTTTTCAGAAATAGGTAGCTGTTCTCCAAGTATTGCTTTAAAAGCTCAAGATCATGTAGGTTATATGATTAGCTATCAATATAAGACATACAGTTCCATGACCAACAAGCAGATCAAGTAAATTGAGAATTATTGTTGCCTACAAAGAAATTATTCAGAGGAGTGAGGTGTATATCCTTGAGAGTTGTAAAAAGTTTCCAAAATGATAGAACCTAAACCCAGACATGAGTAGTATGTGAAAATCATAGTGGTATAAAGAATAGCTTTAAATAACATTTGTACATGGTGTGGTCAAACATGTATTAACACCTTATAAACACCTTAGTTATCAAACATGAAGCTGCTCACTGAATGTGTGAAGAAAGTGGCTTGAAGTTCCAACTTTTAGTGTGTCTGTCGACAGGGAGAATTGGTCTGTCAACAGGATTACACAGAAAGAAGATGTAGGGTTCTGGTAGGCAGAGACTGTACATATCTGTCGACAGAGGAAAGTGGACCTGTCGACAGATGTAGACAGTGTGCAGAATGAGTGTTCTGTGTGGCCTGCTCTGTCGACAGGATGCTTGTTGACTGTCGACAGAAACCTGTTTAGAGCCAGTATAAGGTCAGAATGATGGAATGGGCAAAGCATGTGAGGGAATTGTAGAAGCACAAAAGTTGAGTGATTTCTTTCACAATGACATCCATCTAACCTCAATTTGCTCCCCCATAGTGTGTGCTATTGTGTACACATGCATTCAAGTACAACAGGACACATTTGCACAATTTGACCAAGCAACTAAAAAACACCAAAGCAAGTATGAAGTGATTTCATGAAGATGTTCAATTTTTTTTTGACAGGAAATAGTGAGTGGGCAAAATATAAAGAAACTGAATCCTCATAGAAAGTCAGCGAACCTTCTATGCAACTTAACTATGGATACTTGGCGGAGAATGTTTTCTCACGCATAATGAATGTTTCCAAACAAGCATGACTGTTTTTTCCACAAATCACCATTTGATATACCTCATAGTTAGTTCACACAAGGAACATATACTTAATATTTGGGTTAAGTTTCATTGTAATTTGCACAAACCCAATTCTCGTCTCAGTGTTGTGAATCTATCTTCAGCTAGAGGCTTGGTAAAGATGTCAGCCAATTGTTTTTCAGTAGGTATGAAACTTATCTCCAATGTTTTATTGGCTACTTCATCTCTCAAGAAATGATGACGAATTTCTATGTGTTTTGTCCTAGAATGTTGAATGGGATTCTTTGATAGATTGATTGCACTAGTGTTGTCGCATAGGATAGGTGTGCATCCAATGTCAATGATGTAGTCACACAACTGACTTTTTATTCACAACACTTGTGCCGTACAGCAACCTGCAGCAACATATTCTGCCTCTGTAGTGGAGAGTGCAACCGAGTGTTGCTTCTTAGATGCCCACGAAACCATGCAACCACCAAGAATTTGGCAATAGCCACTAGTGCTTTTCCTGTCAATTTTACATTCAGCATAGTCAGCATTAGAATATGAAACCAAGTTAAAGCTGTTGGGTTTTTCATATATCATGTTTTTGATGATCACATTAACACCCTTGAACATTGATTTAATGCAAAATTGATGTGCTAACTAACATGAAAAACACCATGAAAGTGATTGAGTTAAACATTGCTAAATCATACAATGTATATCACTAACAATGTATTTGCATGTAGGTGCACAAGCATGAAACATGGAGCATTGAAGAGGCATTGAAGAAATGAGCAAAAAGCACAAAATCTGTCAAAGAGGTGTATCTGTCGACAGATGCAATGTACCTGTCGACAGATTCACACAGTCATTCCAAGACAGAACTCAGGTTTGCATCTCTGAGTGTATCTGTCGACAGATGAAATGTACCTGTCGACAGATACACACATACAACCCAGGACAGAGCTCAGGTTTTCTATTCCTGAGTGCATCTGTCGACAGATGCAAACTGCCTGTCGACAGATACACTCAGAAACTCATTTTCCTGAAACCCAGTTCTCAGCCTGAGTCTGCCTGTCGACAGATGCAAGTGCACCTGTCGACAGCCGACGGAAACTTCAGATTTTGGGTTTCCAAATCCGGCCCCAATTGGGTGTTTCCTTCCTCCACGACCCCACCTTTACCTAACACTATATAAGCATCCTTTTGGAGCCAAATTCGCAGAGAGCAGCCTCCCATCCAAGAGCCTCCAAGGGACCAAGAAGAAAAGCCCCAAATTGCTGCTCTGCTTCAACCTTCCGCCCAGATCGTCGTGGAATCACCATCTATGCGGAGCTGAAGCCGGATCGTCGCCAATTCAACCTTCTACATCGATCAATCTTCATCCAATCGAAGTTTGAAGAGCGTTTGGACGATCCACGAGAAGAATTCCAACCGGATTTGTTCCCTAATTCCTAATTCTTCTCCATCTCATAATTTCCATTCAATCGTGTGTGTGTGTTTGTGTTTCGAGCATCCCTTGTGCTTGATTCACGAATTTGTGGTTGTTCTGATCGTGTTTCATCAGACAACGTGTGTGTGGTTGAGTTGTTGTGTTGAACTCGCTCATAAGCAGTCGTTTCTGCGTGTGTGTGGACGGTGGATGTAGGATACACGAGTTGTGTACTCCGAACCACCTTAAATCATCGTGTTCTGTGGTTTGTTCGCGTTTTGCGATAGATGATTGGTAGGCACGGTGTTCATACGCACGTTTGATTCCCTGTTCTCATTTAGATCAACTCAAGCGGTCTCATACTTAATCGAATTCTAATCAAATTTCATTAAGATCGCTGTAGCATTGAAAAGGAGCCATCAATAGTTTAAAATTGCCGTAATCTATTCAACCCCCCCCCTTCTAGATTACCGTATTGTGTATTTCCGCATAACTCTTCAATTGGTATCAGAGCGGGTTTCTCCGATTTATTGTTGTTCGTCATTTGATCTAGCGATCAGGAGATTTTCGATCTTATGGATTCTAGCAAAGGGTATATGGCCGAGGGACATTCAGTAACCAGGCCACCCTATTTTGATGGCACTGACTATCCTTATTGGAAAAACCGTATGCAGGTATTTTTGAGAGCTCAAAATTACGAGCTGTGGAAGATAGTCAGCAAGGGACCATACGTGTTGCCCGAGGACGAAGACACCTGGACGAAAGACCAAATAGCTAAAGGAACTCTCAACTGGAGCGCACTAAACATGATGCAATGTGTGGTGCATCCAAAGGAGTTCTCAAGAGTCTCCACATGCTCAACAGCAAAAGAGATGTGGGACAAGCTTGAACTCATTTACGAAGGTACGTCCGAGGTAAGGGAAACTAAAGTTAGCATGTTAGTGTCTGAATATGAAATGTTCAAGATGAAAACTGATGAAACCGTATCAGACATGTTTGCAAGATTCATGCTAATAGTTAACGGGCTAAAAGGTCTTAAGAAGGAATACTCTGAAAGTGACTTAGTAAGAAAGATCCTTCGTTCTCTTACTTCATCTTGGAATACTAAGGCCACTGTCATTGAGGATTCCAAAGACCTTTCCAAAATGAAATTGGATGAACTAATTGGCTCTCTAATGACATATGAAATCAACATCAAAAGAAAAGAATTAGAAGAAAATCCTAGGAAGTCAATTGCTCTAAAAGCATCCAATAAAACATCAACAAGTTCCAAGAAATCCATTCAACAAGATAGTGATGAGCAAGAAACGTCTAGTGAGAGTGATGATGATGAAATGGCAATGCTCACTAGACAATTCAAGAAATTTCTCAAGTTCAAGAGGAGAGACACAGGTAACTCCAAACCCTTCTTAAGAAAAATTTTTCACAGAAATATGAGTCCACAAAAAATCTGACATTGTTTGTTATGAATGCAAGAAACAGGGGCATATGAGAGGAGAATGCCCGGAACTCAAGAAGAAGCTGAAGAAAGAAAAATTCACCTCCAAGAAGGCCAAAGCAATGTTGGCCACCTGGAGTGATGAAGATGAAGATGCACAAGAAACATCTGATGATGAAGAAGTGAAATGCTTGATGGCCAGGAGTGATGACTCCAGCGAGGTAAATTTCTCATTTGATGATTTCACTGCAAGTGAATGGGAGGAAGCATACACTACTTTATTTGAAAAATTTCGTGAATATAGATCTGAGAATAGAGCATTAAAAAAGAAATGCAACTCCCTTGTGCATGATAGGAACAATGATGAACGAATTGCATTCCTGACAAAAGAATTAGAAATGATGAAAGTTGATGAAAAGACTCATAATGAAGAAATGGATTGCTTGAAAATGAAATTGCAAGAAATACAAAAAGAAAAAGACTGTTTAAGCCATTCCATTGAATTCCTTCAAGAAGAACAATTGGAAACCAAGAAAAAGTTGGAACAAACTGAAAAGGAATTGAAAGAAAAATCTGAGGACTTAATGAAATTTGTAAAAGGGAAGCAAAATCTAGATGCGGTTTTGGGCGCCAAAATACATGTAACCAACATGGATTAGGATATCAACCTGTCAAACAAAAGAAAATAGGAGAGTCATTGATAACTTCATTTGTTGATCCTAGCCCAAGCACAACCAAGCATGCTCCCACAAAGCATAATTCAAGAAAGTCTCAGACCAAGCCAATACTACACAAACAAAATGTTCCCAACAAACAAAAGAAAAAGCCACCTGTCGACAGATACAATGGTGCCTGTCGACAGACAAGAACAGTTTCAATGAATAAACAGTCTATCAAGCAACAGAAACTTGAAAAGAAAATTCCTTCATGCAATGTGTGTAAAAAGATTGGTCATGATGAAAAACAATGTTGGAATAATCCAAAGAAACAAAAAGTCAAACAAGTTTGGATTCCTAAACATCTACTTTGTTGCATGAATGAAATTTTGGGACCCAAAGTAATTTGGGTACCAAAACCTCTTGTCTGATTCACATTTGCAGGAATGCCTAGCAGCCCAACATCAAAACAAATGGTACTTGGATAGCGGCTGTTCGAGGCACATGACGGGCGACAAAGGTAAATTCTGTTTCCTAGTGGAGAAAGACGGAGGACAAGTCATTTTGGAGGTAATAACAAAGGCCAAATCATTGGCACAGGTAATGTTGGTAAGTGTACCTCCAATTCAATTGAAAATGTATTGTTGGTTGATGGCCTTAATCACAATTTGCTTAGCATAAGTCAATTATGTGATAGAGGTCACAACGTCATTTTTGAATCAAATTCATGTCAAATTGTTGATAAAGAAACAGGAAGTGTGAAATTTTTTGGAAAAAGAGTGAATAACATTTACTTAGTTGACTTAGATGATCCAGAGAATGACAACTTATGTCTTGTTGCAAACAGACAGGATGAATTGACCTTGTGGCATCGTAGGCTTGGCCATGCGAGCTACAACGTGCTGCACAAGATCATGAAGCTCAAATTGGTAAGTGGAATTCCTGACATTTCTTTTAGCAACAATGAAAGTTTTTGTGATGCATGTGCACAGGGAAAACAGACCCAGAAGTCTTTCAAATCTAAAGCACCGGTAAGCACATCTAAACCATTTGAACTGTTGCACATGGACCTTTTTGGACCAACTAGAACTCTAAGTCTCAATGGCAAACGTTTTGGTTTTGTCATTGTAGATGATTTTTCTAGGTTCACATGGGTCAAATTCTTGGCACACAAAAGTGAAACACTTTCAATCTTCCAAGAATTCTTTAACAAGATTGAGCATGGCAATGTGAATAAAATATGCTCAATCCGCACCGATCACGGGGGAGAATTTGATAACAATGCATTTTCTGATTTTTGCAGGCACCAAGGGATTGAACATCTGTTCTCTTCCCCAAGGACTCTAGAACAAAATGGAGTAGTGGAGAGGAAAAATAGAACATTGGTGGAAATGGCTCGCACTCTTCTGGTTGAAGGCCAACTCTCCAAAAGATTTTGGGCAGAAGCAGTGAACACTTCGTGCTACATTCTAAACAGAGCCATGGTAAGACGTGTGATAAAGAAAACCCCCTACTAGTTGTTGAAAGGTAAGAAACCCAACCTTGGGTACTTCCGAGTTTTTGGCTCAAAGGTATTTATTCATAACAATGATAAATCTGATTTAGATAAATTTGAAGCCAAAAGTGATCAAGGTGTTTTTCTAGGTTACTCAGAACACTCTAGGGCATATAGGGTGTTTAACAATAAAACACGCACTGTGGAAGAAACTCCACATGTCATCTTTGATGAGACTTATGCCAAATCTAACTTTTTGAATATTAACAGAACTGAAAAAGAGGATGAAGGAACATCACTTAAGGATCTTCAAGTCAAAGCAAAAGACAAATCTGAAGAAGATTCCAAGACCAAAGGTGGATATCTTCATAGGGACTACGATGAAGATGATGAAATAGCATTCAGAAAACCAGATGAAACACTTGAAGAGAATCCACCAGAAAGTGAATCTCCTGAAGATCGACACTCACAAGATCAAATTCCTCAAGGACAAGATACTCCCGGCCCTTCAACAATCACAAATGTGAGGTGAAACAACATAAAGACGGATTCTTCATAAATCAAGAAAAGTATGTCAAAGAGCTTCTCAAACGATTTCAATTTGAGCAAGCTAAACCGGCCTCCACCCCAATGAGCACAAGCATCAAATTGGAAAATGATGAGAAAGGTAAACCGGTAGATGCAAAGCACTTCCGAGGTATGATTGGCTCACTCCTTTATCTTACTGCAAGTAGACCGGATATTCAATTCAGTGTTTGCCTTTGTGCTAGATATCAATCTAGTCCAAAGGAAAGCCATTAATTGCAGTCAAGAGAATTTTCCGATATCTCTCAGGCACATGCAATTTGGGTTCTGGTACCCAGCAGGCAGTAGCTTTGATTTGATTTCATATTCTGATGCTGACTATGCTGGATGTAAATTGATAGAAAAAGCACTAGTGGATATTGCCATTCCTTGGCGGTTGCATGGTTTCGTGGGCATCCAAGAAACAACACTCGGTTGCTCTCTCCACTGCAGAGGCAGAATATGTCGCTGCAGGAAGTTGTGCAACTCAAGTGTTGTGGATCAAAAGTCAGTTAGCTGACTATAATGTTCAAATTGGATGCACACCTATCCTATGTGACAACACAAGTGCTATCAACCTTTCAAAAAACCCTGTCCAACACTCTCGGACTAAACACATAGAAATCCGTCATCATTTCTTGAAAGATGAAGTTGCCAATAAAACCTTGGAACTTATTTTCATTCCACAGAAAAACAATTGGCTGATATTTTCACCAAACCCTTGTCTGAAGATAGATTCACTTCCTTAAGAAGAGAATTGGGTTTGTGTAAAATGCAATGAAACTGGCTATCCATATTGGAGTACATGCTCTTTATGTGTAAATGACTATGTGGTATATCAAATGGTGAACTGTGGAAGAACAAGTTCGGCTTGTTTGGAAACTATCATCATGCGTGAGAAATATTCTCCGCCAAGTATCAATAGTCTCATTCCATATAAAGGCCCTGTACTTCACATAGGATTTTTAGTTTCCTTACATTTTATCATATTAACTCCATGAGACAATGTTTTTTCTGTGACCATGTGCTTGTGTATGACCTTCCTTTCATGAACATGTTTGTCTTGTATCAAGTGCTTGTGTGAATCCTTGCTTAGATGTTGTGTCAACACGTGCACACACTATGGGGGAGTAAGTTAAGGATTGTTGAGTATTTTTCTTGAGGAACCTCTTCCAATATCTACTTGTGGAATTCTCACTTCCTTGAACTCAATGAGCAATCAATCTGAAACCAGAAAAATCCACTCTGTTCATATCTGTCAACAGACACATTCCATCTGTCGACAGATACACTCAGTCTTGTTCTGGCAAAAACCTCAATTCCTCAGTCTGTGTGCATCTGTCGACAGACAGACTTATTCTGTCGACAGATACACCCATTCTTCTTTATTGTTCAACTCCCTCTTCATACTTTTCAAGAAAAGTGTTCCTTACTTGATTTAAAGGTAAACCATGGTTGGTTGTGTGCAATATAACCTTTTCATATCCACTTCATGTCAAAGTCGTGAACCAAGTCTAAATGTTCTTTGATGCAATACTTGATCGAGGTCTTTTTAGATCATTTTGAACACAATGAGCAAACCAAATGATTTTAAACATCTCTGTTGAATAACTCCCTTGTCGTTAAACATGAATCCAAAATGATTTGAAAAATCAGAAAGCTCTTGAATTTAATGTTCTACATTACAACTTGCCTAAAGAAATCTCATGTACTTGACAAAAATAATAAAAAAAGGGAGAAAAGCTACCTATTTCTTCGGTTCAATCAAATTTATATCTCTTTATGGGATGGAGGTAGAGCAATGATGAAAATGACTAAGTAACCGGGGACATGGGCATCACAAATGTCGGTCTTCGCGTCAAAAGGTTATTTCATTATCTCTATACAATGGCTTGACGGACACTCACATTGAGTAACTGGGGGTATTGGCATCACAAATGTCTACCTTCACATGAAAAAGTGAAAGTGCTCCTCATTGCCACTCTTTTCCATCTTCGTGTTTAAAGATTCAAAAATCATACCAGAAATAGAGTGAAGCCTCCGAAAATTTTTATGTCAAGTCCAATGTGTTTCTTCGGTAAGACGTTCTTGTGGCCATTTAATTCAATTGTCATCTGACTATCATCTCTATTAAGATGCATGTTTTTCTTCAACGGCCTTAATCAAAAGAGTTATTTAATTTTCACTGGCTTTTGTCAAATGTGTTCCTCATGATCTAATTAAAGAACTTATCGTTTCTAATTCAAAATCATTTTAGATTTGTGTCATGTCTTCATCTTAATGGATATAAATTTTGTCTTGCACATACACCCATTTTGCCTTAAAACAACAAATGAACACTTGTCCCTTTGAAAAATTTTGACAAAAATCAAGTTTCACCAAAAAGGAGCTATCTGTCGACAGATAGACTGTCATCTGTCGACAGACGATGGCGCAGATCCGTTTTTGAACCAAACCCTCGCGCCGGTTCACATCCGTTTCATGGGGCCTCTCTTTAAAACCCTCTAAACCCATTCTAAGGCCACCCACGACCCATTCTCACCCTTCCTCTCTTGTTCCCTCCTCCTCCTCTCCAAATCCCATATCTTTCCCCTTTAGGGCTCCGTCTCCGACGATTCTGTCCTCGTCTGGGATCCCTCCTCTCTCTCCTTCACACCATTCTCCCTCTTCCTGCGATGGCACCCAAATCGAAGCTTCTCGCTCGCCGTCGTCGCGCTCCGATGGACGCCGGAGAAAGCTCCAGGGCTCCTTCTGAACGCCGCAGCAAGCATCGTGAGGATCGGTTGCCGGAACTCATCGTTCCTCAAGGTCTCCGTCTTATCCGACCCAACGGCACCTTCAAGAAGATTGTCCAATCCCGGTATGTGCACTTCGAGTCCTTAGCACCGATGTTCCCCTCACTCCTACCTTATTTTGACACTCAAGGGTGGACATCCTTCTTATACTCCCACTTGCAATACTCTCCAATGCCGTATCCGAGTTCTACAATAACTTAGGGCTTTCCGATCAGGGAGATATCTACTCTTCAGTGAAAGGCACTCGTTTTCGCCTCACCGCAAATCTTCTCTCCACAGCCCTTGAAATTCCAAACTCAGGAGTTGAAATCTTCAACTACAATCCCTCTGCTTCTGAGTACTATGAGCTTCTCACGTTGGAACCTTATGACATTACCAAGGAGATTGCTCGTCTCAACGCCAACTCCTTTCCTCCCTTGATCCGGATGATCCATCACATCTTCACTACCTTGATCGTCCCGAAGGATGGAAGTCGAGAGTTAGTCACCGAGGTCCATAAATCCCTATTCATTTTTTCCTCAAGTGTCAAGAAATCAATCTTCCTGAACTCATGATAAGCCTCATCCGTCGGTGTTTCTCTAACACCAAAAGATCAATGCCATATGCTTGCCCCATCACTTCTCTTCTTATTTTCCTTGGCATTCCTATCCCTCCAAGTGAGCTCATCTCACTAAAATCCCGAAGTGCCTTTGACCTCACTGCCGCCAACCGCATGGGCTACAAGATTGTAGACGGTGTCGTCACAAGGACTCTCAAGGGAAAGGAACCACAAGGAGCTGAAGTGTCAACTGGTGAAGAAGACAATGAAGATGATGAAGCAAATGAAGGCAGTGATGAAGACCCTCAGGATGAGCAAATGCCTGACCAAGCTCAAGAGTTTGATGATGTACCTGTGCCTCCACAACAATCCATTCGTGATTACTTGGCACAAATCCATCAAGAAATGATCTCAGGATTTGCTCACATGACGTCAAGATTTGATCAAGTAGACGCTCGCCTCGACACTTTAGATGACCGTCTTGACCACCTCTACTCCGAGAGAGATGATCCCGTCACCCTCCTCCTGCTGGACATGACGATGAATAGAGGGTCTCAGGGTCATTAGAGGTCACTAAGAGTCTTAGATGGGAATTAGTCTCACTTGTCTTATCATCTTTGCTTGTTCATGTTATTTCCCTTTCTTTTTATTGAGTCATGTAATGATTATCAAATGTACTGTGAACTTTCAATGATCAATCAATGAAAACTCAGTTCATGTTTATTTGTCTCTAAATGTGCATGACTTGACCTTTTGCATGTTGTCAAAAAGGGGGAGAACATCAATATATGCATCAATTGAATGTTTTTGTCATCATCAAAAAGGGGGAGATTGTTGGGTTTTTCATATATCATGTTTTTGATGATCACATTAACACCCTTGAACATTGATTTAATGCAAAATTGATGTGCTAACTAACATGAAAAACACCATGAAAGTGATTGAGTTAAACATTGCTAAATCATACAATGTATATCACTAACAATGTATTTGCATGTAGGTGCACAAGCATGAAACATGGAGCATTGAAGAGGCATTGAAGAAATGAGCAAAAAGCACAAATATCTGTCAAAGAGGTGTATCTGTCGACAGATGCAATGTACCTGTCGACAGATTCACACAGTCATTCCAAGACAGAACTCAGGTTTGCATCTCTGAGTGTATCTGTCGACAGATGAAATGTACCTGTCGACAGATACACACATACAACCCAGGACAGAGCTCAGGTTTTCTATTCCTGAGTGCATCTGTCGACAGATGCAAACTGCCTGTCGACAGATACACTCAGAAACTCATTTTCCTGAAACCCAGTTCTCAGCCTGAGTCTGCCTGTCGACAGATGCAAGTGCACCTGTCGACAGCCGACGGAAACTTCAGATTTTGGGTTTCCAAATCCGGCCCCAATTGGGTGTTTCCTTCCTCCACGACCCCCACCTTTACCTAACACTATATAAGCATCCTTTTGGAGCCAAATTCGCAGAGAGCAGCCTCCCATCCAAGAGCCTCCAAGGGACCAAGAAGAAAAGCCCCAAATTGCTGCTCTGCTTCAACTTCCGCCCAGATCGTCGTGGAATCACCATCTATGCGGAGCTGAAGCCGGATCGTCGCCAATTCAACCTTCTACATCGATCAATCTTCATCCAATCGAAGTTTGAAGAGCGTTTGGACGATCCACGAGAAGAATTCCAACCGGATTTGTTCCCTAATTCCTAATTCTTCTCCATCTCATAATTTCCATTCAATCGTGTGTGTGTGTGTTTGTGTTTCGAGCATCCCTTGTGCTTGATTCACGAAATTGTGGTTGTTCTGATCGTGTTTCATCAGACAACGTGTGTGTGGTTGAGTTGTTGTGTTGAACTCGCTCATAAGCAGTCGTTTCTGCGTGTGTGTGTGGACGGTGGATGTAGGATACACGAGTTGTGTACTCCGAACCACCTTAAATCATCGTGTTCTGTGGTTTGTTCGCGTTTTGCGATAGATGATTGGTAGGCACGGTGTTCATACGCACGTTTGATTCCCTGTTCTCATTTAGATCAACTCAAGCGGTCTCATACTTAATCAATTCTAATCAAATTTCATTAAGATCGCTGTAGCATTGAAAAGGAGCCATCAATAGTTTAAAATTGCCGTAATCTATTCAACCCCCCCCCCCTTCTAGATTACCGTATTGTGTATTTCCGCATAACTCTTCAAAAGCTACTACCTGCTGGATACCAAAGACCCAAGTCATGCGTAGCTGAGAGATATTTGAATATTCTCTTAACTGCAATTAAATGGCTTTCCTTTGGACTAGATTGGTATCTAGCACAAAGACAAACACTGAATTGTATGTCCGGTCTACTTGCAGTAAGATAAAGGAGTGAGCCAATCATACCTCGAAATTGTTTGGCATCTACCGATTTATCTTTCTCATCACTTTCTAGGTTAATGCTTGTGCTCATGGGTGTTGAGGCATGCTTAGCTTGTTCAAACTGAAACTTTTTCAGTAGCTCTTTAACATATTTTTCTTGGTTGATGAAGAATCCGTCTTCAAATTGTTTGACCTGCAAACCAAGAAAAAATTGAAGCTCCCCCATAAGACTCATCTCAAATTCACTGTGCATATGTTTAGAGAATTCTTCACACAGTGAAGGATTAGTAGAACCAAATATAATGTCGTCCACATAGACTTGAACAACAATTATGTGATTGTGAACTTTCTTTGTAAAGAGAGTTTGGTCTACCTTACCTCTTGAGTAGTTTTTGCTTACCAGATAGGTGCTCAACCTGTCGTACCAAGCTCGGGGTGCCTGTTTCAAGCCATAAAGAGCTTTGTGCAATTTAAATACATGGTTTGGTTTATCATGATCCTCAAAGCTAGGTGGTTGAGAAACGTAGACTTCCTATTTTATGTAGCCATTCAAGAAAGCAGTTTTCACATCCATTTGAAATAGTTTGAACTTATTTGAACATGCATATGCTAACAAGATCCTAACTGCTTCTAGTCTATCTACAGGTGCAAAGGATTCTTCAAAGTCCACACCAAATTCCTGACTATATCCTTTTGCAACCAGTCTAGCCTTGTTTCTCACCACTTTACCCTCTTCATTTAGTTTATTCCTAAAGACCCATCTTGTCCCAATGACAGAAATTCCAGGGGTTCTAGGAACTAAACTCCAGACATTATTTTTTTGAAATTGCCCAAGCTCCTCATGCATAGCATCAATCCATGAGTTTTCTTTTAATGCTTCTTCAACATTTTTTGGTTCCACTTGAGATACAAAAGCTAAATGATCCTGTTCAACTATTTGATTAACCTGAGACCTAGTTTGAACTGAGTCATTTATGTCACCTATGACATTTTCAAGTGGATGAGCTTTAGAATACCTCACATTAGTAACGGTGGAAGGTCCGGGTTGATCTTGCATTTGAGGAGGTTGTTCTGGAGGAGGGGTGGCTGGAGGACTTTCAGCTTGAAGATGACCTTGTTGTTGTGGATCTTGTGCAGGCACTTCTTCTTCATTTCTGAGCAGATGTCCTTCATTTTCATCATCGTACCTGCGAAGATATCCACTTTTAGTCTTGACAGTTGTTTTATAGACTGCATTTGATTTTCTTTGAAGTTCTCCGAGTGTTGTATCTTCAGTTTCATCTGCAAACCTATAAAGATTAGTATTGTTAGGCTTGGTTTGAGATTCATCAAATACAACATGTGGAGTTTCTTCCACTTTTCTAGTTTTCAGATTGAACACCCTATATGCTCTAGAGTGTTCTGAGTATCCAAGAAAAATACCTTCATCGCTTTTGGCTTCAAACTTCTCCAAATCATTTTTATCATTGTTATGTATGAACACTTTTGAACCAAAAACTCTGAAATACCCAATGGTGGGTTTCTTACCTTTCAGTAGTTCGTAGGAAGTTTTCTTGAATACCGATCTTACCATGGCTCTGTTAAGAATGTAGCATGATGTGTTTACCGCTTCTGCCCAAAAGGTTCTTGCCAGTTGATTCTCGACCAGAAGCGTGCGAGCCATCTCCACCAAGGTTCTATTTTTCCTCTCCACGACTCCATTTTGTTCTGAAGTTCTTGGGGAGGAGAACAAGTGTTCTATTCCTTGGATCCTGCAAAAATCAGTGAAGGAGTTGTTGTCAAATTCTCCCCCGTGATCAGTGCGGATGAAGCATATTTTGTTGACATTTCCATGCTCAATTTTATTGAAAAATTCTTCAAAAACATTCAGTGCTTCATTCTTGTAAGCCAGAAATTTCACCCAAGTGAACTTAGAGAAATCGTCTACAATGACAAAACCATATCGTTTGCCATTGAGACTGAGTGTTCTCGTAGGTCCAAATAGGTCCATGTGCAACAGTTCATAAGCTTTAGAAGTACTCACCGGTTTTTGATTTGAAGGATTTCTGGGTCTATTTTCCCTGTGCACATGCATCACAGGATTTCATTCTATTTTCACATTAAGCATCATTCTTGTGCAATACATTATAGCTAGCATGACCGAGCCTACGATGCCACAATGTAAGCTCATCCTGTTTGTTTGCTACAAGACATAGATCATTATTTTCTGGATCATCTAAATCGACCATGTAGATGTTGTTTATTCTTTTTCCAGAAAACTTTAGGCTTCCTGTTTCCTTATCAAGAATTTGACATGAATTGGATTCAAAGACAATTTTATGACCCTTATCACACAATTGACTTATGCTAAGCAAGTTGTGATGAAGGCCATTTACAAGTAGAACATTGTCTATGGAGTTAGAGGCAAACTTACCAACCTTACCTGAGCCGATGATCTAGCCTTTGTTGTTACCTCAAAAAATCACTTGACCTCCGTCTTTTTCCACGAGCAAACTGAATTTTTCTTTATCGCCCGTCATGTGCCTCGAGCAGCCACTGTCCAGGTACCATTTATTTTGATTATGGGCTGCTAGGCATTCCTGCACATGTGGATCAGACAAGAGGTTTTGGTACCCAAATTACTTTGGGTACCGTTGTATCATTCATGCCAAACATTAAATGCTTAGGGATCCAAATTTGTTTATATTTCAATTTGTTTGGATTGTTCCAGCATTGTTTTTCAGTATGCCCGACCTTTTTGCAGATTTTGCATGATGGCTTGATGTTCTTGGGAGCATGCGTTAGCATTTTACCCTTTTGATGCCTTGTTAATTTTGGTTTGGGAGCATGTTTTTTGTCCAGTTTTGGGCTTGTTGCAAATTCCTTAGATTTACTAGGAACAAACTTGATCATTTTAGGTTCTTGTTTCTTACCCTTTGAAGGTTTTTTCTTATTCTTTGAAGGGGTTTGTTTACTTGAACTTGGGCTGGAATCAATGAAATCTGTTAGCAGATTTTTGCCAATTTTCTTTGGCTTTGCATTTTGAAACCCAATCCCATGTCTTGCAACAAACACTTTTGAACCTAGAATTGCATCCAGATTCTGTTTACTTTTCACAAAAGCCAGATAAATCTTTTGACTTACCTTTTATTTCCTTTTCAGCTTGTTCCAATCTTTCTTTTAGATTAGCATGCTCACTTTTAAGAGTCTCAAGAGAGTTCATTAGATCAACTCTTTCCTTTTGAACTTCTTGAAGCTTAAGTTTCATCCTGTCCAATTCATCACTGTGTGTTTGTTCATCAATCTTCATCATTTCAATTACCTTATTCAAAGATTCAATTTCTTCATTGTTGTTTGATTCATGAATAAGGGAATTGACTTTCTTTTTTAGTGCTTTATTTTCGGACTTGTATTCACAGACTTTTTCAAATAGAACAGTATAAGCTTCTTCCCATTCAGTAATAGAATATGTTTCAAATGAAGAGCTTACCTCGTTGGAGTTATCACTCCTTGCCATGAGACACTGAATCTCATCATCTCCTAAGGTAGCTTGACTGTCCTCGTCTTCATCTTCATCACTCCAAGTGGCGAACATTGCCTTGGCCTTCTTGAAGGTGAATTTGTCCTTCTTCAGCTTCTTTTTGAGCTCGGGGCACTCTCCTCTCATGTGCCCTTGCTTCTTGCACTCATAACAAACAATCTCAGACTTTTTGTTAGTATCGAATTTATTGGCAAAGTCTTTCTTTTGGAAAGGATTAGAGTTACCTGTACCTCTCCTCTTGTATTTCAGGAATTTTTTGAATTGTCTAGTGAGCATAGCCATCTCATCATTATCACTCTCACTAGACGATTCAGTCACATCACTTTCCTGAATTATCTCCTTTTTGGAAGCTAAAGAACTCTTCCTGGAAGCCTTCAAGGCAAGTGACTTCCTAGGATTTTCTTCAGTTTCCTTTCTTTTGACATTCAGTTCATAAATCATTAGAGAACCAATCAGTTCATCTACTTTCATTTTTGAGAGGTCTTTGGAATCCTCAATGACCGTCGCGTTCCATGAGGATGGAAGAGACCGAAGTATCTTCATCACCAAGTCACTTTCTGAGTATTCCTTTTTAAGACCTTTCAATCCATTTATTATTATCATGAATCTAGCAAACATGTCAGAGATGGTTTCACTATTATTCATTTTGAACATTTCATATTCTAAAACCAACATGCTTACCTTTCATTCTCTTACCTCAGACGTACCTTCATAGATTAGCTCAAGCTTGTCCCACATCTCCTTTGATGAGATGCATGTGGAGACTCTCGAGTATTCTTTCGGATGGACCGCGCACTACATCATATTGAGGGCACTCCAGTTGAGTGTCCCCTTGGCGATCTGGTCCTTGGTCCAGGTATCCTCGTCCTGAGGCAACTCGTATGCTCCTTTTCTGACTATTTTCCATAGTTCGAAATTTTGTGCTCGTAGAAACACCTGCATCCAATTTTTCCAATACGGATAGTCAGTTCCATCAAAGAAGGGTGGCCTGGTCACTGAGTGTCCCTCGGCCATATACCCCTTGTTAGATTCCATTTGACCGTGAATCTCCTGATCGTAAGATCAAACATATAAAGTAGTAATTCAGGAGAAACTCGGCTCTGATACCAATTGAAGGGTTGTGAAATTCCATATATGGTAATCTAGAAGGGGGGTTGAATAGATTACTACCGATTAAAAACGTTTATCACCTTCTTTTCTTCGAAACACAGATTATCAAAACAATGTTGAACTTTAAACTATGTGTGGATGTGTGTGACTTGATAATAGATGGATAACAGATTATCAAACGTGTGTGGAGATGCCGTGTCTATCAAACATCTAGCGTAAATTCGTGCAAACCACAAGACACGACGATTTACGTGGTTCGGAGTACACAACTTGTGTATCCTACATCCACGGGCCACACACACACGCAGAGCAATCTGCTTATGAGCTAGTTCACAAACTACAACTCACACACACGTGTTATCTGATGTGAAACCACGATCAGAACAACACCCACACACGTGTATCAAGCACAAGGGCTGCCTGAATCATAACACACACACAGAGATATGGAGAAATAGAAACAGAGAAGAGTTTAAGAGTTGAAGAACAAATCCAGTTGTAAACTCTTCTTGTGAGCATCTGACTGGGCTTCAAGCTTCGTCTTGAAGGTCACAACTTGATGGAGACACTTGAATCCACGACGTTCAGACTTCACCTTCCGCTGGAGAGACTTCTCTTCTTGGTTCTGGGCGGTAGGTTGAAGCAGAGCAGCAGAGCAAGACTTCTTGTGAGAACTCTTTAGGGTTTTTGCTTGGAGGCTGCTTGTATTCGTGGTTTGCTTCAAAAGGATGTTTATATAGTGGTGTTTACATATGGAGAGACATGGTACAAGGAAACACCAAGTTTGGTAACTTTCAAACTTCTCGTATATGAAGCTTTTGTACGTCTGTCGACAGTTCATACACCTGCTGTCGACAGGGATCAACAGTGTCCCAAGTTCCAGAAGTCTGGAAGTTCTGTCAAAGCTTTCACTATGTGCATCTGTCGACAGGTGCCTTGGTGCTGTCGACAAGCACATGCTTTCCAGAACACTGGTTTTCTGACTGTGTGCTTCTGTCGACAGGGAGCTTTGTTGCTGTCGACAGGTCTTGTTTTCCAGAACAGGTGTGTTGCTGACTGTTGGTATCTGTCGACAGGGGCTTGATGGATGTCGACAGGTACTCTATCTTCTGACTTTTTCTTGATCTTTCATACTTGTTGTTGGCACATATCTTGCATAGTGTATCTCCTACATTAGTGAACATAGTTAGTGAGATATTATGAGCATATAAGGTCAAGCATTGTACCAAGTTATTGTGACAAGTCATTTGTATGAAGATCTCATGCTTTAAACTCAATTCACATTGTTCACATTGTTTATCATCAAAAACATGTTGTATTTATTATTTAGTATGTGAACCCAACAGAACATGTTATACATTTTATACATATCATAATAATACTTAAACAACATGTTTTTGATGATTAATATCTCACATTTTAATGATAATATCTTGTACTAATGGCTTATGTGTTAAATTTTCAGAAATATCTAGATTTTGTCAGGCAGTGTCGACACTAGTCCAAGGCAGTGTCGACACTAGTCCCAGTCTCCAGAAGACCCAGTTGCCTGACTGGGATAGTGTGTGGACAAAGTCCCAGGTAGTGTCGACACTAGTCCCAGGCAGTGTCGACACTAGTCCCAGGCAGTGTCGACACAGTCCCAAGCAGTGTCGACACTAGTCCCAGGCAGTGTCGACACTAGTCTCAGTTTCCAGAAGAACAGTTTTACAGAAATGGGACAGTGTGTCGACACACTCCCTAGTGGTGTCGACACACTCCGACCGAAACTCAAAATCGTGATTTTGTCTGGACACATGGCTGCTTGGGAATTAGGGGATTTGACCTAGGTTTTCGTGCCCATGCACCCCAAGGCACTTTATGGACATATGGGGCTATAAATACCCATGTTCCTTGTACCCCAAAGGCAAGAGAGCCCACACACTTCCTGAATAACCTTTTTGGCGGTTGAAAGGGGGTTTCTAGATCTTGCTCCATCTCCAGAAGTTGTAGACCATCCTTTCAAGAGGAAGGACGTGGGAATCAAGGAGAATCTCTGGAGAGAAGCTTGCTGTGCTAAGATAAGGAGTAGATCCAAATGAAGAGGAGCAGTAGAAGAAGAACTTCTGGCATTTCAGATGCCATCAAAGCAGAGCATCGTGGATTGAAGAAGATCTTCAACGAATTCCTTCAAGCGTCTTCAATCCAGGCTTCTGAAAGTCTTCTTCATCAAGGAACATCCAAGTCACATCTATTTCATTCATTTTCTTGGAGTGTTCATCCAGGTTTTCATTGTGTGATCTGTGTATGTGTTCTACGCTAATTCTGTTTGTTCTATTTTTATCTTTGTATTGAGATAGATCGGGCTAGAGAATCTATTCTCTAACTGAGCTTGTTCTAGCAGAACTTGGATCCTTCGTGGTCCAAAGGTTTGGAGCCGTAGTGCTCAGGTTTGGAGCCTTAGTGCTCTGGAGCCATTGTGCTCAAGTGCTTGTGAGTCGTCGTACTCATAAGTGGTTTGTGGAGTAGGTCGTCGTACCTATCTCCTGGGTTTTCTTTGAGTCATCGTACTCAAAGGGTTTGGAGTCATCTTGCTCCAGTTGTTTCTTGAGTCGTCGTGCTCAAGGGTGTTTGGAGCCATCGTGCTCCAGTGTGAGTTGTACTCAAGGTTTTGAGTAGTGTGGCCTCACTGTGTGAGGGGTGGACGTAGGAGTCACTGGACATGATTTCCGAACCACCTAAAAATCCTCTGTGTAGTGGTTTGAATTGTGGTTTGCCTTTGTATCTCGCTAGATGCATGCATAGGGATTTCACTCACACTACTAATTGATTTGCTCACACACACTAATCACACTTCAGATCAGTAAATTGTTTGGGTGAATTGATCTCTGATTCGAAGTAATTTTTAAATTTCTTGAGCTTCCGCAGTAATTGGTGTTTGATCTATTCAACCCCCCCTTCTAGATCTGATCCATCCACCCATCCGATCCTAACAATTGGTATCAGAGCGGGTTAATATCTGTTTATGATCTGATTTGATTGCTTTTGTTTGATCTCTGTGTTAATTACTTGAATTGTTTGCTTGCCCTTTAATTATCTCATTTTAATTGATGGATTCTCAAGGTTTTATTGCTGAAGGCCATTCCATCAATAGGCCACCCTTCTTCAATGGGACTGACTACTCCTATTGGAAGAATAGAATGCAAGTCTTCCTTAGAGCCCAAAACTATGAAATCTGGAAAGTAGTCGAGGTAGGTCCCTATGAGAACCAGGGAGAGGAAGAAACCTGGACCAGGGAACAGATTAGAAGGGCTACCCTGAACTATAGTGCCATGAATATGATCCAATGTGCAGTCCACCCTAAGGAGTACTCAAGAATCTCCATGTGCAAATCTGCCAAGGAGATGTGGGATAAGCTTTAGCTACTCTATGAGGGAACATCCCAAGTAAAAGAAACCAAAGCTAACATTCTTGTTTCTGAGTATGAACTATTTATGATGAAATCTGATGAGACAATTTCTGAAATGTTTACTAGGTTTATGATCATTGTGAATGGACTGAAGGCTTGAGGTAAGGATTATACAGATGCTGTTGATCAGGAAAATCTTGTGCTCTCTCTCTTCAATTTGGCACTGGCCACACATCCACATCTAAAGAAAGAAAATGTCTTTGGATGAATTGATAGGATCTTTAATGACTTATGAAATAAATCTGAAGAGAAGTGAAGAACACATGCTTAAGGCTAAACCAATAACACTTAAGGCTTCATCAAGCACAAAGAGAAAAATCAAGAAAAATCAAGTTCTGATGAGTCTGAGTTTAATGAGGATGAACTTGCCATCATGACTAGACAATTCAGAAAAATTTTAAAATCAAGAAGAGGAAAATTCAATGTAAAGAAAAAATATTCTTCTAGTAAAAGGAATGCTTCTTCTTCAAATTTTAATGATAGCAGAAATCAAAAAATTGATGAAGATATTATTTGCTACAGGTACAACAAGATAGGACACATGAAGGGTGAGTGTCCTGAGATCAAAAAGGACAAATACAAGAAGAACAACAAATTGAAGAAGCCAAAAGCCATGATTGCAACTTGGTCGGATGAAGACCAAAGTGAGGATGAAGAAGAGAACTCTTCAAGTTCAGCAAATGAGGAGTTATGTTTTATGGCCAACATCTGTGATGGAAAGGATTCACAAAGAAAAGGAGCAAAAGAAATTCACAAGCACTTAATGGCAAAGAAGAGCTTCAATGAATCCAGAAAATCAACAATTCAAAAGACTTTGGCTCTAACAGCACATTCCATGAGCTCAGAACATTCTGCATCCTCTTTAAAACACAAGAAATCAAATGGGTCTACAAGGTCAGGTACATCCATTCTAGACTCATCTATGTATTCTAACTCTGATTCTGATGAAGATGAAGGAATGTCTCATGATAAATTGATTGAATTCTATGAAAAGATGCAAAATCTTAATGCAAAGCTGAACACTAAAAATAGAGAATTGAAAAAGACTTTAAAACATTGTCAAGAAGAAAATGAGAATTTGAAAAATGAAATTCAGAAACTGAATTCTGAAAAAGAAAGTTTGAAAGATAAAATCAAAATTTGTAAAACAAGTTGTCCAAGTTGAAAGAAAATCATGATCAGTTGGAATATGAAAATGTTGATTTGAAAGAGGAAAATGGTAAATTGATTGATCTCAATGAAAACTTCAAATTTGATAATGATCAATTAAACAAACAGATTTCTAACATGGCTCATGATCATCAAATAAATGAGAGATGCAAACAACTTGTTGAAGAAAATCATCATTTAAAGAGGAAGATTGAATGGTTATTCCATGACAAACCATTGGATAATGAATGTAGCAATTTGAGTAATAAAATTGCCAATTTGGAAAAACAAATTGCTCAAGTTAAAATGAAAAGAACAAGATGAAAAATAGTTTGGATGTCATGCTAAACAAGCTTCAAATTTCAGAAAAAGAAGTTGTTGCATTAAAAGCTTAAAAACAGAAGCTTCAATATGAATTGAAAAATACTAAAAACACAAGTCTTGCTTCTGTGAGAGATAAGAAAAATGAAAATAAAACAAAATTAACATTTGTTAAAGCTGCTGTGAACAAGAACTCTGCTAATTCTAATGAAAAACTGGTGAAAGTTCTTGTTCAGAAACAGACAGAGAAAAAAAAAAATGCTACTGTCAAGAAGAATCATCTACTTCCTCCATAAGTCCAAAAAGCTCCAAGGCAAGTTCCAAATTCACATCATGCCCAGAGCCACCAAAAAAGGTAAGTACCAGGTAAGAAATGCTCTCATTTGTTTTAACTGTAATAAACCTGGTCATCTTGCCAAACATTGCTGGAGTAGAAATCAACATTTCAATAAACATGCCAAATCAGTCCAACGCTTTCATTGTCATAAAGTTGATCATATTTCTAGGGACTGTTGGTACAGAAATGATTTTGTTGTGCATGCTCAGAAATTCCAGTCTAATGCATATGCTCATACACATAGGAATAAATATCATGTTCATACTGAAAATGTTCAGAAATTCCATGTGTATAGGCATAGAAATGTTGCACAAAATCATTTGTTTCTGCTTATATTAAAAATCCAAAAATTAGAAAACTTCATGAAAACATAGATGCATTAAGCAAGACAAAAAGAAAATCTAGAACTAATTCTACTAATAGTTCTATCAATGAAAGAAATGCATCTATAACAAAAATAATATCACTTTGGATTCAGAAATCTTTATTGCATTCTAACATTGACTTCATTGCAGGACCCAAGCAAGTGTGGGTCCCAAAACCAGCTTGACCAGCAAGCTAAGGAGTCTTGCAGCCATACATTGTTAATGGATTCAAGATATTGGCTGTGCAAGGCAAGAAATGATTGGAGAACACATGTAAAATTTTTGAAAAGCAATTGAAGTCCTTTCAGGTAAAACTTCTTTATCATTTCAAATTTGAATTGCCTGAATTTTATTTATCTAAAAAATGAGAAATGTGTTTCAATGGTACTCCCATCAATGAACTTTGTGTCATTACAATTGGAATCATGTTTGTGTTATCATGCTTGCATAACTGTGCCCATGATTCTGTATGCATATCAACTGCTTTGATTTTTTGGTATATCAAATGATGACATGTGGAAAAACAAGTTATGCTTGTTTGGAAGCTATCATTATGCGTGAGTAAAATACTCCACCAAGTACCAGAAGTCATGTTATGCTTAAAGCTAACTGTGTGCATAATCATGTGTGAATTGCTTGCTAGCTCTTCATTCCATGCACATATTAAGGGGGAGTAAATTTGAAAAAGTGCAAAATATTCTTGAAAATGCAATGAATTTAGTGCATATCTTATGGGGGAGTAAGTCAAAAGAATCTTTGAGTGAAATGATGGAGAAATATTCTTTCATATCTGATTTATCATCAACTCCTATTCAATTTGTTGACAAATGTTCCTGCAAATGAATTTCTCACTCTCACATTGCATTGGCATTCTTGGTATATCAAATGGTGATTTGAAGAAAGACAAGTCAGGCTTGTCTGGACACTTTCACTGTGCGTGAGTATATGTCTCCGCCAAGTATCAAAAGTCTTGTATGCAATTGTTGAGGGGAGTTTCTATTTTCAATAAAACATTCATGTTCATTCTGCTTTCACTTCATTCCATTCCTATTCCTCCTATAATCTTCATGTTCACCTTGTGAGGGGGAGTTACATGAAAGGGAAGTCATTGTTGCATTCCTTGATCTTACTTGTCTATTTTGAACCCAAAATCATCAGAATTTTTGAGTCTTTGTGTTATTTTCTTATGAGAGAATTAAAACATTGAAACTAAACTCATTGTGCATTTAGTTTAATTTCAAAGATTCAGTATCATTTCAAGGTTAAGCAATCTTAATACTGAATGTCTTTAAAATGACTTGCAAAACACTTGTAGGCACATAAGTGGCTTTACTATTTAACATGTGAATGTTTAAGCTTCATTTTTACCTCGTGTTAAAAATAATTTATCTAAATTCATAGTCATGACTTTTCTGGTCAAAGCAAACATATTCTTGCAAAACATCAAAAGAAAAATGATCAATCTGGAAAGATACAAACAGAGCAATGCAAATTCTTGTACCACTGAGTAACCGGGTCATTTCACCTAAAAAGTGATTTGTTTCGCATTAAAAAGTGGAAAATAAAAGTTTTCAACTCTGTATAAGATAATGAAAGTTAAACCACTGAGTAATCAGGAGATCTTGCATCTGATCATTGTGATCTCTTGCACCGAAAAGTGAGATTTAACTAATTTATTCTTGTATTCTTTCCCTGCTAAAAATGAAAGAAAATCAAATTGACAAAATGAAAATGCTTAAGACCTTCATAAAGTTCATGTTTACTGAGTTTAGACCTATTATTTTACAATGTGTTAAACTTAAAGCTCCTAACATCCTTGTTAAATATTTCTGCTCCTTCTTATAGGTCACTTTACTTCACATTTGCATCATTATTTTAACTACATTTAGATCATTATATCTTGCACTACCTTGTGCTGAGTGTGTCTTTGTGATTAAACTTTGTTGCACAATAACAAAAACACAATAATTTCTCTCATATGTCAATATCACTTTGTCTCATTTATTTTGATCATTCCTGACCATTCTTTACTCCATTTCATTTCTTGGTCTCCAACCATCATTGTTTCTCTCTCTTGTATATCTTTTTGATGCTGTCAAAAAGGGGGAGAAAGGTCTCTAGTGGGAAAAAGTTCAAAGGGGAGAAAGTTCTTTAAAGGAGAAAGGTCTCAATGGAGAGAAAGGTCAAAGAGTATATATGGTCAAAGGAGGAGTTATTGTAGTCAATGGAGTCAAGATATTGGGAGATTGTACATACGTTTTGTCATCATCAAAAAGGGGGAGATTGTTGGGTTGAGTGTGTTTTGGAATTTTCTAAAGTTGTATTTTAATGATATCCAATGAACATCACTCCTACTTTGATTTTGATGATGACATATTGTGATTTTAATTGTAGCAACCTGAATTTTTAAGAAAAATAAAAATTTAAATAAAGAATTTAAAACCTAGCTAAATGGATATTTAAATGAAAAGAGCATTAAATAAAACCCATTAAATGGAAAAGAGTAATGGGCTTTGCTAATGGATCCTCTAGAATTTATTGGGTCAAAAATATGAATTTACAAAGGGAGAATAATAGGAAAATACCCTAAATTCGTAACTAAATTATTACCTAAATAAAAAAGGGATATTAATGCATTAAATAGGAAGTTAGAGTTGAAATTGGATTCCTAAACCTACCCCATATGGTTTAGCACAAATTTGGATCTCTTCCTAGCCCAAATAGAGATTGGAAAGTAAGGAGGGAAGGTTGGAGTTAGGAAATCTCGTAATTAAGAGCAATTAGAGTAGAAATAGGAATAGGAATTCATGCATGCATAAATACACCTCATAAACCCTCTTGGCCGACCCTAGCTCGTTGCCAAAGGTTGCTGGACCGGGGAAGAGGTCAAGGAGGAGAGGATCTCGTGGGAAGAAGGTGTTCTTGAAGCTTCTTCCTCGTTTTTGGGAGTCTCAACCGTAGAAGACAAATAAATCCAAGGGTAGGCATTCTCACAAGCTAAAATTCTGAAATTTCGTCTGTAGGTTCTTCCTACCCTCTTGAACGAAACCCCAAGTTTCATATTTTTTCATCCATCCTATCTTTTGTTCTTAATTTTTGAAGTTCTGCAAACATGATAACCCCGAGACATCATGTTAAATCCATCTCCTTGTATACTTGACCGCTATGAAATTTTTATTGTAAATACTTGATCTTGTTAGGAATATTTTGACCCTAAAAGCCCTAATTTGTGTTGAGCATGTTACTCGAATTAAATCCATCTTGCTCCCTGTGTCATGTTCTATGTTACTTGTCCTTGTTCATTCTTAAACCATGTTCAAACCCTGTTCTCTCTCGAATCCCTAATTACTGGAAGTACTCTCGTACGTCTAGTTTCATTTGCCACTGGTTTCATGATTTTTCATCGCATATATAATTAGGTATGATTTTCTGAACAACCCTATATAAAGAATTGATATCCCTGGTCCGCAATCCAATGTCTGCTCTGACTCCTGTCAGAGTCAGGCGCAGACAACCAGAAGGCGACGCCTTGACATGTCGCTTTCTGGGCTCCGATTGCGACAGCCTACCTGTCGCAATCAAGAAGGCGACAGGTGTACCGTCGCGTTCCCAGTACCCGATCTGTAAGCCCTATCGCGACCCGTACAGTTATACCCCCGGTCAAAACCTTGCCTAAAAAATGGAGCAATATTGAATAATTTTAAATACATCTTCACGACTTATTTCTATCTATGATTCCTCTTGCACTTGCTCACACATAAACCATCCATTTATGGCTGAAATCTTGCAGAAAATATATCATAATGTACCTGGTAATTTAGTGAAATAAAGTACATTAATTGCCCCATTTTAATGAACTTGTAATCGTTTCTTGCGTTCTTTATATTCCGATATCGACGCTCCACTGTCCTAGAATTCCTCTAGAACGTCGAGCACCTGTTTTATAAACACACTTTACTTGGCTTGTGGTGAACTCTCCGTCGGATATTCCTTTCGCCGGACTAGTGAACTCTTGTACAAGGCCTCCGTAAGTCTCCTCTGATCATGGATTCCCACATGGTCGATGAGCCAGTTGTACCCTAACACCCATTACACCTTTAGGGGTCGATATGATCCAAACGGCTATTAGAAGTTCACTCTTACCTTGAATCATGTCGGACCTCTAGACTTGTGCATAACATGGCGAGCGGGAAGGTCATGAATTCCACCTGATTGCCAATACAATGTGAGCGTGTTGTGTAACTGTTACTATCGCCTGTTAACTCGTTGCTTTACTGCAATGTCCACTAGCTCTCATCAATACTCGACTTGCTCATCTATTCACGTTCACTCTACTATCTCGTCTATTCATCTAGCGATCTCATCTATTTCTTGGTACTCTCTATTTGGCCAATTAAATGATTGATTGTCTACGATAAAAACATGACTATTAGGCAACATTATAAGGGCCCAGTCTAGTCCTTGGGAGGAGCACCTGAAAGGCTATAACTCGCGGGGGTCTAATGATCCAGTCTAGTCCTTGGTGATATAACTCGCGGGGGTCTAATGATCTGGGTGATGGCATACACCTAACGCATGAACACGCAAGATTTGATCTATGGCAATCAATTAATCAAACAGTCAATTATTGGTTTACTTGAATCTCATGGTTGACAGAATATCGACCAACACTTGCTATCGTGACTTGTGCAACTTTACTTGTTATCTTGTTATACGGCCAATCCGATATCAACACTTGTCGTGCTATACTCTCGTGCATTGTGCTATTGTTTCTCGTTATCATGTACCAGTACTTTCTATATGTTTCTCGTTACTCTCTCTAGTTATCCTGCTTAACAAGACATTAAACACTTAAAGCATGCTTGATCTTGAGATTTAAGTCCTACTGGGCGTTATCGCTCACCCTGCGTTATTTGTCGTTGTGTTCTCAGGTGAGACCGAGGATGAACCATACACTCAAGAGGACGAGAACGACCTGGAGTGATGTCTTGAGTACCCTAGCGTCCTGTTGCTATATTTAGTGTTGTAGTAGTTAGGTTTGAAGTTTAGTCTTTTGCTTTTATTTCAATGTAATCGGGCCCTATAGATCGGCTCTGATATTAGTGGTTGTAACTAGGCATCAGAATGTATTAATGAAATGAATTTGCTTTAGTATTATTCATTGTGCAATGGTTTGATGTCTAGCACTCGCTCTATACCTGTTCACTTGCAACTGCCTTCGCGCTCCGATATTCTGCGTCGGGGCGTGACAGTTTTGTGGTATCAAGGCCTAGGTTATTCTTAAGTATAGGATGATCTAGGTTAACCTGCCTCGACTAGAGTCAATTATCCACCTATGCGAGTTGAGGTTAGAGCCAAGGGTAACTAGCTAAAATAAACTCACACACGCACAAATTAAACTTTTTAATCAGCATTATAACTATCCAACTATTTTGTAGGAACTAAACAACTACAATGACTGCGGAACGTGCCCAGATGAGAGGCATGCAACAGTCCCTCCAGGAACTGACTCGTGCCATAATACAAGCCACCCAGCAAGGCGGTGGTAACCGCGGAGGGAACTAACCAGGTGCAGGCGAGCTGCATCGCAATTTCGGGGTCCGGGGTCTACGAACACGCCTAAGTCTACGGATCCAGATGAAGCGGAGCACTGGCTAAAGGAAACAGAAAGGATTTTCCGTGTAATGCAATGTGCGGATGGAGACAAACTCCTATTAGTGACATTCCAATTGGAGAAGGATGCCCGCGCATGGTGGGAGTCTGTGGAAGCCACAAGGGATAACGACTAATTTACTTGGGCCGAATTTAAGGAAGCTTATAATGCTAAATACTTCTTTGAAAGGATCCAGGAGAGGAAGGCCTCCGAATTTGCTGCACTAAAACAGAGGCACCTTACGATCACGGAGTATGAAGTGCAATTCTCCTTATTGGCGCGTTATGCCAATCATCTGGTCAACACAGAAAAAATGAAGGCGAGGAGATTTCTTAATGGACTCAAGCCTTCATATATTACACAACTTGCTCCACTCGACATCTAGACTTATGCCGAGATGGTAAAGAAGGCACAGTTGCTCGAGGATGCAACCGACCTTACCGATCGCATTAAGGGTAGACTAGTCAAGAAGGAACCAACATCGGGTTCCTCAAAGCCCACAAATGACAAGATGCGGCCGTTCAACATCACGGGAGGGCCGAATCAAGAAAGGAAGTTCAAGATACCTACTACCCCAAACACCGACAAGACCAAGTGCGAGCACTGTGACAAACCTGGTCATACTGCTACTGAGTGCTGGAGGAAAGCAGGCACTTGCCTACGCTGCGGGAATCACAATCATCGCATTTCCGAGTGCCCTGTGCTGAAGGAGCAGGAGAAAGAGAAACGCCCTAATGGGCAAAAGAAGCCTGGCCGACTACAAGCTGTCCAGGAAGTGGAGCCCACCGAGAAGGGTGGAATCGTAGAAGGTACCCTTCAAGTTTTCTCTCTATCAGCATTGTTTTATTTGATACTGGAGCAACCCATTCATTTATATCTCAAAACTTTGCTGATACTCTGAATGCTAAACCTATATCCATGGGTTGTGAGTTCTCTGTCACAACGCCACTAGGGGAAAAGGAGAAACTGAACAAATATTTCCATCTGCCGATGTAATGATCGGAGACCATAACCTAAAAGCCGACCTGGTGTGTATGTCCATGGAAGGCTATGATGTAATTTGGGAGCCGACTGGTTGTCCACATATGGGGCAAGTGTCGACTGTAAGAAAGGGAAGGTTACCTTTAGTGACTTTCCTAAATTATCATTCTCTGGGATTAGACATAAGAGACGGATGTCTCTAGTCTCGCCATAAAAGCCCACAACATGATGAGGAAAGGTTGTATTGCCTTCCTAGCAGCCGTAGTAGTGGAAAAGAAGGGTTCCAAGATAGAGGACATACATATAGTACATGACTACCCAGATGTATTCCCCGAAGACCTGCCAGGGATTCCCCCTGAACGAGATGTCAACTTCGCCATTGAGCTGATTCCTGGAGCCGCACCGGTATCGCGTCAACCATACCGAATGTCACCTACCGAGCTGAAGGAATTAAAGGTGCAACTGATGGAACTACTAGAAAAGGGGTTCATCAGACCTAGTACTTCACCATGGGGAGCTCCTGTGCTATTTGGAAAGAAGAAAGATGGATCGATGAGGCTGTGCATCGACTATCGACAACTCAATCAGCTTACCATCAAGAACAAATACCCATTGCCTAGGATCGATGAACTATTCGACCAAATTTCCGGAGCGAGATATTTCTCCAAGATCGATCTTCGATCCAGCTATCACCAAATGAGGATCAAGGATGACGATATCTTCAAAACAGCCTTCAGGAGCAGGTATGGACATTACGAATTTGTTGTTATGCCTTTTGGTCTAACCAATGCTCCTGCAGCCTTTATGCAACTCATGAACACATATATCGGCCATACCTTGACAAATTTGTGGTCGTCTTCATCGACGATATCCTCATATATTCAAAGACCAAGGAAGATCATGAAGAACACTTGAGGACCACACTGCAAGTCTTACGAGATAACAAACTATATGCAAAATTAAGCAAGTGCGAGTTCTGGCTCGAAGAAGTGTCTTTCTTGGGCCATGTCATATCAAAGGACGACATCTCTGTTGATCCCTCCAAAGTCGAAGCTGTACTGAAGTGGGAGAGACCAACCAATGTCACCGAAATCAGAAGCTTCTTAGGACTGGCTGGATACTACAGGCGGTTCATAAAAGACTTCTCCTAGATCGCCGTACTACTCACGCGTCTGACACGAAAGGAGAATCCCTACTCCTGGAGTAAAGAGTGTGAGAAGAGTTTCCAAACTCTCAAAAACTGCCTTACCTCAGCACCCGTTCTCGCTCTGCCAATAGAGGGAGAAGGTTTCTCTGTCTACACCGATGCCTCAGGAATCGGGCTAGGATGTGTACTCATGCAAAAGGAGAAGGTCATCGCCTATTCTTCAAGACAAATGAAGACACATGAAGTCAACTACCCTGTACATGATCTCGAGCTGGCTGCTGTGGTCTTCGCCTTGAAGATTTGGAGACACTATCTATATGGCGAGCAATTCACTGTCTACTCAGACCATAAAAGTCTAAAGTACCTATTCTCCAGAAAGAACTCAACATGAGGCAGAGAAGATGGTTAGAATACCTAAAGGACTTCGATTTCAACATCCAGTACCATCCAGGTAAGGGAAACGCCGTGGCTGATGCTCTTAGTAGAAAGCCAATGGCATCTATCTCGAGTCTAGTCCTTGGCGAGATGCAATTACTTGAACAATTCGCGAGGCTAGACTTAAATATTGAACATAGGGATGATCATGTTTTGATTGCCAATCTCAAGATCCAATCCGATCTGCTGGAGGAAATGAAGATGCAACAAGACAATGATCCATTCTTGGTTCGTGTCAAGGAAACCTTAGCGGATAGACTGGATTTTGCCATGACTGAAGTTGGAAGGTTAGTATTCCAAGGGAGAACTTGTGTCCCAGACAACGAAGCCCTAAAAAGGAAACTAATGGATGAAGCTCATCAAACTAAGTACACTATTCATCCAGGAGGTACCAAAATGTATCAAGACATGAAAAGAACATTTTGGTGGCCGAATATGAAGAGGGAAGTAGCCGAGCATGTAGCTCATTGCCTCACATGTCAACAAGTGAAGGGAACATGCGCCCTGCCGGTGTACTCAGACCACTAGATATCCCAGAATGGAAGTGGGAAAGCATTGGCATGGATTTCATCATGGGTTTACCCAGAACTCGTGGTGGACTTGACGCCATATGGGTCATCGTTGACCGGTTGACCAAATCTGCGCACTTCTTACCCATAAAGAGTACATGGTCTGTGGAGGTGCTAGCTGCATTATATGTCAAGGAGATCGTGCGGTTGCACGGTATTCCGTCATCTATCATCTCAGATCGAGATCCAAGGTTCACCTCTCATTTTTGGAAAGGTCTGCAAACTGCCCTTGGTACGAAGCTTAATTTTAGCACTGCCTTTCACCCGCAAACTGATGGGCAAACTGAGAGGACAAATCAAATTGTAGAAGACATGTTAAGAGCCTGCATTATAGATTTCAAGGGTTATTGGAATGAACACTTACCCTTGATTGAGTTCGCCTATAACAACAGTTACCAGGCGAGTATTAAGATGGCACCATTTGAAGCACTTTATGGCAGGAATTGTAGATCTCCTGTGTGCTGGAATGAAGTGGGAGAACAACAATGGTTAGGACCTGACATGGTACAAAGTACAACCCGGGATATACAGATGATACGAGATCGACTCAAGATTGCTCAGTCTAGACAGAAGAGCTATGCCGATAAGAGAAGACGGGATCTGGAATTTCAAATAGGAGATCATGTGCTATTAAAGGTATCTCCTACCCGGGGTATTCAAAGATTCGGAGTGAAAGGAAAACTTAGTCCAAGATTCATTGGTCCTTTCGAAGTACTAGAAAGGATTGGTGAAGTTGCTTACAGACTGGCCTTGCCGCCAAATTTGGCAAGTGTGCACAATGTCTTCCATGTCTCCATGCTTAGAAAGTATGTGTACGATCCTACACATGTCATTCGCCATGATGATCTAGTGTTAAACAAGGACATGACGTATGAAGAGAAGCCGATCAAGATATTGGACCGAAAGGTACAACAACTTAGAAATCGTCCCATTCACGTGGTGAAGGTCTTATGGAATAACCGCGGAGTAGAAGAAGCCACATGGGAACCAGAAGGAATTATCAGACGCCACTACCCGGATCTATTCGGTAAGCCATTCTCTCCTGTAAGGTCATATGAATTTGGGGATCAAATTCTTTTAAGGGGGGAGGATGTAGCAACCTGAATTTTAAGAAAAACAAAAATTTAAATAAAGATTTAAAACCTAGCTAAATGGATATTTAAATGAAAAGAGCATTAAATAAAACCCATTAAATGGAAAAGAGTAATGGGCTTTGCTTAATGGATCCTCTAGAATTTATTGGGTCAAAATATGAATTTACAAAGGGAGAATAATAGGAAAATACCCTAAATTCGTAACTAAATTATTACCTAAATAGAAAAGGGGTATTTAATGCATTAAATAGGAAGTTAGAGTTGGAATTGGATTCCTAAACCTACCCCATATGGTTTAGCACGAATTTGGATCTCTTCCTAGCCTAAATAGAGATTGGAAAGCAAGGAGGAAGGTTGGAGTTAGGAAATCTCGTAATTAAGAGCAATTAGAGTAGAAATAGGAATAGGAATTCATGCATGCATAAATACACCTCATAAACCCTCTTGGCCGACCCTAGCTCGTTGCCAAAGGTTGCTGGACGTGGAGAAGAGGTCAAGGAGGAGAGGATCTCGTGGGAAGAAGGTGTTCTTGAAGGTTCTTCCTCGTTTTTGCGAGTTTCAACCCTAGAAGACAAATAAATCCAAAGGTAGGCATTCTCACAAGCTAAAATTCTGAAATTTCGTCTGTAGGTTCTTCCTACCCTCTTGAATGAAACCCCCAAGTTTCATATTTTTCCATCCATCCTATCTTTTGTTATTAATTTTTGAAGTTCTGCAAACATGATAACCCCGAGACATCATGTTAAATCCATATCTCCTCGTATACTTGATCCCATGCTATGAAAGTTTTATTGTAAATACTTGATCTTGTTTGGGATCTTTTGACACCGAAAGCCCTAATTTTTGTTGAGCATGTTACTCGAATTAAATCCATCTTGCTCCCTGTGTCATGTTCTATGTTACTCATCCTTGTTCGTTCTTAAACCATGTTCAAACCCTGTTCTCTCTCGAATCCCTAATTCCTGGAAGTACTCTCGTATGTCTAGTTTCATTTGCCACTAGTTTCATGATTTTTCATCGCATATATAATTAGTTATGATTTTTTGAACAACCCTATATCAAGAATTGATATCCCTGGTCTGCAATCCAATGTCTGCTCTAACTCCTGTCAGAGTCAGGCGCAGACGACCAGAAGGTGACGCCTCGACATGTCGCTTTCTGGGCTTCGATTGCGACAGCCTACCTGTCACAATCAAGAAGGCGACAAGTGTACCGTCGCGTTCCCAGTACCCGATCTGTAAGCCCTGTCGCGACCCATACAGGACCCTGTCGCGTTCCATCATACCCCTGTCGCGATCCTCACTGGCCTATGTCGCCTTCACAGGAATTTTGGTGAAAAACCCATAAAAATATTTTACAGTTATACCCCCGGTCAAAACCTTGCCTAAAAATGGAGCAATATTGAATAATTTTAAATACATCTTCACGACTTATTTCTATCTATGATTCCTCTTGCACTTGCACACACATAAACCATCCATTTATGGCTGAAATCTTGCAGAAAATATCTCATAATGTACCTGGTAATTTAGTGAAATAAAGTACATTAATTGCCCTATTTTAAAGAACTTGTAATCGTTTCTTGCATTCTTTATATTCCGATATCGACGCTCCACTGTCCTAGAATTCCTCTAGAACGTCGAGCACCTGTTTTATAAACACACTTTACTTGGCTTGTGGTGAACTCTCCGTCGGATATTCCTTTCGCCGGACTAGTGAACTTTTGTACAAGGCCTCCGTAAGTCTCCTCTAATCATGGATTCCCACATGGTCGATGAGCCGGTTGTGCCCTAACACCCATTACACCTTTAGGGATCGATATGATCCAAACGGCTATTAGAAGTTCACTCTTACCTTGAATCACGTCGGACCTCTGGACTTGTGCATAACATGGCCAGCGGGAAGGTCGTGAATTCCACCTGACTGCCAATATGATGTGCGTGTGTTGTGCAACTATTACTATCGCCTGTTAACTCGTCGCTTTACGTGCAATGTCCACTAGCTCTCATCTATACTCGACTCGCTCATCTATTCACGTTCACTCTACTATCTCATCTATTCATCTAGCGATCTCATCTATTTCTTGGTACTCTCTATTTGGCCAATTAAATGATTGATTGTCTATGATAAAAACATGACTATGCTAGGCAACATTATAAGGGCCCAGTCTAGTCCTTGGGAGGAGCACCTGAAAGGCTATAACTCGCGGGGGTCTAATGATCTGGGTGATGGCATACACCTAACGCATGAACACAGAAGATTTGATCTATGGCAATCAATTAATCAAACAGTCAATTATTGGTTTACTTGAATCTCATGGTTGACAGAATATCGACCAACACTTGCTATCGTGACTTGTGCAACTTTACTTGTTATCTTGTTATACGGCCAATCCGATATCAACACTTGTCGTGCAATACTCTCGTGCATTGTGCTATTGTTTCTCGTTATCGTGTACCAGTACTTTCTATATGTTTCTC
Source organism: Colocasia esculenta (assembly GCA_014218235.1). Lineage (NCBI taxonomy): Eukaryota > Viridiplantae > Streptophyta > Magnoliopsida > Alismatales > Araceae > Colocasia > Colocasia esculenta. Next base: position 28,782,602 of record CM024764.1, read on the forward strand.
GTCATCTCTATTATCCTACAAGACATTAAACACTTAAAGCATGCTTGATCCTGAGATTTAAGTCCTACTGGGCGTTATCGCTCACCCTGCGTTATTTGTCGTTGTGTTCTCAGGTGAGACCGAGGATGAACCATACACTCAAGAAGACGGGAACGACCTGGAGTGATGTCTTGAGTACCCTAGCGTCCTGTTGCTATATTTAGCGTTGTAGTAGTTAGGTTTGAAGTTTAGTCTTTTGCTTTTATTTCAATGTAATCGGGCCCTATAGATCGGCTCTGATATTAGTGGTTGTAACTAGGCATCAGAATGTATTAATGAAATGAATTTGCTTTAGTATTATTCATTGTGCAATGGTTTGATGTCTAGCACTCGCTCTATACCTGTTCACTTGCAACTGCCTTCGCGCTACGATATTCCGCGTCGGGGCGTGACATTAATGATGACATATTGTGATTTTAAAGATGACATATTGTGATTTTAATGATGACATATTGTGATTTCAAAGATGACATATTGTGATTTCAATGATGACATATTGTGATTTCAAAGATGACATATTGTGATTTTGATGATGACATGTTGAACATGTTATACATTTTATACATATCACAATAATACTTAAACAACATGTTTTTGATGATTAATATCTCACATTTTAATGATAATATCTTGTACTAATGACTTATGTGTTAAATTTTCAGGAATATCCAGATTTTGTCAGGCAGTGTTGACACTAGTCCCAGGCAGTGTCGACACTAGTCCTAGTCTCTAGAAGACCAAGTTGCCAGACTGGGACAGTGTGTCGACACAGTCCCAGGTAGTGTCGACACTAGTCCCAGGCAGTGTCGACACTAGTCCCAGGCAGTGTCGACACTAGTCTCAGTTTCAAAAGAACAGTTTTACAGAAATGGGACAGTGTGTCGACACACTCGCTGGTGGTGTCGACAGACTCTGGCTGAAACTCAAAATCGTGATTTTGTCTGAACACGTGGCTGCTTGGGAATTAGGGGATTTGACCTAGGTTTCTGTGCCCATGCACCCCAAGGCACTTTATGGACATATGGGGCTATAAATACCCATGTTCCTTGTACCCCAAAGGCAAGAGAGCCCACACGCTTCCTGAAGAACCTTTTTGGCGGCTGAAAGGGGGTTTCCAGATCTTACTCCATCTCTAGAAGTTGTAGACCATCCTTTCAAGAGGAAGGACGTGGGAATCAAGGAGAATCTCTGGAGAGAAGCTTGTTGTGCTGAGATAAGGAGCAGATCCAATTGAAGAGGAGCAGTAGAAGAAGAACTTCTGGCATTTCAGATGCCATCAAAGCAGAGCATCGTGGATTGAAGAAGATCTTCAACGAATTCCTTCAAGCGTCTTCAATCCAGGCTTCTGAAAGTCTTCTTCATCAAGGAACATCTAAGTCACATCTATTTCATTCATTTTCTTGGAGTGTTCATCCAGGTTTTCACTATGTGATCTGTGTATGTGTTCTACGCAGATCACTTAATTTTGTTTGTTCTATTTTTATCTTTGTATTGAGATAGATTAGGCTAGAGGATCTATTCTCTAACTGAGCTTGTTCTAGCAGAACTTGGATCCTTCGTGGTCCAAAGGTTTGGAGCCTAGTGCTCAGGTTTGGAGCCTTAGTGCTCTGGAGCCGTTGTGCTCAAGTGCTTGTGAGTCGTCGTACTCATAAGTGGTTTGTGGAGTAGGTCATCGTACCTATCTCCTGGGTTTTCTTTGAGTCATCGTACCCAAAGGGTTTGGAGTCGTCGTGCTCCGGTTGTTTCTTGAGTCGTCGTGCTCAAGGGTGTTTGGAGTCGTCGTGCTCCAGTGTGAGTTGTACTCAAGGTTTTGAGTAGTGTGGCCTCACTGTGTGAGGGGTGGACGTAGGAGTCACTAGAGGTGATTTCCGAACCACCTAAAAATCCTCTGTGCAGTGGTTTGAATTGTGGTTTGCCTTTGTATCTCGCTAGATGCATGCATAGGGATTTCGCTCACACTACTAATTGATTTGCTCACACACACTAATCACACTTCAGATCAGTAAATTGTTTGGGTGAATTGATCTCTGATTCGAAGTAATTTTTAAATTGCTTGAGCTTCCACAGTAATTGGTGTTAGATCTATTCAACCCCCCCCCCTTCTAGATCTGATCCATCCACCCATCCGATCCTAACAAATTAAACTTGAGGCAGAGAAGATGGATTGAGTTCCTAAAGGACTATGACTTCGACCTTCAGTATCATCCTGGAAGGGCGAATGTTGTAGCGGATGTCCTTAGTAGGAAGAGGTCATCTCTCCAGCAGGATTAGAAGATGTTGGAGGATGCGGCATGTGTAATGACTGAGTTAGAACCATCTTTGTATCAGGCTTTTGTAGCTCAGTTGTCCATTAGGTCTTTGGTGTTGGATGAGGTGATCGATCAACAAAAAGCCGACCCTAGACTCCAAGAGTTAGTGGGCAAGGAAGGCATTGCTCGTGATGAGGATGGTGTGATTAGATTCCATCACCGTGTTTGTGTTCTAGACATCGTGGATGTCCTTGAGCATGTATTAGCAGAGGCTCATAGGTCTAGATTCTCTATTCATCCGGGTAACACTAAGATGTACCAGGATTTGAAGAGATCCTTTTGGTGGTCTGGCATGAAGAAGGATGTAGCAAAGTATGTGTCTAGATGTCTTGTGTGCCAGCAAGTGAAGGCAGAGCGGTAGCGACCATCTGGGCTTATGCAGAAGATGGAGATTCCAGTATAAAAGTGGGAAGCTGTCACTATGGATTTTGTTACGGGTTTGCCTCGGTCTAGACGAGGTAATGACTCGATTTGGGTAGTGGTAGATAGATTCTCGAAGACTGCACATTTCTTACCCATGAGGAAGAAGCAGTCAGTAGAGAGTTTAGCTAGATTGTATATTAGTAGCATTTTTAGATTGCATGGTGTGCCAAAGTCGATCATTTCGGATCGGGATCCGAGATTTACTTCAAGGATGTGGAAGGGTCTTCAGGATGCGTTAGGTTAGGAGTTGAAGCTCAGTTCGGCATTTCATCCCCAGATAGATGGACAGTCCGAGCGGACTATCCAGATGCTCGAGGATATGTTGAGGGCGTGTGTTTTGGATTGGAAGGATGATTGGGAGCACCATTTACCTCTTGTGGAGTTCGCATATAACAACAGTTTCCATGCGAGTATTGGTATGGCTCCATTTAAGGCGTTGTATGGTAGGCCTTGCAGATCTCCTTTATGTTGGGAGGAGACTGGTGATAGACAACTGATTGGTCCGGAGTTAGTTCAGGAGACATTGGATAAGGTCCAACGGATTAGGAAGAGGCTTGTTGCAGCACAGGATAGGCAGAAGAGTTATGCCGACAGCAGAAGAAAGGATTTGGAGTTTGAGGTAGGTGAGCATGTCTTTTTGAAGATTTCGCCTACTCGTGGTGTAGTTAGATTTGGCAGGCATAGTAAGTTAAGTCCGAGATTCATTGGCCCGTATGAGATTCTCAGATGATTGGGCAACGTGGCATATGAGCTAGCTTTACCCCCAGCGTTAGCTAGTGTTCATCCTGTTTTCCATGTATCTATGCTCAGAAAGTATGTCAGAGATCCATCTCATGTTATTAGCCACGAGCCAGTGGAGATCCAGCCAGATCTTTCTTATGTGGAGCAACTAGTAGCTATTCTTGACAGGAAGGTTCAGCATCTCCGGAACAAGAGCATTGCGTCGGTGAAAGTATTATGGCACAACTTCTCGCGAGAGGAGGCTACTTGGGAGCTTGAGGATGCAATGAAGAAGAAGTATCCTCAGTTGTTTGAGTAGTGTCAATCTAACTTCGAGGACGAAGTTTCTTTAAGGGGGAGAGGGTGTAAGGCCCTTGGATTTTACACCCTTATATAGGTGTTTGATTGTGTGAGGAATTGATGCTTATGTGTGTAGCTATGTATACATATAAACTATTTGAGTAGTGTTGTACATATATGTATATTTGGTTGTGTATGTTATGTATTTACACTATATAAATAGCATTTTAAAGTATGTATGGTAAATGGCATGTAGTTGTATTATGTAAATATAGTTTTCTGTAGTTTTTGAGTTCTAGCCGAGTATTTAGTAGGCGCCAACATGAGTAGACGCCAATCCCAAGTCAGCGTCCACATCGATGGACGCTAACCCCAGTCAGGCGGCCAAGGATCTGGACGTCAAGTTCCCCAGATCTGTTGCGCTTCAGATCCGGAAACGCCCGCGATATCTTCGCTCACTGTTTTAGAAACCGTCGTCCAACGGCTACAACCCCTACCTTATCAAGTCCCCGAACCCTTGACCTCATAAAACCCCTCTCTTCGTTGAGGTAGGGTCCCTTTTTGCTCTCTTGAGAAAACCCTAGTTTCTCTGTGCAAACCCTGAACTTTGGACCCGTGGATCTGGCGATTGGTGGCTCCTTCCGGCAATCTTCTACGACTGGAGGGGAGTCTAAATGTTTGGGAAGGCTTCTCCGACACCAGGTGGCAGTCTGCATTGACACAGAAGTCGAATTGAGGGAGATTGGGTGACTCTTTGGCTCTGGCCGAAGAGAGCTTCTTCGAGACAAATCTTCGGTGGTAGATTTTTATAAGGCAAGTAGAACCCTTCACATCATCCATACATATGTCTGGTAGGTCCTAGGATATTTTACGGATTTTATTCGAGTCCTGGAACCCCCTTGAATCGATCTTTCTCATTCAGTCTGTGTTTTGCACAACAGGAACTTAATGGCAATATCTCTTGCCGCTAAGATCCTAAGTTGGCGGCACCCTAGGTTGCCGTTAACATGGGTAAACGACTACCCCATTGCCGCCAAGTTCTTCAAACAGTGACAGAGTGCTTGTTTGTCTATAAGTGATCTATTTTTCAGATTTCTGCGCATGAGGATATACTGTAAGAGTGATATGCTATGTAATACCATTATTGGATCAGGCAGTGCAAATTGTATGAATTTCTAGGGAATACCCTATTTATCTGAAAATTTTGAAATACATGTCAGACGGGTTTTTAATCTTGTAAATTTTGTTTGTGTGATCCATGTGGAATCTGAGTGTCATAGAATTTTTGTACATTGTTAATAGATGCCAGTTCCTATCACAAAAATTTCGGGATTTTCTACTACCTGTGTAAATAACTAAAATTTCTAAACTATAAAATAGTGAGTATGCATAATTAGTTTTAAAGCTCCAATAAATTGTACAATGCCAGATAAACTCTCAAAAATTGTATACAGTGTCATGACAGTTGGAAACTGATTTTTGATCAAAGAAATATGTATATGACTCTGTGTACCATGTTTAACTGAGTACTTGCTAAAATAGGCAGAATGCATGTTTTAATTACCATAAATTGTGTAAAATTCTGAAAAATGTGAAATTTGGTATGCATGATGCTCAACCTGTAAATGGTATGTGGTTAAATTTTCAGGTAAATCTGACAATAGTAGATACTAACTTCACTAATTCATGAGAGAATGGCCAATTTAAGCATACTTAATGTAAATTGTGATAAATTAAATAATTACCGCATGATTAGGATTAGTTGTAAATGATGTTTGTTTAACCCTGAAAATAGTAGTACCATGCTAGGTGACCCTACAATGTGTGTATGTGTGAACATGAAGCAAATGTGTTAAGCTGGGCATTAAGTGTGTGTTAAAAATTGAGAAAATGTGTAAATGTGCCAATGGGGGACACTGCTACCATAGAGGGCTGTGGAGCAGTACCGTAGTAAAGTCCCTACATGAAGGTTCATATGTGTGTGAAATCCCATGGGCATTGGGATAAAATCCTGGAGGCGGAGAAGTACCGCTGGTTAGGGTGGAGAGGGCTTCTCCCGGTTCTGCGCAGTTAACTAAGATTTATCATTGAAATGCCTAGGTGATGGATATATATGTGATGTGATAAGTGTGTGTCCTTATATAGGTGGTTTGGACTATGTGTCACGGCATATAAATGTTAATAATGTGAATTTGTGGTTATGTGAAAAGTGAATGTGAAATTATGTAAATGAGTAACCAAACATGTAGATATGTAAATGTGATATGAGAGCATGTATTTTCTATTATGAATGTGTAAATTCCATGTAAAACAGCAAGCTAACTATGTTTAGAAATGTGATATGAACATGAAATTTTGCATAGAAGTCATGCTAGGAATGTCTTTTCCTTTTAATGTAAACTCTATGCTAAATTGCTATTATGTTGCAACAAACATGTGATGAAATGTGAAATTAGATTCTATGTTAAAGAATGCGTAGAAAGCATGTGATAGATTTAAATTTTGTGAATTAAAATATAAATCAAGTATCATGTGTTGTAAATGTAGAACTATCATGTTTAGGTTTTTCCCTATAGCTAATTAACTAATCCATGCTATATGTAATAGTTGTGTTATGAAAAATGCAATTAGCCATGTGATGTATGTATGCTTAGTGTGAATGGAAGTTACTTGCTGAGTCTTTGGACTCATTCTTGCTTCGGCGTACAGTTGCAGGTGTCTCTACTTCTTCCGAGGAGTTGGTTTGGAGTGACTCGGAGCGAGAGTAGGAGATTACTTGTGGAGATAGCAACGTTGTATTTCCTTTCATAGTATGTAATAAAAGGGAGATTGGTATTGCATTTGAGTTATGTAATTCATTATATTTGCAAGAGGTGGACAATGTAAATTGTTAAAATTCTCAGTTATGAAATAGTTAGTTTCCTTTTTGTACTATATAGACTATGTATAAATGTAGATGATGGAATAAGAGATTTATTACCAGTTCTTTCTATTCCGCTGTTATGTGTTATATTTGTGTACGTTTCAGTCTATTGTACATGTGTTGGGTACATGTCCCATTGTAATGATGCTCTCTATATCGATGTGGGATGGTATATCCGTACCGGTATAAGGAGGGTCATTACATACTGCTAGCAACCTACACACTTTTGTCAATCTATCAACAAAAGCCCATATGCCATTATGACCTGACGCTGTCTTGGGCAAACCTGCAACAAAATCCATTGCTATATCATCCCACTTCCATTGTGGTATCGGTAAGGGCTGCAACGAACCACCTGGCCTTTGATGTTCCACTTTAACTTGCTGGCATATCAAACACCTTGCTATGAATTTCGCTATTTCTTTCTGTTGCCCAGCTAGCAAGCCCAGAGAGAATCCACTCTTCTTCAAAACTGCTTAATCTACAGGAGTTGTGTACAACAACTTCCAGCAGCCACGTACTCAGCTTCAGCTGTAGACAGTGCCACTGAATTTTATTTCTTTGAAGACCACGAGATCAGACATCCTACAAGAAATTGACAACATCCACTGGTGCTTTTCCTATCTACCTTGCATCCAACGTAGTCAGCATCAGAATAACCTACTAAGTTGATTTCACATGACTTTAGATACCATAAACCTAAATCATGGGTTTTTGCTAAATATCTAAAAATTCTCTTGACACTAATTAAATGGGATTCTTTAAGGTCTGCCTGATACCTAGCACACATGTATATGCTAAACAGTATATCAAGTCTACTGGCAGTTAAGTAAAGTAAGGATCCTATCATACCTCTGTAAATCTTTTGGTCTACATTCTTACCTTCTTTGTCACTGTCTAACCTTGTTGATGTGCTCATGGGCGTTGACAGTGGCTTGGCATTTTCGAATCCAAACTTCTTTAACAATTCCTTAGTGTACTTGGCTTGACAGATGTGGGTGTCTTCTTTTCCTTACTTGAATTGCAATCCAAGGAAGTAGTTAAGCTCCCCCATCATGCTCATCTCGAATTCTCCCTGCATAAGCTTTTCAAAATACTTGTAAAGAGATTCATCAGTAGAACCAAATATTATATCATCAACATATATTTGGACAATCAAGATATGTTTGACTTTAGACTTAACAAATAATATACTATTTACTTGACCTATAATGAAACCATGGTTCAATAGAAATGCACTTAAACATTCGTACCATGCTCTTGGTACTTGTTTCAAACCATATAATACTTTGTGCAATTTAAATACATGATTTGGGAAATCGATGTCATCAAAACCTGGAGATTGTTCTACATAAACTTCCTCCTTTATGTAACCGTTTAGAAATGCTGATTTAACATCCATTTTTAACAATTTTAAATCTAATGTGGATGCATATGCAAGTAAGATTCTAATAGCCTCAAGTTTAGCTACTAGTGCATAGGTTTCATCGAAATCTATGTCTTCCTCTTGGGAATAGCCTTGAGCTACCAGTCTGGCTTTGTTTCTTATGATCACTCCAGCTTCATCCAATTTAGTCCTGAACACCCATTTGGTTCCAATCACTGGATGATCTGATGGTCTAGGAACAAGTGACCACACATGGTTTCTCTTGAACTGATTCAGTTCATCTTGCATGGCTAAAATCCAAGATTCATCAGTGAGAGCTTCATTGACTGTCCTAGGCTCTATTTGTGAAACAAAAGCTAAATAATTACTTGGAATTACATTACCTCTTATTCTTACCCCAACAGATGGATCACCAATGATGTTTTTCGGTGGGTGATATTTCTTATGTCTCCATTCTTTTGGAGGATTATTGTGGGCTTTATCTTTTTGTTGTAGGTCTTCCAAAGGTGGATCTTCCTTGTCCTTGATAGATGATTTCTTTAATTTCTTGGACAATTCATATGTATCATCAATATCACTATCGACTTCCTTTCTCAAGGAAGGGTTAGTTTCATCAAAGATAATATGTACTGATTGCTCAATTAATAAGGTTCGTTTATTAAATACTCTATAACCTTTAGGTTTAGAGGCATACCCCATGAAGATACCTTCATCTGATTTTGCATCTAACTTACCAAGATTCCTTTTACCGTTGTTGTAGATAAAGCATGGACATCCAAATGTCTTGAAGTGGCTTATTTTCGGTTTCTTTTGCTTGTACAATTCATATGAAGTCTTCTTCAAAATTAGCCTGATCATCGCCCGGTTGATTATATAACATGCTGTATTGACTGCTTCGGCCCAAAAATACCTTGGCGGATCATATTCTGACAGCATTGTCCTTGCCATATCCAATAGAGTTCCGTTCTTTCTTTTAGCAACTCCATTTTACTGAGGCATCCTTGGTGCTGAAAAATTGTGCTCTATGCCTTGATCATCACAAAACTTAGCAAATCTCTCATTCTGGAATTCTCCTCCATGGTCTGATTGAATGCTGATAATACTATACATCTTATCCTTCTGTACCTTCTTGTTGAAGCTTACAAAATTGTCAAAAGTATCATCTTTGTGTTCTAGGAAAGAAACCCATGTAAACCTGGAGAAGTCGTCTACAATGACAAAACCAAAATTCTTTCCTCCAAGACTTGTGGTTCTCATTGGCCCAAATAAATCCATATGTAGAATTTCTAAGGGTTTTGAGGTTGTTACCACAGTCTTTGACTTGAAGGATGACTTGGTGTGCTTTCCTTTTGCACATGGCCCACAAACACCATCCATTCTTGTGCTCACTTTGGGTAGGCCTTCCACAAAGCTTCTCTTGATCAACTTTCTCATGCCATTCAGACTGCAGTGGCCTAATCTTCTGTGCCACAGTTCAGTTGACTGCCTTTTGCTTGTGGCCAGACAGATATCCTGATCTTTTAGTTCTTCTAGGTAAAGTACGTACAGGTTCTTTTCTCTATTGGCTTCAAAGATGACTGCACCATCCTTCATAATGCTGCACTTTGATTCTTGAAATCTGATTTGATGTCCTTTGTCGTATAGCTGGCTGATACTGATAAGGTTGTGCTTCAGTCCTTTGACGCATAACACATCTTCAATCACTGGTTTGCCTTTGCTGCCTACTGATCCACTGCCTATCACAGTCCCTTTTCCATTGTCTCCATAGGTGACTGTGCCTTCTTCAACTTCTAGATGTGAGAATAACTTTCTGTTTCCAGACATGTGCCTTGAGCATCCACTATCCAAATACCATTTAGATGCTCGAGGGTTTCCCTGCAATGAAGACACTAAGCTTTAGGTACCTGTAAGGCCCTCGAATTTTGTTGCATTATTGTATTGCATGTAAATAATTCATGTTGTGTATGTATGTATGTAAATATCTATGTAAGTACTAGTTAGTACACTATTGCATGCATGTGTATAAACTAGATGTAAATAATGTATGAATGGTATGATGGTAGTGTGTACATGATAATGTATACATATGGCACATATATAGGTATAAGATGTGCATGGTTTCTGCATGTTTTAGAGTTCTGGCCGAAGGCCAGATTGGAGTCAATATCAGTAGATGTCGATGTTGTCTCGGCGTCAACCCTATGGACGCCAACACTAAGTCTAGCATCCAGCGATGTGGACGCCAACTTCTCTGACCTGCATGCATTGCAGAGCCCAGAATTCCTGGAGCAAGCTAGCTCACCCATTGGGGAGCTGTCCCCAATGGCTCTGAGCCTTTCCCATCACCACTCCGGGGTCCCCAAACCCCTCTGCTTTAAACCAACTCCTCCTGCACCAGAAAGAGCTCTCTTTGGCTCTTTGCAAAGAGGAGAGAAAACCCTAGCAAGCTGTGAGAAAAGCTGGACTTTGCAAGCTCGGATCCAGCAGTGTGAAGGTGTTTCCGGCGTTCTACTACAACAAGGAGGTAGCTGGAACATCGGGGAAGGCTTCCCCAACCGTGGTTTGGCTTTTGCATCGACATAGAACCCGGAGGAGAGCATTTGTGGAGGCTTCTTGGGACTGCCCAAGGAGAGCTTCTCCGGCCATTTAGATCCCTTTGGAGTTTTTACAAGAGGCAAGTAACTTACCCCTATCGTCCATGTAGGTGTCTTGTAGGGTTTTGTGATTTTTACATATTTTTCCTCGTGTCCTAGATCCCCCATTCTTCTTGAGTTTGGAGTTCGGTTTGTGTTTCTGCACAGACAGGAACTTGGCGTCAATGCCCTTGACGCCGAGATCCCTGGTGTGCATCCAGCGATCTGGCCGTCCACTCCTGGAATGGCCAGAGACCGCCGTCAAGTTCTCCAGGACAGAATAGTGAGCTGTTCTTCCTGGCATATGTGAGTAATTTTGACGTGTTTTGCGATGAGGATATAATGTAACTCTTATATGCTATGTATACTAGCTAATGTGATGTATGGGAGAATGAATGTACATTTATTTTGTGGGTGGTTGAGTTTATTCGACTATCTAATGTGTATGCGAAAAGAATGGTAATGTGTATTCACCATGATCCTAATGATCCGTGGCAAAGTTTTGTAGCCCAAATTTGTTAGACCATGTATGCATGATCCTATTTGTGCTCTGAGTTTCTGACATTTTTCCCCATGCTTGTATGGTTATTGAAATTTCTGTTTTGGGGAAATAGAAATCATGCATAGGTCATGTTAAATTCTAGTAAATTGCGTGTTGCTCGATAAATTTGGGAATAAATTCGGTGACCCTGTGCATGCTAGGGTGCAGACAGTGAGTTGTTAAATTTGTAATCATCTTCAACTCCATGTTAATTTGCATTATGAATATTAATGTGAAATCGATGGTAAATTTTCTGTAATTTCATTTTGAGTCATAAAAATCTGAAAATTTGCATGAGGAATCATAAACCTAAGATCCGCATGTGGTTAAATTTTCAAGTCGTTTGGGCAACTATATAGTGAAATATGAAATTTCCATACGAGAAATGTGAAAAGAAAAATGCATGCTAATGTGGGAATAATGTGATATGTGTGTGTGATCTGATTTGTGCAAATTCTAAACATGTAATCCCTGTTAACAGTAGAATCATGTTAGGAAAACAGAGCCCTTGTGTGAGTGAGAAAATGAATGAGAGGCAAGTGTCATGTGTAAAGATATGTGTTTAAAAATCGGTAAATGTGTAAATTGTGCCAAGTGTGACACTGCTTCCATAGAGGACAGTGGAACCGTATCAGGGAAAAGTCCCCCTAAGAAGGTTCAATGTGTTGTGATCCTAAGGGCATTAGGATGAAATCCTGGAGGTGGACAAGTACCACTGGCTAGGGTGGAGACTTGTTCTCCCGGTCTGCGCAGTCCAAGAGTCGTCACTGTGTTGCCTAGGTGGCGTCTATGTGTCACGGCACTAAAATGTGAAATGTGAAATGTGATAGTGACCATGTGAAAATCTTGTAGTGTGAACAATGTGTAAATGTGCAATGTGTAAAGTGTGAAATATGTGCATTACAAATTGTGAAAAATATGAAACCAAAAATGTGAGGATGTGAAATTGAAAACCCATGATATGATGATCTGAAATCATGTTAGAACAGCAACATAAATGTGGTTATGATTTTGTGCTACATGTGTACAATGCGTAGAACCCATGCTAGGGACAATCCTTACTTATGTGTAAATCATTCCACGTGTGTATGCTCTCACGTTGTGGTTTGAATGAGCACGTAGCTTTCATGTGTCTTTCATGTGTTAGATTGTAAAGTGTTAAGCCTCATCAAAACAGCAAGTTTAAAGCATGTGAAATGGTTATGTGCATGTATACGAATGAGTAGTAACCATATTAGCATTGTGTTCTTTCATGTATGTAAGCTAGTCATGCTAGATTACTCTCATGTTTTAGTTTAAAATGAAAGTAGAACCTTCATGTGTAGGAATGATTAGAGAGCATGTGGTAGGAGATTTTGATTTAGAAAAGCTGAAAGCATGAATCATGTGTTTAATAAGTAGAATCACCATGATAGGTTGTGAATTTCAATGACAAGTATGCTACAGTATTATGTCTTGAAAATGTGTGTGTAAAACCTGCTATGATATGTGCATGTATGGTAGGTGTAGAGTTATTTGCTGAGTCTTTTAGACTCATTACTTGCTTCGGCGTACAGGTGTAGTTGGTGACGACACACTTGCGGAGGAGGCAGTGGAGACCGACTCCGAGCGTGGAGATTAGATCGTCGGTGTACCTTGTGATATTTGATTTCCTAGTATGTAATTGCAACATTGTACTAGCATTATTATGGAAAGGAAATGTTTAAGTGTGGACAATTATGTATTTGATTTTCAGCAATTTAATTATGTGGACTTTTAGTTCTTTAAATGTTATCGAATCATGTATGTTAAATGTGGATGATGAATGAAATGAATACAGTGGTTCTTTTACTTCCGCTACTCTGTTCTTATATTCACGTGTATCTCAGCTGAATGGTATTGTTGGGTAAATGTCCCACTGTGATGACGCTCTCTATACCGACGTGGGTTGGTATAACCGTACCGATATAATGAGGGTCGTTACAGAGATTGGTAGAGAAACCGGTTGAGATTGCACATGAATATACATAAGTCATCATCTTCATTACATGCTAAGTCTACATAGGAATGTCCACATGTGTAGAATTGATTAATAATGAATGAAAGGTAGATAAGGAAATGGTTAGAAAACTTAGTAACCTAGCTCTAATGGTGGCTGAAATTTATTACAGCCATGGCTTCGAGAGGTAGGCGTGGCGGAGCGTCGGCCCGTGAGGACGAGCCGAGAATTGACGAGCGGGCGGAGCAGCAGGCCCCGGCACCGCAATGTCCTGTACTTCCCCCACCGCCGCCTGTGGATTATGGAGTATTCATGCAAGGTCTGGTGCAAGCCATGCAGACATAGGCTCATACCCAGGCAGCACTCCAGGCACAGTTGGAGGCTCAGGTACCAGCTCAGGACCATGGTGGACCTTCTACCATGGAGAGATTCAAGAGGATGCTGCCACCCTCTTTTAAGGGGGAGAGCGATCCATTGTTGGCAGAAAGCTGGATGAGGGAGATAGAAAAGATCTTCCGAGCCATCAGGTGTGTAGATGAGGATAAGGTTACATTAGCCACCTACTTGCTACAGGTATGCCTTAGTTATATGCTTGTATGTTTTGTTAAGTTAGATTGTTTAGATGGTGCTTATGAACGGTGTACTGCAGGAAAGAGCTGATGTATGGTGGGCTTCATTGCTGCGTACCCGGTTTGAGGACGGAGTTGTTGATGTTGCGTGGGACGAGTTCGTGAGGCTCTTTCGGGCCAAGTTCGTCCCCGAGCACGTGCAAGATCGGATGGAGCAAGAATTCCTATCTTTGACTCAAGGCTCCATGACCGTGCTGGAATATGAGGTAAGATTTTCTGAACTCTCTAAATATGCACCTCATATAGTGACAGACGAGCGCAAAAAGACAAAGAAGTTCGTGATGGGACTCAAGCCATCACTGCGGATGAGACTCGTGGCATTTGACCACCGCACATTGGACGAGGCCATCAGTGCTGCTTGTAGGCAGGAGGGAAAGATGGAGTAATACCTTGAAGAGAAGAAGACTTCGCAGAAGAGGCCAGCAGCGACATTCCAACGGCAAGATATGAAGAAAGCGGTGTACCCGACACAACAGCGATAAGTGGCAGTCGACAGTTCTCAGGTACCCTCTATACGTTCCCCTGGTGTGAAGAATGAGTGTCCCCACTGTGGGAAGACACATGGTGGTACCGAATGTTGGATGATTACGGGAAAGTGCTTGAAGTGCGGAAGCAGCGACCACAAGATCAAAGATTGCCCAAGACTTCAGCAGGGAGTCCAGCGCAGAGCGCCAGCCCCAGTGGTAGTGGCAGCAGCGCCAGCTGCAGGAAGGCCTCGAGCCCTAGCTCGAGTGTTTGCTTTAGCTCGCGAGGACGCCGAGCAGACGGAGCATGTCACTGAAGGTACGGTTTTGCTTTTAGGTGTGCACGCTCGGGTTTTGTTTGATACGGGTGCTACTCACTCATTCATTTCCGAGCGGTTCGCTAGGCAGTTAGCCCTAGAGTCAGGCATAGAGTCTGAGGATTTAGAGGTCCCTTTGTCTGTGCACACCCCTGCGGGTACGGTATCGACTAGGAAGTGCATTCCGTCGTTACCTGTGTGCATTGAGGATAGAATCCTAGATGGGTGTTTCTTCTTGCTAAAGATGAAGGACTATGATGCTATTCTTGGTCTGGATTGGCTAGAGGAGCAATATGCATTAGTGGATTGTCGTCGGAAGAGGATTGTTTTCTGCATTCCTGGTGAGGACGAGTTCTCTCATCCCTTGCCAAGGAACTTGGCGGGAAAGTTAGTCATCTCTGCCATGAAGGCGATGCGCATGGTAAACAAGGGTTGTGACGCTTTTCTTGCCAGCGTGGTTTTAGTGCCAGAGGCTGATGAGTCACCTACTCTTGCGGAGATTGAGGTAGTGCAGGATTTTCCAGATGTCTTTCCTGATGATTTGTCTGGATTGCCACCGGATAGAGAGATAGAGTTCACCATAGAGTTGCTTCTGGGCACCTATCCTATCTCGAAGGCTCCATATCGGATGGCACCTGCGGAGTTAGCCGAGTTGAGGAGACAGTTGCAAGAGTTGCTTGATAAGGGATTTATTCGCCCTAGTGTTTCCCCTTGGGGCGCACATGTATTGTTCGTCAAGAAGAAAGACGGGTCACATAGGTTATGCATTGACTATAGGAAGTTGAACCAAGTGACTGTGAAGAACAGGTATCCCTTACCTCGTATTGATGATTTGTTTGACCAGTTGCGAGAGGCATCAGTCTTTTCTAAGATTGGTTTGCGATCTGGTTATCATCAGTTGAGGATTCGGAGTGAGGATGTGTCCAAGATGGCGTTTAGAACACGTTATGGACATTATGAGTTTTTGGTCCATCCTTTCGGATTGACCAATGCCCATGCAGCGTTCATGGATCTCATGAACATGGTGTTTAGGCCTTATTTAGATAGCTTTGTCGTAGTGTTTATTGATGATGTGCTGGTCTACTCTCCGGATGAGGCCACACACCGTCAGCATTTGAGGGTAGTGTTAGAGGTTCTTCGTGAGCACAAGCTGTATGCTAAGTTCAGCAAGTGCGATTTCTGGTTGCGCAAGGTTCATTTCCTCGGGCATGTTATCTCCGATGCTGGTGTTGCAGTGGATCCAGCAAAGGTCCAGGCAGTTATGGATTGGGAGATTCCCAAGACCCCTTCGGAGATTCGTAGTTTTATTGGTTTAGCTGGTTACTATCGGCGATTTATTGAGGGATTTTCATGCATCGCCGCCCCTTTGACTCAGCTTACCAAAAAGGGAGTGAAGTTTGTTTGGTCCGAGAAGTGTGAGAGTAGTTTTCAATTGTTGAAGACTAAGCTCACGACAGCCTCGGTGTTAGTCTTACCGAGCGGTGTAGAGGGTTTTGCTATCTACACGGATGTGTCTCGGATTGGGTTAGGTTGTGTGCTAATGCAGTAGGAAAGAGTAGTGGCTTATGCTTCTAGTCAGTTAAAGGAGCATGAGAAGAACTATCCGACTCATGACTTGGAGCTCGCAGCAGTGGTTCATGCACTAAAGATCTGGAGGCACTATCTTTATGGTGTCAGATTTGAGGTGTTTACCGACCATAAGAGCTTGAAGTATCTTTTCTCCCAAAAGGAATTAAACCTGAGGCAGAGGAGATGGATCGAGCTCTTGAAGGACTATGACTTCGACCTTCAGTATCACCCTGGAAAGGCGAATGTTGTAGCAGATACTCTGAGTAGAAAGAGGCCATCTCTCCAGCAGGATTGGAAGATGTTGGAAGATGCGGCTTGCGCGTTGACTGAGTTAGAGCCATCGCTATGCCAGGCTTTTGTAGCTCAGTTATCTCTTAGGTCCTCGGTTTTGGATGAGGTGATCGAGCAACAGGGAGCCGACCCTAGACTCTTAGAGTTAGTGGGCAAGGCAGGCATTGCTCGTGATGAGGACGGTGTGATTAGATTTCAGCACCGTGTTTGTGTCCCTGATTTAGTAGATGTCCGTGAGCATGTGTTAGTGGAGGCTCATAGATCGCGATTCTCTATTCATCCGGGTAACACGAAGATGTACCAGGATTTGAAGAGATCGTTTTGGTGGTCTGGCATGAAGAAGGATGTAGCGGATTATGTGTCTAGGTGTTTGGTGTGTCAGCAAGTGAAGGCCGAGTGACAACGACCATCTGGCCTTATGCAAAAGATGGACATCCCAGTGTGGAAGTGGGAAGCTATCACTATGGACTTTGTTTCGGGTTTGCCTCGATCTAGAAGAGGCAATGACCCGATTTGGGTAGTTGTAGATAGATTCTCGAAGACTACTCATTTCTTGCCTATGAAGAAGAAGCAGTCAGTAGAGAGTTTAGCTAGATTGTATGTTAGTGGTATCATTAGATTGCATGGTGTGCCGAAGTCGATCATTTTGGATCGAGATCTGAGGTTTACTTCGAGGTTGTGGAAGGGTCTTCAGGATGCTTTAGGTTCGGAGCTGAAGCTCAGTTCGGTGTTTCATCCCCAGACTGTTGGACAGTCCGAAAGGATTATCCAGACGCTCGAGGATATGTTGAGAGCGTGTGTTCTGGATTGGAAGGATGATTGGGAGCGCCATTTACCTCTTGTGGAGTTCGCATACAACAACAGTTTTCATGCGAGTATTGGTATGGCTCCATTTGAG
This sequence comes from Colocasia esculenta, assembly GCA_014218235.1. Classification (NCBI taxonomy): domain Eukaryota; kingdom Viridiplantae; phylum Streptophyta; class Magnoliopsida; order Alismatales; family Araceae; genus Colocasia; species Colocasia esculenta. The sequence goes on from CM024764.1 coordinate 28,800,023, forward strand.
GCGTTGTATGGTAGGCCTTGCAGATCTCCTTTGTGTTGGGAGGAGATCGGTGACAGGCAGTTGATCGGTCTGGAGTTAGTTCAGGATACTTCAGATAAGGTCCAGCTTATCAGAAAGAGGCTTGTTGCGGCACATGATAGGCAGAAGAGCTATGCCGACAACAGGAGGAAGGATCTTGAGTTCGAGGTGGGTGATCATGTCTTCTTGAAGATATCGCCCACTCGAGGTGTTGTCATATTTGGCAGGCATAGTAAGTTGAGCCCTAGGTTCATTGGCCCATATGAGATTCTCAGACGTTTGGGCAGCGTGGTGTATGAGCTAGCCTTACCCCCATCTTTGGCTAGTGTTCATCCCATTTTCCACGTTTCGATGCTTAGGAAGTATGTCCGAGATCCGTCTCATGTGATTAGTCATGAGCCAGTGGAGATTCAGCCAGATCTCTCGTATGTCGAGCAAGCAGTAGCTATTCTTGACCAGAAGGTTCAGCATCTCCAGAACAAGAGTATTACGCCGGTGAAAGTTCTCTGGCGGAACTTCTCACGAGAGGAGGCTACATGGGAGCTTGAGGATGCAATGAAGAAGAAGTATCCCCTTTTGTTTGAGTAGCGTTGTTCTAACTTCGAGGACGAAGTTTCTTTTAAGGGGGAGAGGGTGTAAGGCCCCCGAATTTTGTTGCATTATTCTACTGCATGCAAATAATTCATGTTGTGTATGTACGTATGTAAATATCTACGTAAGTACTAGTTATTATACTATTGCATGCATGTGTATAAACTAGATGTAAATAATGTATGAATGGTATGATGGTAGTGTGTACATGATAACGTATACATATGGCACATATATAGGTATAAGATGTGCATGGTTTCTGCATGTTTTAGAGTTCTGGCCGAAGGCCAGATTGGCGTCAATATCAGTAGACGTCGATGTTGTGTCGGCGTCAACCCTATGGACGCCAACACTAAGTCTAGCGTCCAGCGATGTGGATGCCAACTTCTCTGACCTGCATGTGTTGCAGAGCCCAGAATTCCGAGAGCAAGCTAGCTCACCCATTGGGGAGCTGTCCCCAACGGCTCTGAGCCTTTCCCATCACCACTCCGGGGTCCCCAAACCCCTCTACTTTAAACCAACTCCTCCTGCACCAGAAGAGCTCTCTTTGGCTCTTTGCAAAGAGGAGAGAAAACCCTAGCAAGCTGTGAGAAAAGCTGGACTTTGCAAGCTCGGATCCAGTAGTGTGAAGGTGTTTCCGGCGTTCTACTGCAACAAGGAGGTAGCTGGAACATCGGGGAAGGCTTCCCCAACCGTGGTTTGGCTTCTGCATCGACATAGAACCCGGAGGAGAGCATTTGTGGAGGCTTCTTGGGACTGCCCAAGGAGAGCTTCTCCGGCCATTTAGATCCCTTTGGAGTTTTTACAAGAGGCAAGTAACTTACCCCTATCGTCCATGTAGGTGTCTAGTAGGGTTTTGTGATTTTTACATATTTTTCCTCGTGTCCTAGATCCCCCATTCTTCTTGATTTTGGAGTTCGTTCTGTGTTTCTGCACAGACAGGAACTTGGCGTCAATGCCCTTGACGACGAGATCCCTGGTGTGCGTCCAGCGATCTGGCCGTCCACTCCTGGAACGGCCAGAGACCGCCGTCAAGTTCTTCTGGACAGAATAGTGAGCTGTTCTTCCTGGCATATGTGAGTAATTTCGACGTGTTTTGCGATGAGGATATAATGTAACTCTTATATGCTATGTATACTAGCTAATGTGATGTATGGGAGAATGAATGTACATTTATTTTGTGGGTGGTTGAGTTTATTCGTCTATCTAATGTGATGCGAAAAGAATGGTAATGTGTATTCACCATGATCCTAATGATCCGTGGGAAAGTTTTGTTGCCCAAATTTGTTAGACCATGTATTCATGATCCTATCTGTGCTCTGAGTTTCTGACATTTTTCACCATGCTTGTATGGTTATTGAAATTTCTGTTTTGGGGAAATAGAAATCATGCGTAGGTCATGTTAAATTCCAGTAAATTGCATGTTGCTCGATAAATTTGGGAATAAATTCTGTGACCCTGTGCATGCTAGGCTGCAGACAGTGAGTTGTTAAATTTGTAATCATGTTCAACTCCATGTTAATTTGCATTATGAATATTAATGTGAATCGATGGTAAATTTTCTGTAATTTCATTTTGTGTCAGAAAAATATGAAAATTTGCATGAGGAATCATAAACCTGAGATCAGCATGTGGTTAAATGTTCAAGTTGTTTGGGCAACTATATAGTGAAATATTAATTTTCCATGCGAGAAATGTGAAAAGAAAAATGCATGCTAATGTGGGAATAATGTGATATGTGTGTGTGATCTGATTTGTGCAAATTCTGAACATGTAATCCCTGTTAACTGTAGAATAATGTTAGGAAAATAGAGCCCTTGTGTGAGTGAGAAAATGAATGAGAGGCAAGTGTCATGTGTAAAGATATGTGTTTAAAAATCGGTAAATGTGTAAATTGTGCCAAGTGTGACACTGCTTCCATAGAGGGCAGTGGAACCGTATCAGGGAAAAGTCCCCCTGAGAAGGTTGAATGTGTTGTGATCCTAAGGGCATTAGGATGAAATCCTGGAGGTGGACAAGTACCACTGGTTAGGGTGGAGACTTGTTCTCCCGGTCTGCACAGTCCAAGAGTCATCACTGTGTTGCCTAGGTGGCGTCTATGTGTATGTGATGTGATGTGTCCTTCTTATGGTGGTTTGGACTATGTGTCACGGCACTAAAGTGTGAAATGTGATAGTGACCTTGTGAAAATTGTGTAGTGTGAACAATGTGTAAATGTGCAATGTGTAAAGTGTGAAATATGTGCATTTGAAATTGAGTAAAAATATGAAACCAAAAATGTGAGGATGTGAAATTGAAAACCCATGATATGATGATCTGAAATCATGTTAGAACAGCAACATAAATGTGGTTATGATTTTGTGCTACATGTGTACAATGCGTAGAACCCATGCTAGGGACAATCCTTACTTATGTGTAAATCATTCCACGTGTGTATGCTCTCACGTTGTGGTTTGAATGAGCACGTAGCTTTCATGTGTCTTTCATGTGTTAGATTGTAAAGTGTTAAGCCACATCAAAACAACAAGTTTAAAGCATGTGAAATGGTTATGTGCATGTATACGAATGAGTAGTAACCATGTTAGCAATGTGTTCTTTCATGTATGTAAGCTAGTCATGCTAGATTACTCTCATGTTTTAGTTTAAAATGAAAGTAGAACCTTCATGTGTAGGAATGATTAGAGAGCATGTGGTAGGAGATTTTGATTTAGAAAAGCTGAAAGCATGAATCATGTGTTTAATAAGTAGAATCACCATGATAGGTTGTGAATTTCAATGACAAGTATGCTACCAGATTGTGTCTTGAAAATGTGTGTGTAAAACCTGCTATGATATGTGCATGTATGGTAGGTGTAGAGTTATTTGCTGAGTCTTTTAGACTCATTACTTTCTTCGGCGTACAGATGTAGTTGGTGACGACACACTTGCGGAGGAGGCAGTGGAGACCGACTCCGAGCGTGGAGATTAGAAGGTCGGTGTACCTTGTGATATTTGATTTCCTAGTATGTAATTGCAACATTGTACTAGCATTATTATGGAAAGGAAATGTTTAAGTGTGGACAATTATGTATTTGATTTTCAGCAATTTAATTATGTGGACTTTTAGTTCTTTAAATGTTATCGAATAATGTATGTTAAATGTGGATGATGAATGAAATGAAGACAGTGGTTCTTTTACTTCCGCTACTCTGTTCTTATATTCACGTGTATCTCAGCTGAATGTTATTGTTGGGTAGATGTCCCACTGTGATGACGATCGCTATACCGACGTGGGTTGGTATAACCGTACCAATATAATGAGGGTCGTTACAGTACCCAAGTTCTTTTGGGTCCTGATTGGTTAGTATCATCCATTTTCTTCTTAATTACCCATTTTTCATGTTTAGTTGGGCATGTCATTTTAATGTGACCTAACTTGTTGCAATGACTACAACATGATATTCTAGTTATCTTTTCATTCGAAATGTATTTAAAATTTGATTTATATGTTGTGTCTTGTTCAGCTGTAAACTTTGGTGTTGGATATGTCTTAGGATGTATTATTGTTTCTTCATTTTCTAGAGGTGTGTATCCTAAGCCATATTTTTTCTTTCCTAATCTTCTAGCTCCTTTTATTATTAATAATGTTTTACCATTTGCAAAATTTTCTAACATGCTTCATAGTTTTTTATTTTCTATGGTTAGAGTGTTAATTTTCTTTTTAAGTTCATCTGGAGTTACATGTTTTTCTAATTTAACTATCTGTTCACTTTTATTCTTCAGATCTTCACGTAACAAATCGTTTCTTCTTCTTAGCTCAGACATTTGTTTTTCCATTTGCTCATTTTCTGACTTTAAGTCTGAGTTTGTATTTTTTAGGCATGCGGTGTTTTTATTACTGACTCTTAGTGATTTACATAATTCTTTATATTTATAGTATAGTCCATTAAAAGCTTCTTCCAAATTGTCAGAATCTTAATTATTACATGAAGAAAAAGATGAGTCTGAAGTTACCTTGTCTTCGATGTTGGCCATGAATGCCAAGTTGGCTTCTTCTTCTTCTTCATTGCTCGAGCTTGACTCGCTGTCTGTGTCATTGTTGTTGTCCCAAGCTACTGCCATGGCTTTCTTCTTGAATCTTCTTAGTTTTCTTGAACTGTCCTTCTTTCTGAATTCAACTTTCTTGAGCTTCGGACATTCTGCCTTGATATGTCCTGGCTTCTTGCATTTGTAGCAGATTGGTTCATTTTTCTTTGTATCTTTGACTTCAGACATTTTGAAGTCTTTCCCTTTCTTGAAGTATCTTCTACCAGACTGATATTTCTTTTTCTTAGCTAGTATTCTTTGTAATCTTCTGGACAGCATTGCTTCTTCATATTCACTGTTGTTCATGCTCTCTTGGCTATACGATTCTTCCTTTGATTCATCTTCTTCTACCTTGAGTGCGTTGGAATGCTTCTTTCGACTGGAGGATTCTCCCAACCTTTCCATTTTTATATCGTGGGCCATGAGGGGCCCAATGAGCTTCTCTAATGACATTATCTTCAAGTCATTAGCCTCCTCTATTGCTGTAACCTTTGGAGTCCAAGAGGCAGGTAGGGATCTGAGTATTTTCCTCACCATGTCTCCCATCTGATACGTCTTACCAAGACTAGCTAACCCTTTAGTGATGTCAGTGGACCTGCTATACATCTGTGTGATTGTTTCACTGGGTTGCATCTGAAATCTTTCATACTGGGTTACCAGAATATCTATCATGGTTTCTTTATCCTTCTCATTTGTGACTAGAAGATCACCTTCTTCACAATCGACCAGATCTGATAGTCGAGTCCTTGTAAGAAGAACTCCATTCTTGTCTTCCCGTATGTGTAGTCTTCACCATCGAACAGTGGTGGCCTGTTAATTGACTGACCTTCGAAGTGACCTTGGGCTGCCATTTGATCTTTTCTCTTCAGATTGTTGGATATTCTTCTTTGTTGAAGAGACTAACTCTGATACCACTTGTTGCCTAGCTAGCAAGCCCAGAGGGGGGGTGAATGGGATTCTTTAAAATTTGAGTACCTAACCCTATTCACAAAAATGTTTACACAAAACACACTTCGATGACTGTTAGTGTTAGTAAAAAGAGGATAGCAAACACACGGCAGTCAACACATGACACAAGGAATTTATCCTAGTTCGGACCTCCTCTCCACAGGAGTCCTACGTTCAGTCCCTGAGCAACAACTCAGGATTTCACTACCCAAGGGTACAGTCCCCCTCAAGGACATTTACACACCCAGCCGCAGCTGGTTTTCTCTTCAGAACCCGAAGAGGAATTACAACACCCTAGATTCCACCAGGTCTTCCTTCTACACGAAGGGAAACAAACACCCTGGAACCCACCAGGACTACCTTCAACACGAAGGGAAAGTACACAGGAATGTATTCAAGGGATGATATGCCCCTAGATCAAGCTTAAAGACCACCGCTCAATCTAAGCAATGACTGAGAGGGAAGTTTTACGATGAGGAACACTCTCAGTACACAGAAGCTCTCAAGGCTAACACAATGAATGCAGAGAGCTAAGAGCTAGACATGCAAAGGAGTGAAGCTTCGCTCTTTTAGATGCTCTCAGAAAGCTTGAAAAAGATTGTCGTAAGTGTTCTTCTATTTCTGGAGCGTTAGTCTTCTATATATGTCTTTCATTTGCAAATTGAACGTTGAAGTGTCCGTTATCTTTAAGCTTTTGTTTATGTTAGACGCATGGCACTGTAGAGCTTTCAGTCAACGGTCGTTAGCTTTCCATGCACACAAAGAGAGAGAATCCTCTTTGATATCCTTCGGCTTCTATTGTGTCCAACGTTGTATAAGAATGAGCTGTCGAGATCTGCACGCATTAAAAGCTTAAATGATTGACAGCTAAGCTGTCTCTCGGTGTCAGTCAACGTTAGAAAGTTTTATACGAAATGGAAATTCCATTGTTCTTCTAAAAAGATGTTTACAGTATGCATGGAAATAGAAGATATTCTTTGCATGTAGTGCATGATATGATCATTCATAATAAATGCATGGATGTGAGTGAAAAGTAAGGGAAGACTTTGACTTTTCAAACTATCTGAGAATAGGTTTGAATATCAAGTCGTTATAGACCATGAAATCAATATGAGCATAACTTATGAAACCAATGTGTTGATGAGTCGTTGTTCATGTGAATCGTTATACATTCATAAACAAGTAGATGTACACACAAATCGTTATGCATTAATAACTGAATCGTTGTAGAGATAAATCGTTATGAGAAAATCGTTGTTTCACTTATCGAGTCGATATAGTGAACGATTCGTTGTTTAATGTATCGAATCGTTACGGCGACCAAGTCATTATGTAACTTAATGAATCGTTACAGCGACTGAGTCGTTGTGTAACTTATCGAATCGTTATGAGACTTAATGAGTCGTTGTGAAACCGAAATCGTTGTGAGAGCAAATCGTTGTTCTCACTTAAGAAATCATTGTTCCCACTTAAGAAATCGATGTGATAACCAAATCGTTATGAGCTCGGAATCGATGTGCACACTTATCGAATCGTTCTGAGAGCAAATCGTTGCGATCTCTTAGCGAATCTTTATGAGGCAAATCGTTGAGATCTCTTAGTGAATCGTTATGAGAAGCAAATCGTTGCGATCTCTTAGCGAATCGTTATGAGAGGCAAATCGTTGTGATCTCTTAGCGAATCGTTATGAGAGGCAAATCATTGCGATCTCTAGAGAATCATTATGAGAGGGAAATCATGCGATCTCTTAGTGAATTGTTATGAGAGGCAACTCATTGCGATCTCTTAGCAAATTATTATGAGGCAAATCGTTGCGATCTCTTAGCGAATTGTTATGAGAGGCAAATCTTGTGATTCCGAAATCGATAAGATACTTATGAAATTGTTATAATACCCAAATATGTAAAACACATAAAGTCGTTATGAAAGTGAGGAAATCGTTATGACTCTACTGAAATCGTTACACTTCACAGGGAGTAGATGTGTACTTAGAAAAGTTATATACCCTGAGCTTTAAATTGCTAGTATGAAGAATACTTACCAGTTTAGCTGTTTTTCTTTGTTAGATTTCTTGTGCTCAAATCTCATAGAAATATGTTAGAAATGCACATTGTCTTAGTTTTGTTAATCACCAAAATAGATTTGTAATTCATTTAAATTACATGGGGAAAATCTGATCATCACTTTCTTCATACTTGGCCACCAAAAATACTTCTTCAAATCTTGATACACCTTGGTGCTCCTAGGGTGAATGGTGTACCTAGATTGGTGTGCTTCTTCTAACACTTTCTCCTTCACCCCAGCTTCACTTGGAACATACAATCTATGCCTGAATCGGACCACACAATCATCATCTATGGTGACATCCTCCATCTTCACACTTTTAGCCAAATTCTCATCTGTTTTCTAGGCTTCTACTACTGGCCAATACAAAGAAGGTTCCATCGTGCTGCTGGCTAACACTGCTCGCCGCTGGCTACTTGGAACAAATAGGGAGTTTCCTGCCACATCTTCATACAGCTTCCATTCTCTTATCATCATGTGACTCATCACTGCTTTTCTGCTCAATGCATCTGCCACCACATTAGCTCTACCCAGTTTATATGCTAGGCTGAAATCATAGTCTTTCAAATATTCCATCCATCTTCGCTTCCTCAAATTCAAATCTTTCTGCAAGAAGATGTACATCAAGCTCTTGTGATCCGTGAAAATCTCAAACCTTTTACCATACAAATAATGCAGCCAAATCTTTAATGCAAACACAACCGCTGCTAATTACAAGTCATGTGTGCGGTAATTCTCTTCATGTCGCTTCAATTGCCTAGATGCATACACCACAAACTTTCCACGTTGCATTAACACTGCCCCAAGACCTCTCCTGGATGCATCTGTATACAACACAAAACCACCTTGACCTGATGGTATCTCCAATATAGGAGCTGAAGTGAGTCGCTTCTTCAATTCCATGAAACTGCGCCTACAATCGGATGACCATACAAACGGTACACCCTTCCCGGTAAGCTTCGTCATTGGTGCTGCAATCTTTGATAAATCGCCTGTAGTAACCTGCCAAGCCAAGAAAACTTCTATTCTCTGGCACTGACCTTGGTTCCTCCCATTTCATGACAGCTTCCACCTTAGCCGGATCCACTGCAACACCTTCACCTGAAATAACATGTCCCAAAAACTGAACTTCCCTTAACCAGAATTCACATTTACTAAACATTGCATAAAGTTGGTGCTCCCTCAATGTCTACAATGTAACCCTCAAGTGAGCTGCATGTTCTTCTTCTGAGGATGAATATACTAAAATATCGTCTATGAACACCACAATAAACCGATCTAGATATGGATGGAAAATCCTGTTCATCAAATTCATAAATGTTGCAGGTGCATTGGTTAGCCCCAAATGGCATAACCACAAACTCATAATACCCATACCTTGTTGTAAATGTCGTCTTCCCGAATCCTCAATTGATGGTATCCCGACCTTAAATCTATCTTGGAGAACACCCTTGCCGATTGCAATTGATCAAACAATCATCAATTCGCGAAAGTGGATACCTGTTCTTTATTGTGACCTGATTCAACTGGCGGTAATCAATACACATTCTCATGCTTCCATCCTTCTTTTTTACAAACAAAACAAGTGCTCCCCATGGTGAGTGACTCGGTCGAATGAAACCCTTCTCAAGTAATTATTGCAATTGCTTCTTCAACACCTTCAATTCTGTAGGTGCCATCCTATAGGGTGCCTTGGAAATGGGCATACAATCCGACCGCAACTGTCACGCCCCTCCAATTTAGCAACGGAATAAATCGGAGGGAAACGTGAGCAACGAGTATGTTAGCGATAATTGCGCATACATTCGCAAACATCAGAGCATCTAATGAACAATAATTGAAATAAACTCTTGATTTCATTATAAAATCACTAAGACTATTACAACCACTAATTCGGAGCCACTACATATAGCTCTATGACATCATTACATTGGAAAAGAAATCTAATGCAATAACTATTAAACTCCATGGTACCAGGGTAACTTCATTAACTGACTCCGGGTCGCTCATCACTCTGGTCCTGTCCCATTGGTGTGTGTAACGTCATTGTCCGACTTACCTGAGACACAATAACAAATAACGAAGGGTGACCGATAACGCCCAGTAGGACTTAAATCTCAAAAGTCAAGCGGGCTTTAAATAATTAATGCTTTAAATGACAGAGTAACTAGCGACAGAGAGAGTCATGTAAAGTCGAGAAGGTAATTGCACAACTAACATAGTTTAGATAGCAGATGAATCAAGTATAGCACGATGATTAAAGTCAAGTCACGCTAGAAACGATAACAACAATAGCAAGTAACGACATTGTCAAGAATAGCTAGTGACATGTATAGCAAGGAGAGAGATAGTAGATGGTCATGTAAAGAGTAAATTGCACTTTGATTGATTTTCATCAATCGAGATAGTATAGCACTTTTGATTAACTTTCGTCAATCAAAATAGTAATGGCACTTTGGTTATCCGTAGATAGCCGAGAGAAATTATAGCACTTTTATTGTCAATAGACAACGAGAGAATATGGCACTTTGAATGCGATTAAGTCGGGACAGAACGCAATAACTCAAAATAGCAAGTATCAAGTAGTGCAAGTAGAGAGTACGACTGCGACGACCCTCATTATACCGGTACCGTTATACCAACCCACGTCGGTATAGTGAACGTTATCACAGTGGGGCATTTACCGAAACAACAACATACGATTGAGATGCTCATAAATATAAACACAGAGTAACGGAAGCAAAAGAACTACTTGTCTTCATTTCATCATCCACATTTAACATACATGATTCAAATGACAAATTTAAAAGAAATAAAGTCCACATAATGAAATACTAAACTCAAATACATAGTTTATCCACAAATTCCTTAATAGTTATATTACAATGCCTTGTTACATACTATGAAAGTCAAAATGTCACAACTGCAACTCCGCCAAGCTACTCCCCGCGCTCAGAGTCGCTCTCCACGGTCTCCTCCAAAGGTGTATCACCTACTAAACCTATATGCCGAAGCAAGGAATGAGTCTAAAAGACTCAGCAAATAACACCACACACATCATACATGCATATATCATAGTAGGTTTTTCATTCCAATTCACAAAGTAAAACATATAACATGCTTGAACATTTATAAAAGACAACCTATCCTGACAATTCTACAAAACTGTAACACATCGTACATGGTTTAAGACATTCCAAAATAAACATCCTATCACATGCCTTCTACTCATGTAATCACATGAAAGCTACCTTTCAAATAAGGCTATAACATGGAAGCAACCAAACATGGGGTTCTTGCCTACATGAAAGGAAGCATTCCTATCATGGTTTCTACACAATATTACACATGCACATTATCCCAAACATGGGGTCTTGGGAGTCTCCCAATCACCAGAAATCACACTTGTTGAACTTAGCATATAGCTTGTGCTCACGGATAACCTCTAATACTACCCTCAAATGCTGACGGTGTGTGGCCTCATCCGGAGAGTTGACCAGCACATCATCAATAAACACTACAACAAAGCTATCTAGATACGGCCTAAACACCCTGTTCATGAGATCCATGAACATTGCAGGGGCATTGGTCAATCCGAAAGGAAGAACCAAAAACTCATAATGTCCATAACGGGATCTGAATGCCGTCTTGGACACATCCTCACTTCGAATCCTCAACTGATGATAACCAGATTGCAAATCAATCTTAGAAAAGACTGTTGCATCTTGCAACTGGTCAAACAAATCATCAATACGAGGTAAGGGATACATGTTCTTCACAGTCACTTGGTTCAGCTTTCTGTAGTCAATGCATAACCTAAGTGACCCGTCTTTCTTCTTGACGAATAATACAAGTGCGCCCCAAGGGGAAACACTAGGGCGAATAAATCTCTTATCTAGCAACTCTTGCAACTGCCTCCTCAACTCGGCTAACTCCGCAGGTGCCATCCGATATGGAGTCTTCGAGATAGGAGAGGTGCCCGGAAGCAACTCTATGGTGAACTCTATTTCTCTATCCGGTGGCAATCTAGACAAATCATCAGGAAAGACGTCTGGAAAATCCTGCACTACCTCGATCTCTGCAAGAGTAGGTGACTCATCAACTTCTGGTACTAATACAACACTGGCAAGAAAAGCGTCACAACCCTTGTTTACCATGCGCATTGCCTTCATGGCAGAGATGACTAACTTTCTCGCCAAGTTCCTTGGAAAGGGATGAGAGAACTCATCCTCACCAGAAATGCGGAAAACAATCCTCTTCCCACGACAATCTACTAACACATAGTGCTCCTCTAGCCAATCCAGACCAAGAATAGCATCATAGTACTTCATCTTTAGCAAGAAGAAATACCCTTCTAGGATTCTATCCTCAATGCACACAGGTAACGACGGAATGCACTTTCTAGTCGATACCGTACCCACATGGGTGTGCACAGACAAAGGGACCTCTAACTCCTCAGACTCTATGCCTGACTCTAGGGCTAACTGCCTAGCAAACCGCTAGGAAATGGACGAGTGAGTAGTACCCGTATCAAACAAAACCCGACCGTGCACACCTAGAAGTAAAATTTTACCTTTGGTGACATGCTCCGCCTGCTCTGCATCCTTGCGCGCTAAAGCAAACACTCGAGCTAGGGCTCGAGGCCTTCCTGGTCTTCCCGTAGCTGGCGCTGCTGCCGCTACCGCTGTTGGGGCTAGCGGGGCTACTGCGCTCTCCCTGCTGAAGTCTCGGACAATCCTCCTTGATCTTGTGGTCGCTACTTCCGCACTTCAAGCACTTTCCGTAATAATCCAACATTCGGAACCACCATGTGTCTTCCCATAGTGGGCACTGTTTCTTCACACCAGGGGAACGTACAGAAGGTACCTGAGTACTGCTGACTACCACTGATCGCTGTTGTGTCTGGTACACCGTTTTCTTCTTGTCCTGCCGCTGGAACGTAGTTGCAGGTCTCTTTTACGAAGCCTTCTTCTCTTCAAGGTATTGATCCATCTCACCCTCCTGCCTACAGGCAGCGCTAAGGGCCTCATCCAAGGTGCGATGGTCGAACGCCACTAGCTTCGTCCTCAGTGATGGCTTCAGGCCCATCACGAACTTCTTTGCTTTCCTGCGCTCATCCGTCACGATATGAGGTGCATATTTAGATAGTTCTGCAAACCTTGCCTCATACTCCAGCACGGTCATGGAGCCTTGAGTCAAAGAGAGGATCTCCTGCTCCATCCGATCTTGAATATGCTCGGGGACGAACTTGGCCCGAAAGAGCCTCACAAACTCGTCCTAAGCAACATCAACCGCGCCGTCTTCAAACCGTGTACGTAGTAATGAAGCCCACCATACATCAGCTCTTTCCTGCAGTACACCGTTCATAAGCACCATCTAAACAAATCTAACTTAATAGAACATACAAACATACAAAACTAACACATACCTGAAGCATATAGGTGGCTAAAGTAACCTTATTCTCATCCGCGCACCTAATAGCTCGGAAGATCTTTTCAATCTCCCTCATCCAACTCTCAGCTAGTAATGGATCGCTCTCCTCCTTAAAAGAGGGTAGCAGCATCCTCATGAATCTTTCCATGATGGAAGGTCCACCATGGTCCTGAGCTGGTACTTGAGCCTGCTACATCCAACAACAATTAATACACATTCAACATAACATCATACAATTAAATAAAACAGACTACACTTGAATTAATTATGCTAACCTGAGCCTCCAACTGAGCCTGGAGTGCAGCCTGGGTGTGGGCCTACGTCTGCATGGCCTACACCAAACCTTGCATGAACACTCTATAATCCACAGGCGGCGGTGGGGGAAGTACAGGACCCTGCGGTGCCGGGGCCTGCTGCTCCGTCCGCTCCTCACGCCTCGACTCGTCCTCACGGGCCGGCGCTCCGCCACGCCTACCTCTCAAAGCCATGGCTGCAATAAATTTCAGCCACTATTAGAGCTACGTTAATTATTTCCTAACCATTTTCCTTATCTATTTTTCATTCATTATTAATCAATTCTACACATGTGGACATTTCTATGTAGACTTAGCATGTAATGAAGATGATGATTCATATACATTCATGTGCAATCTCAATCGGTCTCTCTGATACCAATCCCTGCGACGACCCTCATTATATCGGTACGGTTATACCAACCCACGTCGGTATAGTGAACGTTATCACAGTGGGGCATTTACCCAAACAATAACATATGATTGAGATGCTCATAAATATAAACACAGAGTAGCGGAAGCAAAAGAACTACTTGTCTTCATTTCATCATCCACATTTAACATACATGATTTAAATGACAAATTTAAGAGAAATAAAGTCCACATAATGAAATACTTAACTCAAATACATAGTTTGTCCACAAATTCCTTAATAGTTCTATTACAATGCCTTGTTACATACTATGAAAGTCAAAATGTCACAACTCGGAGTCGCTCTCCACGGTCTCCTCCAAAGGTGTATCACCTACTAAACCTGTACGCCAAAGCAAGGAATGAGTCTAAAAGACTCAGCAAATAACACCACATACATCATACATGCATATATCACAATAGGTTTTTCATTCCAATTCACAAAGTAAAACATATAACATGCTTGAACATTTATAAGAGACAACCTATCCTGACAATTCTATAAAATTGTAACACATCGTACATGGTTTAAGACATTCCAAAATAAACATCCTATCACATGCCTTCTACTCATGTAATCACATGAAAGCTACCTTTCAAATAAGGCTATAACATGGAAGCAACCAAACATGGGGTTCTTGCCTACATGAAAGGAAGCATTCCTATCATGGTTTCTACACAATATTACACATGCACGTTATCATTTTATACACTTTAAGGTTGCTGTTTTGACATGGATTTAGCAATTCATATTCTATCACATGAGAGCTACATTCCCGATTTATCTACAACATGATAGCACTTAAACATGGAAACGTTTACACATAAGCAAGAATTGTTCCTAGCATGGATTCTACGCATTTTTACGCATATAAAACATTCTTATAAACACAACTAGGTTGCTGTTATAACATAATTCATATTAATGTATCATGGATCACAATTTCACAATCTATCTTATTGGGTTCACATGTTTGCACAATCACTCATTCACATAGTTCTCTTTTACACATTGCACATTTACACATATTCACACTACACAATTTACACATAGTCACATTCACATTTCACAATTTAGTGCCGTGACACATAGTCCAAACCACCATTAGAAAGGCACATCACATAACACATACACATAGACGTCACCTAGGCAATAAAGTGACGACTCTTGGACTGCGCAGACCGGGAGAACAAGTCTCCACCCTAACCAGTGGTACTTGTCCACCTCCAGAATTTCATCCTAATGCCCTTAGGATCTTAATACATTGAACCTTCCCATGGGGACTTTTCCATGGTACGGTTCCACGGCCCTCTATGGAAGCAGTGTCACACATGGCACACACTTTTACACATTACACATTTTGATTTTTAACACACATATTACACATGTCGTTACATTCTCTCACTTACACACATGGCCCTATTTTCCTAATCATGATACTACTGTTGACAGACTTTAAAAATTCAACATTTTACACTAATCAGGCTGAAAATGCTTAATCAAACCACATTCATGATAACATGCATTTATCATTCATTTTCACATGGAATTCTCATAATACCATTTTCGGTTATCCAAATCACATGAAAAGTTAAGCACATACTGGTTGCAGGTTTATGACCACACATGTAAATTTCCAGATTTTCTGAGTCATATTACATTTAAAGAAATTAAAACATTCAATTGCATGACATTCATAATTCAAATTGTCATGGAACATAACATGAATCTCAAATTTGACATTTCACAGATCTGAATCTATCATACATATTGTTATAGGAATTTTCCCCGAATTTATTGCACAACATAAAATTTACTGTAAATTTTGAATAACCTAATCATGCTTTCTATTTCCATTGCAAAAATTACAGTAAATCATATGAACATGAACAAATCCTCAAATTTGCAGGGTATGAACTGACACATATACACATGGTATAGAAAAAATCTAGGGCAATTAATTCCTCAGGAATCATGTAGACAGTAGGTGAATCATGCAAAATCCCTTTTCCTCAACATGAATTTAAACAAATCTAATAATTTGTGTCATCCACAGAAAATCACAGAAATTTCCACACACATCACATTATCTATTTTACATAACATATAAAAATTACACTATATCCTCATGTGTCAAAGTCCGGAAAATACTTATTTAAGGCTAAACAGTTTACTGTTCTGCACTGAAGAACTTAGCGGCAGTGTCTGGCCGTTCAAGGAGTTGGACGGCAAGATCGCTGGACGCAGATTGGAGATCTTGGCGGCAAGGGCCTTGACGCCATGTTCCTATCTGTGCAAGAACACAGACCGAGCTCCAAATAACATGGGATTGTGAGGATCCAGGACACGAGGAAAATCTATAAAAATAGTAGAAACCTCCTAGACACATGCATGGACGAAGTGGGTAGGGTACTTGCCTTTTTAAAAACCTCCAAAGGAATCTAAGTTGTTGCTGAAGCTCTCCTTGGGCAGTCCTAAGAAGCCTCCAAAAGTTCCTTCCTCCTAGTTCTCAGTCGATGCAAGCTTCAGTCCAGTGTTGGAGAAGCCTTCCCCAAGGTCCAGACTCCCTCCTAGAAAACAGTGGATCGCCGGAAGAAGCCTTCAGTCGCCGGATTCAAGCTTTCCAAGTTCAGATTTTTCTCATAGAAGCTAGGGTTTTCTCTCCTCTTGCAAAGAGTCAAGAGAACTATTTTTGGTGCAGAAGGAGTTTGGCTTAAAGGAGAGGGGTTTGGGGAACCCCGGAGAGGTGATGTGAGGGCCTGCTAGCCGTTGGGGACATCTCCCCAATGGCTGGGCTTGCTTGCCCCCGGAGTTTCAGGGTCTGCAACGCATGCAGGTCAGAGATCATAACGTCCATATCAATGGACGTTGACTTAAGTATTGGCGTCCATCGAGGTGGACGCTGACGCACCATGGACGTCCATCCATATGGACGCCAATTGGGTCCTTCGGCCAGAACTCAAAACATGCAGAAACCATGCTTAACTTATACGTATATATTCATGCCATATATATATACTATCATGTACACACTACCACCATGTAATTCATACATTATTTACAACTAATTATACACATGCACACATAAGTATAACTAGTTAATACACACATATATATGTACATCTATGCATACACAAACATGAGTTATTTACACGTAATAAAATAATACAACAAAATTCGAGGGCCTTACAACGACAGTAGTCGCTCAACAACAGGACAGTAGCAGTTCAGTAATAGTCAGTGGTAGTACAGTAATAGTGCAGTACGTCTGAGTCACAAACTAACAGTAATAGTGTAACAGTCAGATGTCTAGCTAATTCAGAACAGTCAGTCAGAACCGGTGCAAATGCAGACACTGTCTATAGCCCCTACAGGTATTTTCGGCTGGCTCTCCGCCCCCAGGACTACATTGGAGCCCCTCGGACGCTCTCCGTGCCCTCAACAGTATGCATTCAAGTCAGTAGAGTCACAAGACGCATTTTAGCGCTAGACAGTCATGAACAGTACAAAACAGTAGGAGCCACACAACTCAAGGGGTACCAAGAGAGTACTAGATGAATAGATGAGATAGACGAGATAGTAGACTGAACATGAATAGGCGAGCGAGTAGAGTATAAATGAGATCTTATGGTCATTGCACATGAAACGTCGAGTAACGAACGATAGTAACAGTTGCACAACACACGCGTACGGTGTTGGCAATCAGGTGGAACACAACCCTTCCGCTGGCCTCATTATGCACAGGTCCAAAGGTCTGACATGATTCAAGATAAGAGCGAGAGCAACTAAGGCCGTTTGGATCTTGCTGATCCCTAGAGTGTATCATAGGTGTTAGGGTACAACTGGCTCGTCGACCATGTGGAAATCCATATACAGAGGAGACTTATGGAGGCCTTGAACAAAGACTCACTAGTCCGACAGAAGAAGTATCCAGCGGAGAGTTCGTCCAAGTCAAGAGAGAGTGTGTACAGAAACAAGTGCCCGACGTTCTAGAGGAATTCTAGAACAGTGGAGCGTCGATAACGGTATTCCCAAAACATCGTGAGAATCGTAGACAAGTTCATTTAAAATAGGGTAATTAACTATATAATTGAAATCAATAGCCAATTTTCATGCCAAGATAAGCCATATTGGGGGGTTCACGTGTGTGTATGTGACATAGAGAATTATGGAATATGAAAGAGTCATGTGAATAACTTAAATTAATTAAAATATGTCCAAGATTTATCAGCTTTGTTTACAGTGTTAGGAGAGTTAACATGGCATGAGTTCACTGTAGAAAAAAAAAGACTTGCAAAATTAGGGGGTTTTCATGAAAAACTTCAGAATGCGACGGGTCTATGTAAGGGTCGCGATGGGATCAAGTGTGAACGCGACAGGGCCTTGTAAATATCACGACGGGCTTGTCTGAACAGGCAAGCAGATTGCGACAGGGTCTTCTGAGGATCGCGACAGGTCTATCAGGTCGGCAGCCAGAACGCGACAGGGTACCCTGTCGCGATAAGACCGCGACGGGTTCCAGTGTCCCGACGGCCCTAAGAACGCAACATATCGGGCCGTCACGTTCTCAGGTTATAAGCCTGAGTTTGAACAGGAAAAGGACAGAGCCTCAGATTGCGGGCAACTTCCTATCTTGTAACATAGGGTCGTTCATAAAATCATGAATAATGTGTAGTCGATGAAAATCATGAAACAAATTTTAAACGACTCTAGACATGCAAGGGTACTTCCAGTAAATAGGAATTTGAAAACAAACATAGTTTCAGCATGGTTTTATCATGATACTTCATGAAGAACATCAAATAGTACACAGTTAGGGTAAAAGAATTAATTCACGATGTGGGGTGAAAGAAAATTAGGGCTTTCAGAGGTAAAAGATGCATAACGTGCATCAGTTCTTCCAATAAAAATCTCATGGTATAGGGTTGAGTATACAAGGAGAACAAGATTTAAGATGAAGGGTCGGGCTCATGCTAGTTGCTGAACATGAAAAATCAAGAACAAAATATAGGCTCGGTGGAAAAAATATGAAACTTGATGGTTTTGTTCCTAGTACATGGAACAATCTACAGTCAAAATTTCTTTAGTTTTGCTCGTGAGAATGCCTACCTTGACTCGATTTCCTCTTCTTGGGCTAGAACTTGAAGAACTCAGGATGAAGCTTAATGAAGCCTTCTCCCCATGAATTCTCCTCCTCCTTGGCCTCTCCTCTAGGTCCAACAAGCCCCAGCAATGTGTTAGGGCCGGCCATGGAGAGATTGGATGTATTTCGCTTGTTGGGTTTCTTCCTAATAGGACTCTAACTACTATTTAATTCCGAATTTCCTATTTCTTAACCTCCTTCCAAGCTTGCCATGTCCAATTCGGGGTTAGATGGGATCAAAAATTCGTGGCCAACTATTAGGGTAGCTTTAGAATCCAATTACAACTCAAATGAGCTATTTTACTTATTTAATAGCCCGTTTTCTATTTAGGTAATATTTTTGTTACGAATTTAGGGTATTTTCCTATTCTTTCTCATTTAAAAATCCCTATTTTGGCCCAATAATTTCTAGAGGGTCCATTTAACACAACCCATTATTTATTGGAATTTATCTTATGGGATTTCCCTTTTTTGATTAGGGAATAATCGAGTTACGGATTATATTTTTCTTACTTGATTTTATTTATTGACTATGAGAGATCCATTGGTCCAATTCCCATAATGGGTAATCATTTCATGATGTTGGAAGTCTCTCTGACATGTTCGTTTGATTTATGGGCACGTTATCTTTCCGTGTTAACGGTTTTCCGACTTAGTTTCCTAATTTGGATAATTAGTTACATTGTGACGTACACTTGGCCATTTGGATTTTTTGTTGGATGAATTTCTTCGTGGAACACTTAGGGATAATATTTGCAGTTGATTTATATCTTTTACGGAATTGTTCGATGTATTCTTACACATACAATAATGGTATGTATGTTTCTATTATTCTGTTTTTATAGAAATTTATTATTTTAAAATTTTAAATACCAAATTTTCTGAGTTGCTACATCCTCCCCCACTTAAAATGAAATTTTGTCCCCAATTCATATGATATGATACGACAACCATTTTATTCTAAATATTTCAATCCATCATCTCCCCCACTTAGGGCTTTGCTATCGTGAAAATAATATGAAAACAAACTAAGGGTTTAGTGATGGTACCTTGTCCACTCTCCTTGGCATGATTTATATCCACAAGGGCTTGTAATCGTCCTTGGCGTGAAGTTTGGTTCTTCTTTATTAGACAATTGATGACTCGATGTTGTTGACTTCTACATCGCAAGCATCTGCCCAATTCTTCCAAAAGTTATCAACCTGATGCCCGGGCTTTTCACAAAATTCACAAACTTCCTTCCGCTTCACTTCCCCTTTCATTCTCTTGCTATCTACTGTATTTCTTCCTTTATTATCATTGGAATGAGTAGAGCGCTCCCTTTTCAACACCTTCTTCTTATGGATCTTTTCAAGAAGTTCCATGGTGTCCTCTACTAATTGAGCTCTCAATACCATAACTGAATATACTTCAATGTCTAGTGGAGCCAACTTTTCCCAGAACACAGGTCTCAACCCTTCTACAAATCTCTTTGCCTTCATCTTTTCCGTACTCACCAATTGTGGTGCATACTGTGTTAGTCTTTCAAATTGCAATTCATATTCTGCTACAGATATCATTCCACTACAGGAAAACCAGGCTTTTCTTACGTCCAAACACCGTAGGTAGATAACCGAAAATCGTAAGCATAGTCTTTGCTTACGGTGTTACCCTACGATAGGGTTTCGTCGGCTAAAGTCCGATGGCAAAGGCCTAAGGCTACGGTGTTTTAAACTCCGTAAGTATGTAGCTATAGTGACGGTGTTGGTAGCCGTAAGTAACACCATAAGGATATCTATTTTTGGCTACGGCGATGTTAACTGTAGTCATTTTTTTTGTAAGGATAGACTCAGTGACGTCAAATATCCCTACGACAGTTTAAACCGTAAGCATGTGTCTCTACGACCACGTACACTGTTTCCCTACGGCTAAACAAACAATAAGTAAATATGTTTACCTACGGCCACGTACACCATAACCAAGTATGTTTTCCTTACGTCCACATACACCATAAGTGTTTTGTTTCACAAAAAAAAAATAGTAATATATTAAATGGATCCACATTCACCTACATTTATCTCTACATTCACAAACAATTGGATCAACATGTACACATCCACAATTAATCCACACATTCACATTTGGATCGATGAACACATACATCCACCTTTAGTTCCACACACACATCCACCTTAGTTCCACACATACACATCCACATCCACATTTAGTTCCACACATACACATCCACATTTAGATCCATATTCCACATTTACATCCACACACATTCACACCCACTCATTCACAATGCACAACACATTAATAATATAAAACACATTAAAGTTAACAAACAATAATGTTAATAAAAGATGACATCAAACATCATTCTTCACATTCACATACGAGTGCTAAAGTCTGTTCAGAAGAGCAAGTTAATTGTTAGTAAATGAAATTGTTCACATGTGGTGAGAGGAGATTTGTGAAGAGTTTGCTTTGTCCTTGGACGAAGAGAGGTTTCAGGAGACATATTTCCTGCAAAAGCAACAATAGGTGGTCAATAAGTACTGTGTGAGGATATTTATAACAAAAGAAACAATATGCTTAATAAACAGTAATGCAGGAAATATGTTATCAAACCATTACACTAGTATCAAATAACTCAACGAAAAGAAGAAGCATTTCCCCTGTCTTTTGTAGAATTGTGTAAGTCATAAAAGTATAATTTTGTAAACAAGCCTAGCCCACTACCCAGCACAGTTTTCTGACTTGCCAGGTTGGGGAGTCAGTCAATTCAGACAGTCCCAGGCAAATTATGCCTCACATTATTGTAATTAATCAACACAAAAACAAGCAAACCAAGCAAACTAATGATAGTTTTGAGAAGTAGGTAAATAAACCTGAATCTTAGTAGATATTTGACTAAAAATTGTTCATTACTAGCATTCTGCAGCTTCTGAACTTGTTGATTAGAAAGTATGGCAACCTATTGAAGTCACTGGAATAGAGGCAAAACCTCTGTTATTCTGCTCCTTCAAATCTCTATGTACATTTGGGAAAGCTTTTGGTTTGAAGGTCACTGTATTTAGTACATCCATTTCCAAGAAAGATGACGCCTAGAATCTGCTTGGAGTAGACAACTTTGTTGTATCCTCTGACGAGCAGCAAATGCAGGTCTTTTGATAATCATACATCCCAAAAAATTTGTACTTTCTTCATGTTCCAATTTCTAACAAAACATTCTCTAGAACAATGATTTATTATTTTGTACTGTGGCATAGACATCTACAACGCCATAACTTGATTTCTTCACTGTGGTCCATAAATGATGGTTTCAGCATTTGTAGATTCGGGAAATTTGTTTTATTCTATACTGATAACCACCAAAGCATTTCATTCCATTTGTCAGGTGATGGGATATATGGAAACTAGTGGGAATTTCAGTTTTACATATGTGAAGGATATAAGGTGAAGTTGACATATGTGAAGGATATCATAAACCAGTGTGGTTAGTCCCATATCAATCCTGAAGCACCAATTTGAAGGGGAGTTAGGGGTTTAATACCAACACTAATCAGGACTCTAGCTCTTGGACAATGGGCATACCTGTCAACTACCTGCACTATCCACACGTGGCACATGGGATCCTTTCTCTGAATCATGCATACACATCCACAGCCTTCTATCCACACATGGCAGAAGGGAGAAATGTGAGGGCTTCGCATGCAAGAGAGCTACCAATCTGCAGGCGGCTGACCGGTTAGCAGGGAGGTGCGAGAAAGGGAAGGAGACACACATTCCCAGACATGTTAATAACACATTTGTAAAATGGAGAACATGGCAACAGAAAACACAAACATGGGAACCACCTTCGCATTCACCAACAAAAAAAACTGAAATCAAATTTCATCATTGGCATTCACCAACAAAAAAAAACTACAACTACCATTCATTTTAGTTAAGACTCAGATCCAGTGTAAACTCAATTTTCTGCAACTCAGATGTTATAAAATTTGAACCATATTATGTTACTTACTGAAAAGGGTGGAGGTGAAAATCAATCATCACAAGCTCAACCTGTTCCATGTAAAAATGTAAATAACATCAGAGTTGACAATTAGAACATATAAATAAGAATGAGTAAATGTAAATAAACTTACATATTCTCTGAACCATATTATGTGACTCCCAACAGCATCGTTCATATTTTTTCTATCTGCATCTTGATAAACAAAGATGCAGTCAGGTCATGGGCTATGAGTATAGAAACCTCATAGTACTCAACACCTAACTTCTTCCCCATGACCACATTATCATTATCATCAGACATAAGAATGTCGCTGGCAACTACTTCTCCAAAGAAATTTAGGATCCTCACCCTCCTCCCCGCCAATGAATCCTGTTAAAAATTTTGGATATAGATGTCAGATATACATGCATTCCAACATATGAAGACGGTTAGATTTCATTTACCTTTTTCTTTTGAGCATGACAAACACTTCCAGAACTCTGCACAAGTAAATGTAGATTGTCAACATTAAGCAATGTTAGTAATGAAGTATGTCAACAGAAACTCATTACCACATTATTGCCACAAGACTCAATTTTTTTTCATTCTTTATTCGAGAGCTTCAATTTTTTCTTTTAGGCTTTCATTGTCCTGTCGCAGCTGTTGTTCACTTCTTGAACCCCACAAGCTCTTTGGGGTAGGGCCCGTGCCTATGCCACAGATTCTTCCAGTTCTGTCCCGTCCCATAACTTGCTATAAGCGTCCCAAGCTTGCAATTGAGCTTGATGTACTTGATTGCTGCGTCAGCTTAATGTCTCAAATTTTATCCTACAATTTGAATGAAAAAACATGAATTGCAGCACTATCGTAAATAGAATTATGTCAACAAAGAGCTTCCATGCATAATGAGATAACGTGAAACATTAGACAATTAACAAAGCTAATTAATTATACAATCATTGAAGTACTCTCGTCATTAACTGGACCGCCAGCTTTCTTCATACGGGTCCTTATGAATAAGTCCCCACGATCAAGAGTGGCCCCAGTTTTTAGAAACTACAACATTGTACAGAAGATAACTTAGAAATAAATAAAATTATTTTGAATAGATCAACTGAGATGCAGATAAGACAGTATATATGTTACCTCCTCGTGGTATATGTCAGCAAAATGTTTACTACCAACGCAGTGAAAAAATGTGTGTTTGGACTTATTTTGCTTGTTTGTTTCACTGCGTTTCTACAAATAAAAATGATAACTATTAGAATAATTATGGAGTATCACTATATTTAGACTAATTGTAATCCAATTCTAATTACCTTGAATACCTCCGAAGACCATATTTGAACAAGATTTTTCCATTGATCTTCAACCACTCTTGTGTCTGAACATGCAAAGTGTTGTTACGCTTTTTGATATGGCGTGAAGAACTTCGTCCTCAAGTCATACTTCTAAGACCTCCATTTCTGATCTAGATCTTTCATTATAAAATCACGCAATCTGATGGGAACATCAAATTTTCTCTATATTTTTAAAATAAATAGTTAGATGTAATCAAGTGGAATAGAAAATTAAACAAACACATGTATTACATCACCTGGATAAAATCCCAAACATCGTCCTTGTTAGACGATGGCATTACCCTCCAAGAAATGCAATCGATCGACAGTTTATCCCCCCCTTGCCACAGTGCCCAAAAATTGTTTCAGTAGCTGCCCCCCTCTCCTAGTGGTGCCCAACTGATTAACATTCACTGGTATGCGTTCATTACTTTGCAATCCATGTACAGATCTTAACAAGTTGGGCCTCTCTTAACCTTCTTAGATGTGGAGGCAGATTGAGCATCTATGTGAATTATTTTCCCTTGCAGGTCCTCTCTAAATTTTTCATACTCTTCTCTTGAGAACCAAACAGCTGTGGTGAAACCTTCATCCTTAATTACCCCTCGCTGAATATCAACCCAGTCACACTTGAAAAGTAATACCTTTCTTTGATCGTAATAGTTCAACTCTAATATTTCTTAAAGAACACCGTAATATGTCACCTCATCTCGAATAGGAGCCTTGTCATTAACACTGGAAAAACTTGATGTTTTTACAGACATAACAACCCCACTATTCTGTGTCTTTCTATGAAGTTCAATATGCTGAGTCTGAAAACGGAACCCATTTACTAAACATATGTAAACTTCTTCCCCACATTCAATGGTCGATCTTTCAGCACAATTGTGTTTGCATGTAACCCATTCCTGTCATTTTCTTGTAAAGAGTTGACGTAAAAAAAAAAGGGTTACATGTTGGTTATCATTAAAACACAGGTAATGTGCACTAAAAAAAATGTTATATATGTTTACTTACTTTACACTTAAACCAATCTGGAAACTGTAATGTATGACATCGCTCAATTTCCATTTCACTTGCTCGTGGTCTTGTTTTCCTTATTTCTTCAAGATGCATACTACATACAAAATGTGGACAATACAATACATTAACGGACTTCTCTTGAGAAACAATACATTAATGGGTTGTCATTTGACTAACCTTATGTAAGGAGATATGTCCTCACAATTAAATAGTACATAGAGATGAGCTTGGTTCAACTCGTCATTCCTAAGATGACAAACAATTCCACCACCTAAACATCGACCATTTGTTGAAAAAAATATCCCATCCTTTTTGTGTTAATTCTTCAGCCCCTTCATCTTCATTTCTTAAAGGTTGGTTAAGCCATGTCTCAACATCATCATCTAGATATCTCAAAGAAAAGATAAGAGTCTCCTCTGCTATATACCCTTCCGCCATTGACCCCTATGGACGTGCCCTATTCCGTACATAGGACTTAAGTTTCACCAGATACCTAGTGTAGATTCAAAAAAAATTCAAGTATTATTAACAATAGTGTACAATCATCAGGCACAAGTATAAGATTAATGCAAGCCTTTCAATGGGGTACATCCATCTATACTGAACTGCGCCAGCAAGCCTTGCTTTGTTAGGTAAGTGGATGAGAAGATGTACCATTATATCAAAAAAGCTTGGCAAGAAGATCATCTCCAATCGACACAATATGTTTGCAATTTCTTGTCTAAGCTTATAGAAATCACTTGACGATGAAGTCTTGGAACATATTAGAGAAAAAAAATTGCATACATCATTAATTACAGATCTCAGCTCCTTTTGTGTCACTCCCCTCATTGCTACTGGAAGCAATTGTTGCATGAGGACATGACAATCATGACTTCTAAACCCCAAATTTCTTAGGATCATTGGGATTTACATGCCTTGATATGTTTGATGCATAGCCATCTGGAACTTTCACACTTTTCAAAAACATTGCAAATTGTGTCCTTCTCCTCTTGCTCAAAGTGAACATGGTGGTGGCAATAGCAATCTGTTAGAATCTAGAGTTTAAGGTTGAAGAGTGGCCCTTATACCCAAATGTTGGAGATCATGTCGAGCTTTCAAACCATCTTTTGTTTTAGCATCAACATCTAACAAAGTTCCAATAATACTATTACAAACATTCTTCTCGATATGCATGACATCGAGATTATGTCTTAATAGTAAAGACTTCCAATATGGTAAGTCAAAAAAAATTCTTTTCTTTCCAATGGTATGACACTCAAGAGTGGATGATGATGTTGCAGCTTCCTTTCATTTTCTTCTCACCCACTTTAAATTTGGGAACTTCCCAAAAGTAAATTTAAGTGGATGCAACTGCTTAAGTATATCAACCCCAGATAAACACTTGGTCTGCCTCTCATTCTTCTTTTCCATCAAACCTTCGTTTCATAGATGAAACTTATGACCCACACCTAACCATCGACGATGATTAGTGTAACCGAATTTTTACTACCTTTTAACCATAATGATGATGTATCTTCATTACATGTGGGGCAAGCTAATCGGCCTTTAGTGCTCCAACCAGACAGATAACCATATGCAGGAAAATCGTTAATTGTCCAAAGTAGTGCAGCAAGTATAGAAAATATTTCACCCTTATAAGCATCGAATGTTTCAACTCCGTGCCAAAGAATTTGTAATTCTTCAATAAGTGGCTGAAGGTAGACATCAATATCATTTCCCGGACCTTCAGGACCCGAATGAGTAATGACAAAAAAATACTTTGTGGCTTCATAAACAACCATGGAGGTAAGTTGTATGGTGTCAACAACACAGGCCATGTACTATGACTCGTACTCATTATCCCATAGGGGTTGAAACCATCACTTGCCAAGCCTAGGCACACATTACGAGGTTCTAAACCAAAACCATCAATCGCATCTAACGCTTTCCAACAAGGGGAATCAGCTGGGTGCCTTAGAATGCCATCTTCTTGGCGTTCATCACTATGCCAACACATGGTTGCAGATGATTTACTGCAAGTGTATAATCTTTGCAGTCTTGGAATCAATGGAAAATGCCGAAGAACTTTCTTTGCAACCTTAATCTTCTTATTATGACCACTTCTTTCATTTCCTTTCGTCCATCTACATTCTCCACATTTAGGACAATGATCATAAGACTCATACTCTTTCCGGTACAAAATACAATCATTAGGACATGCATCAATTTTGTGATAGTCATATCCCACTTTACTAATGAATTTTTTCAATTCATAGAAAGTAGTTGGCAACACATCACCTTCTGGAAGAGCCTCTTTCAACAGCTTCATAAGCATGTCAAAAGATTTGTTGCTCATTTTGCCTCTGCATTTTATGTTGAACAATCTGACTATAAATGAAAGCTTGTTGAATGTCTTGCAACCAGGGTACAAAGGCCGTTCAACATCTGCCAACAACTGTTGAAATTCACCATATTCCCCTTTATTATCATCCATTGACTTCACTTCTGCATGTTTCGAATTTTCCTCACCAATAACATCCTCCAACATCAAATGCATACCAAGATCCTTCAGAAGTGTTGTACGTGTAAAATCCATAGACATATGCCTAGAAGAAGAACTACTCCCGTGGAACATCCAAAATTGTTTATTTTTAATGACTCCATATTGAAACAAATGTTGTCTTACTATTTCCTTTTCATGTTTCAAGAGGCATACACACTCCAAACAAGGACACTTAATCTTTGTTAATGTAGCAAAGTGAGCAGAAGTAAATTGAATGTATGTGTCAACTCCATCCATAAATTCCCTTGTATTCTTCAATTTATCCATCCAACTCCAATCCATAACGTCTAACTACAAAAAAAAAATTTATATCATTTACATTATATTCATCATACTATAAATGTTGCAAGATGTCCAATGAATTGTCTAACGACATGACAAGGTAATTAAAAAAAAAAAACACCAGAAAAAACCTCCTAAACCTCCTAAAGGGCAACTTACATTGATTGAAAGCCAATCCCAATACCCCTGCCTTAAAATTATATATGAAGGTCTTTGGAATAATGAAATGGAAGAGGGGAAAAGAAAAAATTGTTCCAGACAGATGGGAAAAGAAAAGATGAGAAAGATGAAACAATCATTCCTCTATGAAGGTCTTTGGAATTCAATTCATGATGATCAACCCCAATATATGGTAAAAATTGGCACTATGAGGAAAAAAAACCTTTGCAACATTTATCTCAAACCAAGAGCTAAATAATGTCAGAATGTGTGCTACAAAAAAAAAATAGAGTGAGATGTTGTTACACATCACAGTACTCCCTCTTCAGGTGATCCACTTCCAAGCATAGCCCCACCACAGGGTTCCTTCCTGCCAAATGCCAAAGGAACAAGGCATGCTGCTATGCACACCTTCAGAAAATTCCCCTAGGGTACTCTGACAGGGAAAGCAGTCCACAGCTCGATGATGAAAACTCCTGACAAACATCTACCTGTGGACTATCAGCTTCCCTATTCACCAAAGTAGCACTGCAATGCTAGAATATGGGTGGCTCAAAAATAGCAAATAGCTCTACAAGGGTTTGGTGCATAGATCTATTTGGATTACTGGTGAATCGGGAAGTCAATGAATGCAAATTTATGGAGCAAAAGTGTCAGATTGTCTAGTACCTCAAAATTAGACAGCATATATTGATCAAAGTTGCAAGTCCTTCTATGGCTAGGAACTATCAGACTTTTTTCAAGAAAATCATGGATCATGTAGGGGATCGGATAGGTGACTTTGGTAAATGAACTAAGAAATTATGTGTATAGCAGCGGAATTAAAATAAGTAAAACACACAATTCAATCAGATCCAAATGTGGTGTGTGAGTATAGCGAATAAGAACAGCAAACCACACATCAAACCACAGTGCACTGAAGATTTTAAGATGGTTCGGAGAACACAACTTGTGTCTCCTACGTCCACCTACTCACAACGGAGGAACCACTAGCACAAGTGCAGTAGAAACTAGAGCACGACGACTCTAACCTCTTTGAGTTCAACAACTCAAAGAAACCCAGGAGATAGGAACAACGACCTACTCCAAAGACCACTTGTGAATTCAGCAAATTCACAAGCCCTTGAGCACCACGGCTTAAGCACCAGAGCACAACGGCTCCAACTCAGAGCACTGGGGCTCCAAAACAGAGTACAAAGTACTCAAACCTCTGGACCACAATAGATCCAAGTTCTGTTAGACCAAGCACACTTAGAGAATATATCCTCTAGCACGATCTATCTCAATACAATAGAAATGGTAGAGACAAATAGAATTGGGAGATCTGTAGAACACATACATAGATTCCCCAGAGAAATTGACACTCTAACCAGATACAAACTTGGCTGGATCTCCTTCTGGACCAGCACTCCTGCAATCTCCCGCACAAGAAGAGAACGCGACGACGGTAGACGATGCGACAAGAGACGCATCCATCATGGAGAGCGCGTCATCAGGCTGCTCGCGTCCGTCCTAACGACCGCGACATCAGGTACTCCTCTGTTCTCTTCCTCCCTTTCCTAGAGTAGTTAGCCCGCATTATTATCTTTATTTGGCATTTCTATAGGTGGCGATCACATCCTATTTATCATACTATCATATTTGATATTCATGTCTGTGTTGAGGGGTGCACATTCCCCGTGATTACACCTTTTGGCGATCACGGTGGGACCTTCAGCGCTACCCTCGTGGATTGAGTTTGTCTGCTTGCCATGTTTCCTTCACTGTTTGTTTTCTAGGGCCCTGTTACTCTGTTGTTCCATTGTTTTCTGCATTTTTTATCTCTCGGTTCGTGTCGCGGTGTATCGCGGTGACGCGATAGAATCGCGTCGCCCGAAGAGGACGCGATAGCAGGTCACTGTCTTCTTCTCCTATCTGCCTTATCCTGCTTTCTGTGTGTTCATGTATGCCTATTCCATGCTTCTCTTCCATGTATGTTCATTTTTTTTTTGATGCTAGAATCCTGCTAGGGTTTGGATTTTCCTTTTATTCTCATTGTAAGTTTTCGGAAATGGTCGCGGCGTAGCGCAAGGATGCAACAAGGTCGCGTCGTGGGGGAGCGTCGCGTCAACAGGTACGCTCTGTTTGTTAATGCTTCCATCCATGAATCGATTTCTGGGTGCTTCCTGATCCATGCTGTATTAATTTAGTAATTTTGTGCCTTTATCATTTGTTAGGGTAGTTTGTTTGAGTTTGTGGGTGTGACTTACTATTTCCTCAGGTTTCTGTTCCTATGGCGGCAGCCCGCGCTGTCGCGATAAGGTCGCGGTGTACACGGCTGCCGCGACTTGACCCGAGAGCTATTTTGTCACTATGTTTGCCTTTTATTTACTACTCTTGCATACATTTAGGGCGTTTAAGTCCCTTGCATACGCTATTTATCCCATTGGTCAGGTTCCCCCTTGGATCAGTGAGTCCTCTCACCTACGAGCACTCGTAGGCTGACTCGGACCCACCTTCCGAGGACCTCCGTAAGATCTCGTAACCGTACGCACGTTGCGGCTCACCGGGCTGGTTGTACCTGTTGCACCCTTAGTCTGAGCCACCCTCACTTGTGAGTGTTCCATCCTTAGTTACACCGAAGGACTTGAGTTCGCACCTGTTAGGGTCCATTTGACCGAGCAATAACCTCTTTTATCAATTCATTCTAAAGGTCAAGTGTGAACTTTAACAAATTTGCGCATTAATCATGATAACTTGAGTGCTTCGGTTCATTTCTTCTCCTCTCAGTCTTTCTTGTTTGTGTCAAAGTCTAGGTGTTGTCAGTATCCCCCCTCGCCAGTTAGGGGGGTGCATGCGTCATTGCCTAGGGAGATCGAGTCATTTCCCTCCTTTCCTTGTACTCTATCATAACCCTTTGTTCGACATGGAACAGTTCCGTGTCCTTGCTGACGATGCCTTGCCCCTTGGACTCCTCGAGGATGTGGCCCAACCCTCAACGGTCGTACCCCCAGGGCATGTTCAGGCTCCTCTTGTCATTGGGGGTCATTCCCGTCCTCCTTCTCCTCCAAGGGAAGATGACCCCCATTCCCAATTTAGTCAACTGCTTCCTCATCTAACTCCGGATCAAGTCCGAGAGTTCATTGCTGCCACCAAGGGCAAACAACCCTTGTCTCCCTCTACGCGTAACTCAGCTCAGCCGACGGTCTCCTCCGCCCATATTGCCTCAGCACCCCACCTCTCTTCTTCAGGGGTAGACCCCACACCCCTCCATCCTCGGGCCATCCATTTCTCGGAACTGAGCTACCTTCCGGTGTGAGAGGCTCGGCCTTGATCCCCTCCAACCTCGGTATACTATACGGTCGAGCCTGCCTCCTTGAACGTGAGAGGTCTCACACCTTCGAGCAACCCCGCTCCATTGTCTCTACGCATCATGCCCAAGCCCCCTCCGACTTCCTTGCGGAGTGGGCTGTCATGAAAAAGGAGCTTCATGATCTCAAAAGACAGATTGACCCTCGCAAGGTGTCGACATCGCCCTCCCATCATTCCAGTACCTCCGGGTACCACCCCAGTCAGAGCTCCCTGTTTACCGGTGATACTCTGGGGTAGGAGACCAATATGTTCATTTAAAGGATTTTGTTTATGAGTCAGCACCGCACAAGTATGACTGCCATCTCATGGAATACTTGTTCAGAAAATCCTTGGATGGTCCAGCTCTGGAATGGTTTTATTCCCTGCCACCTGAAGAAGCCGAGGATTTCCAGATTGTCCAAGAGATGTTCTTGCAGCAATTCCAAGATCGGGTCGAACCCAAATATTCCTTTGTTGATCTAGTCGCCGAAAAAATGAAACCTGAGGAAGAGTTCTCAACATACACTGACCGGTGGCGTTCATTGGCTGCCAAGGTTTGTTGCCCTATGCCAGAAGAGGAGAAAGTCAAATTGTTGATCTCCAATGCTACCCCGACCTATCGGGCCATATTGGCCATGAATGACATTTCTACCATGCACCAGCTTTATAGCCAAGCCCGTTTCATTCAGACTCAGCTTAAAGACTCACCTATACACTCCATGTTTGAGACCCCAATAGCTCGTTATGCCAAGAAGCCTCAAGGCCCAGTTACCGAGGGGATCCAAACCAATAAGCAAGTCGGTGCAGTCAGTAACCCCCAAGGCCCGATAGGCAGATCTCCGTATACCCAGCAACCTCAGCAGCCATGGAACAACAACAAACAACAACCTCCTCAAAGTCAGAACCCTCCCCAAGACCAGCGCCAATACTCTCAGGTCCCTCCACCTCAAAATGGCTTTGCCCCTAGAAAGCCCAATGGACCCAAGAGAGCCCAATATCCACCTCTACCCGAGTCATTAGCCGATGTCTTTGCAGCCCTCATTTCCCTCAATGCTCTTAGACTCCCTCCTGAGAAGGCAAATTAGAATATGGCAGCGGATCAAACAAAGTATTATGTCTACCATCGCCATCCGGGCCACAATGTGTCGGATTGTTTTCGGTTCCGGGACATGATATATGACCTTCATGAGCAGAACCAAATTGATTGGGCAGAAATGAAGAGGTTAATTCAGACATTAAGAGACCAACAGGGTCAGAGGCAACAACAACAACAGCAGAGGCGACAGCAGCCGCAACAACAACCACAGCAACAACAACAACAGCAACAGCAGTTCCACCCCTTCAAACCACAGTATCAGCAACAACAACAACAACAGTAGCCGCAGCAGCCGATAAACGACCTTGGCATAATCCGCAACCCCATGCCACAACACCAGCCCCGCTCCAAACCCTCAACCTGCTTCGCCAGCTCCTCCACCCGCGCATGTTAACCCAGTCATCCACCATCCCCCCCAGAAGCTCAATGGGCCTTCGACGATGAGCATGAAGTGGGCCAGCTTCTAGTTATCTCCCATATCACACCCCTTGCCACCACGCCTACATCCACCGGGCCTCCCTCCTTCGCACCCTCTATTACCACCATCACCTCACCATCCTATAACTCCCCAGTCATATCACCCATTATACCCTCCTCCAGCAACATCTCTCTCTCCCCTACGCCAGAGCCATTGTTATCCAATCCCTCCATCCTTGACACATCACTCCCTCCACTCCACCATAACCTCGCCCTGCAGAGCGGGCGGATGATCCATCGGATGTATCCTAATGCGTCCGTACCCATGCCAGGTCAACTAGCACAGCCGTCCAGCACCCAGCAGCAGCAAGACATGGAAGAGATAGATCCAGTCCCAGGAACCCAATATGACATTCTGAGACATTTGGATCAAACTCCCGCCAAAATCTCCATATTAGAGCTAATCAAAAGGTCACAGACTCACCAAGATGCCCTAAGGGCCTTCCTGCAAAGGGTCATGGTCAGTGAGGACATGAATCCCGACAATCTACCATCTGTACTTTCTATTGTGAACAGGGGGCCCACCATTACCTTTTCTGACGGCGAATTAGCCGCCCCTGAAGCCAGGAAGATGCCTTTGTGTGTGACACTGACTATAAACAAGGTGGCCATTGACGCAGCGCTAGTAGATACGGGGGCTTCCATTAATGTATGCCCGTTGAGCACTCTAAGAGCCTGCAACATCTCAGAGCGCCAATTGCAGCCTACCCCCGCCACTATAGCTGCTTACGACAATTCATGACGTGCCTGTCATGGGATTGTCACATTGCAAGCAGAGCTGGGCCACTCGTCATGTCAATTGAAATTTACGTGTTGAACATCGATCACACATACAAGGCCATCCTCGAGCGCCCGTGGATCGAATCACTAGGGGCAGTACCTTCCACGGCACATCAATGTTTGAAGTTCCCCTTCCAAGGGCGAATAGTCAAAGTTAAGAGCATAGCAATGACTCACACAGTGGAAGCTGTCGAAAGGGTATTGCCATCAGTCTGGCCATCAAATAAGCCTATCATCTTAGTACTAGATGTGAACTACCCCTGGGCTTACACTTTCTCTTCTAACCGCCCGATTGGATCCCTATCAGTGACGACCATCAGGAAGGATATGTCTGCAAACACAAAAGGTTGGGATATCATGTTCAGACTAGGCTATCAAACAGGAAAAGGTTTGGGTGCTCATCTCAATGGGAGGACCAAGACAGTGCCTAGCACAAAGAAATTTACAAAATATGGTCTAGGATACCCAGAATGGGCCGCGTTCTCATCCTCTTCACAGTCAGACCACGGCCCACTCACTTGGACATTGTATGATCATTTTTTCAGAGGGCCTATACAGCCTGGGTACAACACTACAGCGGAAGTAGCACCAAGGTCGGCTTATCAAGCTTTAGAAGCTCAGCGACCCAACAAGAAGAAGAGGGCCGGGGCAGATGCAGAAGCAGCAGATCTTGAAGATTTGATTTCAGTAGTTAGTTTGTTGTTCAGTAAACCAGACGCCGAGACAGAGCAACCAGAATTGGAGGATCTCATCTCAACGGTCAACCGCTTGTTCAGCAAAGATGACACATCGCAGTCTCAGGCAGCACCGCCATCAGCATCAGCAGTCACCATCAAGCGACAGTTGCTTGGATTTGGTGAAGAGATTGAAATAGTGAGTTCAGCCATTCTAACAAAGAAGCTTTGGCCAGGGTTTTCCCGGTCTCCCAGTTATTGCATTTCATCCATCTTTGTTGTTAATTTTGATTTTATTCCCTTATCTCCACCCCTCATTCTCCAATTCTCCCCCGACGATGTTGAGGCATTAATCCACCCTTCACCTCTCTTCACCATCTTCTTTAATGGCTCGGTCCTGTCCTTCCTCCGAAGCCTTCTAATATAATATGGTTCCTTTTATAGCACAAAAAAAAAAAAAAGGAAATGTGTGTACATTCCCTATTCATCTTCTTCCCCTTTCCTTCAGACGGCGATCCCCAACTTCTCCTTCCTCCTCTTTTTTCTTCGGACGGCGATCCCCGTTGCGACGACCCTCCTTATACCGGTATGATTATACCAATCCACGTCGGTATAGTGAGTCCCGTCACAGTGGGACATTTACCCAACACTAGTACACATGGCTGAGATGCTCATAAATATAGATACAGAGTAGCGGAAGTAAAAGAACTGCTTGTCATTTAATTTCATTTCATCATCCACATTTAACATACATGGTTGAAATAACAATTTTTAAGAGAACTAAAGTCCACATAATTAAAATACTAAAATCAGATTACATAGCTTGTCCACAATTTCATAATGTTTCAATTACAATGCCTCAACTACATACTATGAAAGCAAAAGTCGCAACGTCGACTCCACCAAGCTACTCGCCATGCTCGGAGTCACTCTCCACTGTCTCCTCCAAAGGTGTTGGGTCACCAACTAAACCTGTACACTGAAGAAAGGAGTGAGTCTAAAAGACTCAGTAAATAACTCCATACACATCATTCATGCATACATCACAGTAGGTTCTACATTCCAATTCACGAAGCAAAACATATAGCATGCTTGAACATTGATAAGAGACAACCTATCATGATATTTCTAAAAAATTTAAAACATATGGTACATGACTTAAGGCATTCCAAAATAAATATCCTATCACATGCTTACTACTCATTTAATCACATTAAGCTACAACATGATAGCAACTAACATGGGATTCTCACATGCATAAAAGGAAACATTCCTATCATGGTTTCTACACATTCTTACACATGCACACTATCATTTCATACACTTTAAGGTTGCTGTTTTGACAAGGATTTAGCAATTCACATCTCTTCGCATTAGAGCTACATTCCCGATTATACTACAACATGATAACAATTTAACATGGATTTGTTCACACATAATTGAGACATACTCCTATCATGGATTCTACACATTTTTACACCTATAAAACATCATCATAAACACATTAGGTTGCTGTTATAACATTATTTCACATTAACATATCATGGATTACAATTTCACAATCTAACGCATTGGTTTCACATGTTTGCACAATTACTCATTCACATAGTTCTCTTTTTACACATTGCACATTTACACATATTCACACTACACAATTTACACATATTCACATTCACATTTCACAATTTAGTGCCGTGACATATAGTCCAAACCACCATTAGAAGGACACATCACATACACATAACACATAGACGCCACCTAGGCAACATAGTGACGACTCTTGGACTGCGCAGACCGGGAGAACAAGTCTCCACCCTAACCAGGGGTACTTGTCCACCTAATGCCCTTAGGATCTTAACACATTGAACCTTCCCATGGGGACTTTTCCATGGTACGGTTCCACGGCCCTAAATGGAAGCAGTGTCACACATGACACATTCTTACACATTACACATTCCGATTTTAACACACATATTACACATGTCTTTACATTCTCCCACTTATACACATGGCTCTGTTTTCCTATTCGTGATACTACTGTTGATAGAAATCAAACATTCAGTACCTTACACTAATCAAGTTGAAACATACATAATCAACCATGTTCATATTAGCATGCGTTGAACACTCGTTTTCGCATGGAAATTTCATAGAGCACTCTATAGTTTTCCAAATAACATGAAATTTTAACCACACGCTATTTGTAGGTTCATGACCTCACATACAAATTTCCAGATTTTTCTGAGTTATCATATGTTTACAGAAATTAGAACATTCAGTCTCATGCTATTCATAATTCAATTTAACATGGAACATAACATGAATATCAGATTTGACAGTTCACAGCCCTGAACCTGACATACACATTGTCATAGGAATTTCCCTCGGATTTATTGCACAACACACAATTTACTGTAAATTTTACAAAACCTACGCATGTTTTCTATTTCCCAAACAGAAATTGCAATAAATCACCTGAGCATGGAAATTTCCCAAATTTCAGAACATAGACTGAAATACCTACTCATGGTCCTAACAAAATTATGGCACTCAAGCTCCTTATGAATTACGCAATAGTAACTAACATGATCAAGGTTTTATCATACATGCATTTTCATAAATAAAACCATTCATGCCATTTACAGAAAATCATAAGAGTCTCACCACACATTCCATCGTTTATATTACATAAGATATACGTTTACAATATATCCTCGTGCAAAATCTTTCAGAAATTATTCATATAGAAGGAAGAACATCTCACTGTTCTGTCTTGAAGAACTTAACGGCATAGTTTTGCCATTAAAGGAGCTTAACGGCATCATCGTTGGCCATTAATTGAAGATCTTAACGGCAAGGGATCTTTCCGTCAAGTTCAGGTCTGTGCAAAATACAGACCCACTTCAAAAGAGCAGAATTGGGGGGGGGGGATCCAGGACACGATAGAATCTCATAAAAATAATAAACCCTACTAGACACCTACATGGAAGAAGTGGATGGGTTACTTGCTCTTAATAAACCTCCAAAGGGGATCAAGGTGTCGTTGAAGCTCTCCTTGGGTAGTCCCAAGAAGCCTCCAAAAGAGCTCTCCTCCGGGTTTTGTGGTGTTGTAGCTTCAGTCTGTTGTCGGGGAAGCCTCCTCCTATGTCCAAGCTAGCTTCTAGTTGCTGTAGCTCGCGATGAAGCTCCAACCGTCGGATCAAAGCATGCAAAGTCCAGCTCTCCACCAGTTTCGAGCTAGGGTTTTCTCTCCTCTTGCAAAAGGCCAAGAGAAGTCCTTGCAAGTTGCAAAGGGTTTCGTTTATAGGAGAATGGGTTGGGACATCAAGCAGGGTGATGTGAAGGCCTGTATAGCCGTTGGGGACATCTCCCCAATGGCTGGGCTTGCTTGCCCCCGAAATTCCAGGGTCTGCAGCGCCTGCAAGTCAGTGATATTAACGTCCACATCCATGGCCGTTTATTTAAGTATTAACGTCCAATGATATGAATGTTGGCTATCATGGACGTCCACAATGTTGACGCCAATTGGCCCTTCGGTCAGAACTTAAAAACATGCAGAAACCATGCGTACGATGTATATATCTATATATATATATATATATATATATATACATGCAATATATGTGGTATAGTATACACAACATCACACATGCAAACATACAATATTTATAACCTATTTATACACATGCACACATAAGTATTACTAACTAATACATACGTAGATATATATATATATACATACATGCACACACAAGCATGAATTATCCACACATGAAATAAAGCAACAAAATTCGAGGGCCTTACACCCTCTCCCCCTTAAAGAAACTTCATCCTCAAAGTTTAAACAAAAATACTCAAACAACTGGGGATACTTCTTCTACATCGCATCCTCAAGCTCCCAAGTAGCCTCCTCTTGCGAGAAGTTCCGCCATAGAACTTTCACCGACGCAATACTCTTGTTCCGGAGATGCTGAACCTTCCGGTCAAGAATAGCCACTGGTTGCTCCACATACGATAGATCTGGCTGAATCTCCACTGGCTCGTGACTAATCACATGAGATGGATCTCGGACATACTTCCTGAGCATAGAAACGTGGAAAATAGGATGAACACTAGCTAAAGCTGGGGGTAAAGCTAGGTCTAAGAATCTCATATGGGCCAATGAATCTAGAGCTTAACTTGCTATGCCTATAAATCTAACCACACCACGCGTAGGCGATATATTTAAGAAGACATGCTCACCTACCTTGAACTCTAGATCTTCCTCCTGTTGTCGGCGTAGCTCTTTTTCCTTTCTTGCGCCGTAACTAGCCACTTCCTAATCAACTGAATCTTATCCAAAGTCTCCTGAACTAACTCCGGACTGATCAACTGCCTATCGCCGATCTCCTCCCAACATAAAGGAGATCTGCAAGGCCTTCCATACAACGCCTCAAATGGAGCCATACCAATGCTCGCATGAAAGTTGTTGTTGTATGCGAACTCCACAAGAGGTAAGTGACACTCCCAATCATCCTTCCAATCCAGCACACACGCTCTCAACATATCCTCGAGCGTGTGGATAGTCCTCTCGGACTGTCCATCTATCTGGGGATGAAACGTCGAACTGAGCTTCATCTCCGAACCTAACACATCCTGAAGACCCTTCCACAATCTCGAAGTAAATCTCGGATCTCGATCCGAAATGATCGACTTCGGCACACCATGCAATCTAACCACACTACTAACATACAATCTAGCTAAACTCTCAACCGACTGCTTCTTCTTCATAGGTAAGAAATGTGCAGTCTTCGAGAATCTATCTACAACTACCCAAATCGAGTCATTGCCCCTTCTAGATCGAGGCAAACCTAAAACAAAGTCCATAGTGACAGCTTCCCACTTCCATACTGGGATCTCCATCCTTTGCATAAGGCCGGATGGTCGCTGTCACTCGGCCTTCACTTGCTGGCATACTAAACACCGGGATACATAATCTGCCACATCCTTCTTCATGCCAGACCACCAAAAGGATCTCTTCAAATCCTGGTATATCTTAGTGTTACCCGGATGAATAGAGATTCGCGATCTATGAGCCTCCGCGAACACATGCTCACGGACATCTACCAAGTCAGGGACACACACTCGGTGATGGAATCTAATCACGCCATCCTCATCACGAGCAATGCCTGCATTGCCCACTAACTCTAGGAGTCTAGGGTTGGCTTTCTGCTGTTCGATCACCTCATCCAAAACCAAGGACCTAAGAGATAACTGAGCTACCAAAGCCTGGCATAGCGATGGCTCTAACTCAGTCAACGCGCAAGCCGCATCCTCCAACATCTTCCAGTCCTGCTGGAGAGATGGTCTCTTCCTGCTCAGAGCATCAGCTACGACGTTTGCCTTTCCAGGATGATACTGAAGGTCGAAGTCGTAGTCCTTCAAGAACTCAATCCATCTCCTCTGCCTTAGGTTTAATTCCTTTTGGGAGAAAAGATAATTCAAGCTCTTGTGGTCGGTAAACACCTCAAATCTGACACCATAAAGATAGTGCCTCTAGATCTTTAGTGCATGAACCACTGTTGCAAGCTCCAAATCATGAGTCGGAGAGTTCCTTTCATGCTCCTTCAACTGACGAGAAGCATATGCCACTACCCTTCCTTGTTGCATTAGCACACAGCCTAAGCCAATTCGAGATGCATCCGTGTAGATAGCAAAACCCTCTACACCGCTCGGCAAGACTATCACCGGAGTTGACGTGAGCTTAGTCTTCAACAATTGAAAACTACTCTCATACTTCTCAGACCAGACAAACTTCACTCCCTTTCTGGTGAGCTGAGTCAATGGGGCGGGGATGGATGAAAATCCCTCAATAAATCGCCGATAGTAACCAGCCAAACCCAGAAAACTACGAATCTCCGAAGGGGTCTTGGGAATCTCCCAATCCATAACTACCTGGACCTTTGCTGGGTCAACTGCAACACCAGCACCGGAGATAACATGCCCAAGGAAATGAACCTCGCACAACCAGAAATCGCATTTGCTGTGTAAGGCCCTCGAATTCCGTTGCATAATTGTGTTTGTGTGTGTATGTTGTGCTTGTGTATGTATATACATATTTACGTACGTATTGATTAGTATAATTACGTGTGCATGTGTTTATATTAAATATAATAATGTATGTATTGCATGGTGATAGTATGGGCATAATACCGTATACATATTGCATGTATATATGCATGGTATGCTTGGTTTTCTGCATATTTTAGAGTTCTGGCCGAAGGCCATCTTGGCGTCAACCCCAGGCCGTTTAGGAGGTGTCAGCGTCCAGACATGGACGCCAACACTTATCCTGGCGTCCAGCGATATTGACGCCAATTTCTCTGGCCTGCATGCGCAGCAGAGCTGCAAGCTTCTGAAACAAGAAAGCCCAGCCATTGGGGGTTCTCCCCAACGGCTCTGAGGGCTGTCATATCACCCAAGGAGTGGGAGAGGGGTCTCTCCTTAAGTCTAAAACCGGAGCTCCCTTCCCCCAGCCTCTTTTCACCCTTGCAAGAGGAGAAAAAGAGAAAGAAAAACCTAGAGAGAAAACTGTGAGAAAACCCCCACTTAGCACCCAAAAATCCGACCCCCTGGAGCTTGATCCGGCGTTCCACTGCTTCAAGGAGGTTGCTGGACCGACGAGGAAGGCTTCCCCGACCTCGGCTTGCTGTGGATCTCGCTCAAGAACCCGGAGGAAGAAGATCTAGGAGGGAGTTCTGCACTTCTTGGGACAGCCCAAGGAGAGCTTCACCGAGCCCTAGATCCTTTGGAGGAATTTTTAAAAGGCAAGTGACCTATCCATGATGTTCCCGTATGAGTCTAGGTCGGTTTTACTATTTTTATGAATTTTCCCTCGAGTCCTAGACCCTCCCATTCACCAAATCTTGAGAGGTCGGGTCTGTGTTTCTGCACAGACCTGCATCGACGGCAAGGTCCCTGGACGCCGATATTATGCTTGGCGTCCATCGGCCATGCCGCTGACCCTGAGTCAGCGGCCAGAGACCGCCGCCAAGTTCCTCTGGACAGAACAGTGAACTGTTCTGCCCTTCCTTTACATTAATTTCGGTATGGTTTCCGTGATGAGGATATATGGTAATCCTATACTCTATGTATATAGTCAATTGTGGTGTGTGGATGAATATGGTGTGTGATGGTGAATGTAGGAAATATTGTATCCCTTAAACTTGTGAGCATGACTTGTTGAAAATCTTGCAAATCCATGTTTCATGATTAGGATTAGTATGAATGCCTTGGTTTTGTCTGATCATGAAGATTAGTGGGTCAGTATATGTGTATGCAATTTTGATAAATTATCCATGCTTGTATAAATTGCCAATAAATCCGGTTCGGTAAGTAAAAAGACATACAAGAAAGATTGTGATGATTAATCTATAGATGTATGATTTAGGGAAATCTTGTATTCTCAAATCATGCATATGTTAGTAGCCTCTGTTTAAACAGTAAGTGGCAAATTGCAAGATGTGTTAAACTCCATGTTAACTTAAGTTGTGAATGACATGCAAAAATAGGTATTTGATTTTCTGTAAATTATATTTAGCTCAGAAAAATCTGAAAATTTGAGTGTATGATCTTGAACCCGAAAACAGCATGTGGTTAAAATTTCAGGTCATTTGGATCAGTAAATAAGAAGTTATGTATTTTCATGTGAAATGTGATAATCTACGTATATTATCGTAATGTGGTTAGTTATTGTCTAAACCCAACTTGATTAGTGAAAATTCCTGTGTGTTAAACTCCTGAAATTCTGTAGTA
The DNA here is from genome assembly GCA_014218235.1 of Colocasia esculenta. Taxonomy (NCBI): domain Eukaryota; kingdom Viridiplantae; phylum Streptophyta; class Magnoliopsida; order Alismatales; family Araceae; genus Colocasia; species Colocasia esculenta. The sequence goes on from CM024764.1 coordinate 28,842,472, forward strand.
CCATGTTAGGAAAAACAGAGATATTCATGTGAGTGAGAAAATGAATGAGATGAAAAGTGTGAAGTGTAAAACCATGTGTAAAACGTAAATGTGTAAATGTGTAACTGTGCCAATGTGACACTGCTTCCGTAGAGGGCAGTGGAGCTGTATCAGGGAAAAGTCCCCCTGAGAAAGTTCAATGTGTAAGTGACCCTAAGGGCATTAGGGGGAAATCCTGGAGGTGGACAAGTACCACTGGTTAGGGTGGAGACTTGTTCTCCCGGTCTGCGCAGTCCAAGAGTCGCCATTGGAATGCCTAGATGGCGTCTATGTGTAATGTGATGTGTATATGTCCTTCTTTGGTGGTTTGGACTATGTGTCACGGCACCTAAAATGTGTAATGTGAAATGTGTAATGTGTATGTGTCCATGTGTAAATGTGTAAGTGACAATGTGAATGTGTATGTGTAAAGTGAACCATGTGAAAGAGGAAACTTGTGTAAAGAAAATGTGAAACTAAAGATGTGAAAATATGTTATTGAAAACCATGTGAGACAAATCTGAAATCATGTGAAATCAGTGAATTTATGTTATTATCATCATGTTATTATGTGCAAAGATGTCTAGAATCCATGTTAGGGATAATTGGTGAAAACGGGTACAAGATAGCATGATTGTTTGATCACATGATATGTTTTATGCAATATTGTAGCTTTCATGTATAGGTTTACAGCCGTTAAACCATGTGAAATCAGCAACCTAAAGCATGTGAAAAGGGTTATGTATGTACTTAAGGACATGTGAAATCCATGCTAGTTGTGTTCCCCTTTCATGCATGCACAATGTTCATGTTGGTAGCTCTCATGTTTAGGTTCTTTAAAGACAAAATTTCATGAGTAAATGGAATAGAGAGCATGTGATAGGTAATTTTATCCTTAGAAATCTGAAAGCATGATCCATGTATAAAGTTGTAAAACTTTCATGATAGGTTGAAACTTAAATTGACTAGCATGCCATGTGTTGCAAATTGTAAATGTGCATGTAGAAACCACTAGGACTTGTACGTGTATATCATGAGTAGTGTTGCTTGCTGAGTCCTTGGACTCACTCCTTGCTTCGGCGTACAGGTATAGTTGGTGACACGGCACCGTTGGAGGAGACGGACTCCGAGCGCGGAGACTAGCTTTGGAGTTTCTTGAGATTTGTGTATTTCATAAGTATGTAATTTGAACATTGTATTAGAGTATTATGAAAAGGATGTATAAATGTGGACAATTTGTGGTTCTATTTCAGCAATTTAAATTATGTGGACCTTTAGTTCTTTTATGTTAATTGCGAATTGCATGTATGTTTAATGTGGATGATGAATGAATGGAGACAGTTGTCTTTTACTTCCGCTACTCTGTTGTATATTCGCGTGTATCTCAGCTGTATGTATCGTTTGGGTAAATGTCCCACTGTGAGGACTCTTGCTATACCGACGTGGGTTGGTATAACCGTACCGGTATAATGAGGGCCGTCACAGAGATTGGTATCAGAGCGACCGGTTGAGATTGCACATGAATATACCTAAGTCATCATCCCCATTGCATGCTAAGTATGTCCACATGTGTAGAAAACACTAATAAGAAGTGAAAGATAGATAAGAAAATGGTTAGAAAACTTAGTAACCTAGCTCTAATGGTGGCTGAAATTTTATTACAGCCATGGCTTCCCGTGGACGACGTGGAGGTGTGCCAGCTCGCGACGACGAGCAGAGGCGTGAGGAGCGGGCGGAGCAGCAGGCCCCGGCCCCACAGGGTCCTGTGCTTCCCCCACCACCGCCAGTGGACTACGGAGTATTCATGCAAGGTCTGGTGCAAGCCATGCAGACGCAGGCTCATACCCAGGCAGCACTCCAGGCCCAGTTGGAGGCCCAGGTAGAATAATGAAACAACCTAGTAGTTTGCTATTTAAGTTGCATGATATTGTGTTTATTGTATATTGTTATTGTTTAATGTAGCAGGCTCAGGCCCCAGCTCAGGACCATGGTGGACCTTCCATCATGGAGCGATTCAAGAGGATGACCCCACCCTCTTTTAAGGGGGAGAGTGATCCGCTAATGGCAGAAAGCTGGATGAGGGAGACAGAGAAAATCTTCCGAGCTATCAGGTGTCCTGATGAGGATAAGGTGACATTAGCCACCTACATGCTACAGGTATGCTTTAGTTTATGCTTGTATGTTGGTTGTCAAGTTAGAATTTGTTAGTTGGTGCTTATGAAGGTGTATTGCAGGAGAGAGCTGATGTATGGTGGTCCTCCCTACTACGTACACGCTTTGAGGACGGAGCAGTAGACGTGGCGTGGGACGCGTTCGTGAGGCTCTTTCGAGCCAAGTTCGTCCCAGAGCATATCCAGGACAAGATGGAGCAAGAATTCCTTTCCCTGACGCAAGGATCAATGACCGTCCTGGAATACGAGGCAAGGTTTTCTGAACTTTCTAAATATGCACCGCATATCGTAGAGGATGAGCGCAGGAAGACGAAGAAATTCGTGATGGGTCTCAAACCATCACTGAGGACGAGACTCGTGGCGTTTGACCACCGCACGCTAGACGAGGCCCTCAGCGCTGCCTGCAGACAGGAGGGAGAAATGGAGCAATATCTGGAGGAAAGAAGGCTTCGCAGAAGAGGCCGGCAGCGACATTCCAGCGGCAAGATAAGAAGAAAATGGTGTTCCAGACACTGCAGAAACCAGTGGTAGTCAGCAACTCTCAGGTACCTTCTGTACGTTCCCCTGGTGTGAAGAAGGAGTGTCCCCATTGCGGGAAGACCCATGGAGGTTCCGAGTGTTGGTTGGTAGCGGGTAGATGCTTAAAGTGTGGGAGCAGCGACCACAAGATCAAAGATTGCCCAAGACTTCAGTAAGGAGCTCAGCGTGGAGCGCCAGCACCAGTAGTAGTGGTAGCCGCGCCAGCTACAGGAAGACCAAGAAGTCCTCGAGCCCCAGCTCGAGTGTTTGCTTTAGCTCGCGAGGACGCCGAGCAGGCGGAGCATGTCACCGAAGGTACGGTTTTGCTTTTCGGTGTGCACACTCGGGTTTTGTTTGATATGGGTGCTACTCACTCGTTCATTTCCGAGCGGTTCGCTAGGCAGTTAGCCCTAGAGTCAGGCATAGAGTCTGAGGAGTTAGAGGTCCCTTTGTCTGTGCACACCCCTGCGGGTACGGTATCGACTAGGAAGTGCATTCCGTCGTTACCTGTGTGCATTGAGGATAGATTCCTAGATGGGTGTTTCTTCTTGCTAAAGATGAAGGACTATGATTGTATTCTTGGTCTGGATTGGCTAGAGGAGCACTATGCGTTAGTGGATTGTCGTAGGAAGAAGATTGTTTTCCGCATTCCTGGTGAGGACGAGTTCTCTCATCCCTTGCCAAAGAACTTAGCGGGAAAGTTAGTTATCTCTGCCATGAAGGCGATGCGCATGGTGAACAAGGGTTGTGACGCATTTCTTGCCAGCGTTATGCTAGTACCCGATGCTGGTTCGTCACTGACTCTTGCAGAGATCGATGTGGTGCAGGATTTCCAGATGTCTTTCCCGATGACTTGTCTGGATTGCCACCGGATAGGGAGATAGAGTTCACTATAGAGTTGCTTCCAGGCACCTCTCCTATCTCGAAGGCCCCATATCGGATGGCCCTGCAGAATTAGCCGAGTTGAGGAAGCAATTGCAAGAATTGCTTGATAAGGGATTCATTCGCCCTAGTGTTTCCCCTTGGGGCGCACCTGTATTATTCGTCAAGAAGAAAGACGGGTCACTTAGGTTGTGTATTGATTATAGAAATTAAACCAAGTGACTGTGAAGAACAGGTATCCCTTACCTCGGATTGATGATCTGTTTGACCAGTTGCAGAGGCATCAGTCTTTTCCAAGATTGACTTGCGATCTGGTTATCATCAGTTGAGGATTAGGAGTGAGGATGTGTCCAAGACGGCATTTAGATCCCGTTATGGACATTATGAGTTTTTGGTTCTTCCTTTCGGATTGACCAACGCCCCTGCAGCGTTCATGGATCTCATGAACCGGGTGTTTAGTCCGTATTTAGATAGCTTTGTTGTTGTGTTTATTGATGACGTGTTGGTCTATTCTCCGGATGAGGCCACACATCGTCAGCATTTGAGGTTAGTCTTAGAGGTTCTCCGTGAGCACAAGCTGTATGCGAAGTTCAGCAAGTGCGAGTTCTGGTTGCGCGAGGTTCACTTTCTCGGGCATGTTATCTCCGGCGCTGGTGTTGCAGTTGATCCAGCAAAGTCCAGGCAGTTATGGATTGGGAGATTCCCAGACTCCTTCGGAGATTCGTAGTTTCCTTGGGTTAGCTGGTTACTATCGGCGATTCATTGAGGGTTTCTCATCCATCGCCGCCCCTTTGACAAAGCTGACCAGAAAGGTGAGAAGTTCGTATGGTCTGAGGCATGTGAGCGTAGCTTTCAGCTATTGAAGGCTAAGCTTACTTCTGCTCCGGTATTGGTATTGCCTAGTGGTCTAGAGGGCTTTGCCATTTATACGGATGCATCTCAGATTGGTTTAGGCTGTGTACTCATGCAGCGAGAGAGGGTAGTGGCTTATGCTTCTCGTCAGTTGAAGGAGCATGAGAGGAACTATCCGACTCATGACTTGGAGCTCGCAGCTGTGGTTCATGCACTAAAGATCTGGAGGCACTATCTTTATGGTGTCAGATTTGAGGTGTTTACCGACCACAAGAGCTTGAAGTATCTTTTCTCCCAAAAGGAATTAAACCTGAGGCAGAGAAGATGGATTGAGTTCTTGAAGGACTATGACTTCGACCTTCAGTATCATCCTGGAAAGGCGAACGTCGTAGCGGATGCTCTTAGTAGAAAGAGGTCTTCGCTCCAGCAGGATTGGAAGATGTTGGAGGATGCAGCGTGCTCTATGACCGAGTTAGAGCCATCGTTGTGTCAGGCTTTTGTAGCTCAGCTATCCCTTAGATCCTCAGTCTTGGATGAGGTGATTGAGCAGCAGAAAGCCGATCCTAGATTGTTAGAATTAGTGGGTAAGGCGGGCATTGCTCGTGATGAGGACGGTGTGATTAGATTTCAGCACCGTGTTTGTGTCCCTGATGTAGTAGATGTCCGTGAGCATGTGTTAGCGGAGGCTCATAGATCGCGATTCTCTATTCATCCGGGTAACACTAAGATGTATCAAGACCTGAAGAGATCATTTTGGTGGTCCGGCATGAAGAAGGATGTTGCGGATTATGTGTCTAGATGTCTAGTATGTCAGCAAGTGAAAGCCGAGCGGCAGCGACCATCCGGCCTTATGCAGAGGATGGATATCCCCGTATGGAAGTGGGAAGCTGTCACTATGGATTTCGTATCGGGTTTGCCTCGATCTAGAAGGGGCAATGACTCGATTTGGGTAGTTGTAGATAGATTCTCGAAGACTGCTCATTTCTTGCCTATGAAGAAGAAGCAGTCAGTAGAGAGTTTAGCTAGATTGTATGTTAGCGGTATCATTAGATTGCATGGTGTGCCGAAGTCGATCATTTCGGATCGAGATCCGAGATTTACTTCGAGATTGTGGAAGGGTCTTCAGGATGCGTTAGGTTCGGAGCTTAAGCTCAGTTCGGCGTTTCATCCCCAGACCGATGGACAGTCCGAGAGGACTATCCAGACGCTCGAGGATATGTTGAGAGCGTGTGTTCTGGATTGGAAGGATGATTGGGAGCGTCATTTACCTCTTGTGGAGTTCGCATACAACAACAGCTTTCATGCTAGTATTGGTATGGCTCCATTCGAGGCGTTGTATGGTAGGCCCTGCAGATCTCCTTTATGTTGGGAGGAGACTGGTGATAGGCAGTTGATCGGACCGGAGTTAGTTCAGGAAACTTCGGATAAGATTCAGCTTATCAGGAAAAGGCTTGTTGCGGCACAGGATAGGCAGAAGAGTTATGCCGACAACAGGAGAAAGATTTGGAGTTCGAGGTTGGCGATCATGTCTTCTTGAAGATATCGCCTACTCGAGGTGTTGTCAGATTTGGCAGGCATAGCAAGCTAAGCCCTAGATTCATTGGCCCATATGAGATTCTCAGACGTTTGGGCAAGGTGGCGTACGAGCTAGCTTTACCCCCAGCTTTGGCTAGCGTTCACCCGGTATTCCACGTATCTATGGTCAGGAAGTATGTCCGAGATCCGTCTCATGTGATTAGTCATGAGCCAGTGGAGATCCAGCCAGATCTTTCGTATGTCGAGCAACCAGTAGCCATTCTTGACCGGAAGGTTTAGCATCTCCGGAACAAGAGTATTGCGTCGGTGAAAGTTCAATGGCGGAACTTCTCACGTGAGGAGGCTACGTGGGAGCTTGAGGATGCGATGAAGAAGAAGTATCCCCTTTTCTTTGAGTAGTGTCGTTCTAACTTCGAGGACGAAGTTTCTTTAAGGGGGAGAGGTGTAAGGCCCTCGAGTTCCGTCGCATAAATTGTGTTTGTATGTGTGTATGTTGTGCTTGTGTATGTATATACATATTTACGTACGTATTGATTAGTATAATTACGTGTGCATATGTTTATATTAAATATAAATAATGTATGTATTGCATGGTGATAGTATGGGCATAATACCGTATACATATTGCATGTATATATGCATGGTATGCTTGGTTTTCTGATATTTTAGAGTTCTGGCCGAAGGCCATCTTGGCGTCAACCCCTGGCCGCTAGGTGGTGTCAGCGTCCAGACATGGACGCCAACACTCATCCTGGCGTCCAGCGATATTGACGCCAATTTCTCTGGCCTGCATGCGCAGTAGAGCTGCAAGCTTCTGAAACAAGAAAGCCCAGCCATTGGGGGTTCTCCCCAACGGCTCTGAGGGCTGTCATATCACCCAAGGAGTGGGAGAGGGGTCTCTCCTTAAGTCTAAAACCGGAGCTCCCTTCCCCCAGCCTCTTTTCACCCTTACAAGAGGAGAAAAAGAGAAAGAAAAACCATAGAGAGAAAATTGTGAGAAAACCCCCACTTAGCACCCAAAAATCCGACCCCCTGGAGCTTGATCTGGCGTTCCACTGCTTCAAGGAGGTTGCTGGACCGACGAGGAAGGCTTCCCCGACCTCGGCTTGCTGTGGATCTCGCTCAAGAACCCGGAGGAAGAAGATCTAGGAGGGAGTTCTGCACTTCTTGGGACAGCCCAAGGAGAGCTTCACCGAGCCCTAGATCCTTTGGAGGAATTTTTAAAAGGCAAGTGACCTATCCATGATTTTCCCGTATGAGTCTAGGTCGGTTTTACTATTTTTATGAATTTTCCCTCGAGTCCTAGACCCTCCCATTCACCAAATCTTGAGAGGTCGGGTCTGTGTTTCTGCACAGACCTGCATCGACGGCAAGGTCCCTGGACGCCGATATTATTCTTGGCGTCCATCGGCCATGCCGCTGACCCTGAGTCAGCGGCCAGAGACCGCCGCCAAGTTCCTCTGGACAGAACAGTAAACTGTTCTGCCCTTCCTTTACATTAATTTCGGTATGGTTTCCATGATGAGGATATATGGTAATCCTATACTCTATGTATATAGTCAATTGTGGTGTGTGGATGAATATGGTGTGTGATGGTGAATGTAGGAAATATTGTATCCCTTAAACTTGTGACCATGACTTGTTGAAAATCTTGCAAATCCATGTTTCATGATTAGGATTAGTATGAATGCCTTGTTTTTGTCAGATCATGAAGATTAGTGGGTCAGTATATGTGTATGCAATTTTGATAAATTATCCATGCTTGTATAAATTGCCAATAAATCCGGTTCGGTAAGTAAAAAGACATACAAGAAAGATTGTGATGATTAATCTATAGATGTATGATTTAGGGAAATCTTGTATTCTCAAATCATGCGTATGTTAGTAGCCTCTGTTTAAACAGTAAGTGGCAAATTGCAAGATGTGTTAAACTCCATGTTAACTTAAGTTGTGAATGACATGCAAAAATAGGTATTTGATTTTCTGTAAATTATATTTAGCTCAGAAAAATCTGAAAATTTGAGTGTATGATCTTGAACACGGAAATAGCATGTGGTTAAAATTTCAGGTCATTTGGATCAGTAAATCAGAAGTTATGTATTTTCATGTAAAATGTGATAATCTACGTATATTATCGTAATGTGGTTAGTTATTGTCTAAACCCAACTTGATTAGTGAAAATTCCTGTGTGTTAAACTCCTGAAATTATGTAGTACCATGTTAGAAAGAACAGAGATATTCGTGTGAGTGAGAAAGTGAATGAGATGAAAAGTGTGAAGTGTAAAACCATGTGTAAAACGTAAATGTGTAACTGTGCCAATGTGACACTGCTTCCGTAGAGGGCAATGGAGCTGTATCAGGGAAAAGTCTCCCTGAGAAAGTTCAATGTGTAAGTGACCGTAAGTGCATTAGGGGGAAATCCTGGAGGTGGACAAGTACCACTGGTTAGGGTGGAGACTTGTTCTCCCGGTCTGCGCAGTCCAAGAGTCGCCATTGGAATGCCTAGATGGCGTCTATGTGTAATGTGATGTGTATATGTCCTTCTTTGGTGGTTTGGACTATGTGTCACGACACCTAAAATGTGTAATGTGAAATGTGTAATGTGTATGTGTCCATGTGTAAATGTGTAAGTGACAATGTGAATGTGTATGTGTAAAGTGAACCATGTGAAAGAGGAAACTTGTGTAAAGAAAATGTGAAACTAAAGATGTGAAAATATGTTATTGAAAACCATGTGAGACAAATCTGAAATCATGTGAAATCAGTGAATTTATGTTATTATCATCATGTTATTATGTGCAAAGATGTCTAGAATCCATGTTAGGGATAATTGGTGAAAACGGGTACAAGATAGCATGATTGTTTGATCACATGATATGTTTTATGCAATATTGTAGCTTTCATGTATAGGTTTACAGCCGTTAAACCATGTGAAATCAGCAACCTAAAGCATGTGAAAAGGGTTATGTATGTACTTAAGGACATGAAATCCATGCTAGTTGTGTTCCCCTTTCATGCATGCACAATGTTCATGTTGGTAGCTCTCATGTTTAGGTTCTTTAAAGACAAAATTTCATGAGTAAATGGAATAGAGAGCATGTGATAGGTAAATTTTATCCTTAGAAATCTGAAAGCATGATCCATGTATAAAGTTGTAAAACTTTCATGATAGGTTGAAACTTAAATTGACTAGCATGCCATGTGTTGCAAATTGTAAATGTGCATGTAGAAACCACTAGGACTTGTACGTGTATATCATGAGTAGTGTTGCTTGTTGAGTCCTTGGACTCACTCCTTGCTTCGGCATACAGGTATAGTTGGTGACACGGAACCGTTGGAGGAGACGGTGGAGACGGACTCCGAGCGCGGAGACTAGCTTTGGAGTTTCTTGAGATTTGTGTATTTCATAAGTATGTAATTTGAACATTGTATTAGAGTATTATGAAAAGGATGTATAAATGTGGACAATTTGTGGTTCTATTTCAGCAATTTAAATTATGTGGACCTTTAGTTTATTTATGTTAATTGCGAATTGCATGTATGTTTAATGTGGATGATGAATGAATGGAGACAGTTGTCTTTTACTTCCGCTACTCTGTTGTATATTCGCATGTATCTCAGCTGTATGTATCGTTTGGGTAAATGTCCCACTGTGAGGACTCTTGCTATACCGGCGTGGGTTGGTATAACCGTACCGATATAATGAGGGCCGTCACATGCTGAATTTAGCAAACAACTTATGCTCACGAAGAACCTCTAACACTACCCTCAAATGCTAACGGTGTGTGGCCTCGTCCGGAGAGTAGACCAGCACATCATCAATAAACACTACGACAAAGCTATCTAGATACGGCCTAAAAACCCGGTTCATGAGATCCATGAACACTGCAGGGGCGTTGGTCAATCTGAAAGGAAGAACCAAAAACTCATAATGTCCATAATGGGATCTGAATGCCGTCTTGGACACATCCTCACTCCGAATCCTCACATGATGATAACCAGATCGCAAATCAATCTTAGAAAAGACTGATGCATCTTGTAACTGGTCAAACAAATCATCAATACGAGGTAAGGGATACCTATACTTCACTGTCACTTGGTTTAACTTCCTGTAATCGATGCATAACCTAAGTGATCCATCCTTCTTCTTTACAAATAAGACAGGTGCGCCCCAAGGGGAAACACTAGGGCAAATAAATCCCTTATCTAGCAACTCTTGCAACTGCCTCCTTAACTCGGCTAACTCCGCAGGTGCCATCCGATATGGAGCCTTCGAGATAGGAGAGGTGCCTGGAAGCAACTCTATGGTGAACTCTATCTCTCTATCCGGTGGCAATCCAGACAAATCATCAGGAAAGACGTCTGGAAAAACCTACACTACCTCGATCTCTGCAAGAGTAGGTGACTCACCAACCTCTGGTACCAACACCACGCTAGCCAGAAAAGTGTCACAACCCTTGTTTACCATGCGCATCGCCATCATGGCAGAGATAACTAACTTTCCTGCCAAGTTCCTTGGCAAGGGATGAGAGAACTCATCCTCACCAGGAATGCGGAAAACAATCCTCTTCCCATGACAATCTACTAACGCATAGTGCTCCTCTAGCTAATCCAGGCCAATAATAGCATGATAGTCCTTCATCTTTAGCAAGAAGAAACACCCTTCTAGGACTCTATCCTCAATGCACACAGGTAACAACGGAATGCACTTCCTAGTCGATACCGTACCCGCAGGTGTGTGTACAGATAAAGGGACCACTAACTCCTCAGACTCTATGGCTGACTGTAGAGCTAACTACCTAGCGAACCGCTCGGAAATGAACGAGTGAGTGGCACCCGTATCAAACAAAACCCAAGCGTGCACACCTAGAAGTAAAACCGTACCTTCGGTGACATGCTCCGCCTGCTCGGCATCCTCTCGTGCTAGAGCAAACACTCGAGCTGGGGCTCGAGGTCTTCCTGGTCTTCCTGTAGCTGGCGCTGCTGCTGCTACCGCTACTAGGGCTGGCGCTCCATGCTGGACTCCCTGCTGAAGTCTCGGACAATCCTTGATCTTGTGGTCGCTGCTTCCGCACTTCAAGCATTTCCCCACAATCATCCAACACTCTGTACCACCATGTGTCTTCCAGCAATGAGGACACTCCTTCTTCACACCAGGGGAACGTTGAGAAGGTACATGTGCACTGCTGGTTGTTACTGGACGCTGCGGTTCCTGGTACACTGCTTTCTTCTTGTCTTGCCGCTGGAACGTAGCTGCAGGCCTCTTCTGCGAAGCCTTCTTCTCTTCCAGATATTGCTCCATCTCACCCTCCTGCCTACAAGTAGCGCTGAGGGCCTCATCCAAGGTATGATGGTCAAATGCCACTAGCCTCCTCCTCAGTGATGGCTTCAGACCCATCACGAACTTCTTTGCTTTCCTGCGCTGATCTGCCATGATATGAGGTGCATATTTAGATAATTCTGTAAACCTGGCCTCATACTCGAGCACGGTCATGGAGTCTTGAGTCAAGGAGAGGAACTCCTGCTCCATCCTATCCTGGATATGCTCGGGAACGAACATGGCCCGAAAGAGCCTCACGAACTCGTCCCAAGCCACGTCAATAGCTCCGTCCTCGAATCCGATACGCAGTAATGAAGCCCACCACACATCAGCTCTCTCCTGTAACATAACCTTCATAAGCACCAACTAAACAACTTCAACTTAACAAGGGATATAAACAAATAAAACTAGCACATACCTGTAGCATATAGGTGGCTAAAGTAACCTTATCATCGTCCGCACACCTAATAGCCCGGAAGATCTTCTCGATCTCCCTCATCCAACTTTCTGCTAGTAACGAATCACTCTCCCCCTTAAAAGAGGGTGGCAGCATCCTCTTGAATCTTTCCATGATGGAAGGTCCACCATGGTCCTGAGCTGGAACTTGAGCCTGCTACATCAAACAACAAATAATACACATTCAACATAACATCATACAATTAAATAAAACAGACTACACTTTGATTGATTATGCTAACCTGAGCCTCCAACTGAGCCTGGAGTGCAGCCTGGGTGTGGGCCTGCGTCTGCATGGCCTGCACCAAACCTTGCATGAACACTCCATAATCCACAGGCAGCGGTGGGGGAAGTACAGGACCCTGTGGTGCTGGGGCCTGCTGCTCCGCCTGCTCCTCATGCCTCTGCTCGCCCTCACGAGCAGTCACACCACCACGTCTACCTCTCGAAGCCATGGCTGCAATAAATTTCATCCACCATTAGAGCTATGCTATTTAATTTCCTAACCATTTTTCTTATCTATTTTCCACTCATTATTAATGTTTTCTACACATGTGGACATTCTTATGTAGACTTAGCATGTAATGGGGATGATGACTTATATATATATATATATATCATGTGCAATCTCAACCGGTTGCTCTGATACCAATCTCTGCGACGACCCTCCTTATACCGGTACGATTATGCCAATCCACGTCGGTATAGTGAGTCCCGTCACAATGGGACATTTACCCAACACTAGTACACATGGCTGAGATGCTCATAAATATAGATACAGAGTAGCGGAAGTAAAAGAACTGCTTGTCATTTCATTTCATTTCATCATCCACATTTAACATGCATGGTTTAAATAACAATTTTTAAGAGAACTAAAGTCCACATAATTAAAATACTAAAATCAGATTACATAGCTTGTCCACAATTTCATAATGTTTCAATTACAATGCCTCAACTACATACTATGAAAGCAAAAGTCACAACGTCGACTCCACCAAGCTACTCGCCACGCTCGGAGTCACTCTCCACTGTCTCCTCCAAAGGTGTCGGGTCACCAACTAAACCTGTACGCCGAAGCAAGGAGTGAGTCTAAAAGACTCAGCAAATAACTCCATACACATCATTCATGCATACATCACAGTAGGTTCTACATTCCAATTCACGAAGCAAAACATATAGCATGCTTGAACATTGATAAAAGACAACCTATCATGGTATTTCTACAAAATTTAAAACATATGGTACATGACTTAAGTCATTCAAAAATAAATATCCTATCACATGCTTACTACTCATTTAATCACATTAAGCTACAACATGATAGCAACTAACATGGGATTCTCACATGCATAAAAGGAAACATTCCTATCATGGTTTCTACACATTCTTACACATGCACACTATCATTTCATACACTTTACGGTTGCTGTTTTGACATGGATTTAGCAATTCACATCTCTTTGCATGAGAGCTACATTCCCGATTATACTACAACATGATAACAATTTAACATGGATTTGTTCACACATAATTGAGACATACTCCTATCATGGATTCTACACATTTTTACACCTATAAAACATCATCATAAACACATTAGGTTGCTGTTATAACATTATTTCACATTAACATATCATGGATCACAATTTCACAATCTAACGTATTGGTTTCACATGTTTGCACAATTACTCCTTCACATAGTTCTCTTTTTACACATTGCACATTTACACTTATTCACACTACACAATTTACACATATTCACATTCACATTTCACAATTTAGTGCCATGACACATAGTCCAAACCACCATTAGAAGGACACATCACATACACATAACACATAGACGCCACCTAGGCAACACAGTGACGACTCTTGGACTGCGCAGACCGGGAGAACAAGTCTCCACCCTAACCAGGTACTTGTCCACCTCCAAGATTTCATCCTAATGCCCTTAGGATCTTAACACATTGAACCTTCCCATGGGGACTTTTCCATGGTATGGTTCCACGGCCCTCTATGGAAGCAGTGTCACACATGGCACATTCTTACACATTACACATTCCGATTTTAACACACATATTACACATGTCTTTACATTATCCCACTTATACACATGACTCTGTTTTCCTATTCATGATACTACTGTTGACAAAAATCAAACATTCAGTACCTTACACTAATCAGGTTAAAATATACATAATCAACCATGTTCATATTAGCATGCATTGAACACTCATTTTAGCATGGAAATTTCATAGAGCACTCTATAGTTATCCAAATAACATGAAATTTTAACCACACACTATTTGCAGGTTCATGACCTCACATGCAAATTTCCAGATTTTTTTGAGTTATAATATATTTACAGAAATTAGAACATTCAGTCTCATGCTATTCATAATTCAATTTAACATGGAACATAACATGAATATCAGATTTGACAGTTCACAGCCCTGAACCTGACATACACATTGTCACATGAATTTCCCTCAGATTTATTGCACAACACACAATTTACTGTAAATTTTACAAAACCTACGCATGTTTTCTATTTCCAAAACAGAAATTGCAATAAATCACCTGAGCATGGAAAATTTCCCAAATTTTCAGAACATAGACTGAAATACCTACTCATGGTCTAACAAAATTATGGCATTCAAGCTCCTTATGAATTACGCAACAGTAACTAACATGATCAAGGTTTTATCATACATGCATTTTCATAAATAAAACCATTCATGCCATTTACATAAATTCATAAGAGTCTCACCACACATTACACCATTTATATTACATAACATATATGTTTACAATATATCCTCATGCGAAATCTTTCGGAAATTATTCATATAGAAGGAAGAACAACTCACTGTTCTGTCCTAAAGAACTTAACGTCATAGTTTGGCCATTAAAGGAGCTTAACGGCATCATTGTTGGCCGTTAATTGAAGATCTTAACGGTAAGGGATCTTGCCGTCAAGTTCAGGTCTGTGCAAAAATACAGACCCGAGCTCCAAAAGAAGCAGAATTGGGGGGGGGGGGATCCAGGACACGATAGAATCTCATAAAAATAATAAAACCCTACTAGACACCTACATGGATGAAGTGGATGGGTTACTTGCCTCTTAATAAACCTCCAAAGGGATCAAAGGTGTCGTTGAAGCTCTCCTTGGGCAGTCCCAAGAGGCCTCCAAAAGAGCTCTCCTCTGGGTTCTGTGGTGTTGTAGCTTCTAGTCCGTGGTCGGGGAAGCCTCCTCCTATGTCCAAGCTAGCTTCTAGTTGCTGTAGATCACCGGATGAAGCTCCAAACCGCCGGATCAAAGCATGCAAAGTCCAGATCTCCACCAGTTTGAGCTAGGGTTTTCTCTCCTCTTGCAAAAGGCCAAGAGAAGTCCTTGAAGGTTGCAAAGGGTTTAGTTTATAGGAGAATGGGTTGGGACATCACGCAGGGTGATGTGAAGGCCTGATAGCCATTGGGGACATCTCCCCAATGGCTGGGCTTGCTTGCCCTTGAATATCCGGGGTCTACAGCGCATGCAGGTCAGTGATATTAACGTCCACATCCATGGTCATTTATTTAAGTATTAACGTCCAACGATATGGACGTTGGCTATCATGGACGTCCACCATGTTGACGCCAATTGGCCCTTCGGCCAGAACTTAAAAACATGCAGAAACCATGCGTACGATGTATATATATATACATGCAATATATGTGGTATAGTATACACAACATCACATATGCAAACATACAATATTTATAACCTATTTACACACATGCACACATAAGTATCACTAACTAATACGTACGTAGATATATATATACATACATGCACACACAAGCATGAATTATCCACACATGAAATAAAGCAACAAAATTCGAGGGCCTTACACCCGTCCTCCTTTTCTTTTCTAACTCACCCTTCCCGCTTTCTGCCTTCAGCTGTCCAGCTCTCCATCGACGGCGATCCCCGTCATCCACACACTTCCCCTCCGCTTCGACGGCGATCCCCGTCACCCCTGCACTCCTTCTCTCCTGCTGACGGCAATCCCCGTTACTCCCGCTTCTCCTGGGCGGCGATCCCCGCCCTTCTCCTCCTTCTGCTCAAGGTGTGCTTTCGCCTGTCAACCGACATGGTTTCTCTGGGCGATCTGGGTGAGGGATCTTCTGTTCCCCTACACCCCAACTCTTCCGCCGGCACCCTGATCTCGGGTGGCCCACCTCTTCCTCTAGTCCCATCGGAGGATCTTTGCAGCCCTGCCGCACCTTTTCCTTTCCTTTCCAATAAACTTATGAACACTCCTCCAGAGCTTTGTGTAAATATCAAATCTGGTATAGGTTCAGGGGTAGAATCTAGCAAGTCCCCATCCCCGCCTAGGAAGAAGAAGGGTAGTGGCATACCCCGTAGGTATCTCCAAGACCTGGTGCAAAGGTGTGGCGCTCTTCTAGTCGTCAAAGAGTTCGTCCAAGAAGCTGTAATTCTGAACTTAGAGGATCTACGCAAAGAGGAAGGGCTAGACGACGGGTTCGGAGTGTATGAGATCTTAGCTGAAGATGACCCATCGGATGAAAATGATTGTGAGATAGAGGATGCTGCCGAGATGTATGCAAGCGGAATGAGGAGATTTGATGAACCCACCTCGGTAGTCGACGAACCCACCAAAGAGGTAAACATGGGAACAGAAGAGGATCCCAGGCTTTTAACCATAGCTTCCAGTCTCCCTCCTGAAGAAGAAGAAGCGCTCATAGAAATGTTGAGGGAATTTAAGGATTCCTTTGCCTGGTCCTATGACGACATGCCTGGCATTGACCCCGAATTGGTAGAACATAGGTTAATTTTAAAGCCAGGGGTAATTGCTGTTAAGTAAAAGTTAAGGAGGTTCCTCCCCCACATCGCGTTAAAAATGAAAGAGGAAATCAATAAACTACACAAGGCCAAGTTCATCCATGTAGTCCTCTATCCATTGTGGGTGGCAAATATAGTCCCAGTGATGAAGAAAGACGGAAGGGTGCACATCTGCATAGACTTCAGGACTTAAATAGGGCATGTCCAAACGATGATTTCCCGTTACCTCATTTGGACGTTTTAATCGACAATACTGCAGGTTTCGAAACTCTTATCATTCATGGATGGGTACACTGGCTATAATCAGATTCGCCTAGCCCCGGAGGATCAAGAGAAGACCTCCTTCACCACTACATGGGGAACATATTGCTATGTGGTCATGCCGTTTGGATTAAAGAATGCCGACGCCACTTATCAAAGGGCAATGTTAGCTATCTTCCACGATATGATACATATTGATGTTGAGGTTTACGTGGATGATATTGTGGTGAAGTCTTGGACTCGAAGAGAACATTCCTCCGTCCTTGCCAAAGTATTTCATCGCGCACAAGAGTATCAGTTGAAGATGAATCCGAAGAAGTGCGTGTTTGGGGTATCCTCAGGAAAATTGCTAGGGTTTATAGTTAGCAAACGGGGGATTCAAATAGACCCACACAAGGCCAAGGCGATCAATGAGATGCCTCCTCCTGAGAATATATTTGAACTTCGAGGTTTGATTGGTCGGCTCCAGTTCATAAGGAGATTTATATCTCAGCACTCCCAAAGATGTCATCCCTTCTATGAACTGTTGAAAGGAGGAGTCAATTTTGAATGGAATTCCAAGTGCCAAAAGGCCTTTGATGAACTCAAGAGTTATCTCATGAATCCACCCGTGCTTCAGGCTCCTATCCCTGGGAAACCCCTAATCCTGTATCTGTCAACTATTGAGGACTCCCTAGGAGCTATCCTTGCTCAACATGATGAATCCGGCAAAGAAAGGGCAGTATACTACCTATCTAGGCTCTTCAACCCTTCCGAGCTCAAACTCACCACAATGGAGAAAACTTGTGCAGCGCTAGTTTGGGTAGTGTAGAAATTGAAGCACTACTTCCTAGCTCATAAGGTGAGTCTGATTTCTATAATGGATCCTATTAGGAATCTCCTGGAGAAGCCAGTCCTTGCCGACAGATTGGCATGCTGGCAAAGTTTCCACTCTCAATTCGACATCACCTTTATAGTTCAGAAAGCAATCAAGGGGTATGCCATTGCTGAGCACCTTGCTCACCTCCCTCTCCCTCACAGTGACACGGTTCAAGAGGAATTCCTCGATGAAAACCTGTCACTCATCTCTCGCGATCCCTTCTGGTTGCTCCACTTTGATGGAGCTCTCAATTCTAGGGGACAGGGCATAGGTGCTGTTCTACTCACCCCAGAAGGGATCACCATTCCTCTAGCCTATCAGCTCCAATTCTATGCCACCAACAACATCTTTGAGTATGAGGCTCTCCTTGCTGGTCTTAAACTCGCCTATCTCTTAGGTGCGCGTCGTCTCAAGATGATAGGAGATTCTCAACTCGTCCTTCGGAAAGTCCTTTCTACTTACCGCACGCGTGACCCTAAACTCAAGCCCTATCAAGATCTGGTCACACTCCTATCCAAGCAATTCCGTCAACTCATCTACATTCATAATCCTCGCTCTCAAAATATCCTGGCCGATGCCCTCGCATGCCTAGCCTCCTCTCTCTCCTTCCCTCTCAGCCGCAGCACTGAGACAATCACCGTTCAAAGGTTAGAGGCTCCCTCCACTCAGGATCCTTGGTTCGTTAACCTTAGGAGTTCTCTAGTTCTGAAGGCAGAAAGAAAAGAGGCGAAGGAGTTATTGCTTGTAGAGCTAGGAGAAATGATGGAAGAAGAAAGGCCATGGTACCACGAGATCGAGCAATATTGCAGAGACGGTACCTTCCCAGAAGAAGCAGAAGCAGAGGACAAGTGAGCCATCCATAGAGCGACGTTAAGATATACCCTTATTGGTGAAGTGCTCTACAGACGCGCTATAAATGGAATGCTCCTCCGATGTTTGTCGGACGAAGAAGCCTGGAAGGTAGTAGAAGGATCCCATTCCAGTGAGTGCGGAGGGCATGTCAATAGCCAAATGTTGGCTAAAAAAATTCTTAGGCAGGGCTACTACTTGTCGACCCTAGTGTAGACGCGAGATTTGGCCCATCTCCCGCAAGGCTCTTTTGGCCCATTAAGCCTCGTTTGACCATTTGTTGACTTGCCTCGGATACCATGTGGACGGCAGCATCGATGGCCGCCGACTACAGGTTGGCGGCAAGCCCGACGTTGACCCATCTTGGCGTCCACATCCCTGGACGTCTGCATGGTGTTGGCGGCAATAGAGCTTGACGTTAACCTAGTTTACTTGGTCTGCGCAACAGCCCCGAGAATATAGCCCACTACTGCCTTTCTCTCACCCATGCACCGCATGGGACCGTTCCCAACGGGCATATGGGCCACCTTGGCACTCCCTTGACCCAGTAAAAATCCCATGTGGCCTCTCCCCATTGCTTGGAGCCTTTAGACTTGGATGGCCATGTGTACAAGTGTGTTTCTTCACACTTGAGCATCCAAGGCAGCTGAGCTCGAGCTCACAGTCTATTTAACACCCCCTAGAGCCCTCTAAGCGAGGAATGAGAGGCTAGACGTCCACATGATGCCCCTTTGAAGAAGGAGAGAGAAAATTGCAAGCAAGCTTCAACGAGTCTTCTTCCTCTTCTTCTCACGAGTTGGGACGTCCAGGAGGCTTCTTCCTGAGCTGGAGGAGCCCTGCAAGGAGCTTCAACGACATTGAACGAGATTCTTCACCTCCCTCCCTCTCTCTTTCCCTTTTACTCTTTAGTTAATTTGCATGTTGCACACACTTTCCCACACACTCTAGGTTCGTAGGTCCTCACCCTATACACCTAGAAAGGGGTTTCCCAACCAAAAACGGAGGGAAGAAGGGTGGTTATAGCATTTGGCCACCCCTCTTCTCAAGTCCGCAACAGGTACGGGACTCACCCTTTGGGCTGTTTCTTCACGCTTTGAGCATTTACTACTCTTCATTAGTCTTATAGAGTCTTGTTTTATGGCAGGAACGATACGCAGAAGATCGCGGAGCTCTTCTCCTTTGGCCGGCTGAAGGAGGAGAAGTTGAAGGCCTGTCTCCATCCGCTGCGCGAGGCGACGATTCCGGCGCGACCACATCACTCCTTGGGCAGAGGTAAGGCCCTGGCGATCACACACTCCCATCCATTTTGCTTGTTTTCCTCATTCTCCTTCTATTCAACTCAGTCAACCGGAGGGTCAACGAGGTCAACCGGTGACCCCTTCATCGCCAACGAGAGTCCGGCGGCGTCCGCGAGCACCGGGGAGGTCCCGAGACCGGCCGGGGACGGCACGGAAACGAGACGTCCACAGCTCTCTTCTGGCGATCACGTTGGGACAGTTTCTGCCATTGTGGTCTTACTACGGCCAGGTAGACGGAAAGCGACCTTGCCGTCTATCCAGGTAAACGTCAACCTTTCCTGCCGTTTATTTACTTTTAGCGTCCCTTTCTCTTGTCGTCTATTGTCTGTCAACGTCAGTCGATCCTGCCGTTTACCCGTTTATCATTAACTGTGCGTCCACCTACTTGACGTTTAGTTTCACAGAGGCATGCTTTTCCTTATTTTTTTTATTGTTTTGTTGTGATTTTTGTTTCTGTTTGCTTACTGTTTGTTACTAACAGTCCTCAGTCATTGGGGGGTCACTTTTCTCACCTCTTCTAGCCTCCCCTCACATTTTAGGATCACCCTTCCTTGGTTTACAACATTTTACTCGGGGATTCCCTCTCGGGTAAATCGGGTTGGCTCCAAGGAAAACTCTGTAAGTCCCTAAATTCCGTGGATTCCCTCACGGTACGGGGCAGGAGGACCTTTACCCTCCATGTCTAGCTCACCTACTCATTGGGATTCAAGTCAAATTTGAGTGGACGACCTTTTTAATCAAGTCAAGTTAAACACACAACTTTGATCTTTAAAAGTTTGGGGACGTTGTTTGATAACGTTGTTTAGTATAAATCTATAGTTCTCATTTAAAACAGTGTAATCACTTCAACTTAAACCAGTTCAAAAACAGTAGGTCGTGTGCTAATGGACACTTGGTTGGACCCTGTTAATATGGCTAATGAACCGGCATTTGAGTATGATGATAATGTCAATGAGATTGTCGGTATGATAAACACTGACGTTCAGCCCGAGGAATCAGTCCAATCTTCCTCCCAGGCCGACAATGAGGAAGTCAGCTTGAGGGTCAACCCCACTCATGCCCAAAATGCTCAAGAGGACCCCGAGTTTTCTAAACTCATGTCTCGCTATTCGCCCGATGAAATTATTTCTATGCTTTCCAAGCATACCATCCGGGCAGCGGCGTCTCCTTCCACTCCATCCCCGTCCCTTTTCAACGCCTCTACATCTAGGCCCACTCTTAGGCCGGTCACCTCACCCCCGGTGCCCATCTCTACCTTCACTCCTTCCACTACCCCCGCTCTGTTCCCTACTCCTATTCTCACTCCTCCTTCCGCCCATTCACCACCTGTTCAAATCACACCCCCCACCCAATCCAAATCTGTTCCCCGTTCGGAGGTGGAGGGACTTGTGAGGAAGCTTCTTGCTGAATCACTGTCCCTTTCAAAACCCCATTCCCTCCAAAATTACTGCAAACTCCCCAACGCATACTTCCCTCGGGGTTTCAAGGCCCCGAAGTACCGCAAGTACGACGGGACCTCTGATCCCCAATACCATCTCACCGGATTCACCATGGATTCCCACAGGTGGTTGTATGATCGGGTCCTTCTAGTGCACCTCTTCCAACAATCGTTAGAAGGGGAAGCTTTGATGTGGTTCACCTCACTACCCACGTCGGACCTCGTTAATTTTGACTTAGTCTCCGAGCGATTCATCTCCCATTTTTCATACATGGCTACCCAAGTCCCTACACTTCCTGACTTGGTTGCAGAGAAGATGAAGCCGGACAAAGACCTCGTCACATATGCCAATCGGTGGAGATCCATGGCGTCTAGGGCAGACATTCCCATTCTGGAGTCCCAAGCCATCACCATGTTGGTTACCAACACCACCCCCGCTCTCCGTTCTATCCTGATGTTGAGTGAGTTCCCCACATTCACACATCTTTACAACCGAGCCAGGGTGGTTCAGAGCCAAATTAAGGACTCCTCTCTGCCATATTTCTTCGAAGGGAAGCCCAAGGGACGTAAGGCTCCCGCGGCACCTACCACCGAGGGGGTGACCGTCAATGAGTCCATCAATGCTTGCAGTCAGCCGTTGAGGCCTCCGAACAAGCCCTCCAATCATTCATCCACTCCTTCCAACCCTCATCAGTTCCCATCTCACCCTTCCAATCCTTACTCTACCGTTCCCCCTCCTTCTGGATACACCCGACCTGGCCCTAAAAGGTCGCATTATCCTCCTCTCCCTGAGACGCTCGCGGATGTATTCTTCGCCCTCATGTCTTGCGATGCAATTCAACTCCCCCAACAAAGGGACAACACCAATCCAAGGTTGGACACCTCCAAATATTGCCCATACCATAGGGCCCATGGTCATTTCATCAACAATTGCTTTACCTTTCGTGACTGGGTCGATGATATGAATGACCAAGGTAGAATCAACTGGGATGACGTCAAGGTGGCCATAGCCAAGTCTAGGTACACCAAGAAAGACCTTGGCATTTTCAATAACCCTCTCCCCAACCATCAAAACAACAATCCCTCCTCCAAAACCCAAGAGAGTGTGCATACCATAATACACTCAGGACCCCGGGTTGTGAGGAGAGAGCAACAGTGGGGGGTAGAAGGTTTCGAAGAGTGGTACCCGTGTCCCACTGCCGAGTCTCAGGAATCTTCCACGTCGGTAGATGCCATCCTAGAGGAAAGACCCCTAATGCTCATTCGACCTCCACAGGATGCCTATCCCACCATCCTCACTGCCCCTACCTGTGAGCCATCTACCAGACCCCTCCAGCTCATCCACCCTCAGTTTCAGGAGGCCGTGCATGTCACGCTCAGAAACCGAATTGTTCCTCCACCTCTGCCGCCATCCCAAGATGAAGAAGATAGTGGACCAGCACCCCCGGCCGGCACCGAATATGACATTCTCCAACATCTGGATAAGACACCCGCGAGGGTGTCCATTCTAGAATTGATTCGGAGGTCGCCATCACATCAATCCACCCTCCTCCAGTTCCTCCAAAAGATCATGGTCAATGATGACCTCCCTCCTAGTGGGGTCACCAACGCTATTATATCCCTCACCCAAGGACCCTCGATAGCTTTTTCGGACAAGGATCATGCCACCCCCGAGTGTCGTTCGCCTCCTCTCTGTCTCACCATCAACCTAAATAGGGTTTCGGTGGACTCCACTCTTATCGTCACCGGGGCACCTATTAATGTCTGTCCAATGAAGACTCTTAAACAGTTGGGTTTAGGGGAAGAAAATATGGAGAAGAGTTGCTCCACCATCGCTGCCTACGACAACTCCAAAAGGGTTGCCAAAGGCAAAATTTCTCTCAAGCTAGAAGTCGGACCTGTTACCATGTCCACTAAATTCCTCGTTCTTGACGTCGATCCGGCCTACAAGGCCATCCTCGGTCGTCCTTGGCTAGAGCAAACTTTAGGGGTCCCTTCCACCGCCCACCAATGTTTCAAATTCCCCTTCAATGGATGGGTCATTAAAATCAAGAGCATTCCAATCCTGGAGACCCTTAATGCGGTCACCACAGAGCATATGCCGCATCTTTTCATTCCAGATAAGGGGAAGAAACCAGTCATGTCAATCTTTGACTTCCCCTCACCCTGTGAGCTCAGCCAACTTCCCCAGCCTGCTGAAGAACCCCATGTCCCCTATCTTCCGGGAAAAGGTTGGGAAGTGATGGTCAATATCGGCTATGCTCATGGCCGCGAGTTTGGCGCGGACAAACAAGGAGAGGTCCAGAGTGTCTAGGCTATTAGAAGGTTGTTAGCCAAGCCGGTCTAGGTTTTCGCCCAGACCCTATCCATCCGAACCCGTTTATACACTATCAACCTCTTACCTGGACTTTAAAGGAGCATTTTGTCCAGGGGCCAACCCAGTTGGGGACCAGGGAGCCCTTAATAGATGAAATACCTTGCTCTGAGAGCGAGGATGAAGAAGAAGAGGATGAGGTGGTAGAAATAGAGGACATTTCTGATGATTTTGGCCTCCTCTCACTCTTTGGGTCTGATCTCCCCTCTCCCCCATCTTCACCACCATCATCTCCATCTCCCTCTACTTCTATGTCCCCGCCACGCAATTCAGTTCCTCCATCCACCTCTAATCCCCTTCTTTCTCCTCCTGTCCTCTCTCCATCCCTAACCTGGCCAGTCAAGGCCGCCTTGAGCCAACAACTTATGGTTTTAGGCCTTAATACCCAAAAAAAAATTCCATTTTTTGAAAATGGGAATATGAAGTCTCCATCGAGCACCCATCCGCTCTGGGGTCTCCTCCGCTCGGCCAGGGGCCGACGCTTTCATGTATAAATCCCTCTTCCTCTTGCCCCTCTAGGGGCACTTCCCCTGTACATAGTTTGTACATAGCGGTCCTGTAAATAGTGGTCTAGATTCTAGCTTAGAGTCGGGTCTAGGTTTAGGAGAGTCTAGTTCCTCTCAGCCATGTGTGCGCAAGGAGAAGGGTAGGCAAGTCCCTGCCCGTTTTGTCATAACCTTAGCTGAGAGATGTGCTATGTTAAGTCAAGTCCCAGAGTTTCTTGAGGATCCTGCTCTCATCGAGTCTGACTTTGAGGAAGGTGACTCTGTAGATGACGGTTTAGGAGTTTATTTGTTAGATTTTGATGTGGAGGGTGAGTTGGGAGATCTTGGGTCAGGAGAAGAGGACCCAGTGAGCTCTTATGTGGATGGCACAAAGAGGTTCAACGAGCCAACCCTGGCTGCAGACGAGCCCACTAAAGAAGTCAACCTTGGCACTGAAGAATCCCCGAAGACAGTTTTGATTAGTGCCAACTTGAGTGTTGAAGAAGAAGAAGCCTTGGTAACCATTCTTAAAGAATTCTCCGACGGATTTGCTTGGTCTTACGAGGACATGCCGGGACTCGACACCTCTTTCGTTGAGCACCGGTTGGTTCTAAAAGCTGATGTGAAGGCCATCAAGCAAAAGTTGAGAAGGCTACATCCTAAGCTTGCACTCAAGATCAAAGAGGAGGTTGACAAGTTGCACAAAGCCAAATTTATTAGGGTTGTGCTATATCCACAATGGGTAGCTAATATCGTCCCTGTAATGAAGAAGGACGGTAAGGTTAGAATCTGTATAGATTTCCGTGACCTTAATCGTGCTTGCCCAAAGGACGATTTCCCTCTCCCACACACAGATGTCCTAGTGGACAATACTGCCGGTTTTGAAATGTTGTCATTTATGGATGGTTTCTCTGGGTACAACCAGATCCGTCTGACGGAGGAAGACTAGGAGAAAACTTCATTTACAACGCCCTAGGGGACTTACTGTTATGTCGTCAAGCCCTTCGGATTGAAGAATGCGGGAGCAACCTATCAAAGGGCCATGATGGCGATTTTTCATGACATGATGCATATGCACATGAAGGTCTATGTGGACGATGTCTTAGTAAAATCAAAGACTCAACATGGCCATGCTGAGGTCCTCCGAGCAGTTCTCCAAAGGTCTAGAGAGCACAATCTTAAGATGAACCCTAAGAAGTGCGTTTTCGGTGTTTCTTCGGGAAAATTGCTTGGGTTCATCGTTAGCAAGCGGGGAATTGAAATTGATCCTAACAAGGCCAAAGCAATAATTGACATGCCTCCTCCTAGGAATATCAGAGAAGTCGGAGGGCTAATTGGCAGACTCCAGTTTATTAGGAGATTCATCTCTCAGCATTCAATCCGCTATAAGCCCTTCTATGAGATGCTTAAAGGGGAGGCAAAGTTTGATTGGGACGATAAATGTCAGAAGGCCATTGATGAATTGAAGAGCTATCTTTTTAATCCCCATGTTCTCGCTCCTCCGATCCTGGGTCGGCCTTTACTGCTCTATGTGTCAACCACTGAGGACTAAACTGGAGCCGTTTTGGCCCAATACGACAACGAGAAGAAGGAGAGAGCGGTGTACTATTTATCCAAGTTGTTCAATGAGGCTGAAAAGAAGTACACCGCCATGGAAAGAACGTGCGCGGCCGTCGTCTGGGTTGCCCAGAAGTTAAAGCACTATTTCTTGGCTTATGAAGTGAAACTTCTGGCGCGTATGGACACTATTCGGTACTTGCTTGAGAAGCCCGTCCTGACTGAGCGGCTGATGAGGTGGAAAAGCTTCCTTAACCAATTTGATATCACCTATGTCAACTAAAAGTCAATCAAGGGGCATGCCATAGCCGAGCATTTGGCCCACCACCCTTACCTTTTTACTCTCCCATTGATGAAAGCTTTCTCGATGAAGAGTTAGGAGCCATTATTGATGGTGAACCTTCATGGGTGCTTTACATCGACGGGGCTCTCAATTCCAAAGGGTGTGGGATAGGGGCAGTCCTCCTCTCACCGGAAGGGGTAGTCATTCCGCACGCCTACCAATTAACCTTCCGAGCCATGAACAATGTGGCTGAGTACGAGGCCCTCTTAGTTGGGCTGAAAATGGCTTTATTGCTCGGAGTCAAGGAGTTAAGGATTATTGGAGATTCGCAGTTGATACTCCGGCAATCTCTTAGTAAGTACCAGACCCGAGACCCCAAGTTGAAACCATACCAAGAGTTGGTAGGCAGAGTAGTCCGGCAGTTTAGGAAGCTCACTCTAGTTCACACTCCTAGGGCCCAAAATATCCTAGCAGATTCACTCACTTCCCTCGCGTCTTCTATTCCCATTCCTTTGGGAAAATCTTCTGAAACCCTCTCGTCCAGAGGTTAAGAGTCCCTTCTCATGTCGATCCATGGTTTTCTCAGCTCACGCATCCTTCTCCATCCCTTCGGGTCCATGCCCTCTCCAAAGAGCCAGATATCGATCTCGATGATGGCCATCCCTGGTACTTTGACTTCGAAAACTTTCTCAAGGATGGATCCTTCCCTGATTATGCCACCTCTGCCGATAGACGGGCAATTCGTCGTGTCTCCGAGCGGTACAAGATCATAGGCGGCATTCTATACAAAAAGTCTCTCAACGGGGTCTATCTCCGTTGCCTTGATGAAATCGAATCTCAAGATGTTGTTGAAGCCGCTCACTCTAGCGAATGTGGTGGTCATGTTAATGGTAGAGCAATTGCCCAAAAATTGCTAAGACACTATTACTGGCCTACCATGGAAGAGGATTTCTCTCACTTTGTTCGTCACTGTGCTAAATGCCAATTGCACGGTGACAAAATTCATGCTCCTTCCTCTTCTCTTCACCCTCTCATCGCACCATGGCCTTTCGCCATGTGGGCATTCGACGTGGTCGGTCTGCTCGCAGACAGAACTGGAGAAATCCGTAAGAAGTCCTTCATTCTGACCGCCACAGAGTACTTCACGAAGTGGGCTGAAGCAGAAGTGTTCATAGAAGTCAAAGCTTCAACAGTCATCAAGTTCATCAAGCGCAACAACCTTGCAAGATTCGGCGTGCCTCGGGACATCGTCACCGACAACGGACCGCAATTCACTTCACAGGAGCTTCGCGACATGTGTGGTAAATATGGCATTAACTTGCATCATTCATCACCATATTATCCACAAGGTAATGGACAAGCTGAAGCTACTAATAAAACTCTCATTAAAATCATAAAGAAAACATGCAAATCTCATAACAATGCTGACTGGCCAGACCGTTTGGTTGAAGCTCTTTGGGCTTATCGCACTTCGGTCCGAACTCCTACGGGGCAAACCCCCTATGCTTTGATGTACGGATCGGATGCAATACTCCCATATGAAATCTTTGTCCCTTCACATAGAGTTCAATTGGATTCCGAACTTGACCCTGATCAACGTCGGGAAGCCTTGTTGGCACATCTTGAACTCTTAGATGAAAGGTGGATGATAGCGGCTGACCACGCTCAAGTCTATCGTCAGAGAATTGCACGTTTTTATGCTAAAAGAGTTCTTGAGAGAAAATTCGAAGTGGGTGAGATGGTCCTTAAGCGTAAAATCATAAAGGCACCAGGTCCCAGGAGCAAATTGCAAGAAAATTGGGAAGGTCCGTTCGTTGTCAAAGAAGTTTATTCGGGGAACGCTTATAGGTTGGTAGATGCTGAAGGAGTCGAATTGTCACACCCGTGGAATGCGGTCTACCTCAAGAAATTCTACCCATAGTCAGTCAGTCTATTGTTCATCACTTGTTGATGGTGTGGGTTTAAGTCTATTTCACCATTGGGTTATTAATGAGGTCGGACTTTCACACACCACACGATGTTGGAGTACTACCCCTAACTGGAAAATCACAAGTACACTCGGGCGGTCTCATTCGGTCAATGTGTTTCCCCTATTCTTTTCCCACTCGGTCGTGTCTGGAAACGGAACAAACTACGAGTAGGGGACCACCCACTCTCATTTAAAGGACAAGGTCACCATAAAACAGGGGCAACTAATAAAAGCAAGGGGCAAAATGTCAAATCAAGCCTCAAAGGGGAAAAAGAAAAGCCAAAAGGTCAAAAAGGGTAGCAAAAAGTACATACCCGGAAAAAGGTTGACCAACTCAAGGAGGTAGCAAAAAGTACGTACCTCCACCCCAGAAATCAGAAATGAGAAATGAAAAATTCTCCTTAAAACAATGGTTGACCAAGTCTATTTAATATGAGATGTCGATTCAGAAACAAAAAGTAGTTTGCACCAAAGCCCTACATGACTTCCGATACATTTCTTCCCATTTCTCCCTCTAGGGGCAATTTGATGGTATAAGATCCTCCGTAGTGGAAAATATCAAGAAGGCTGGGGGCAATCTCCAACATCAAAGATTTCACGCACGTCCCTCCTTACTCTTGGCCTCTGTGGTTAAGTAGATCGTGTAAACCCTATACTACAACATGTGATGAATATGTGTCTTAGAGTCCAAAAATCCAAAAAAATACAAAAATGCAAAAACAACAAAAAGAGAGTCTCTTGATGTATATATTTCACGTTGTACATATTTTCTTCCATATTTTCTCCCTTATTTTCAAAAAGCCAAAAAAATTAGAAAAATCAAAAACCCAAAAAATTAGTGGTACTATGTCCATACACTAACATTTTTGCTTATTTTCAAAATCAAAAAAAAAATGCATGTGCATATTTCCCTTTCAGTTATTTTTTATGTTTCTATCTTTGATTAGAAATTAGTCCCTTGACCAGATCTCAAGAAAGGTACATCTTTTAGGAAAGGGGCTAAAGACAGATCTACACTAACTTTTTTTCCTTTAAGTGTTGTGGATGCAGGAGCCAAAGCACAAACAATAAGCCATTCAAGTGCACAGAATGATGAAAATCCAAAATTCCACTATAATAATCAAGTTCTACATATCATAACAGGGGCATACCCCTGGTGGTACAGGTCACTCCTCTCACTCTCGCTAGGCCTCGGCCTACGCGAGCTGCAGGGGCAAGTGACTACCCGTGCCACAGCAGAGAAAGTACTCCAATGTGCTCGTAAAGGATGAAATCTTCGCTCATGGGGAACAAGAATACCCCGACCAGGCAAAGCGTCAGTCCTCGCGTTGCTCTCTCTCCGCCAATCTCCCTAGCATGCTGGATCAGCCACCAGGCTAGCCGGTCCAGGAAGATCCCGTGCTTGTTCGTCATCCTTAGCACTTCCTTCTTGTCCCGTACGATGTCTGCTAAAATCTCTTCCCACGAGAGAAGAGGAATGGCAGCGTCGTACTCCAAACACCGTGTCCATCCCAGGAAAAGCTCCACCTCCTCCAGTAGCATGCTCGCCTCGAAGCTCAAGTTCCACATGCCAACGTAGCCCCGCATGTCGAGCGTAATGGCGTTTACCAGGTTCACAAGCCAGGAAAAGGCTCGTACCTGGCCTTGGCTCGGGAAGGCAGGGATTTCCTGCATGAGGATGGGGTATTGTAAGAACAATGTTTGGGGCATTTTTCAGCCCAGCAGAAAACAGAAACGATCATTGCCTACCTCCCCGTTGGCCTGACGCGTGCTCAGGTGTCCCGAAACTTAGCTCAGAACTCCGGGGTTTGCGCCTATGGATCGTCCAGTCGATGAGGAGGCCATCTTGTTGTGCTTCTTCGTCTCTCAGCTCTCTGGTTCGCAGCAGGAGCAGGAAGAGATGGAGGTAGGAGATGGTAGAGTCCTCATGGACTCCCATCACCTATATTTTCGGCCTGATCCGCTGTCAAGTCGACGTCCAGATCGGTGGACGTCAGTAGTAGGTTAGCGGCAACATCAGTGGACGTTAACCTGTTCCTGGCGGCCATCGATGTGGGTGTTTACTCCCCAGATACTTTCAATGTCTTATTCTTTATATGGCCATCATCCTTTTATCTTGTGCTTCAAGTTATTTTGCAGATATCTTAAGCACAAGCTGCGCTTCAAAAATTCAGAACGCTCATGCGACCTTGAGCGTTACAGGTATGTCTAACATAGGACCCCACCAGAGGTGAATAACTTGGCGACCGTGAACCCTGAGTTCCCCTTTAGCAAAAACCATGATGGGTTTACGATCTCTCAGTTATTCGTATAGCCTTTTGAATTTTCCTCTGGTGCTAATTTGCATTTTAGATAGGCAACCCACATCAGCATGCATCTTCACTGCTAACATTCTCTTACTAACCCAAAAAAAAAAATGGTGATTTTCCTCGATCATATGATTGCTCCATGGCTCCCCCAGCTCAGGTAGCCTACCGGGTCCGCCCTTCATGACTATCCAAGTTGATATCGGGTCTTTGTTGCCCCCCTTCTCAACTTGTCCCACCGTGCATATCACAAATAATCATTCCAGCCTTATTGAGTTCATTTGAGCCTTCGCCAGTCGCGAGCTTAATTCCGGACTTCAGGCTTTCCAAGCATGTGATTCCAGTTAGAATCTTTTGATAATCCTTTGAGAGATCAACCAACTCCTTGTCTCCACGACCTCCTAAATTCGGGACCGACGTCCTGATTAGGCCAGTGAGCCCATTTGCTCCGGTTGTGAGACCCTCCTGATTCAACCGTCATATTACAACTCCTTTGACTCAGGCATGCCAGAAACTAGTCAAAGTCCGACACGGCCACGCCAGGGACCCTGCCATTGGGTCGCAATTGTAGTTACACGGGTAGATCACCCTTTTCTTACCCTTATTTGTCTCTCAGACGATACGTCATCTGTTTCTAGCCTAACTCTTTCATTTGGTTCGCTAGAATTCCTATCCTCGGAGATGGTCCTTCATCAAATATCCGCGTCCTTTGTTTACCGAGACACCAACCTTTCAGTCCACTCTGCTCCCCTGCAAGATCGGACGTCTCGGAGGGGCATTTGTATACACGAGATTTGGCCCATCTCCCGCAAGGCTCTTTTGGCCCATTAAGCCTCGCTTGACCATTTGTTGACTTGCCTCGGATACCATGTAGACGGCAGCATCGATGGCCGCCCACTACAGGTTGGCGGCAAGCCCCCTGGACGTTGACCCATCTTGGCGTCCACATCTCTAGACGTCTGCATGGTGTTGGCGGCAATAGAGCTTGACGTTAACCTGGTTTAATTGGTCTGCGCAACAGCCCCGAGAATATAGCCCACTAGCGCCTTTCTCTCGCCCATGCACCGCATGGGACCGTTCCCAACGGGCATATGAGCCACCTTGGCACTCCCTTGACCCAGTAAAAATCCCATGTGGCCTCTCCCCATTGCTTGGAGCCTTTAGACTTGGATTGCCATGTGTACAAGTGTGTTTCTTCACACTTGAGCATCCAAGGCAACTGAGCTCAAGCTCACAGTCTATTTAACACCCCCTAGAGCCCTCTAAGCGAGGAGAGAGGCTAGACGTCCACATGCTGCCCCTTTGAAGAAGGAGAGAGAAAATTGCAAGCAAGCTTCAACGAGTCTTCTTCCTCTTCTTCTCACGAGTTGGGACGTCCAGGAGGCTTCTTCCCGAGCTGGAGGAGCCCTGCAAGGAGCTTCAACGACATTGAATGAGATTCTTCACCTCCCTCCCTCTCTCTTTCCCTTTTACTCTTTAGTTAATTTGCATGTTGCACACACTTTCCCACACACTCTAGGTTCGTAGGTCCTCACCCTATACACCTAGAAAGGGGTTTCCCAACCAAAAACGGAGGGAAGAAGGGTGGTCATAGCGTTTGGCCACCCCTCTTCTCAAGTCCGCAACGGGTACGGGACTCACCTTTTGGTCGGCCGAAGTAGGAGAAGTTGAAGGCCCGTCTCCATCCGCTGCGCGAGGCGACCATTCCGGCGCGACCACATCACTCCTTGGGCACAAGTAAGGCCCTGGCGTTCACACACTCCCATCCATTTTGCTTGTTTTCCTCATCCTCCTTCTATTCAACTCAGTCAACCGGAGGGTCAACGAGGTCAACCGGCGACCCCTTCATCGCCAACGAGAGTCCGGCGGCGTCCGCGAGCACCCGGGAGGTCCTGAGATCGGCCGGGGACGGCACGGAAACGAGACGTCCACACCTAGAAGAAGACTGTGCCACCTACGTTCGTAGGTGTGTAAAGTGCCAGATCTATGCTGACAAAATCCATACTCCGTCCTCCTCTTTACATCCACTATCTTCCCCTTGGCCTTTCTCCATGTGGGCCTTTGATATCATCGGGCCTCTTGGTGATCCTAATGCTCAGGTAAAACAAAAATCCTTCATTCTCACTGCTACTGAATACTTCACCAAGTGGGCCGATGCTGAAGCTTTCGCAGAAATCAAAGGTTCAACCGTGTGCAAATTCATCATGAGGAACATCATCGCGCGGTTCGGAGTGCCAAGCAGCCTCGTCACCGACAATGGACCACAATTCATATCTCAAGATCTTCAGGACCTATGTAAGAAATTCAACATTTCCTTGCATCATTCGTCTCCGTATTATCCGCAGGGCAACGGTCAGGCCGAAGCCACAAACAAAACACTTTTGAAAATTCTAAAGAAAACTTGTGAGTCTAATAAATTTACTGATTGGCCTGAAAAACTAGTTGAGGCTCTATGGGCCTACCGCACCTCTGTCCGCACACCCACCAGGAAAACTCCTTTCTCACTCACATACGGGATGGAGGCGGTATGTCCACACGAGATCCTCATTCCTTCGCAAAGAACTCAATCCCGATGAACATCGGGAGGCCTTACTTGTGCAACTAGAACTCTTAGACGAACGGCGTCTGGTCGCGGCCGATCATGTGCTTGCATATCAAAATAGACTCTCAAGATCTTTCCAAAAGAAAGTGATCGAGCATAAATTCCAAGAAGGAGACATGGTTTTGAAGCACATTTTTATAAAACCTGAAGGTCCAAGGTCTAAATTGTCAGCAAACTGGGAAGGGCCGTATGTCATTAAGGAAGTGTACCCCGGAAACATGTATAGGCTAGTTAATGCTGAAGGTGAGGAGCTCTCCCACCCATGGAATGGATTGTACCTTAAATGATTCTACCTTTAATATTGATAACAACACCAATTTTCAAAAAAAGAATGTTGTTGGCCATATGCCTCACTCCTCTCTCATTGTGGTAAATGATCTCTATGTCCGGTCACACACACACAACACGGCGACCTAAGGCAAATTCCCCTTTGTTTATGGTGTTTTCGCTCAGCCCTCGTGTAGAGAACCTGAGGTCAATTCTCTTCTCACTCGGACAAGGTTCAGGGGCAAAGGGAAAGCTAGCATGTAGACCAGCAAGCAGTATGGATCATGTCTATGAAGTCTCAAAGAGGGACGATCAATTCAAAAGAAAGAAAAAAAATCAAAAAAACAAAAAAGAAATGATGAAAAAGTGAAAGAAGAACGATAAGAAAATAGGGGCATATCAAAGAGTGGCAGAACAGTTCCCCGCGGGACGCCCTTAAGCCCAGTCGTACGCATGCCCCCAATTCAAAAAAAGCAATGTCCTTAAAGTCCCTGGACAACAAACGGATTGCACATGTAACATACCCATTGCAAATCTTACAAGCCAGTAAACCCCGACCCCAGGACCAAGTCTTGTCTCATTGCTAATCTTCCTATTCTCCCTGAAAGACTGAAGGACCCCCACACCTGGTCTGTGTTGGAATGCACGCTGCACACAGATATTATTCGCCAAACAAGAGATGGGAATGAGGTCCATGGCTAATTACTAAAAAAAAAATGCAAGGAGTGTTGTTATCAGAAAATCTCAAGAATCTAAAAAAATTAGAAAATCTCAAAAATTCAAAAAAAAAAAATAGAAAATCTCAAAAATCCAAAAACAAAATCAGAAAATCGAAAAAAAAAATCAGAAAACCTCAAAAATCCAAAAAAAAAATCAGAAATCCCTAAATCCAAAATCTAAAAAAAAAATCTAAAATATAAATTCCCAAAAAATCAGAAATCTAAAAATCCAAAAAATCAGAAAATCTCAAAAATCCAAAAAAAATAAAAAATATTTAAAAAAGTCCAAGAAAATGTGTGTACATACCGCTTTCCTTTAGCATGCATTGTTTATTTTCCGTTCCGCTTATTTACTAAGGCTCAGCCCTTTGACAATTAGAAAGTCAGATTCATGTTTATTTAAGCGCAAGGGGCTGCGTCAAAGAGCACATCTAACCTGTTTTGCTAAGTGTGCAGGAACAGGTAATTCTAAGGGACACGCAGCGCTGTGCTTTGTATTCTCCGTCTCTCTCTCTCCCGTGTTTGAATCTCATCTCACACTCGTATCAATTGTAAATCATTCATTCATTCCATAAAGATTGACACAAAATAAAATTCCACTAAGATATGAACAAAATGTACAAAAGATAGGGAGGTGGCTCACAAGTCTCCTCACTGACCACCACCACTCTCCCCAGATCCCTCCTGCCGGTCCGGTGGTGGCAGCATCTCGCCGCCACCCCTACCGCTCTGGGTACTCGTCTCGCCCCAGCGGCGCCTCTCCTCCTCCTCATTCCTCTGACGACTGGAGGAAGCCGCCAGATACTGCCCTACCGAGGCGCCCGTCGCCCTACTGGCACTCGCCCTGCTCCTGCTCCTACTATGGGAACAGCTTATCGCCGTCATAATCTCATGAAGACTCCGCGCCACCACTTGCTGCGCTAGTAGCTCTCCACGTAGTTGGGTGATCTCCTCCTGATCTCCTGGCGACCTTTGCACCCGCAGCCCCGCCAGCTCCCTCGTCGCCTCCGCGATCTGCACCTCAGCTGCCTCCGCCCGGATGCGCAGCTGGTCTCGCTCCCCTCTCGCAGTCTGGACCTCCCTCTCGAGCTTGTCCCTCTGACCCTGGAGCTGATCCCTCTACCCCTGCAGGTCCATCGTGTGCTCGGTGGTGAGCCGCAAATCCCTCTCCTGCAAAAGAACAATTTGGTCAGTATCAATTGTTAAAACAGTTTTCAATTTAGATATGCTATTGTACTTACCCGCCCCTCCAGGTGCCTCTGAGCCTTGTCGGCCCTCAGCACCGCTCCTGCCAGCTGAGCCTCCAGAAGCAATGGAGACACCCCTGCCCCTCGTAAAGAGGAAGCATTGCCTGCTCCAGTGCTCCTCACTCTCTCCAGCTCCCACCGCTGTGCACAAAAGCACATGTCAGTTTCCAAAAATCAGCTTTAAATTGTTAAGTGTTGAAGTTGGAATAAGCACTTACCAGCTCTGCAGTCTGCCTCTGCACTGCCTCCCGATCCTGCATCACTGAGTAGAGTAAGGCTCGAAGCGATCCAATCTCACCAGCTACATCTACCTGCAACACATTTCAAATCATTAACTCAATTCTATAAAATCAAATTCACAGGGTTGTGGTTTTAGGGTCGTTACCTGGTGTCGAGTGCTCTTATACACTTTCTCTCCGTACTTCAAGGCATATGCGTGGAGGTACGCATCATCGGTGGTAGCATCCGACCTTACGACCTTTCCTCGGTGCTCCCAGTTGTTGATCTGCTCCTTCGCCCGCTCGTGCCAATCGGTAGTGTCATGAAGCCCCCGGAAACTCCGACCCGGTCTGTGAAACCGGTCTCGAACGGGGAACTCCACAGCACTCTACCGAAGGCCGAGAGAGCGCTGGCTGAGGAATAGGTGAAGAGGTAGCACCAGGTTGAGTGCATGCACCCACACCGACCTACCGAAGTAGGGGTGGGCCTGCACCAACCAGGGCTGTCCCTTATCACTCTCCACCAGATATGGCTGCCAAACCACCTGCAAAATAAGTCAGTCAGTCATCAAGCAGTGAAATGAAGAAATTAACCAAAAGGGAAAGGTTAGGGTACTTGCATCCAGGTGAGGGTAGCTGTCTATTGCCTCCTGTAGGTGCTCCAACTGGTCGCCAAGGTTGCGCGTGTCCTGGTGCGAATCCCAACGGCGTGCAATGGGCACAAGGCCCGGCCTCTCAAGGATCCCTCTTCCTAGGGTTGGAAGATGTAGGTAAGACCAGACCTGCAAGATGAGAAGCGGATTAGGTGGCAGTTTTAAAGAAAATGCAATTTGTTTCAAGGATTAGAGGGAAGGAAAGTACCTGGAGAAAGGGGAAGAATTCGTTGGTCGACGTCTGCCGCTCGGAGGCGCCCAGGCTGTCGAACTGGTGTGCTAGAAAGGTTGCTCCCCAGGTGTACCCCCCTACCTCACTCAAGTCCTCCAGCAGGGGCAGGAAACAGCAGTGGACTGCGTCGCCCCTCGTGGCAAACAAAAGTCTACCAAGGAAAAGGACGAGGAAGCGACGCAGGTCCAAGTCCGCCTGCGCCCCGGGCTCGCTCGCTAGCTCCCTCCGGCTAACCCAAACCAACCTATCCATGTGCTCATCCTCACTCTCTCCTTCTCCCTTCCCCACATCAAACAACCCCAGGCTCTCTTGGAGGGGTACCCTTGGAACTAGGGAAGACATACGCTCTACGGGTAGCTCTAGAAGTCGCTGGGCTAGGTCATGGTAGCAGGGGTAGGTGTATCCGCTAACCGGTCTCCCGTAAACTCTGAGCCCTGTGATCCAGCTCACGTCCTCGAGGCTGGGGATCATGTGTTCCCATGGGAATACGAAGGCAGTCACCTCCGCATCCCACCTGCTCCGCAAAGCCTGAGTGAGAGCTGGATCTGCCCTCATCCTCTCCACTCTAAACACTTCCCCAAACCCCATCTCCTCTACTCTCTCCCTCTGGAAAGGGGGGAACGCCAGGAAAATAGCCAATACCACCGTCCACAACACTCGGGCCCTCATCTCACCCTGCAGGCGCAATGGAATTTGTTAAATCAGTCAATTTTTTAGTGTTCGGTCAGAGTCGCGACAGCCATGGAGGCCGCGACCTTGTCGCGACGGTGCGGTGCACCGCGACCTTACCACGTCCCCTTCCTAGGCTGCGATAAGGTCGGATCCACCGGCATCACCGCGACATGGTCGCGTCGCCCAGGACCGCCGCGACAATCTGTCGCGATGGGTCGGGCTGACGCGTTCTCAGGACCGGACCGGCCGGAGCCTTCTTTGTCCTATCTTCTTTTCCTTGAGCATCACGCCTTACATCTGCCCTCTAGGGGCTCCGTTTACCATTACTACACATCTATTCAAGGATGTGGGGGCGATTTAATCACCGATTTCATCGCTTTGGCCCTCTTCTTCCTCTCTTCTTCCACGTTCATCTTCGGGGCCTCCACCTCCTCCTCCTCTTCCATCTCGACGTTGGCTACCTCCTCCTCGACTGGAGGAGCCTCCGCCCAGCGTCGGGAGCTCCTCCGCTCCGCTTGGCATTTCCTCTGGGATGAACCCTCGCCGGCGTCCTTCCCTCCTTCCATGACGATTCCGAGGTGATTAGGGAGCTAAGGGTGCAAGCAGAGTGAGCAAGGATAGCAGAAGAGTGCAAGGATCGCAAGGGGACTTGAGAGGTTCGAGCTCGGAGTTTGGTAAGTTTGAAAAGCAAGGAAGGGGGAAGAAAAAGGGCCGTTTGCATTTTTGAACAAGTCGGTTCTTGACGCGACGCAGTGGGCTGTCACGTTCATGTCGCGCTTGTCTCGGCCGTCGCGTTCATGTCGCAACGCCTCGCTCAGACGTGACATTAAGGCGACGCCCCTACTTGTCACGTCATCAACAGAGCCTGTTGCGCTTGCAGGAAATTCAATTTATTCATTTCAAATCAAGTCGCTACTTTTTTCTAATTCTTTCTACATTCAAAGAAATGCTAAAAATTCCTTTCCTATCTACCATCTGACATCTTTTCTACAATCAAATCGACTCATGCTCAAATAATCCCCGCTGCCGGTTGGATCTTCTTCAACACTTCGAGGTACTCATTGATCACGTCTTCGTCTTCCACTACTTCAGCTTGGAGAATGCTCATCGCACATCCTTCCCAATGGACGATGGCGCTACGCATGTCGCGCTCGTCGTGCTCGTCGTCCATCTTCTGTTTCTGAATGGGTGGGTAATGTGATAGGATGGGGAGAACCGTGCAAGCCCCGCCGCATTGTAGATAGCAACGGTCCGAGTTGTAGAGAACCAGCGCTTCATTGCCAAGCAGTCGCAAGGCCAGTCCGGTGCGCTGTGGATGATAAATCACCTGGTTGTGCAGAAAGTGTGGGCGCATGTCAAATGTCATCGCGGTCAGTTGCTTGAAGAATGCACGCCATGCCTTCAGCCCTTTCACTTGCGTAGTTTTGCACCACGCCTTGGTGCTCATGTGGAGAGGCCCGCCCACGAATGCCAATGGATGATTGAGCATTGTCTTACACTCCGTGGCCAAGTTCTCCATCGTTCGGAACTGGATATGCATGCCCATCCATAGTTCAAGGGCGACGACGGAGCCGAAGAAAGGTCCCCCAGTTGCTGCAGAAGACAATCCAGCATATAGATATCCCAAGACCGCCTGGCCAATGCTCATACCTTCAGAAATAGAGTGAATGATGCTCAAGTTGGCGATATAGCTCCATCCTTGGCTGGGAAGAGTATGACACCGCAGATGCAAATAGCGGCTGCTTCAGCGATAGCCGTGTAGTTCTTGGTCTTGCGCTTGCATTGTGAGGTGATCCACTGCGCAATTGGAAGAAGATGGACCTGCATCCCACTCGTCATGGAGTATAATTCACTCTTCTTTGTGATGATGTCCACCAAGATGCTCCAGGAGTTGATGGGCGCTGTGGTGTAGGAGAGGGCGTACTCTTTGCCCCTTTGGTATCGTGGAAGGCTGAGCATTATCTCTAATTCTTCCAGTAGGATCATGGCTTCAAAGCTGGGGAAGATGAACGTATGTGTCTGGGTGTGCCACAACTCCGTTAGCGCGGTAATGTTGTCCCACATATGCACCACTTTGTCATATTTCTTGGCCAGCACAAGCACCGTGGACAGCCCCACTCTTTTAAATGGCTAATGGACGTGGGCGGCAATAGCTCGAGCATGGGCGCTAGCCATGGCACCCGGGAGAACCGCCTATGGCCGAGTAAGATCTGAGGAGAGGTAGAAGAAGGGAGTCTAAGAACAGAGACAGAAAAAAAAAGGGGAAAACATAGCATAGTTCATAAGTTCAGAAATTGAGGAGAAACGATAGTTACTTGGAGCTCTGGACGCTTGCATATGTGTCCCGGGATGGAAGACGGCTGCTGGAGCTTGGCATAGGACTCTCTTGCTTCCTTTGGACCGGAGTAAAGGGGGATCTCTTCCTGGAAATCAGAATAGCTCCTCTTCATGGTGGCAAAGAAGGAGAAACTTGAAGAAAATTGAAGAATAAAGGGAGCAGAAGGTTAGCTGCGGGATTAGCCTCCAAACCCTCCTATTTATAGAGTCTTAAGGGGTGCACTCCTACTCTAATCCCGTAACTAGGTGTTAGGATAAGATTAGAAGAGGTTTAGGAGTCCTAGTGTTAGTCTAGATGTCTTAGGATAAGGATAAACTTCGGTTTTCTGGTTTTTCTGGGTTCGGTCCGGGTCGCGACGCCGTGATCTGACGCGACTAGGTCGCGACAGGGCGGTGTGTCGTGACTATGTCGCGGTCATTCAGAGCGTCGCCTCTCTACCTGAAGGGTTGATTTCATGTATGTGTGTTTATTTGTTTATAATTGTGAATATATATTGTCAGTTTGTGCTTACTATGTTTGTTTCTTGTCAACAAAAATACAAAAAAAAAAAATCACAAAACCAGAAAATTACAAAAAAGAGGTTGCTGCAGGTAAGTCAGGTAAGTATTTCTTCTCTTACTCCCTGCATTATTATATGGAATTCTACTTATTATATCGTTTCAAGGACTGGCTGGTTTTCAATGTACTCTGGGATTTGAGTTCCCCTTTACCAAAAGTAGTGATAATCTAGGTGCACATTGCTAATCGTTGGATAGGCCGTTGAGTTGTTTAAGTTCGGGAAAGATGGATTCAGGCCTACACTGCGGTTGTGGGTAGTCTCTTGACCCGTCCTTTTCTGGCTTAGCAATATTATCCTTGATATATTTTCTATTTTCTCCTTTTCTTTGCATTTGTTTTGATGATTTCTTTTATTTTAGCCCAACATGCATCATGTAGGACGTTGAGCTTTCCTGACTCATTCCTGACTTTTGATGAGCCCTTGTTGAGTGCCCAATCATTCTGCATATTCCGAACAAGAAATCGAATTCCACTCCGGATCGGAAGGTTTGCCTCCGAGTAAGTTGTTCCTGTCAGCTTGACAAGAATTTCCGTATCTGGATTACCTATCCAAAATTTTCCTTTTCCTTTGATCCGTTTTGGTTGCGAACCGCTCCTAGGACAGAGTCATGAGTTACCTGCCTGGCACGCACATGTCCCTCCAAAACGAAACCTGTAGGCCAATCGGCTAGGGTACCTCTCAATCGAGGGGTTGATCGTCCCTTCTCCGTTTCTCGTCCAGACTTGTGTTTTTCTTTGCATTTTTGCTCGAGCAGCTAACTCGGGGCTTTCACAAGGATTCCAATTGCTCGTTAGTCAGATCGGGTTTCTCTTTACCTTGGCTCCCACTTTTTAGTTCACTCCCCATGACTTCCGCTCTGCCATCACTTCGTGACACCTCCACTACACTTCCGCTTCGCTTCCTTACAAAGTGGAAGCCAAGGAGGGGCAATCTGTAGACACTCGATTGCGACTAATGGGTTGAACCACATTTCTTGTCGCTTCAGTGGGCCCCTAATTGGTCACTCACCTTGAGCCCATCATTAGCGTTGATTCGAGCCCATTATCGATTTAAATTACCTTAAAATCCCGCCCATATCACTTTGAGAGAGTCCTTAAGCATCAATAACTCTTATCCATTAATGCGGTTGGCTGATAATTCACATAAATTTCGATTTTATAGTCGCGCCGCATCGTGGCACCGCATCTCTGAGTCACGATGGTCTAAGCTGCCGCGACAACCCATGCATTATCCATGCACGTGGACAATTCTGTCGCGACGCTCCGCCCTGTCGCGTCTCCATGTCGCGGCCCTACGATACGCCACGACAGCAGCTGCGCATGCAGGCCTCCGCAACCACCTCCTATTTATCCTCCTATGGGTCTATCTTTATCCCTAGGGAATATTTCAACCCCTTAGGCGGGATTTGGGCCCTAGGGACTCTCCTTGAGGCTCCTAAGGACTCTCCATCCGATTTTGGGTCAGGTTTATCTCCCATTTTAATTAATTCTCATTCAGAGGAGATATTATCTCATAAAAGGCTCTATAAAAGCAAGGCCTTTATTGAAGGAGGGGCACCCCCATTTTTTCACCCCGAAGGGCTGCCAAAATTTTCTCTGATCCATGCTTAGACTCGCAACCCTAATATCACCACTTCCTTTCACATCTTGTTCTATAAAATTCATTGGTTTCTTCATGAACGGAGCAAGGAACGCACGAACGGCGACTCCAGCATCTCCCTGAAGCGTTTGGATGATATTTGGGACATTCATCAAGCCAGGAGTCGCCCTAATGGGGCTCGCCCTCTCTTCTCTCCTTTTCCTTATTTCTTCATGCATTGTTGTTTTGTTTCCTAGATAGATTGCAGTCCACATCCTTCCCACGTTTTTTCCTTATCCTAGGGGTTTAAAACCACCCCCAGGTTCATTCCCTTCATGTTGTTTTCATTTCCTTTCATTTTTAGAGCAAATACTACACAAATCATGTTCTAATAGGGCTTTTGTTGTTTCTCCCTTTGATTGGCAGGCATTCAAGTGAAGTTCTACGAAGAGCTCTCATCCTCTGGCCGGCCGGAGGACGGGAAGGAGGTCCCACTCATTATCTCCTGCACAAGAAGAGAACGCGACGGCGGTAGATGACGCGACAAGAGACGCGTCCATCATGGTCGACGCGTCATCAGACTGCTCGCGTCCGTCCTAACACCGCGACATCAGGTAGTCCTCTGTTCTCTTCCCCCCTTTCCTAGAGTAGTTAGCCCGCATTATTATCTTTATTTGTCAATGCTCTAGGTGGCGATCACATCCTATTTATCATGCTATCATATATGATATTCATGTATGTGTTGAGGGGGGTACAATCCCTGTGATTACACCGTCGTTGGAAGTTCGCCGCCTTCTTCCGCTGCCGTTGCTTGCCCTAAACCATCAAGCACGGGCCGTTGCTTGCCCTAAACCGCCGACACCTCCGCCTTCTACCGCCCTAAACTGACGACGATGCCGCCTGCTACCGCCTTCTCCAGTGCGGAGGCTATCACCGGGAGTCTTCTCCAGTGCGGACGCCGTCACCGAGAGTCTTCTCCAGTGCCTGCCGACAACGCCACTGCTTGCTTCCCCTTTCGCCGCTACAATGGGAAGGAGGAGAGTGGAGGCAAGGGGAAGGAGGGGGTTTTTTTCCCCTTCAATCGGGGCAGGCAGGAGGCCAAAGAATGGGCGCCCAATGTTTAAAATATTATTTTATTATATATTTACTGTATCAAACTCCGTAGGTATATGATAATGTTATATGCTTATGATATTACGCCATAGGGATAGGTATATCTTAAAAGTTCAAGAACAAAATTCATCTGATATCCTTACGACATGTATAGTTCGTAAGCATAGATATGTCTATCCATATGAATAACTTACGAATTTATTGAACTGTAAGAAACTTTCGTAGGTAAAGCTTAGATTTCCTGTAGTGTTCGTTGTTTTCAATTGGCGAATTCATTTGCTTTTTTCTCATGAATCCTCTAATAAAAATATTTGGTGTTGAAGAGTTGTAAAAATTTATCCCACTCAATGTCGATGTTGAGTAATTATCGACTGTCAGCTTCCCACCAAGCTCTAGCATCGCGGTCCAATTGGAAGGTTGCCTGAAAGACTTTCTCCTGTTCTGAGCATTGCATAACCCTAAAGATTCGTTCCATCGCCTTCACCCAATTTTCAGCTTCGTCAGGATCCGGAGTTCCATTAAACCTAGGGGGATTTATTCATTGAAAGTTCCCATATAAGTCTCCTACCCCATTTCTTGCTCCTACTTGAATCACGTTGTTAAGGGCTTGAGTTAACCCCTGTACGGTCTGTTGTAATTCGTGCATTTGTGCATGCTCGCCAGCCATCTCCTCTAGTTCCTGCGAGCAATAACACTTATTAATTACTTCTTAAACTCAGGGTGCTTATACATATAGTTAAACTCCTAGCATAACTCCAAGCTTTATCCAATCTCTCACATAGGTATGATGGTTGACTTAGACACGGCCATAGGTTGGATAATTGACTCTAGTCGAGGCAGGTCAACCTAGATCATCTTATACTTAAGAATAACCTAGGCTCTGATACCAACTGTCATGCCCCTCCAATTTAGCGACGGAATAAATCGGAGGGAAACGTGAGCAATGAGTATGGTAACGATAATTGCGCATACATTCACAAACATCAGAGCATCTAATGAAGAATAGTTGAAATAAACTCTTGATTTCATTATAAAA
Organism: Colocasia esculenta; assembly: GCA_014218235.1. Taxonomy (NCBI): domain Eukaryota; kingdom Viridiplantae; phylum Streptophyta; class Magnoliopsida; order Alismatales; family Araceae; genus Colocasia; species Colocasia esculenta. Next base: position 28,885,985 of record CM024764.1, read on the forward strand.
TCACTATGACTATTACAACCACTAATTCGAAGCCACTACATATAGCTCAATGACATCATTACATTGGAAAAGAAATCTAATGCAATAACTATTAGACTCCATGGTACTAGGGTAACTTCGTCAACTGACTTCGGATCGCTCATCACTCTGTTCCTGTCCCATTGGTGTGTGTAACGTCATTGTCCGACTTACCTGAGACACAATAACAAATAACGAAGGGTGAGCGATAACTCCCAGTAGGACTTAAATCTCAATAGTCAAGCGGGCTTTAAATAATTAATGCTTTAAATGGTAGAGTAACTAACGATAGAGAGAGTCATGTAAAGTCGAGAAAGTAATAGCCCAAGTAACATGGTTCAGATAGCAGATGAATCAAGTATAGCAAGATGATTAAAGTCAAGTCATGCTAGAAACGATAACAACAATAGCAAGTAACGACATTGTCAAGAATAGCAAGTGACATATATAGCAAGGAGAGAGATAGTAGATGGTCATGTAAAGAGTAAATTACACTTTGATTGATTTTCAACAATCGAGATAGCATAGCACTTTTGATTAACTTTCACCAATCGAAATAGTAATGGAACTTTGGTTATCCGTAGATAGCCGAGAGAAATTATAGCACTTTTATTGTCAATAGACAACGAGAGAATATGGCACTTTGAATGCGATTAAGTCATGATAGAACGCAATAACTCAAAATAGTAAGTATCAAGTAGTGCAAGTAGAGAGTACGACAGTAGTCGCTCAATAACAGGACAGTAGCAGTTCAGTAACAGTTAGTGGCTGTACAGTAACATTGCAGTACGTCTGAGTCACAGACTAACAGTAACAGTGTAACAGTCAGATGTCTAGATAATTCAAAACAGTCAGCTAGAACCGGTGCAAATGCAGACACCATCTATAGCCCCTGCAGGTATTTTCGGGTGGCTCTCCACCCCCAGGACTACATTGGAGCCCTTTGGACACTCTCCGTGCCCTCAACAGTATGCATTCAAGTCAGTAGAGTCACAAGACCCATTTTAGCGCTTGACAGTCATGAACAATACAAAACAGTAGGAGCCACATAGCTCAAGGGGTACCAAGAGAGTACTAGATGAATAGATGAGATAGACGAGATAGTAGAGTGAACATGAATGGATGAGCGAGTAGAGTATAGATGAGATCTTATGGTCATTGCACATGAATCTTTGAGTAACGAGCGATAGTAACAATTGCACAACATGCTCGTGCGGTGTTGGTAGTCAGGTGGAACACAACCCTTCCACTGGCCTCGTTTGAAAGGTTTGCGGAATCCCAATATGGTAATCTAGAATGGGGGGTTGAATAGATTACTACTAATTAAGAGTATGAAGACAACCCTTTTAATTTCACAAGAAAGTCTTTTGAATTTTCTGTAGAAACAACGTGAGACTTAGATGTGTTGATGATGTGTAGATGACTTAGCAATCTATCTAGTGTGTGAATGCAACGTGCCTATCAAGCATCTAACGTGAAAATCGTTCAAACCACAAGATACGAAGATTTACGTGGTTCAAAGTACACAAATCGTGTATCCTACGTCCACGGCACACACACACACAGAAGAACTGCTTATCAGCGAGTTCGTTGACTACAACTCACACACACGTGTTTTCTGATCTGCACCCACGATCAGAACAACACACACACGTGATCTCAAGCACAAGGATCGCTTGAATCACCACAACACACACACGGATGGTAGAAATATGAAAACAGGGAGAGTTCTGAGTGATAGAATAAATCCTGGTGAAGAACTCTTCTGAGAATGCCTGGAGGAAGTCCAATCTTCAACTTGAATGCTTTGAGTCGAAGGAGAAGGTTGAATCCTCGATGTTCTTCTTTCAGGAACTACTGGATAGACGGATCTTTAGGGCTCTGTGCAGCAGTCTGAAGCAGGGCAGCAGCAACTCTTGTGAAACTTGGAGTAGCTCTAGGGTTTTTGGTTGTGGCTGCTTCTCTGCGAAATTTCCTTCTAAGAGGTGTTTAAATATAGGAGTTCTCACATGGAGAAACGTGAGAGTTGGAAACACCTCCTAGGATAACTTAGAAACTTTTCGTAATATGAATTGTACTCTGTCTATCGACAGGTCTTGGCCATCTGTCGACAGGCGACAGTAAGACAGAAGTATGGATCTTCAACTCTATGAGATCTGTCGACAGTCGAAGACCATCTGTCGATAGATATGCTCTTTTGTGCAAGCGACAAAAGTCTGGATATCTGGACTGTGAGATCTGTCGACAGTCAATCTGTCATCTGTCGATAGATGAAGACTTTCTGAACTATGGGTCTTCTGGCAGACCACACCTGTGAGATCTGTCGACAGTTCTTTTGTGTCTGTCGACAGGTGACTTTGTTTTTGCTTTTTGTGATCTTTTTCACCTACTTGGAGAGAGCTTGACTTTGTGCATTTGTACCTACATGATGAAACATGTAAAACTAAGTATTTTGAATACATAAATAATCAAGTATTGCATTAGTTTCTATTTCATGTGTTACATGTATCAAACCTCAATTGAAGTTATTCATCATCGAAAAACATGTTGCTGTAAACGTTATAATGAAAACCCAACATTCTCCCCCTTTTTGATGATGACAAAATTTATCAATTAATGCACATTGAGGTTTCTCCCCCTTTTGACAACATCTAAAAGCATTCATCAGACAAAGATATAGACAACCATGGAACTTGGCACTGTGAATTCATTGAATTGAATGAGGCATACACAGTACAAAAAGTTGTTTGACTGAGAATAAACATGAAAAAGAAAGAAGATACAGGACGACAAAATGAAATAAAAAGGCCATAAGACTCAGAAAAGACAGGACGTAGACACTACGTGAAGACCCAATCCTAGACATAAAGCCTATCTAGGCAGCATCATCAGCAGGCTAAGCTGGAGCCTGACAAGTGTTATGCATCTCTGTCTGAAGCCTTGTCATACAGAGCTGGAGCTGGACTTGATTGTCTGCAAGTGATTCCAGACTCGAGTCCACTGTATCCAATCTTGTGTTGAGGTTCTCAAATCCAGTGGTCATCTGTTGCTGTAACTGTGCAATCAAATCTCTGATGGATGGTTGAGTTGGAGCATCACTAACAATCTCAACTCCCGGTATACCATGTGATTCATACTGGGAATCTTCATCTTCTTCATCTTTAGCATCATCAGCAACATTCTCATCTTCTTCTTCAACATTCTCTTCTACGGCATCAACAGGTGCTTTACCCTTAAGCTCCCGGGTAACAATTCCATCAACAAGCTTGTATCCCATGCGATGTGCTGCAGTTAGATCAAAGCTGTTGCGAGAATTTAGCACTATGCACTCGCTGTCTGGAATGTCAATGCCGATGAACCTCATGAGGGAGGTAAGTGGACAGGCAAAAGGCATCGATCTCCGGGGTTGGTAGAAGGTTTTGAGGATCAGACGAAGCATCAGAAGTGGGAGATTAATGGGTTCACATTTGAGAAAGAAGGTGAAGAGAGATTTGTGAACATCGGTGACCAACTCCCGACTGCCATGTTTAGGCACAATCATGGTAGTGAATATGTGGTGGATCATCCTGATTAATGGAGGAAATGAATTTGCATTGAGTTTAGAGATTTTCTTGGTGCCATCATAATCCTCAAGTGTAAGGAGAGGGTAGTAGACTGAGGCATCAGGTTTGTGGCTTAGAATATCAACTCCAGAATTGGGGATTTGAAGGGCTATGCTAAAAAGATTTTCAGTAAGTTGAAATGTAGTGCCCTTGACGGTGGTATAGAAACGATCATCTGAAGTGTAGCCAAGGTTGTTGTAGAAGTCACGAACGGCGGAAGAAGAATACTGTTTGTGATGGTAGAGAAATGGAGTCCAGCCCTGACTGTCGAATAGGAGTTGGAGATTAGGAATCATGACGGCCAAGGAATCAAACTTTACATACCGTTGCTGGACAAACTTGGTATGCGTCCCCTTTGAGTGGGTGAGATGAAGACGGGGAGGCACCACAAGCTCGGGAAGACGATCATCCCGATGCTTTGTCCTGTGCTCAGCCTCAGCCCCGTCGGCCTGAGAAGAGGAGGGACGGCGGCGAGAAGCCAATTTCTTGGACGACCTGGAAGACATGAGGAAGGCTAGAAGAAGAAGGATGAGCGTGAGAAAGAGATGTGGTTGAGGTCTCGGATGAGAGGAAGGAAGACCGGAGGAAGATAGGGTTTTCTCGTCCAGAATAGGGGACGGAGATTTGGAGGGGAAGTAGAGAGGGGTTTTGGTGGTAGGAGGAGAAGGGTTCCTGTGGATTCCTTTTTATAGAAAGAGGAGGTGATTTGAAAAGGCAATCCCGACCAAAAAAGCCCCAAACGGCGTGCCCGTTGGACTTCCCAAACTGGGTCTTTCGCCGGCTGTCGACAGATGATTGGGGATCTGTCGACAGATCCTGCATAGTTTCTGCCATTGATGTTTGATGTGGCTTTTGAAGAAAGAAATGGGAGCAATGGTTACATGAGTCATATTTGTAAGGTGTAACATGGGTAAACACATATTGTAACCTATCATTTTCATGGACATTAAGGCTCTCCCACTTACCTGGATGATTTAAGCATAACACCCAAGGGACTTAAAGTTAAAGCATGAAGAGAACATTTTCCATTCGTTGAGAAAGGACACCATTACCCTTGGTTGATTAAGGACATTGTAGACCAACACTATCCCAAGTTTATGATGATCAATGATGATTGAAATAAATGTCTAAACTTCTGGATAGTCATAGACAGTACATGACCTTTAGATTTGAGACACTGTGGATGTCACGCCCCAACGCGGAATATCGGAGCGCGAAGGCAGTTGCAAGAAAAGGTATAGAGCGTATACTAGACATCAAACCATTGCACACTGAATAATACTAAAGCAAATCTTTCTCATTATTAACTTTCCAAATGTCTAGTTACAACCACTAATATCAGAGCCATTCTATAGGGCCCAATTACATTGCATTAGAAGGAAATAACTAACTACAACTCTAAGATAACATAATGACTCGAGGGTACTCCTGGCTTCACTCTTGGTCATTCCCTTCCTCGTGAGTGTATGTGTCATCCTCGGTCTCACCTGAGAACACAACATTAAATAACGTAGGGTGAGCGATAACGCCCAGTAGGACTTAAATCTCAGGCTCAAGCAGGCTTTAAATAATTAATGCATTTAATGGCAGAGCATCTAAAGATAGCAGGTACAAGAGAGTCAAAATATAGCAAGAGATAGAACAATAGCACGAGAGCGAGTATAGTTTCCAAAAAGAGCACAAGTATCGAGTATAGCACGAATAGCAGGATGGCCATAGCACAACTAGCACAAGTATAGTAATAGCACGACAAGTATAGCACTTGTTTGTCATTCTAGACATCGAGAGAGTATAGCACGTTTTGTGTTTTTGATTGTCATATAGATAGTCGAGATAGATAGCACTTGAGTGTAATGCCAAACACTCTGATCATTTAACTCCCATGGGCACTAGCACTTTCGGGCACACATCCCAGGACCAGATCGGGCCCTTTATTTATTGCCAGGCATTGGTTATATTGTTTATCTTTAGACAATCAGTCAATGGCCAATATACAGTACCAAGAAGTAGATGAGAGCACTAGATGAATAGACGAGATAGTAGAGTGAACATGAATAGACGAGCGAGTAGAGTATAGATAAGAGCTAGTGGACATTGCACGTAATGCGATGAGTAAACAGGCGATAGTAACAGTTGCACAACACGCGCACTTGGTGTTAGCAGTCAGGTGGAACTCACGACCCTACCACTGGCCTTGTTATGCACAGGTCTAGAGGTCTGGCGTGATTTAAGATGAGAGTGAATCTTCTAATAGCCATTTGGATCATATAGATCCCTAAAGGGTATCATAGGTATTAGGGTACAACCAGCTCGTCGACCATGTGGGAATCCATGATCAGAGGAGACTTACGGAGGCCTTGTGCAAGGGTTCACTAGTCCGGCGAAAGGAATATCTGACGGAGAGTTCACCACAAGCCAAGAAAAGTGTGTATATAAAACAGGTGCTCGACGTTCTAGAGGAATTCTAGGACAGTGGAGCGTCAATATCGGTATATAAACAACGCAAGAAAACGAATGCAAGTCCTTTAAAATAGGGCAGTTATTATGCTTTATTGTAATACATTATGAGATATTTTCTGTAAGATTTCAGCCATAAATGAATGGTTCAAGTGTGTGCAAGTGCAAGAGAAATTATAGATAGAAATAAGTCGTGAACATGTATTTTAAATCATTCAATATAGCATCCTTTTTAAGTAGGGTTTTTACTAGGGGTATAACGGTAAGAAGGCGACATACCCCTGTGACAAAATGGGTTTTTCATCAAAAACTTGTGAAGGCGACATACCCCTGTACTGGTCGCGACAGGGTCAGGACAGAACGCGACAGGGCCTAAAAAGGGTCGCGATAGGGCATGCAAATCGGGTACTGAGAACGCGACGGCTCACCTGTCGCTTTCTTGGTCGCGACAGGGTGGCTGTCGCAATCAGGCCCCAGAAAACGACATATCGAGGTGTCGCCTTCTGGTTGTCTGTGCCTGACTCCGACAGGAGTCAGACCAGGCATTGGATTGCGGGCCAGAACATTGAAATTTCGATACAGGGTCGTTCAGGAAATCATAACTAATTATATAGTCAACGAAAAATCATGAAACTAGTTGCAAATTAAACTAGACATGTAAGGGTACTTCCAATAAATCGGAATTAGAGAGAGAGCATGGTTTGAACATGGTTTGAGAACGAACAAGAACAAGTAACATAGAACATGATACAGGGAGCAAGATCGATTTAATTCGAGTAACATGCTCAATAGAAATTAGGGCTTTTAGGGGCAAAAGATGCCTATCATGCATCAGTATCTCCCATTAAAATTTGGAGGCATGAGATAGAGTATTCAAGGAGATATGAATTAAGCATGAAGGTTCGGGGTCATAAGAACTGCAGAACTTTGAAAATTCATAAGAACAGATTTGATCGCTGGAAAATTATGAAATTTGAAGGTTTTGTTCTAGAGGGTAGAAAGATCCTACAGAAAAAGTTTCACAATTTATGCTTTTGAGAATGCCTACCTTGACTCGATTTCCTCTTCTAGGGCTAGAACTTGAAGAACAGGGTTGAGAGCTTGAAAGGTTCTTCTCCCCACGAAATCTCCTCCTCCTTGGCCTCTCCTTCTGGTCCAGGAATCCTTTGGCACGAGCTTGGGTCGGCCATAAGGGTTTTAGGAGAGTATTTAAGCTTCTCCTCTTTCTATTTCCTAATAGGACTCTAATTCCTCTTTAATTCCGAAATTTCCTTACTTCCTCCTTCCTTCCTTGCTTTCCAATCTCTATTTAGACTAGGAAGAGATCCAAATTCGTGCTAACCCATATGGGGTAGGTTTAGGAATCTTATTATAACTCAAACTAGCTATTTAATGCATTAAATACCCCTTTTCTATTTAGGTAATAATTTAGTTACGAATTTAGGATATTTTCCTATTATTCTCCCTTTGTAAATTCATATTTTTGACCCAATAAATTCTAGAAGATCCATTAAGCAAATCCCATTACTCTTTTCCATCTAATGAGTTTTATTTAATGCTCTATTTAAATATCCATTTAGCTAGGTTTTAAATTCTTTATTTAAATTTTTATTTTTCGTAAAAATTCAGGTTGCTACAGTGGAGGCTACACACTATTTCAAATTTTTGCTTTCAAGACAAGAATTCAATGGGAAAAGTGATATTCAAGATAACTTCACACCTTTTGACATGAGGATAGACATGACAAGTGCCTGTACCCCCAATTACTCAGTCGAAGTTTCCATTATACCGTTGTATATAGATAATGAGTTTGGTTTTTGACGCGAGGGCAGACGTTTGTGATGCCCGTCTCCCCGGTTACTCAGCAAGACCCATCATAGCTCTACCTTTATCCCAATTTTTTTTTTTTAAATGACATTGTATATACTTTTCTGAAATAGGTAGCTTTTCTCCATTTTAGCTAATGTTAAGATCAAGGAGACGTATATGATGATCCTTCAGTTTAAAACATAAAGTTCAATAACCATAAGATTTTTCAGTTGTATTAAGAATGGTGTGAGCCTACAAGGAAATTATTCAACGGAGTTTAAGTGTTAATCCTCGAAGATAGTTCAATGTTTTCAAAATGTTGTAACATAAACCTAAGCATGAGTAGTATGTCCAAATCATGGTGGTTTAGGGGATAGCATCAATATCATGTATATATGAGGTGGTTAAACATGTATATCCACCCAATAAACACCTTAATGAAAGTTCATGAACCTGCTGAACAAGTAGTATGTGAAATAGGCATGAATTACTTGAAGAGATGGTGTCTGTCGACAGCTAGAGAAGTGCCTGTCGACAGATCACATAGACAGAAGAAAGGCCAGTTCGGGCAGAGCAGAACCTGTGAGATCTGTCGACAGATAAGTGGTCGTCTGTCGACAGATTGCACAGACAAAAGAAATAGAGTTCTGTGAGGCCTGATCTGTCGACAGATGTAGTGGGAGCTGTCGACAGATGCCTGTGCAAAGCTAGTTTAAGATTAGAATGAAGAGTGAGATGATCATGACAAGTGAGGGAATTGAAAATACACATTGAATGAGTGATTCTCCTTTTCATGAAGGACATCTAACCTAGACTTGCTCCCCCATAGTGTGTGCTCATGTGAAAACAAGCAATTGAGTATTCAAGACACACTATTACAACTGGACCAATCATGTGAGCACATCAAGCTTTCAGGAAGACAGATTGTTAAGATTGTCAATGTTTCACTGAAAAGGAGAATGGGCAAATTAAAAAAAAACTCATACCTATATGGAGTACATACCCCTTACATGCATGTCAACTATGGATACGTGGCGGAGGATCTTTCCTCTACGCATAGTGGAAGTTTCCAAACAAGCTTTACTTGTTCTTCCACAAACACTATTTGATATACCTCACAGTTGGTGCACACAAGAGACATATGCTCAGTATATGGATAAGTTTTACTGTAATTTGCAAAAGCCCAATTCTCTTCTCAAAGTGGTGAATCTATCTTCAGCTAGAGGTTTGGTAAAGATGTCAGCCAATTGTTTTTCTGTGGGTATGAAACTGATTTCTAAGTTTTTGTTGGCTACCTCATCTCTCAAGAAGTGGTGATGGATTTCTATGTGTTTTGTCCTAGAGTGTTGAATGGGATTCCTTGATAAGTTGATTGCACTGGTGTTGTCACATAGGATAGGTGTGCATCCAATATCAATGTTATAGTCACACAACTGACTTTTTATCCACAACACTTGAGCCGCACAACTCCCTGCAGCAACATATTCTGCCTCTGCAGTGGATAGTGCAACCGAATGTTGTTTCTTGGATGCCCACGAAACCATGCAACTGCCAAGGATTTGGCAATAGCCACTAGTGCTTTTCTTGTCAATTTTACATCTAGCATAGTCAGCATCAGAATATGAAACCAACTCAAAGCTACTACCTGCTGGATACCAAAGACTCAAATCAAACGTACCTGAGAGATATCTGAAAATTCTCTAAACGGCAATTAAGTGGCTTTCCTTTGGACTATATTGGTATCTAGCACAAAGACAAACGTTGAACTGGATGTCTAGTCTACTTGCAGTAAGATAAAGGAGTGAGCCAATCATACCTCGAAATTGTTTGGCATCTTCTGATTTACCTTTCGCATCACTTTCTAGCTTAATGCTTGTGCTCATGGGTGTTGAGGCATGTTTAGCTTCTTCAAACTGAAACTTTTTCAGTAGCTCTTTGACATATTTTTCTTGGTTGATGAAGAATCCGTCTTCCAATTGTTTGACCTACAAACCAAGAAAAAATTGAAGCTCCCCCATTAGACTCATCTCAAATTCACTGTGCATATGTTTGGAGAATTCTTCACATAGTGAAGGATTAGTAGAACCAAAGATAATGTCGTCCACATAGACTTGAACAACAATTATATGATTGCGGACTTTCTTTGTAAAGAGAGTTTGATCTACCTTACCTCTTGAGTAGTTTTTGCTTACCAGAAATGTGCTCAGCCTGTCGTACCAAGCTCGGGGTGCCTGTTTCAAACCATAAAGAGCTTTGTGCAATTTAAATACATGGTGTGGTTTATCATAATCCTCAAAGCCAGGTGGTTGAGAAACGTAGACTTCCTCTTTTATGTATCCATTTAAGAAAGCAGTTTTGACATCTATTTGATACAATTTAAATTTGTTTGAGCATGCATATGCTAACAAGATTCTAACTGCTTCTAGCCTAGCTACTGGTGCAAAAGATTCTTCAAAGTCTACACCAAATTCCTGATTATATCCTTTTGCAACCAGTCTAGCCTTGTTTCTCACCACTTTACCCTCTTCATTGAGTTTGTTTCTAAAGACCCACCATGTACCTATGACAGACATTTCAGGGGTTTTAGGAACTAAACTCCATACATTATTTCTTTGGAATTGCCCAAGCTCCTCATGCATAGCATCAATCCATGAATCTTCTTTTAAGGCTTCTTCAACATTCTTAGGTTCCACTTGAGAGACAAAAGCTAAATGGTCTTGTTCAACTATTTGATTAACCTTTGATCTAGTTTGAACCGACTCATTTAAATTTCCTATCACATTCTCAAGAGGATGATCTTTTGAATACCTCACATTCATGACTGTTGAAGGGCCTGGAATATCTTGCATTTGAGGAGTTGGTTCTGGAGGAGGAAGTGCTTGAGGTAGTTCAAGTTGATGTTCTTCCTCTTGTGGATCTTTGTCAGGTACATCTTCTAAATTGTTGTACGGGAGAATATCTTCTTCATCATTATACCTGCGAAGATATCCACTTTTAGTCTTGACAGTGGTTATAGAGATTGCATTTGATTTTCTCTGTAGTTCTCCAAGTGTTGTATCCTCAGTTTCATCTTCAAACTGTAAAGTTTAGAATTGTTAGACTTGGCTTGAGATTCATCAAATACAACATGTGGAGTTTCTTCCACTTTTCATGTTTTAAGATTGAACACCCTATAGGCTCTAGAGTGTTCTGAGTATCCAAGAAAAATACCTTGATCGCTTTTGGCTTCAAACTTGTCCAAAACATTTTTATCATTGTTATGTATGAACACTTTTGAGCCAAAAACTCTGAAATACCCAATTGTGGGTTTCTTACCTTTCAAAAGTTCATAGGAGGTTTTCTTGAATACCGGTCTTACCATGGCTCTATTAAGAATGTAGCAAGACGTGTTTACCGCTTCTGCCCAAAAGGTTCTTGCTAGTTGATTCTCGACCAGAAGCGTGCGAGCCATCTCCACCAATGTTCTGTTCTTTCTCTCCACCACTCCATTTTGTTCCGGAGTTCTTGGAGACGAGAACAAGTGCTCTACCCCATGGAGCCTGCAAAATTCAGTGAAGGAGTTGTTGTCAAATTCTCCCCCGTGATCAGTGCGGATGGAGCATATTTTGTTGACATCTCCATGCTCATTCTTATTAAAAAAATCTTCAAAAACTTGCAGTGCTTCATTCTTGTGAGCAAGAAATTTCACCCATGTGAACCTAGAAAAATCGTCTACAATAAAAAAACCAAACCGTTTGCCGTTGAGACTCAACGTTCTTGTAGGTCCAAATAGGTCCATGTACAACAGTTCATAAGCTTTAGTAGTACTCACCAGTGCTTTTGATTTGAAGGATTTTCGGGTTTGTTTTCCCTGTGCACATGCATCACAGAAATTTTCATTCTTGTTAAAGGAAATGTCAGGAAGACCACTCACCAATTTAAGCCTCATGATCTTGTGCAATACATTATAGCTAGCGTGACCGAGCCTACGATGCCACAATGTATGCTCATCCTGTTTGTTTGCTACAAGACATAGATCATTATTTTCTGGATCATCTAAATCAATCATGTAGATGTTGTTTGATCTTTTTCCAGAAAATTTTAGACTTCTTGTTTCCTTATCAAGAATTTGACATGAATTGGATTCAAAGACAATTTTATGACCTTTATCACACAATTGACTTATGCTTAGCAAGTTGTGATGAAGGCCATCAAAAAGTAAGACATTGTCTATCGAGTTAGAGGCAAACTTACCAACCTTACCTGAGCCGATGATCTGACCTTTGTTGTTACCTCCAAAAATTACTTGACCTCCATCTTTTTCCACGAGCAAACTGAATTTTTCTTTATCGCCCGTCATGTGCCTCGAGCAGCCACTATCCAGGTACCATTTGTTTTGATTGTGGGCTGCTAGGCATTCCTGCACATGTGGATCAGACAAGAGGTTTTGGTACCCAAATTACTTTGGGTGCCGTTGTATCATTCATGCCAAATAGTAAATGCTTAGGTATCCAAATCTGTTTGAGTTTCAAGTTATTTGGATTGTTCCAGCATTGTTTTTCATTATGCCCGACCTTTTTGCAGACTTTGCATGATGAAGGTTTGTGAACAACAGTGGGCATGATATTCTTGGGAGCATGCATTGGCATCTTGCCCTTTTGTTGTCTTGTCAATTTGGGCTTGGGAGCATGCTTTTTGTTCTGTCTTAGGCTTGTTACAAATTCTTTAGATTGACCAGGAACAAACTTGATCAACTTAGGTTCTTGTTTCTTACCCTTTGAAGGGGTTTGTTTACTTGAACTTGGGCTGGAATCAATGAAATCTGTTAGCAGATTTTTGCCAATTACCTTTGGCTTTGTATTTTGAAACCCAATCCCAGGTCTTGCAACAAACACTTTTGAACCTAGAATTGCATTAAGATTCTGTTTACTTTTGACAAAGCCAGACAGATCCTTTGACTTATCTTTTATTTCCTTTTCAGCTTGATCCAATCTTTCCTTTAGATTAGCATGCTCATTTTTAAGAACTTCAAGAGAGTTCATTAGATCATCTCTTTCCTTTTGAACTTCTTGAAACTTAAGTTTCATGCTATCCAATTCATCACTGTGTGTTTGTTCATCACTCTTCATCATTTCAATTACCTTATTCAAGGATTCAATTTCTTCATCATTGTTTGACCTATGAACAAGGGAATTGACTTTCTTCTTGAGTGACTTATTTTCAGACTTGAATTCATAGAATTTTTCAAATAGAACAGTATAAGCTTCTTCCCACTCAGTAATAGAATATGTTTCAAAGGAAGAATTTACCTCGTTGGAGTCATCACTCCTTGCCATGAGACACTGAATCTCATCATCTCCTGAGGTAGTCTGACTGTCCTCGTCTTCATCTTCATCACTCCAAGTGGCCACCATTGCCTTGGCCTTCTTGAAGATGAACCTGTCCTTCTTCAGCTTCTTTTTGAGCTCGGGGCACTCTCCTCTCATGTGCCCTTGCTTCTTGCACTCATAACAAACAATCTCAGACTTTTTGGTAGAGTCAAATTTATTAGCAAAGTCTTTCTTTTGGAAAGGTTTAGAGTAACATGTACCTCTCCTCTTGTTTTTCAGGAATTTTTTGAATTGTCTAGTGAGCATGGCCATTTCTTCATTCTCACTCTCACTAGACGATTCAGACTCATTATTTTCCTGACTTATCTCCTTTTTGGAAGCTGAAGAACTCTTCCTGGAAGCCTTCAAGGCAAGAGACTTCCTAGGATTTTCTTCAGTTTTCTTTTCGTTTGACATTTAGTTCATAAGTCATCAAGGAGCCAATCAGTTCATCTACTTTCATTTTTGAGAGGTCTTTGGAATCCTCAATGACTGTGGCTTTGGTGTTCCATGAGGATGGAAGAGATCGAAGTATCTTCCTCACCAAGTCACTCTCTGAGTATTCCTTTTTAAGACCTTTCAATCCATTTATAATTATCATGAATCTAGAAAACATGTCAGAGATGGTTTCATTATTATTCATTTTGAACATTTCATATTCTGAAACCAACATACTTACCTTTGATTCTCTTACCTCAGACGTACCTTCATAAATCAGCTCAAGCTTGTCCCACATCTCCTTTGCTGAGGTGCATGTGGAGACTCTCGAGTATTCCTTCGGATGGACAGCGCACTACATCATGTTGAAGGCGCTCCAGTTGAGTGTCCCCTTGGCGATCTGGTCCTTAGTCCAGGTATCCTCGTCCTGAGGCAATTCATATGCTCCTTTTCTGACTATTTTCCAAAGTTCGAAATTTTGTGCTCGTAGAAACACCTGCATTCGATTTTTCCAATACGGATAGTCAGTGCCATCAAAGAAGGGTGGCCAGGTCACTGAGTGTCCCTCGGCCATATACCCCTTGCTAGATTCCATTTGACCGTGAATCTCCTGATCGTAAGATCAACCAGATAAAGCAGTAAATCGGAAGAAACTAGGCTCTAATACCAATTGAAAGGTTTGCGGAATCCCAATATGGTAATCTAGAGGGGGGGTTGAATAGATTACTACTAATTAAGAGTATGAAGACAACCCTTTTAATTTCACAAGAATGTCTTTTGAATTTTCTGTAGAAACAACGTGAGACTTAGATGTGTTGATGATGTGTAGATGAGTTAGCAATCTATCTAGTGTGTGAATGCAACGTGCCTATCAAGCATCTAACGTGAAAATCGTTCAAACCACAAGACACGAAGATTTACGTGGTTCGGAGTACACAAATCGTGTATCCTACGTCAACGGCACACACACACACAGAAGAACTGCTTATCAGCGAGTTCGCTGACTACAACTCACACACACGTGTTTTCTGATGTGCACCCACGATCAGAACAACACACACACGTGATCTCAAGCACAAGGATCGCTTGAATCACCACAACACACACACGGATGGTAGAAATATGAAAACAGGGAGAGTTCTGAGTGATAGAATAAATCCTGGTGAAGAACTCTTTTGAGAACGCCTGGAGGAAGTCCAATCTTCAACTTGAATGCTTTGAGTCGATGGAGAAGGTTGAATCCTCGACGTTCTTCTTTCAGGAACTGCTGGATAGACGGATCTTTAGGGCTCTGTGCAGCAGTCTGAAGCAGGGCAGCAGCAACTCTTGTGAAACTTGGAGTAGCTCTTGGGTTTTTGGTTGTGGCTGCTTCTCTGCGAAATTTCCTTCTAAAAGGTGTTTAAATATAGGAGTTCTCACATGGAGAAACGTGAGTGTTGGAAACACCTCCTAGGATAACTTAGAAACTTTCCGTAATATGAATTGTACTCTGTCTGTCGACAGGTCTTGGCCATCTGTCGACAGGCGACAGTAAGACAGAAGTATGGATCTTCAGCTCTGTGAGATCTGTCGACAGCCGAAGACCATCTGTCGACAGATATGCTCTTTTGTGCAAGCGACAGAAGTCTGGATATCTGGACTGTGAGATCTGTCGACAGTCAATCTGTCATCTGTCGACAGATGAAGACTTTCTGAACTATGGGTCTTCTGGAACACCACACCTATGAGATCTGTCAACAGTTCTTTTGTGTCTGTCGACAGGTGACTTTGTTTTTGCCTTTTGTGATCTTTTTCACTTACTTGGAGAGAGCTTGACTTTGTGCATTTGTACCTACATGATGAAACATGTAGAACTAAGTATTTTGAATACACAAATAATCAAGTATTGCATTAGTTTCTATTTCATGTGTTACATGTATCAAACCTCAATTGAAGTTATTCATCATCGAAAAACATGTTGCTGTAAACGTTAGAATGAAAACCCAACATCGTTATGCACAGGTCCAGAGGTCCGGCGTGATTCAAGATAAGAGCGAGAGAAACTAAGGCCGTTTGAATCTTGTTGATCCCTAGAGTGTATCATAGGTGTTAGGGTACAACCGGCTCGTCGACCATATGGGAATCCATGGACAGAGGAGACTTACGGAGGCCTTGAATAAAGACTCACTAGTCCAGAAGAAGGAGTATCCGACGGAGAGTTCATCCAAGTCAAGAGAGAGTATATATAAAAACAAGTGCCCGACATTCTAGAGGAATGCTAGAACAGTGGAGCGTCGATAACGGTATTCCCAAAACATCGCGAGAATCGTAGACAAGTTCATTTAAAATAGGTCAATTAACTATATAATTGAAATCAATTGGCAAGATAAGCCATATTGGGGGGTTCACATGTGTGCATGTGACATAGAGAATTATGGAATATGAAAGAGTCATGTGAATAACTTAAATTAATTAAAATATGTCTAAGATTTATCAGCTTCGTTTACTATGTTAGGAGAGTTAACAGGGCATGAGTTCACTGTAGAAAAACAAGACTTGCAAATATAAGGGGTTTTCATGAAAAACTTCAGAACGCGACGGGTCTCTGTAAGGGTCGCGACGGGATCAAGTGTGAACGCAACAGGGCCTTGTAAGGATCGCGACGGGCTTGTCTGAACAGGCAGGCAGATCGCAACAGGGTCTTCTGAGGATCGCGACAGGTCTATCAGGTCGGCAGCTAGAACGCGACGGGGTATCTTGTCACAATAAGATCGCGAAGGGTTCCGGTGTCGCGACGGCCCTGAGAACGTGACCTGAGTTCGAACGGGAAAAGGACAGAGCCTCGGATTGCAGACCAACTTCCTATCTTTTGACAAAGGGTCGTTCATAAAATCATAACTAATTGTACAGTTGATGAAAAATCATGAAACAAATTTTAAACGACTCTAGACATGTAAGGGTACTTCCAATAAATAGGAATTTGAAAACAAACATGGTTTCAGAAAGGTTTAATCATGATACTTCACGAAGAACATGGAACAGTACACAGTTAGGGTAAAAGAATTAATTCGCGATGTAGGGTGGATGAAAATTAGGGCTTTTACGGGCAAAAGATGCCTAACATACATCAGTTCTTCCAATAAAAATCTCATGGTATCGGGTTGAGTATACAAGGAGAACAAGATTTAAGATGAAGAGTCGGGCTCATGCTAGTTGCAGAACATGAAAAATCAATAACAAAATATAGGCTCGATGGAAAAATATGAAACTTGACGGTTTTGTTCCTAGTACATGGAACAATCTACAGTCGAAATTTCTTTAGTTTTGCTTGTGAGAATGCCTACTTTGACTCGATTTCCTCTTCTAGGGCTAGAACTTGAAGAACTCGGGATGAAGCTTGATGAAGCCTTCTCTCCATGAATTCTCCTCCTACTTGCCCTCTCCTCTAGGTCCAGCGAGCCCCAGCAACATGTGAGGGCCAGCCATGGAGAGATTGGAGAGTATTTATGCTTGTTGGATTTCTATTTCCTAATAGGACTCTAACTACTATTTAATTCTGAATTTCCTATTTCTTAACCTCCTTCCAAGCTTGCCATGTCCAATTCGGGTTAGGTTGGGATCCAAATTCGTGGCCAACCTATTAGGGTAGGTTTAGGAATCTAATTACAACTCAAATTAGCTATTTTACTTATTTAATATCCCCTTTTCTGTTTAGGTAATATTTTAGTTACGAATTTAGGGTATTTTACTATTATTCCTCTTTCAAAAATCCCTATTTTGGCCCAATAATTTCTAGAGGGTCCATTTAACACAACCCATTATTTATTGGAATTTATCTTATGGGATTTCCCTTTTTTTATTAGGGAATAATAGAGTTACGGATTATATTTTTCTTACTTGATTTTATTTATGGACTATGAGAGGTCCATTGGTCCATTTCTGATAATGGGTATTCATTTCATGGTGTTTGAAGACTCTCCAACATGTTCGTTTGATTTATGGGCGCGTTATCTTTCCGTGTTAACGGTTTTCCGACTTAGTTTCCTAATTTAGATAATTAGTCACATTGTGACGTACACTTGGAAAATCGGATTTTTTTTTGCACGAATTTCTTTGTGGAACACTTAGGGATAATAGTTGGGGTTGATTTATAATTTTTACGGAATTTTCCGATGTATTCTTGCACATACGATAATGGTATGTATGTTTCTATTATTCTGTTTTTATATAAATTTATTATTTCAAATTTTTAAATATCGAATTTTTCGGGTTGCTACAGCAACTCAACTGTGAAGTCTACCTCCTGTGCGGTGCCAAACCTAGTAACTCTTCTGGAAACACATCTGC
This sequence comes from Colocasia esculenta, assembly GCA_014218235.1. NCBI lineage: Eukaryota > Viridiplantae > Streptophyta > Magnoliopsida > Alismatales > Araceae > Colocasia > Colocasia esculenta. The sequence continues at coordinate 28,903,983 of CM024764.1, forward strand.
AAGCTTTGTAACCATTGGTGCCATATCCACTGTCTTACCTGCCTCAACCAAGCTAACGGATGCCAAATATGCTACATACCCTGCATTAATCAATTTCCTAGCCTTAAGGGCAGAAATGATAAATTTAGGGGTATAGAATGGCATACCTTGAAACTCAAACATTCTGCCTCCTGGATGCCTGAACCTTACTCTTTTCTTTCTATAATCAACCACTGCCTCATATGCTTCCAACCAATCCATACCCTGTATCACATCATATTCCTTCAACTGTAGTGCATACAATCTTGCTGGCAACTGATTACCTTGAATCATAATAGGGACCTCATCCAAATAGCATGTAATAAGCATGAAATCCACAGAAGGGACCTCTACGACAAGCTCACACTGCCTCTCCTCAAATGGATGCACCATACTATCAATGGTGTTTTCGAAAATAAAATAATGTGATGCACCTGGATCAATTAATGTTCTAGCAGAGAATTCTAGAAGTAGTATCAGATTTGACGCCTCCGCTTGAGCCTTTGTGATCTCCATCACTCGTCCTTGTCCTCCTCTTCTCTGGTAAGGTGTGCATCTACCACGCTCAGCTGAAAAATGTTGTTGCAGCTACTGCTGTTGCTGTGGTACCCCTCTACCATAGCTAGCTCTTCTTGGATACGGACAATTCCTTGCCAAATGCTCCAGTTGATCACAGCTGTAACATTTAAATTCTATGGGTTGCCTTGCTGTACTTTGCTGAGACTCCTCCACCTCCGGCTTATAGCCTCTACCTTGCTGAAATCCTTGTTGCTTGCCGCTTCCTCGGCCTCTAAATATCTTCTTTAGCTTGTTTCCTCACTTGCCAAAACCCGATGAAGAAGCTCCTCCCTAAGGTGGCTTGCCTTTGCTAACACCTGGTGATTGCTGTGGAAGTCGGAAGCTACCTCCACTTGATCTCGATCTGCTGGACTGCCTTACTTGCACTGTTCGTTCTAATATTGCTGCTATTTAGGCTGCCTCTTCCACTCTCCCACACATCAAAGGAATCAGTGCATCTTGCAACTCCGACCTCAGCCCTCGAATAGAATACTCCACCATCATTGCACTATTGGTTACCACATAAGGTGCATACCTACTCAAGGCCATGAACCTCATTTGATACACCAATACTGACAAATTTTCTTGCTGAAGTGTTCTAAATTGCTCCCTCTTAGCTTTCTAAATTTGCACCGGAAAGAAGGTATTGTTGAATGCTTCAAGGAACTCAGTCCATGTGATGGTATCTTCTGCTCTGCCGGTGAATACAGTTTGCATCTTGAGTCTACACCACTCTTGTGCAAAACCATTCAACTGGTAAGTAGCTAATATAACTCTATCCGCCTGTGGACACCTCATGGTAGCAAATACTCTCTCAATCTCATGCACCTAATGTTCAACTGTGTTTGGATTCGGACCTCCTGAGTACGTTGGTGGCTGCAACTGCAAGAACCTCTCCACTAACATTGTGGACTCCTCCACACTTGCTGACCTCGCTGGCGCAACTGGAGGCACAGGTACAACAGGTGGTACCTCTGCTCCAAACGGTGGTGCTAGGGGTGCCGACACTACTTCCTCCTATACTGGTGGTACTCCCGCTGGCTGAATCAGTGGCTGCTGGTCTAGCCATGTCTGAATCTGAGTAATGCTATCCCATAATCTATCTATCATTTGATGAGTGGTCTCCTCTGGATCATCATCACCACCTCCCCAATCTCTTCTATCGGCCATTTATAAACCTGCACACACAACATTCCATCCACACAACACACAAGCACATCATTACAAAAACAGGGCCAACTACCAGCAGTAGACTATAGTAAGGAACATACTATGTACATTTCTTGTTTCCTCATATTTACATGGACCTTGCTCTGATACCAACTGTGATGGTCCTCGCCGTTCAGGCTCGTTAACCCAATAACGTGCCCGACACAACTCTGCCTCCCACGATCGAGCTGAAGCCTCACAAGGGATATCATTCACACATGTCTGTAGAAATATAAAGAAACACATTAAACACATAAGATGTAAGACCCTCGAAATTTTTGTCATTTTTGTTTTGCCACGTGTTGAGTCACGCTTGTGTGTAACTTCATGTATGCATGTGTATGTTAGTTGTAAATATTGTTCGGTTGCATGGTGTAGTAGTGTGTATGTTATACTACATATATTGCATGCATATACATAGTGCACATATGGTTTTCTGCATGGGTTTTACGTTTTGGCCGAAGAGCAAATTGGCGGAAACATCAGTGGACGTTTATGATGAGTAAATGTCCATGTCGATGGACACCACCACTAAAGTAGATGGCCATGTATGTGGACGTTTACTTCTCTAAATTTCTATGCGCAACAGATCCAGAAATTTCGGGTTGGTCTTGCTCACCGATTGGGGAGACGTCTCCAACGGCTCTCCCATCAGCAGTGCGTGAAACCCCAAGACCCTAGCTTATAAAACACCTCTCCTTGTGACTGAAAGAGCTCTCTTGGCTCTTTGCAAAAGGGAAACCCTAACTGTGAGAGAACAAGAGAAAACTTGATCTTTGTGGGCTTTGATCCGGCAATTTGAGTCTTCTTCCAGTGTTCTACCACGACTAGGAGGGAGTCTGGACCTAGAGGAAGGCTTCTCCAACGACCGGTTGCAGCTTACATCAACCTAGAACCCGGAGCAAGAGGATTGTGGAGACTTCTTGGCACTGTCCAAGGAGAGCTTCCTCAGCCACTTAGATCCCCTTGGAGATTTTTACTGAGGCAAGTAACCCATACCTGTTGTCCATGTGTATGTCTGGTAGGTCTTAGGTATTTTCTGAGATTTATTTCGTGTCCTGGAACCCCTACATTCACCCATCTTCGGAGTTCGGTCTGTGTTTCTGCACAGACAGGAACTTAACGGCAAGATCTCTTGCCGTTAAACTCTTCATTTGGCGGCAGATGATGCTGCCGTTAACCTCTGTGAACGGCCAGCCTTTGACGTTTAGTTATTCAGGACAGAACATTGAGCTGTTCTGCCTTCTATATGATTATTTTCCAAATTTCCTTCGCATGAGGATATATTGTAAACTTTATACGTTATGTAAAATAGATAATGGAATGTGTTGTGAGATTTTTATGCATTTCTGTAATTAGTATAAAATGTTAGATTTATGTGAAAGGCACGTTGGATGAGGTCTTGAATGTGATAGATTTCTGTTCAAATGATCTATGGGAAATTTCAGTGCCATAAAATTTTTGGATGATGTGTATGTATGTCAGCCCTGGTTCAGAAAATCTGGGAATTTTCCCATGACCATGCTATTTGTTATAATTTCTGTAAAAAAAAATGGGGAGCATATGTAGGTTGTTTTAAAATTCCAGTAAATGGTATGATGCATAATAATTTGGGAAAAATTTCTGCCATGAAACTTGGCGGGAAAGTTGGTCATCTCTGCCATGAAGGTGATACGCATGGTAAACAAGGTTGTGATGCTTTTCTTGCCAGCGTAGTGTTAGTAACCGAGGCTGGTGAGTCACCTACTCTTGCAGAGATCGAGGCAGTGCAGGATTTTCCAGACGTCTTTCCCGATGATTTGTCTAGATTGCCACTGGATAGAGAGATAGAGTTCACCATAGAGTTGCTTCCGGGCACCTCTCCTATCTCAAAGGCTCCATATCGGATGACACCTGCGGAGTTAGCCGAGTTAAGGAGGCTGTTGCAGGAATTGCTAGTTAAGGGATTTATTCGCCCTAGTGTTTCCTCTTGGGGCGCACCTGTCTTGTTCGTAAAGAAGAAGGATGGATCACTTAGTTTATGCATCGATTATAGGAAGCTAAACCAAGTGACAGTGAAGAATAGGTATCCCTTACCTCGTATTAATGATTTGTTTGACCAGCTGCAAAATGCATCAGTCTTTTCTAAGATTGATTTGTGATCTGGTTATCATCAGTTGAGGATTAGGAGTGAGGATGTGTCCAAGACGGTGTTTAGAACCCGTTATGGACATTATGAGTTTTTGGTCCTTCCTTTCGGATTAACAAACGCCCCTGCAACATTCATGGATCTTATGAACAGGGTTTTTAGGCCATACATAGATAGCTTTGTTGTGGTATTTATCGATGATGTGTTGGTCTACTCTCCGGATGAGGCCACACACCGTCAGCATTTGAGGGTAGTGTTAGAGGTTCTCCGTGAGCACAAGCTGTATGCAAAATTCAGCAAGTGCGATTTTTGGTTGTGCGAGGTTCATTTTCTTGGGCATGTTATCTCCGGTGCTGGTGTAGCAGTTGATCCAGCAAAGGTCCAGGCAGTTATGGATTGGGAGACCCCCAAGACCCGTTCAGAGATTCATAGTTTTCTGGGTTTGGCTGGTTACTATCGGCGATTCATTGAGGGATTTTCATCCATCGCCGCCCCATTGACTCAGCTTACCAGAAAAGAGGTGAAGTTTGTGTAGTCCGAGATGTGAGAGTAGCTTTTAATTATTGAAGGCTAAACTTACTTCCGCTCCGATATTGGTATTACCTAGTGGTGCTGAAGGTTTTGCCATTTATACATATGCATCTCAGATTGGCTTAGGCTGTGTGCTAATGCAACAAGGAAGGGAAGTGGCGTATGCTTCTCGCCAATTGAAGGAGAATGAGCGTAACTATCCGACTCATGATTTGGAGCTTGCGGCAGTGGTTCATGCACTAAAGATCTGGAGGCACTATCTTTATGGTGTCAGATTTGAGGTGTTCACTGACCATAAGAGCTTGAAGTATCTCTTCTCCCAGAAGGAACTAAACCTACGGAAGACGAGATGGATTGAGTTCCTCAAGGACTACGACTTTGATCTTCAATATCATCCAGGAAAGGCGAATGTCGTAGCGGATGCTCTTAGCAGGAGGAGGTCTTCGCTCCAGCAGGATTGGAAGATGTTGGAGGATGTGGCGTATGCGATGACTGAGTTAGAGCCCTTATGTCAGGCTTTTGTGGCTCAGTTGTCCCTTAGGTCTTCGGTGTTGGATGAGGTGATCAAGCCACAAAAAGCCGACCCTAGACTACAAGAGTTAGTGGGCAAGGCAGGCATTGCTCGTGATGAGGATGGTGTGATTAGATTCGATCATCGAGTGTGTGTTCCAGACATGGTAGATGTCCGTGAGCATGTTTTAGCAGAAGCTAATAGGTCGAGATTCTCTATTCATCCGGGTAACACCAAGATGTACCAGGATTTGAAGAGGTCTTTTTGGTGGTCTGGCATGAAGAGAGATGTAGCGGATTATGTATCTAGGTGTCTAGTATGTCAGGAAGTGACAGCCGAGCGGCAGCGACCATCTGGTCTTATGCAGAAGATGGAAATCCCAGTATGGAAGTGGGAAGCTGTCACTATGGATTTTGTTTCGGGTTTGCCTCGATCCAGATGGGGTAATGACTCGATTTGGGTAGTCATAGATAGATTCTCGATGACTGCGCATTTCTTGCCTATGAAGAAGAAGCAGTCAGTAGAGAGCTTGGCTAGATTGTATGTCAATAGCATTATTAGATTGCATGGTGTGTCGAAGTCGATCATTTTGGATCGAGATCCGAGATTTACTTCGAGGTTGTGGATGAGTCTTCAGGATTCTTTAGGTTCGGAGCTGAAGCTCAGTTTGGCGTTTCATCCCCAGACAGATGGACAGTCTGAGAGGACTATCCAGACGCTCGAGGATATGTTGAGGGCATGTGTGCTGGATTGTAAGGATGATTGGGAGCGCCATTTACCTCTAGTGGAGTTCGAATATAACAACAGTTTGCATGCGAGCATTGGTATGGCTCCATTTGAGGCGTTGTATGGAAGGCCTTGCAGATCTCCTTTATGTTGGGAGGAGACCGGCGATAGGCAGTTGATCGGTCCTGAGTTAGTCCAGGAGACTTCGGATAAGATTCAACTTATCAGGAAGAGTCTTGTTGCGGCACAGGATAGGCAGAAGAGCTATGCCGACAACAAGAGGAAGGATTTGGAGTTTGAGGTGGGTGAGCATGTCTTTTTGAAGATTTCACCTACTCGAGGTGTCGTCAGGTTTGGCAGGCATAGCAAATTAAGTCCCAAATTCATTGGCCCGTATGAGATTCTTAGGCGTTTAGGTAGCGTGGCTTACGAGCTAGCTTTGCCTCCGGCTTTAGCTGGCGTTCATCCAGTTTTCCATGTATCTATGCTCAGGAAGTATGTTCGAGATCCGTCTCATGTTATTACTCACGAGCCAGTGGAGATCCAGCTAGATCTGTCATATGTGGAGCTGCTAGTAGCTATTCTTGACCGGAAGGTCTAGCATCTCCGGAACAAGAGTATTACGTCGGTGAAGGTTCTATGGTGGAACTTCTCGCGGGAGGATGCTACTTGGGAGCTTGAGGATGCGATGAGGAAGAAGTATCCTCATTTGTTCGAGTAGTGTTGTTTAAACTTCGAGGACGATGTTTCCTTAAGGGGGAGAGGGTGTAAGACCCTAGAAATTTTTGTCATTTTTGTTTTGCCGCGTGTTGAGTCACGCTTGTGTGTAACTTTATGTATGTATATGCAGATATCTACATACATATTAGCTAGGTGTACTTATGTATGCATGTGTATGTTAGTTGTAAATATTGTTCGGTTGCATGGTGTAGTGGTGTGTATGTTATACTACATATATTGCATGCATATACATAGTGTACATATGGTTTTCTGCATGGGTTTTAAGTTTTGGCCGTAGAGCAAATTAGCGGCAACATCAGTGGACGTTTATGATGAGTAAACGTCCATGTCAGTGGACGCCAACACTAAAGTAGACGGCCATGTATGTGGACGTTTACTTCTCTGAATTTTCTGTGCACAGCAGATCCAGAAATTTTGTGTTGTTCTTGCTCACCGATTGGGGAGACTTCTCCAACGGCTCTCCCATCAGCAGTGCGTGAAACCCCAAGACCCTAGCTTATAAAACACCTCTCCTTGTGACTGAAAGAGCTCTCTTGGCTCTTTGCAAAAGGGAAACCCTAACTGTGAGAGAACAAGAGAAAACCTGATCATTGTGGGCTTTGATCCGGCGATTTGAGGCTTCTTCCAGTGTTCTACCATGACTAGGAGGGAGTCTGGACCTAGAGGAAGGCTTCTCCAACGACTGGTTGCAGCTTACATCAACCTAGAACCCGGAGCAAGAGGATTGTGGAGACTTCTTGGCACTGCCCAAGGAGAGCTTCCTCAGCCATTTAGATCACCTTGGAGATTTTTACTGAGGCAAGTAACCCTTACTCGTTGTCCATGTGTATGTCTAGTAGGTCTTAGGTATTTTCTGAGATTTATTTTGTGTCCTGGAACCCCTACATTTACCCATCTTTGGAGTTCGGTCTGTGTTTCTGCACATACAGGAACTTAACGGCAAGATCTCTTGCCGTTAAGCTCTTCATTTGGCAGCAGACGATGCTACCGTTAACCTCTGTGAATGGCCAGCCTTTGTCGTTTAGTTCTTCAGGAAAGAACAGTGAGCTGTTCTCCCTTCTATATGATTATTTTCCGGATTTCCTTCGCATGAGGATATATTGTAAACTTTATACGTTATGTAAAATAGATAATGGAATGTGTTGTGAGATTTTTATGTATTTCTGTAATTAGTATAAATTGTTAGATTTATGTGAAAGGCACGTTGGATGAGGTCTTGAATGTGATAGATTTAGGTTCATATGATCTATGCGATATTTCAATGCCATAAAATTTTTGGATGATGTGTATGTATGTCAGCCTTGGTTCTGAAAATCTGGGAATTTTCCCATGACCATGCTATTTGTTATAATTTCTGTAAAAAAAAAAAATAGGGAGCATATGTAGGTTGTTTTAAAATTCCAGTAAATGGTATGATGCATAATAATTTGGGAAAATTTTCTGTGATGGTGTGAATATTGGACACAAGTATGTGAACTATTAGTTTCGACCATGACATTGTGATTTTATGATAAATTGATTTATGAATAGCATGTGAATGATTATTTTATTTTCTATAAATTCAATACAACTCAGAAAAATGTGAGAATTTGCATGTGTGATTTGAAACCTGCAAACAACATGTGGTTAAATTTTTGTATGAATTGGGCAATAGTAGATGATATTGTGACATTTTCATGTAAAAGTAAGTTATTAAAGCATGCTTGTTGTGATTATGATCGTTAATGAATTTTCAACATGATTAGTGCAGATTCCTAAGTGTTAAATTCTATTAATAGTAGTATCATGTTAGGGAAAAATTGAACCATGTGCATGAGTGCGAAAATGGAAATGGTGTGTTAATTGTGTAAAATTGTGCGTGTGTTAAATCGAAAAATGTGTAAATTGTGCTGTGTGTGACACTGCTTCCATAGAGGGCTGTGGAACTGTACCATGGAAAAGTCCCCACGGGAAGGTTCAATGTGTTAAAATCCTAAGGGCATTAGGATGAAATCCTAGAGGTGGACAAGTACCACTGGTTAGGGTGGAGATTACTTCTCCCGGTCTGCGCAGTACCAAGATCCGTCACTATGTTGCCTAGATGACGTCTATGTGTTATGTGCTATGTGTTATGTGAATGTGTCCTTCTAGTGGTGGTTTGGACTATGTGTCACGGCATCTAAATGTGAACAATGTGAATGCGTATATGTGAATTTATGTAGTGTGAACATGTGAATGTGTAATGTGTAAGTGAATATGTAAACGTGTAAATGTGTAAACATGTGAACGTGTAAATGTGTAAACATGTGAAACCAATGTGTTAGAATGTAAAATTGTGATTTATGATATGATAATGTTAGATTCATGTCAAAACAGCAAACTTAATGTGTTTATAATGGTGATTTACATGTGGAAAGTGTGTAGAATCCATGTTAGGAGCATTTCCTTCTTATGTGTGAAAATCCATGCTTAATTTGCTATCATATTGTAGCTTAAATGTAAATGTATCTCTCATGTGGATAGATAAGTAGAAAGCATGCGGTAGGTATTTTATTTTGGAATGACATAAACCATGTATCTTGTGTTACGAAATTGGTAGAAATATCATGATAGATTGTTTTCTTAACATTGTTCAACCATCCTACCTGTTTTGAGTTAATGCAATTGAATGTAAGGCTTGCATGTGATGTATGCATGTATGATGTGTATGGAGTTTACTTGCTGAGTCTTTTAGACTCACTCTTGCTTCGGCGTAAAGGTTTAGCAGGTGACCCTACTTCCTTGGAGGAGACTATTGAGTGTGACTCCGAGCGAGGAGAGTAGAGTGTTGTGGAGTCACCATCATTGTACTTTCACTTTCATAGTATGTAATTGAGACTTATGTTATTGAAGCTTATGTAATTTGTGGACGAACAATATAATTTGAATTTTGTATTGCATTATGTGGACTTAGTTCCTTAAATTGCTATATGGATCATGTATGTTTAATGTGGATGATGAAATGAAAAGACAGTAGTTCTTTTACTTCCGCTACTATGTATTCATATTTGTGTACATCTCAATCATGTGTGTTAGTGCTTGGGTAAATGTCCCTCTATGACGAGACTCACTATATCGACGTGGATTGGTATAATCGTACCGGTATAAGGAGGGTCGTTGCATAAGATACCATTTCTCACATATATTCACATGAATGTACATATTCAGTTCTATACATAAGTCATTAAACAAGTACAACAGCCCGGGACAAGCCCCTAAGGCTCCACTAGTCAAAACATTACTCTGCTGGTGGTGAGGGCCCGACTCCACTATGATGTCGACCGGAACTAGAAGAGGGATGTGAACCCTCCTGCTCTCCTTCACCTGGAAGAAGAAGGGGTGAGCCTCACAAGTCATTGGCTCAGTAGCGTAACTCCCCCAAAGTCGATAAACACAAAGAACAATAGATACAATATGCAAAGTTATAAAGCATTTGAACATATAACAACACCTATGCACGATGCTACAGCTGCAAGTAGGTAAACGGCAAACCACGTACGTGTGTACAAGCTACAGAAGGGCACGCCGTACACGGGTCACGAGAACTGGTTCGTGACACCAGCTACAAACCCGGACAAACAACACAAGTCCACCTTTCAATCTTACAGCCACGGACGAAAGGTCCAGCTGCCGCTCCACCCCACCAAGACAAGAACTGTGGAGACAAACTAACACCACACCTATAGACTACACTTCTGCAGGCCCAAGCCTGACACCTTTGGGGACTCCGACCGAGAACCCTAAAATGAGGCACTGGAAATAGGACTACCTAGGGACCAGCATGTCTACTAGTGTCCGTCCCCCAACCAAGAGCACATTACAAGTGACCGCACACCCACAAACACGAATCACTGTCCCCTGTCATATTTCCCTCTACCGGACGTACAACTCAAACACAAGAGTTAGGGTGTCCAGGAAGACGACACAAACCCTGATGGTACTCCTATACCGGGACGAGCCCTGAACACCTAGTGCTAGGGTAACTGAATGGAGAGGTAGCCGCAGAAGGTGTAACACACCCAACCCGCTATGCACACATTTCCAAGCAAAATCCCTTGTTATCAATCACGGTATGAGCTGACACAACCCATAGAAGCCCTACATTACCTTGCCAACATAGCACAAACAATGTGGGATAGAAACTAGATAGACTGGCCATAGAACCCCAGAGCTCGGGTGGCCACATTCTGAAATGCGTCCAACACAGAGGTCACTATTTGACCTAAATCGCAATGGACTTACCTTCCGCCTTATGGTCTGAATCGTGTCAGGCCAAGTCGTTGCGTTCACATGAATCGTGACGACTTGTTCCATCGCCTTTCAGACAACAGAAACAAGCCCTAAACTATCATTCCGGAAATCACACCATTAAGCCATATATGCATGTAAAGTAAGGAATAGCAGTTCAAATGAAACCCTAAGCATGGTTTCTATCATGCTCAACCAAATTCCACAACCCAAACCTCAAACCCTAACCTACACAGTCCACACAAGGGAAAATAGGGTAGAATTCCCCTACTTGCAACTGCACTGTTCAGCCAAGGGCAGGAGCCCAAAACACACAGGGTTTAAATCGCGTTGTGTCTTCCCGCCACGTTTAATCCCCGATGTCCATGCATGCGCCACACGGTGCACATGCAGCGGTGCTCACGTTGCGGCGGTGCAAAATCGCGTTGTCATAGGTGGTTGCATTCACCTAAGAGACGCGTCGTCTGTGTTTGATGCGTTCTTAGTGAACCCGACAGAAGCTTGTTTGGGTAGGGATGCCCAACCCTCCAGCCTCCCACCTACTACAACAAACCTGTAAGAACACATGTAGACCCACATGGTCTACCAATGGGCCATACGTTGGCCTCGAAGCCCGGTAAACCTCGATCCGAACGTACCAGATATTACACGAGGACCCTCAATCGGTGATTTCATGAATGCGACGCCCTAGACTGTCACGTTCTAAACGCAACGCCCATCTTTATCACATTCACAAATAGTGAACCAGTGAGCGCTTTGGGCCCAATCTGTCGGCCCACAAAGCCCCATAACCTGTGAAAACACTTGTAACACACAACAAAGGCCACACATTAGCCATCGCAACCACTAATTGTCGATCCGAACGGTCAATACGCTACACGAGTATTGTTTAATACGGGTGCTACATAGTCGTTTATTTTCGAGCGATTTGCTAGACAGTTAGCGGTAAAGTCTGGAGTTGAGGCAGAAGAATTAGAGGTTCCCCTGTCGGTACATACCCCAGAAGGTACTGTAGCGACCAGGAAGTGCATTCCATCCTTACCAGTGTGCATTTACGATGGAGGTTTGTTTGGGTGCTTCTACTTGCTCAAGATGAAACACTATGATGCTATACTTGGTCTAGATTGGCTTGAGGAGCACTATGCCCTGGTCGATTGTAGGAGGAAGAGAATTACTTTCCGTATTGTTGGATTGAGATGGCACTAAAGTTGTCCTAGAGGGGGGTGAATAGGACTTCTTGCGCTTTAAAAAATTATATGAAAAATAGATAACACTTAATAGAGTCGTTAGTACTTAGTGTGACGTGTGTAAAACAAGTGTAAACTTGGAGGAAATAGTCACAAAAAGACACAAGAGATTTTATCCTAGTTCGGCCCTTCCCACATGGAAGTCCTATGTCCAGTCCCCAAGCAACCACTTGGGATTTCACTAACTGCCAAGCGCACTTGGCCTTCTCTTAACTGAGAGGTAATACAATCACTTGCAAACCCGCAAGCCTTCCCTCACCAAGGGGTACAAGACCACCTACACCAGTAGGTCTTCCCTTCACAAGAGGGGCACTGCCGGGTACAAACCCCTTGCAGGTTATCTTATACAGAAGTTGAAAGCTTGTGTGTCTGCTAAATAGAAATGAGCAAATACAGAGATTCAGAAAGAGAAAACAAATTAAAGTTGAGCTCAAGCTCTTTCTGAAAAAAAGAGGTGGACTGAACAGAATTTGAAATGCAGTAATCCACCATGGGAAGATGACTTCTAATCGCCAATGGAGAGCATGAAGTCGAAGACTGAGGAGTGGCTATCTTTCTCTTTGAGTTGCTCTTCTAGCTTTCAGATGGGAGTGGAGTGTAAGCTTCTCTGTCTTCTATTTTCTTCGATTCATCCTTCTTCTATTATGGTTCAAGTTTCGGCTTCTATATATGGATATGGAGTTCAAAAAATTTGCCGGTTTGAATTTGTCCATTGGGAAGCTAGCCGTTTGAAGGAGATAGCTGTTGAACCTTTGACATCTTCAGACTGCTTGAGATGACCTTCAATCATCAGTTCAAAGAGTCTCAAAATCTTCAAGATAGATTAAAGTTCTGCAAGCTCCATACCCACGACTGAAAGCTTGAGGAAGCACTTTAGTGGGTAGCTACGCATCTGAAAACATTATAAAAAGATATAGATACCTACATACCTTGGAGGTTGGTGAGGTATAAAAATATAAAGTAAGTAAGCTCAGACAAATAGAAGGTCAGAGCATTTAAGGTTCAGAAAGATGCTCACGATCTCTTTCTAAAAGTCATGGGGTTTCTGAGAGTGGTAGGTAGGTTCTGACAGGTAACCCATATAGCTTATACCTGTCAAGCATTTAATTTCTTGACCATCTGTTGAACACCTTATCTTCCTATCAGTGGAAGGGATAATAAAATATATCTACATCTTTTACAGATTTCAAAAAGGATATTTCACATATGACTAAATTTGAATAAAATAATTTTTCCCGCCAAAAGGTAATTTGAATTTTATATAAACTGTAAGAAACATGATTTGTTGGGCTTAAGAAAACTATCTTTATGTAATGGATATTTCAATGTAAAACTCATGTAATGATTACATTAAGTTGTGCTTACTGATAGAAACATAAAAGATCATCTAAGCACAGGTATACAGGTTGATATGAGAAACTTTGACTTTTAGATACAATCGATGTTTCAAATAGGTAATCAATGTTTGAGTTTAATCGATGTTTGAATGTAATCCTTGTTGAAATGAAGTCGATGTGAACATAATCCATTTATAAGTGTAATCGATGTTGAAGCATAATCGATGTTGGAATGAAGTTGATGTTCTAGATGAAATCGTTGTTGAATGGAGACGATGTTTGAGTGAAACCGATGTTCAACTGAAATCGGTGTTGAATGGAGTCGATGTTTGAGTGAAATCGATGTTCAAGTGAAGTCGATGTTGAATGGAGTCAATGTTTGAATGAAATCGATGTTCAAGTGAAATCGATGTTGAATGGAGTTGATGTTCAAGAGAAATCGATGTTCAAGTGAAATCGATGTTTGAGATGAAATCGATGTTGAAGTCGATGTTTAAGATGAAATCGATGTTGAAGTCGATGTTTGAGATGAAATCAATGTTGAAATCGGTGTTTGAGATGAAATCGATGTTGACTAAATTTTTTTGAGGAAACCAATAGCTGTCGACAAGCAGGTTGCATCTGTCGACAGCCCAGCCCCTGAATCAGAAATACAGTTCTGGAAGACACATATGCTATAGTACCTGTCGACAGTCGTCGTTAAGTTGCCACACGTGAGCAACATGATGTGACATACAGTGTATGCTGTGGACTTAGAGAAACTTCGTTGTGTTGATACTTTGGTTCTATGTAAGCATGAAATATGTTTATATACATAAAAGCTTTTTGAATTATTAGTTTTCATGAATGGTAAAGATGAAGATATTAAAAGGTTTTATCATACAGAAAGTCTTAAAAGGTTTTGTCATAGCAAAAATATCATAATTAACTGTTTAGCAAAATAGATAGGAATAGTTGCTCAACAATTCTCCCATTTTTTGTTAATGACAAAAACATTTAAATGGACGGTGAAAAGTAAATTTGATTTTGCATAACAGTTGATCTCTGTATTATTTGTTTCTTATTTTCTTTCTTCCCCAAAACTGGTCAATGCAAAAACAATAGTTTTTATTTTCTTTCTCCCCCTTTGTGACATTAACAGAAAGGTTAACATAGACAGGAAATGTGGAGAAACAAGCTTATATTGATTGTTGTAATGTTTACATCATAAATTAAAGGTAGAGCTAGGAAGATAGAGAGATAGGGGAAGAGGTTGAGGTCGAGGAGGAGGAATAGTTCAGTAACTGGTGGAGGTGTAGGTGAAGGATCGAAGTAAATGTGTGGAAAAGATCTATAAGGGGGGGGATGAATAGATCTTAGCCACTTTTGCGGAAGCTTAAGCAATTTGAAAAATATTTAGAATCAGAGGCAATGTTATCAGTGAAAAACTACAGATCTGATTAGATTTGAGTAAGTTGAAAAACTTAGATGTGAAGCAAGTTGATTGAGTGAATTAAATACGGATCCTATGCAAGCATCTAGCGAATAATCAATCAAACCACAGAAGACAAATGCACAAGGATTTTTAGGTGGTTCGGAAATCACCCATGTGATTCCTACATCCACCCCTCACAACCCGTGAGGCTTCACTAACACAACTGGGCTACACACCCAAAGAAGTCTGACAACTCCAACACTTCAGAGCATACAACTCACACAACCTCTAGAGCAAGACTACTCTAGAAACACAGAGCAAGACTGCTCAAACCAACCTTGAGCTTGACAACTCAAACTGAGCTCGACGGCTCACAACACCCTGAGCACAATGCTCACACTAAGACTGCTAGACACCAACTTAAGACTAAGATCCTCTAGCAATAGATCTAGTCAAAGTTTGAGAACTCTAAAGAGAGTTATGCAGAAGTACTTGCATAATCCCAAAAGATATCTCAGAAGAACAGAAGAGAAATTAAGTTGAATTGAAAGTTTTCGTTCTTCAGTGTACTCCCTTGTAGAGGCTTGAATTGGGAAGAAGCATGTGAAGCTTGAAGTCCAAAACGATGCTCTGCAATTTGAGAAGTTGGATCTTCCTCGAATTCTTCACCAATGAAGTCTTCTACAGGATCTGCCTCCTTGGAATGCTTCAGAGGAATCTTCAGGGCTCAAATTCCAATTCCCACACCTTGAATTGGTGGGAATTGGTCTTCTAGAAGCAATTGGAGTGCAGAGGAAGGAGACACGAGCTCTTCTGGCCGCCAGGGACTTCTTGGAGGCTCTGAGAGAGTTTGGTCCGTTGTCTCTTGTGAAGGCAGGCCAAAAAGAACCTTTTATACCCTTAGGATTCCAAAGATACCCTTTTGGGGTACAAGGGCACGCTTTCCTAGACAGATTCTGATCGCCCTAGGAGGACACGTGGCAGCCATCAACTTTTAGGATGAAAAGTTTCCGTAGTGTGTCGACCTGCCCTGGTGGTAGTGTCGACACATGTCCAGAATATGTAGAAGGCTGTTCTGGGAGGAAGGTCCCGTGTCGACCTGCTCTGGAGTGTGTCGACCTGCTTTCCTGATTCCTCAAACTGGCTGTTCTGGGAGGAAGGTCCCGTGTCGACCTGCTCTGGAGTGTGTCGACCTGCTTTCCTGATTCCTCAAACTGGCTGTTCTGGGAACTGGGTCTAGTGTCGACCAGCTCTATGAGTGTGTCGACCTGGGTAGGCTTGATTTCTGAAAAACTGCCACTCGTGTCGACACACTATTGACATGTGTCGACACAGTCTCAACATTCTTATGCATTTTGTCTTTAAATCTGTGTTGTTGTGTCGACACCATTGATGAGTGTGTCGACACATCTTCTGCATAAAAATGTTTGTACCTGAAAAATAAACACATATATCATTAGTTAAATGATTTATCATGACTATAAATGATAAATGTGATTTGAAAAATACTTTTTGAATATGAACCTCAGGTATGATGTTTTTGACATGTTTCAATTAAATTGCTTTAAGAACACTTCTTGTCATCATCAAAATAGGAGGGAAATGATATGAATTTGCATTCAACCCAACAATCTCCCCCTTTTTGATGATGGCAACATTAAATCCATATTTCAATGTGGTTTTGATGAAGTGTGATTTTAAGCAATTTTTGATTGTTTAAATTTTGTTTTCCTTTTTGTTTATACTTGTCAATGACCTTTTGATATTGTTCAGTAACAATTGATGATGTGTTGGTGAGATACAATGTTACTTGAAATTAGAAGTTTTGTGCACACAAGTCAAACAATTTAACAAGTATTCAAACACAAAGACAAAAAAATTTGCATTGAAGCCAAACAACCATTTCATTTCATTCAAAAGACAACCATTTCATTTCATTCAAAAGATCATTACATCAAAATATTACATTCAATTCATTCATTCTTCTCCCCCTTTGACATTATCAAAAAAATGTACATTAGGTAGAAGATGGAGGAGGAGGAGGAATTGGAGCTAGAAGAATCTCAATGTCTGACAATCTTTTGTCCATTGACTTCATGCTTGACTTAATGTTTTCATGGATAGTTGTCAGCCTAGTGTGAAGATAATGCTCCATTCTATCAGAATGCTCTATCAAGGTGCTTTGAGTTCTTTTCAATCCATCTGAAACAGGTTGAGAACTTGATGAAGATCCATCTGACCAACCAGGCCTTGAAATAATCTTTACTTCCTTGTGCAAGGTTGAGATCTCTTTACCAATGTTTTCATTGAAGTTTTTCATGCTTTCCAAATCATCAGCTAGATGAGCAAGCTGAGAAAGAGTCTCTGTAGTGTTGAAGACATCTGATTGGGAATTTGCCAAAATTCCCTGAAGTACAACTTCTAGCTTTTGTTGGTGCTCTTTCAGCTCAATATAGGAATCTCCCAGAGTGCCTATAAGTCTGTTAAATCTCTGAGCTGCATAATCTGAAGCTGCCTTCTGCTCAATAAATTTAGCTGACACTGTGTTCTCTAGTCTTTGAACTCTCAATTCAAATTGGTCTGACATTGATTGAATAGAGGAGTTCAATGTATCAAATTTAGCATTGAGGAAAGAGAACAATTCTGGTGGAATTGAGGACCTACCAGAAGAAGTGGAAGATTGGAATGTAGAGGAGAAATGTGGAGGTTCAAAGGTATGTGGCAAGGAAGAGGAAGGATCATCTTGAGGTGGAATAGGGGTTTCAAGCTGAATGCCACCTTCAGGAGTGATATGAGGCTGGTCCTCATCCATTAGAGGCTGATCCTCTGGCAGTTGAACTTGTGCTTCTTGAACTTGAGGCTGGTCCTCATGAGGTGGAGGCTGATCCTCCTGAGTTTGGTCTCCTTGAGCTGGAGGCTGGTCCTCTTGTGCTTGGGGCTGATCCCCTTGAACCTGAGGCTGGTCCTCCTGAGCTTGAGGGGCCTCAATCACAATTGGCCCTCTTCTAATTTGATTGCCTTCCAATCTAAATCCCATAAACTTCTGGATATTCTTAAAAGTGTAGATGTTTGACTTGGGAATGGATTGGGATTTTTCATTTTCCAATGGCACACCAAAGTGCTTGAACACTGAGGTCAGATGTGCTCCATAAGGAAGTGATCTCTTCAGGTCTGTCCTTGTTGTTTCAGCTATGATTTGATAGAGAATCACATGGAGGTTGACCTTGATGTCTTTCACCATGCAATATAGGATGAATCGCTGAATGTCTGTCAATCTATCTCTTCCACCACCTTGAGGGGTAATTATGGTGGTCAAAATGTGGTGGATGACCCTTAACACAGGTGGAAAGGTGTTTGCATTGAACCTGGTTACATAGGTCTGCTTGGGATCAGATTCATCTGCAGGAAGACCTGTCAAAATGGAGTAGGCTTCATGTAAATTGAACTCAAACTCATGGTAGTCTGCCCCTTCATCTGGTACTTTGAAAATGGAGGCAGCTACTGCAGTGGGCATGTCTATGGCTATTCCCTTGACTTTTGATTCATACCCTTCGTCTGTGCATGTGAGGTTCTTGTAGAACTCTCTAACCAATCTTGGATAGCAGACTTGAAATTCAGAAATGAAAGGTATCCAGGATTGAAAGGAAAAGTAGGTTTGAATCTCAGGAAGGGAGTCTGCTAGTTGGATGTCTGAAAGGTCTAGTATCCTTGGCTTCAAAATCAATTTGGCTGCACTTACGGATTCTGAGGGGATATCTGGTTGAGACTCAGAAGAAGAGGAGGGAGATGATTCCTCAGGATGGTCAGAGGAATCTCCCGAAATGTCTGGTCTAGGGTTTGAAATATTACCACCTCTGTGTGAAGTGGAGGTCCTGCCACGCTTGGAAGCCCTCAGAGGTGCAGAGGAAGAGGCAGGATCGTTTCTCCTTTTTGTTCTTCTTTCCATCTGTTCAACCGGAACCTGTGCCGGAACTGGCCTTGAAGAGGCCGCTGATCTTGCGCCACGGCGGGGACCTAGCTTGCGGACCATGGTGCAAGAGGAGTGGAATTAGGAGAGGAAATGGAAGAATGGAGAGGTGATGAAGGATTGATGCGATGTAGAGAGAATTTGGAGGAATTCTTGCCGGAAAGGACTGGAAATGGGGCCGTCGGGTCGACCTGATGCCCCAAAAAGGGATGCAGTGGTACACTGCCCCGCAGGAACAAGAAGGGTTTAAGGTGAACCCGAAGGGTTTGAAAAGTGTCTGGCAAGAAGGCAGTGTCGACACATGAGGAAGAGTGTGTCGACCTGACTGGGGTTGTGTGTCGACACGAGAGAGGATTGTGTCGACACAGCCTTGAAAGAAATTTGAATTTTTGAGAGGAAATTTTTGAGAAATTTGGGGACATCTTTAAAATGATAAAGAATGAGAGGAATTATCATTTCAAGGATTTTTAAGAGGCCTAAAAATTCATTTGTTGTATTTTGCAAAAATTCATTACAGTTCAAGTGTTTCACACAATTTCCAACAGGATATTAGCATTCCAAGACTTGAATCAACAAAATGATAAATTGAGGGATATAATGTATCTAACAATCAACCAAAAACTACCATGTTTCTCAATTTTCAAGAATTATAGATATCATCTAGACTAAATACAATTGTGTTGAAAGTAAAACACAAACTTAAGGAACAACTTGATGAAGGAGGAAGATGATTCTTTCTAAACAAATCTCCAATAATTTTCATATTTTTGTTCTTTTAACAAACTATCAAATGATATAAATCTCTTTCACTCAAGTACTAGTGCTTTTTACACACCATAGTCCCTGGATACTTAAGATTTAGTCATTGTCAAGTCTCAAAGGGGTAAATGATGACCTTTTGACATGAAAATATACGTTTTGTAGACGCCAATATTTCCAGTTACTCAGTCATCATCAAAAAGCATAGCACATAATTGCTTAAATTTTGAGGTTATTTTTCAATTTGGATCCCCTTTGAACAGAGTTAGCAATAATGCCTCATGACATACATGGCACTTCATTCATTGTGAAGGTGTGCAGTTTCTCAGCACAAATGCCATTGCTCTGTTGGATTTCACAAGATTTTGGAGAGTTTGTGAGATAGAATTCAAATGCATCCAGTCATCAGTTGCAAACAAGGAAATGTTTTAAGTTCAAGACACAAATTTTCATTTAGTTTAGGAAGAGATCTGAATTTCTGTGGATTGAGAGACATAGTTGTAAGGTGAAAAAAAATATAATATATCACTCAAGGTTCATTTTGTGACTCTAGACTTTAGAATGAGGACATCATGCAAGGAATTGATGAAATGCAAGAAGGGTTTTGAAATTTGCAAAAAGATGACTTGTGAATTTTCTAGCTCCCCCTGAGATGATGATTTCAACCATTTTTCATCAAAATAAAGATATGCAATTTTGAAATCAGAAAGAGATTTTCTTCTTGGACAACAAAGACTTCCCCTCAACAACTGTATATCCATTTCTTGGTACTTGGCGGAGACACATACTCTCGCATAGTGAAAGTGTCCAGACAAGCATAACTTGTCCTTCTCCAAGTCACCATTTGATATACCAAGAGATTTCAATACAATAAGAGTTGAAGAATTCATTAGCAAAAAGAAGTGGAAGTTAAAACTGTGCAAGTTTTGAAATCAGAAAAGAATTTTTCCTTTGAACAATAAAAGCTCCCCCTCAATTATTGCATATTGACTTCTTAGTACTTGGCGGAGATATGTTCTCACGCATAGTGAAAGTGTCCAGACAAGCATAACCTGTCCTTCTCCAAGTCACTATTTGATATACCAAGAAGTTTCAACACAATCAGAAGTGAAGAATTTATTGTAAAAAGGGAAATGGAATTGAAAATGAGAGTGACATGAGCAATGTAGCTTGAGGAAGCAAAGAGTTATGAAATGCAAAGAACTCCCCCTTAGACAATGCATAGCACTTAACCCAAACCTTAAGAGAGATCAAAAAGATGGACATTTACAAAGACCAAGTTCTCTCCTTAGTGATGAGAATCTGTTTTCAGGAAGGGGTTTAGTGAATATGTCTGCAATTTGTTTTTCAGTTTCAATAAAATGGAGTTCAAAAGATTTCTTTGCAACCTCATCTCTCAAGAAATGATGCCTAATTTCAATGTGTTTTGTTCTGGAGTGCTGAATGGGGTTCTTAGACAAATTTATGGCACTAGTGTTATCACATAGGATGGGTACACACCCTAAATCTTGGTTGTAATCAAGAAGTTGATGTTTCACCCAGAGAATCTGAGTTCCACATCTACCTGCTGCAACATATTCAGCTTCTGCAGTTGACAGAGCAACTGAATGTTGCTTCTTAGAAGCCCAAGAAATAAGGCACCCACCTAGAAATACACACAAGCCACTTGTGCTTTTTCTATCTAACTTACACCCAGCATAATCAGCATCACAGTAGGCAAACAATTCTAACTTGCAACCAGCAGGATACCAAATTCCTAAGTCACATGTTCCAACAAGATATTTAAAAATTCTTTTCACAGCAAGCATATGACTTTCTTTAGGATTAGATTGGAATCTAGCACATAAGCACACACAAAACTGAATGTCAGGTCTAGAAGTAGTAAGGTAGAGCAGAGAGCCAATCATACCTCTGTAGGTCTTTGGATCTACTGACTTACCAGATGGGTCTTCTTCTAGCTTAGCATTTATTGCAATGGGTGTGCTTGAATGTTTAAGGTTTTGATAGTCAAACCTTTTCAGTAGCTCCTTGACATATTTGGTTTGACTGATGAAGATTCCTTCATTCGTTTGGTTAACCTGCAATCCCAAAAAGAATGTTAAATCTCCCATTAAGCTCATTTCAAATTCATTCTTCATTTGATTTGAAAATTCAGTGCAAAGGCCTTTATTGGTGGAGCCAAAAATTATGTCATCAACATAAATTTGGACCACAATTATTTGATTTTTTACTGTTTTTGTGAACAATGTTTGATCAACATTACCTCTAGAATATCCTTTTTCAAGTAAAAAGGAACTCAAACGATCATACCAAGCTCTTGGAGCTTGTTTAAGACCATAGAGTGCCTTATTAAGCTTGAAAACATGGTTAGGATATTTTTCATTATCAAATCCAGGAGGTTGTTCAACAAACACATTTTCCTTTATATATCCATTTAGAAATGCACTTTTAACATCCATTTGAAAGACTTTGAATTTCATGGAGGATGCAAAAGCAAGGAAAATTCTCACAGCTTCTAGTCTAGCTACAGGGGCATAAGATTCTTCAAAGTCAATTCCAAATTCTTGGTTATACCCCTTTGCAACCAGCCTAGCTTTGTTTCTTATTACTTGACCAGCTTCATTCAATTTATTTCTGAAAACCCATCTAGTGCCAATCACTGTTTGGTCACTAGGTCTAGGCACTAATTCCCACACTTGATTTCTTTCAAATTGATGAAGTTCATCATGCATAGCATTAATCCAATCAGAACTGGATAAGGCTTCATCAATTGACTTGGGTTCAATTTGGGAAATTAGAGCTAGTGAGTCTTCTTCAATGTTTTGCAAAAAGGATGATCTGGTCCTAACTCTATCATTTAGATTGCCAACTACACTGTCTAATGGGTGATCTCTTAGAAATCGAGGTTCAGAAATTACCTGTTGAGAAGTCCCCACTTCTGAATCAATATTACCTGAACCATTTGGAGATGGTGAGTTGTTGTTCAGGTTTTCTTCAATGTTGTTAATCTCCTCAACGGTTGGTGAAGAATCCACAATGAGGTCATCCTCTTCATTGTCTTGTTTTTCCCTGCAAGATTTAGAATCATTAGTGGAAAAGGAATTTTCATCAAAAATAACATGTGGAGATTCTTCAACAGTTTTGGTTTTTAATATGTACACTTTGAAAGCCCTTGACACTTCAGAATAGCCAAGGAAGATAGCTTCCTGACTCTTAGCATCAAACTTGTCAAGGTTTTCTTTGTTATTATTGTGTACATAGCATTTGCACCCAAAGATTTTAAAATAGGAAACAGTTGGCTTTTTGTTTTTCAATAATTCATAGGGGGTTTTCTTGATTTTTGGTCTGACCAATGCTCTATTGAGTATGTGGTTTGCTGTGTTCACAGCTTCAGCCCAGAAGGATTTGGGCAAGTTACTCTCAAGAAGCATGGTTCTAGCCATTTCCACAAGAGTTCTGTTCTTTCTTTCCACAACTCCATTTTGTTCTGGAGTTCTTGGTGAAGAAAACTTGTGGAATATCTGAAATTCAGCACAAAAATCAGAAAAGGATGTGTTTTCAAATTCACCCCCATGATCAGTTAAGATATTTTTGATTTTATATGGATAAGTGGTTAAGACAGTGGTACAAAAGTTCTGAATTCAAGGCATGCATCACTTTTGTGGGATAGAAAGATAACCCAGGTAAATCTAGTAAAGTCATCAATGATTACAAACCCATATCTTTTGCCACTTAGACTTAGAACTCTTGTTGGCCCAAAGAGGTCCATGTGAAGAAGTTCTAGTGGCTTAGATGTGAGTACATCATTGAAGACTTTAAAGGATTTCCTAGTTTGTTTTCCTTTAGCACAGGTCCCACAAATTTGACCTTCAACACTAGAAAAAGATTCAGGAAGACCTTTAACCAAATTCAATCTTAATAACTTATCCATTGTTCTGAAACTTGCATGGCCAAGTCTTTTGTGCCAAGTCCATGCAATTTCATCTTTATTTGCAACAAAACAAAGATTTTCAGAAAAGTTTTTATTAAGGTTGATCATGTAGACATTGTTTTCTCTTTTTCCAAAGAATTTGATTTTATCAGTTGATGAATCTATTATCTTGCAAAAATCAGATTCAAACACAACTTTGTGACCTTTGTCACATAGTTGGCTAATACTGAGCAAATTATAATCAAGTCCATCAACTAACAAAACATTATCTACTGAATTTGAAGAAGTTTGACCAACCTTACCAGATCCAATGATCTTTTTTATTTTTACCTCCAAAGGTGACTGACCCTCCCTCCTTTTCAATTAGACAGGAAAATTTGGCTCTATCTCCAGTCATGTGTCGTGAACACCCACTATCAAGAAACCAAACATTGGTGTTGGGTGCACGACCTTCCTGCACAAAGATCAATGGAGAGAAGATTTTGGTACCCAAACAGAGTTGGGACCATCAGTATGATTTAGCAAAGACATCAAATCCTTTCTCACCCAAATTTGATTTGTTTTAGATTTTTGTTTTGTTACTTTGGTGTTTTCAGCCTTTTTCTGTTTGTTCTTTCTCTTGGGAGTGAAAGCACCAAGATCTTTGTTTTTGGTAGGAGGGGAGTTTTTCATTTGGAAATTTGATTTCAGAGGAGGAGAAGGAATCCATGAATTATGTTGGTACGTCCAGAAATTTGGATAAGGGTATTGAGGATAATACCAACAAGGATTTTCATACCATTGGTTCCAAGAATTAATCCAATTTTCTTGAAGAGTTGTCTTGGAGGTCCAAGGTTTTTCATGGATTATTTCTTTTCCCTTTTTCTTATTTTTCAGATTTTTATTTGAATTTTTGGTTGAGTTGTTTATGGTTTTTGGTGTTGAACAGGTCGACCTGTCAGGGGACTGTGTCGACCTGACAGTCTTCTTTTGTTTTTGGGTTTTTGATTTGTTTTGAGTTTTGTTTGGGGTTTTGTTTGCTGTTTGTTGGATTTCAGTGTTTTCCAGATTAGGACCCTTAACAAATTTAATCAATGGTGCTTTTCCCTTTTTCTCACCAGATTTATCTTTTGTTGGTTTCTTTTTGTTGAATCCTAATCCATGAGATGTAGTTGTCATGTTGGATCCTAGCAATGCCTCTAGGTTATCTTGGCCTTTTGTGAAGGTTTGGATAACCTCCTCCCTTTCCTTTAGCTGGTTTCTAAGAACTTCAATTTCTTCAATTTTCTGTTGTTTTTCTTGTTTTTCAATTTTCAGCTTTTCATTTAAGTTTCTGAATTCTTGGGAGGCCTTTTGAGAGGCAAGTTTCAGTTCATCAATTTGATTTAGGAGATTCTCTTTTTCTTCAAGCAGGTCTGTTACTTCAGATTCCAGTTCACAGATTCTATTATTTGAAGATTGATTATGGTAGAGATTTTCAATTTTCTTTTTGATGTGTTTGTTTTCTTTTCTCATTTCAGAATATCTTTCAACTAATTCTGCATACACATCCTGCCAATCTTCAACACTATAATCTTCAAAGGAAGTATTTACCTTTCCATCTGTGCTGTTGGCCATGAAGCAAATTTCCTCACTCTCTGAGCTTGAGGACTTCTTCTCTTCTTCTTCCTCACTTGTGTCTTCGTCAGACCAAGTGGCCACCATGGCCTTTGGCTTCTTATATTTCTGGAATCTCTTGTGCTTTTCCTTTTTGTTCTCAGGACACTCTCCCTTCATGTGTCCTGGCTTGTTGCACCTGTAACAGATAACATTCTCATCAGGTTTATGATTCTTATTGAAATTGGAAGAGGAAATATTCTTCTTACCTGAGGGAAATTTCTTTTTCCCAGTCATTTTCCCTTTCCTATATTTCAAAAATTTCTTGAATTGTCTGGTCATGAGGGCAATCTCATCCTCATTCGACTCAGATTCTTCAGAACTTGTTTTATCCTGATTTTTATCTTTGTTGCTTGAAGAAGCTTTGAGTGCTATAGGCTTGGTCTTAATGATGTGTTCTTCATTTCTTTTTAAGTTTATTTCATATGTCATTAAAGATCCAATCAATTCATCCAAAGAGATTTTGGACAAATCTTTTGAATCTTCAATAACAGTGGCCTTGGTATGCCAAAGTGAAGAAAGTGAACGCAAAATCTTTCTTACCAAGTCTGCATCAGTATACTCCTTACCCAAAGCCTTGAGTCCATTGACTATCACCATGAATCTGGCAAACATTTCAGAAATAGATTCATTAGATTTCATCATAAAGAGTTCATATTCTGAAACTAAAATGTTTGCCTTGGTCTCCTTGACCTGAGATGTTCCCTCATAGAGTAATTCGAGTTTATCCCACATCTCTTTGGCAGATTTGCACATAGAGATTCTCGAATACTCTTTGGGATGGACAGCACACTGAATCATGTTCATGGCACTATAATTCAGTGTAGCTTTCCTTATCTGTTCCCTTGTCCAGGTATCTTCTTCTCCCTGGTTCTCATAGGGACCCACCTCAACTACTTTCCAGATCTCATAGTTCTGGGCCCTCAGAAATACTTGCATTCTGTTTTTCCAATAAGAATAGTCCAAACCATTAAAGAATGGTGGCCTATTTATGGAATTGCCCTCAGCTATGAAACCCTTTGAGTCCATGACACTTAAGTAAATGCACAGAGAAGTAGTTAAACAAGTAAACAAACAAACAAGCAAACACACAAACACTCAATACTCAGAAGCAAAAACTGCTCAGTTCAAATCAGATCGATGTAAACCCGCTCTGATACCAATTGAAGGATCGAAGTAAATGTGTGGAAAAGATCTAGAAGGGGGGGATGAATAGATCTTAGCCACTTTTGCAGAAGCTTAAGCAATTTGAAAAATATTTAGAATCAGAGGCAATGTTATTAGTGAAAAACTATAGATCTGATTAGATTTGAGTGAGTTGAAAAACTTAGATGTGAATCAAGTTGATTGAGTGAATTAAATACGGATCCTATGCAAGCATCTAGCGAATGAATCAATTAAACCACAGAAGACAAATGCACAAGGATTTTTAGGTGGTTCGGAAATCACCCATGTGATTCCTACATCCACCCCTCACAACCCGTGAGGCTTCACTAACACAACTGGGCTACACACCCAAAGGAGTCTGACAACTCCAACATTCAGAGCATACAACTCACACAACCTCTAGAGCAAGACTACTCTAGAAACACAGAGCAAGACTGCTCAAACCAACCTTGAGCTTGACAACTCAAACTGAGCTCGACGGCTCACAACACCCTGAGCACAATGCTCACACTAAGACTGCTAGACACCAACTTAAGACTAAGATCCTCTAGTAATAGATCTAGTCAAAGTTTGAGAACTCTAAAGAGAGTTATGCAGAAGTACTTGCATAATCCCAAAAGATATCTCAGAAGAACAGAAGAGAAATTAAGTTGAATTGAAAGTTTTCGTTCTTCAGTGTACTCCCTTGTAGATGCTTGAATTGGGAAGAAGCATGTGAAGCTTGAAGTCCGAAATGATGCTCTGCAATTTGAGAAGTTGGATCTTCCTCGAATTCTTCACCAATGAAGTCTTCTACAGGATCTGCCTCCTTGGAATGCTTCAGAGGAATCTTCAGGGCTCAAATTCCAATTCCCACACCTTGAATTGGTGGGAATTGGTCTTCTAGAAGCAATTGGAGTGCAGAGGAAGGAGACACGAGCTCTTCTGGCCGCCAGGGACTTCTTGGAGGCTCTGAGAGAGTTTGGTCCGTTGTCTCTTCTGAAGGCAGGCCAAAAAGAACCTTTTATACCCTTAGGATTCCAAAGATACCCTTTTGGGGTACAAGGGCACGCTTTCCTAGATAGATTCTGATCGCCCTAGGAGGACACGTGGCAGCCATCAACTTTTAGGATGAAAAGTTTCCGTAGTGTGTCGACCTGCCCTGGTGGTAGTGTCGACACACTGTCCAGAATATGTAGAAGGCTGTTCTGGGAGGAAGGTCCCGTGTCGACCTGCTCTGGAGTGTGTCGATCTACTTTCCTGATTCCTCAAACTGGCTGTTCTGGGAGGAAGGTCCCGTGTCGACCTGCTCTGGAGTGTGTCGACCTGCTTTCCTGATTCCTCAAACTGGCTGTTCTGGGAACTGGGTCTAGTGTCGACCTGCTCTATGAGTGTGTCGACCTGGGTAGGCTTGATTTCTGAAAAACTGCCACTCGTGTCGACACACTGTTGACATGTGTCGACACAGTCTCAACATTCTTATGCATTTTGTCTTTAAATCTGTGTTGTTGTGTCGACACCATTGATGAGTGTGTCGACACATCTTCTGCATAAAAATGTTTGTACCTGAAAAATAAACACATATATCATTAGTTAAATGATTTATCATGACTATAAATGATAAATGTGATTTGAAAAATACTTTTTTGAATATGAACCTTAGGTATGATGTTTTTGACATGTTTCAATTAAATTGCTTTAAGAACACTTCTTGTCATCATCAAAATAGGAGGGAAATGATATGAATTTGCATTCAACCCAACAGTAGGATCAGAAGCAAGAGGAGGAGTTTATCGGTGGGAGGAGAAGTAATAGTCAAGGGTTGAGATGGAAAGACTGGTTGACCAGATTTCATAAGATTTCTCCTAACCCTTTCTCCCCCTTTGTTCAGTACTAGTGCCATGCTGGCACACCAACTGCAATATATATATATATATATATATATATATATATATATATATATCCCTTCATATGTTGGACCTCCTCAGACATATAATTGAATCTGACATCTATCTGCTGGATTTGCATCTGCAGAATTGTCATCATTTCTTGCTGCTTCATTTTTAACTGAACCACATCATTCATAATCTTTCTACTCTCCCCTTGAGACCTAGGCTGGGTCTCAACATGTGGTGATGATGGAGTGGAGGATCCTCTTTTCTGTTGTGAACACGGGAAGCAAGAGGAAAATGACAAGAGAATCAGAGAAGATTCAAAGGGTTGATTTGTAATAAGAGGGAATGTGTAAGTGATTAAATGAATTGTAATTAATTACCCTTAAATAAATAAATACTCCGACTTTCCAAACCCCGACTTTGAAGGAGTTGAAGTATCAGGACTTGGAAGAAATTTTGCGATAAGGAAGCATGCAGTGCAGTAAAGAGTTCATTTTAGTCAGGATTGCACATACTTATTTATCTTCTTATGAATGTAAATTTATCATCAGGAAGAGGTTTAGTGAATATATCCGCTAATTGATTGTCTGTAGGGATGAATTCAAGTGAAGTATCTCTATTACTTACATGGTCCCTAATGAAATGATTTATGACCTCAATGTGCTTGGTTCTTGAATGTTGGATTGGATTCTTGGTCAGGTTGATTATGCTTGTGTTGTCACACAGCATTAGAATTTCCTGAAGTGTATGACCATAGTCCTGAAGTTGATTCTTAATCCACAACAGTTGAGTGCAACAGCTTCCAGCTGCAATATATTCTGCTTCTGTTTTGGATAAGGCTATTGAGTTTTGCTTTCCGAAAGATCAGGAAATTAAGCATCCTGCAAGAATTTGACAAGTACTACTGGGGCATTTTCTATCTAATTTGCATCCAGCATAATCAACATCACAATATCCAAGCAAATTAAATTCAGAACATCTGAGATACCGTAAACCGAATTTACTTGTATTTATAAGATATCTAAAAATTCTTTTAATAGCATTGACTTGCGATTCCTTAGGATCAGCTTGAAATCTAGCGCACAAACATACACTGTACATTATGTCTGGTCTACTAGCAGTAAGATAGAGTAATGACCCAATCATGCCTCTATAGATCTTCTGATCTTCTTTCTTGCCAATTGAATCACTATCTAACTTAATTCCAGAGCTCATGGGTGTTCCTAAGGGCTTACACTTGTCAAAACCATATTTAGAGAATAAATTCGAAATATATTTGGTTTGACAGATGTGAGTACCCTCCTTGGTCTACTTGATTTGCAAGTCAAGAAAGTAATTAAGCTCACCCATCATGCTCATCTCAAACTCACTTTGTATAAGATTTTCAACGAATTTACAAAGTGATTCATTTGTAGAACCAAAGATAATATCATCAACATATATTTGCACGATCAATAATCCTTCTGAAAATTTCTTAATAAATAAGGTACTATCTACTTTACCTCTTATAAAATCATGTGATATAAGATAAGCACTTAGTCATTCATACCAAGCTCTTGGAGCTTGTTTCAGACCATACAATGCTTTCTTTAATCGGAAAACATGATTTGGATACTTAGTATCTTCAAGGCCTGGTGGTTGCTCAACATAAACTTCTTCTTTCATAAAACCATTTAGAAAATCACTCTTGACATCCATATGAAATAAGTTGATATTGAGAGAGCATGCATAAGCTAACAATATTCCAATAGCCTCTAATCTAGCAACTGGAGCATAAGTTTCATCGAAATCAATGCCTTCCTCTTGTGAATATCCTTGTGCTACCAATCTAGCCTTGTTCCTTGTGATTACTCCTGATTCATCCATTTTGTTTCTGAAGACCCATCTGGTCCAAATAACTGGATGGTCAGAAGGTCTAGGGACAAGAGTCCAGACCTGGCTTCGTTGGAACTAGTTAAGTTCCTCTTGCAAAGCTAGGATCCAAGATTCATCAGCCAGTGCATCATTGATTGTCCTAGGCTCTATCTGAGAAACAAATGCAGTAAAGTCACAAGAAATGGTCATACCACTTGTTCTTACCTTGTCTTGAGGATCACCTATAATATTTTCTTCTGGATGATCTTCGTGATACCTCAATCTTTTAGGCAGTCCTTCCTGTGTTTCTTTTGGTTGTTGCAATTCTTCCAGTGGTGGATCATCCTTCTCTTCTTCTTTTTCTTCAAGAGAAGCTTGTTCCAGATGTCTGCACAATTCTATTGGATCGAGATTGCACTATAGATGTCCTAGAGGGGGGTGAATAGGACTTCTTTGCGCCTAAATTTTTTTTATCCGAAAGATAAACAACACTAAATAACTTCATTAGTAATTAGTGTGATGTGTGTGAAACTAGTGAAAAACTTGGCGGAACCAATCACACAAGAAGGCATAAGAGTTTTATCTTAGTTCGACCCTTCCTACATGGAAGTCCTACGTCCAATCCCCAAGAAACCACTTGGGATTTCACTAAACTGTCAATAACACTTGGCCTTCTCTCAAACCCGAGAGGAATTACAAACCCACTTGCTCCCAGCAAGTCTTCCCTTAGACAAGGGGTACAAAGACTATCTACACTTGTAGACCTTCCCTTCACAAGAGGGGTACAATAGGATACAAACCTCCTGCAGGTTTCCTTACACAGAAGTATGAAAGCTTGTGTGTGTCAGCTCAACAATAATGAGGAAACATAGAAATTTCGAAAGAAGAACAGATGAGAGTGAAACTCAAGTTCATTATGGAACAACGAAGTGGAGTGAGAAGATCTGAATTACAGTAGTCCACCAAATGAAGAAGACTTCAAATTGTAGAAGGAGAGCAGAAGTCTAAGACTGAGTAGTGGCTCTCTTTCTCTTGATTGGCTCTTGTAGCTTTTGGATGGGAGTGAAGTGTAAGCTTCTAAGTCTTCTTAGCATCTATCTCTGTATATCTATCAACAAGCTTTGCCTTCATATATATAAGCTTGAAAATTTTGCCCGTTTGAATTTGGCCGTTGGAAGCTAGCCGTTTGAAGGAGATAGCCGTTGAGAGGAAGCTTTGATCTTCTTAGGTTTGTCCATCAAATCTTTAGCTTCATGAGTCCCAATGTCTCTAGGCTATATATTGTAGCTTCATGCTTGAAGGATTTCTTTCATGATTGTTCTACAGGTTCCATGCTTTGTGCAGAGATTTAGCCATTGCTTATTAAATGTTCTGTAAACCTAAAAGGACAGGATAAGAGCAAATGCCTCCATACATGCTTTCGGAGGTAGGTGAGATAAAGGATAAGATATGAAATCATTCAGACATAAGTTCAGAACATTTAAGAATGAGTAGACAGTTGCACACGTTTTTCTTCTGAAAGTCATAGTATTTATGACAGTAGTAGGTAGGTTATGATAGATAACCCATAAGACTTATCAAGCATTTAATTTTTGACCATCCGTCAACCAGAGATCTACTTATATTTCTGTCAAAAAAGAGATAGTAAATATATCTTATATATTATAGATCCCAAAGGAGATACTACTCAGAGGAAAAAATAATTTTGAATAAAATATTTTTCCTACCAAAAAGAATAATAGAACTTTTAAGAAAACTTTTTCAAAGTAAGATATACTTCAGTGCAGAGTTCATGTAATGATGTATGTTAACTAGTACTTATAAATAGAGGTTTGAATTCTCAGCTAAGTACAGACATGCAACAATCAACAAGAGATACTTCGACTTTTAAGAAGTCGGAGTAAGACTAATGGAGACAATAAACTTTGACTTTGGGAACACTACAACTTCGACTTTATTGAAGTCGGAGTGAGAAAGCAATGACTTCGACTTCTTTGGGAAGTTGGAATGCCAACAAATAGATAGAGGACTTCGACGTATATGAAGTCAGAGTACACCCAACTTCGAATTTTAAGAAGTTGGAGTTCTTTCAGACTTCGACTTTCCAGGAGTTGGAGTAAGGCTCAAAACGATACAAAGACTTCGACTTTCCAAGAGTTGTAGTAAGGCTAGACTTTGACTTTCCAGGAGTCGGAATAAGGCTGGATTTCGACTTTTAAGGAGTTGGAGTTCTGCCAGTACTTCGACTTTTTAGAAGTCGAAGTGTTGCCAGACTTCGACTTTCCAAAAGTCGGAGTGTCCAGACTTTGACTTTACAGAAGTCGCAGTCTATCTGATTAGAGCATTACTTCGACTTTTCAAGAGTTGGAGTCAAGAGTGATATACAGTATACGCTGTGGACTTTGAAAACTTTCACTGTGATATGTATCTGTGGACTTAGAATTTGTGTAGGCATAGTTTTTGTCAGAAGGTATGATTGTATGATATCTTTTGATTTTCATAAATAGTAAAGGCGAAAAAAGGTTTTGTCATAACAAAAATATTGTGATAGATATTTTAATAACCAAAAAAGAGTTGCTCAACAATTCTCCCCCTTTTTGTTAATGACAAAAAACTTTTTATAATGATAGTGAAAACAAGTTTGATTCGCATAAGCAATTGTTTTTACTCTCTCATTCTCCCCCTTTGTGACATTAACAAAAAGGTAAAAAAAAGATAGCAAGAAGAGAAACATACTTATATTCATTACTGAAATGTTTACATTATGAAGTAAAAGTGGAGCTAGGGAGATATAGGGAGGAGGGGATGCGAGTGAGAAAAGGCTGGACAAGATCCCAAAGTTTCTTCTCATTTATAGGGAAGAAATTTTCAAATAGACTTCTATCTATGTTGTAGGAGGGGCCTATTGAAGGGAGTTTCCTACAGGACTTAACATGCCGGCGATGATACCAGCTGAGTACTATAGTATTTGTCTTCAGATAGGGAAAACCTGAGGGAAACAAATTTCTTCTTGGCAGCAAGGGAAAGGAAGTCATGAATAGTGACATTCCAGTGAAGTCCTTGGGAGTAAGCCACATCCTTGGCCTGATAATAGATGATATACCTTTGGATCCATTTGTCATAAGAAGACTTCCTAAGGTTGTCATAGCCCTTGAGAAGAAAGACAACAGGAGATAACTTATGTTTTCTATATTCTGCACTAAGTTCAGGATATGCTGCTGCCCATTCTTCTTCATTCAGCCTCTCAGACTCAACAAAGCAATGTTGAAATTCTCTCATGTGTTGAGAGCTCTTTGGAGCGTTCATGACTGCATATCTATGAAAGGATAGCTTAATGTTGTATTTGACTTTGAATATGGTAGGTATCCTAATGTGCCTATTAAGAACTAGGTTGGCAAACTGCTTCCTAGAAGAAATGGCACCTACTAGGCTCGGATGCAGTCCAGAGGGCAGACCAATTGTCATGGAGGGAGTAATGGGTCTGTTACCTTGAAGGATCATCCTCCATTTCCCTTTATTAACGTCTAATAGACCAAGCTTGAATCTCTCTTCATTGAAGGTTCTCATCCTAGTAAAGTCAGTCTAGAGATCTCTCAGGAGAGTACCAAACAGGTCAAAGAACCTAACATTAAGGTGTTGGTGGACAGTCAAAAGTCGATTTCGGGACTTGGCTGATATGAAATTTTCTGCTTCAGAGGGGTAGGTATCAAGAAATTCAGATGGGGAACGACAATGGCTTTTCTGTGTGATAAATTTAACATCAGCCACAAGAACTTCAGAAGTTTTGATGTGAATAGGGAGCAAGTCTTCAAATTTGTATTCTGGCATCCCATGAACTTCAAGAAAGACTTTTTTTTGAACAATTTCATGTAATGTTCAGAGTGATGAGTGATAGCATACCAGAAGGGAGGAAGGAGGGATCCATGACTGTGAGAGCTTACACCGGATGAAAGTCCTGATGTAGAGATAAGTGTGGATGAGATAGATGGTGGAGGAAGAGAGGCAAAGAAATTTGGAGGTTGAGTGTGAAGGTTTGGAACATCTACCTCAAATGTTTGGAAATGATATTTGAGAGGAAATGAGGAAATGGATGTATTTATTGGAGGGTCAATTGTTGACTGTGGAGTGGAGATGGAAGGTGTGGTAGAAATAGAAGGAGTAGGTTGAGTAGGAGGTGGAGGAGGTAGTTCAGCAACTGGAGGAGGAATAGGATCAGAGGCAAGAGGAGGATCTTGAGCAGTAGAAGGAATAGATGAGGATTGAGAGGGTAAGACTGGTTGACCTGACTTCATTAGCTTCCTCCTAACCCTTCTCTTAAAGGTCTGGACCTGAGGGTCGGTCTCCTGATCACTCTTCTCCAATTGTTGCACAGAGGACTAAACTTCAAGAACTGGCAATTACTGCTCTAATTCTACTGCTGGGTCCTTCTCATGCTGAACCAAACTGCCTTCAGGCTGAACATCTGTTGCTACAGTTTGCAGCTGCTGGTGGTGCTGCTCCTCAGTTTGAGTAGGGGGAACTTGAGAACAAGTTGTGCCTGGCTGGCACATTAACTGAAGTAAGAGATCCTTCATCTTATGGACCTCTTCAGACATGAAGTCGAATCTCACATCAAGTTGCTAAATCTGCAACTACATCATCCAGATTTTTACTAGTCTCCCCCTGAGACCTAGGCTGGGTCTCAATGCGAGGTGGAGACACATGGTGGAATTCCTCAAAAGAGGGCTCAACTCGAGTGATCCTGGGAACCTCTTCTTCCTGAGCCACTCCCTTTCCTCTTAGGTCTCTTAGAACTTGAGAAATAGAGTCTTCAGGAGCATCTTGTTCTTGAGGAGGGACAGGAGGTTGGACTTGCTCTTGAATAGCTGGGGCTTCTTCTTCTATAGCTTCTTCCTTAGGAGGAATGGAGCTTTGTGCCTCATTTGGAAATACCTTATGAGTGCACTGGGGTATAGAGTCCTTAATCCAAATAATATGTGCCTTGTTCTCCAAAACATAGTGGCTTCTCCTAAGAGTGGAGAGCCCTATCTTCTCCTTAATAGAGGTGGACACTTCATCGGCTAGGTCCACAAAAAATCTTCTGAACACAAGGGTTAGAAGGGGTCCATAGGGAAGGGACTCCTGCAGATTCTTGGAACATGCCATCCTTTCCAAGATAATGGAGGGCAAGTTGACCTTGTGTCGTTGAACAGCCCAAAATAACAGTTTCCCATCTCGGACAGTAATGGATGAATGTGTACTTGCTCTGGGAGTGATGATGTTTGTGATGATTAAGTGAAGCAATCTCTTCTGCGCAGAGAGCTCGTTGACAAGGAGCCCTTTCTTCGTGATGGAGCGTAGACTTCCAATGACTCCAAATCTCTGCTTGTCCAAGGGCACGATTTCACTAATCTTGTGTCCAGATCCTGGACAATCCAGAAGTCCCACAAGAAGCTTTTCAGAGATGGTGACTGATTTTCCTTTCACTGAGCCTGTAACTGAACCATCTTCTGAGACTTGGATGGACAAGAAGAAGGCCTTCAGAGCACCTTCGAAGGTCGGTTCAGAAATCTGACAGAGCTTCAACCACCCCATGGCTGCTAGGGTTTCCTCAACCCAACTAAGTCTACCCGATAGCTGACTAAAATCTACTATCTTTCCTAGGCACACAGAGGCTTTGGCCGAAGACAGTCATTGGAACTGCTCTGGGGAGAATAGAGAACCTTCAAGAACCCTAGACGAAGCCATCTAGACAAACGACGAACAGAGATCTAAGAAGGATACTAGAGAAGATGTAGAAATGGTCTACAGAGGCTTAAGATCCTACCTTTCTTCAAAGACGAGGTGAAATCTGCAGAGACTTCGAGCTTGGTTCTACAGAGATGAAGAACGAACGCGGGAACAGGTAGAAAGACGACAGTGGAGTCGAAGAGATTTCAACCTTGTGAGTTTATAAGGAAGGGGAAAAGGGTCTTAATAAAGGAGGGGATTGTGAAATGGATCTTCGATGAGAAAATGAAGGGTCGAGATTTAATGAGTGAACGGTTACATTTTATTGCCTTTTTTTTTAATTATCATTATAATATATATTTTTTTTAAATGGACTCCGACTGTTGGAGAGTCGCAGTACCAAACTCCAACTTCAAAGAGTCGAAGTCTCAAGACTTAGAAGATTTTTCAATAATGAAAGAAGCATGCAGTGCATAGAATTTTAATCAGGATTGCACATACCTATTTCTCATTTGATAGATGTAAATCTATCTTCAGGTAGAGGTTTGGTGAATATATCTGCTAATTGATCATCTATAGAAACAAATTCAAGTAAAATATCTCCATTACTTACATGGTCCCTGATAAAATGATGTCTGACCTCAATGTGCTTGGTTCTTGAGTGCTGAATTGGATTTCTAGTGAAGTCGATTGCAGTTGTATTGTCACAAAGCATTGGAATTCCATGCAGAGTATGACCATAGTCTTCAAGTTGATGCTTGATCCACAGTAGTTGAGTACAACAACTTCCAACTACAATAGCTTATGCTTCTGTTGTGGATAAGGCTATTGAGTTCTGCTTTCTGGAGGACCAAGAGATCAAACATCTTGCAAGAACTTGACAAGTACCACTAGTACTTTTTCTATCTATCTTGCATCCAGCATAGTCAACATCACTATATCCAAGCAATTTAAATTCAGAGCATCTGGGATACCATAGACCTAATTTACTTGTATTTATGAGATATCTAAAAATTCTTTTAACAACATTTACATGCGATTCATTAGGATCAGCTTGAAATCTAGCACACAAACATACACTGAACATTATATCTGGTCTACTGGTAGTAAGATAGAGTAGCGATCCAATCATACCTCTGTAGATCTTCTGATCCACCTTTTTGCCCAGTGGATCACTATCTAACTTGATGCCTGAGCTCATGGGTGTTCCTAAGGGCTTACACTTATCAAAACCAAATTTACATAGTAGATCTGAAAGGTATTTGGTTTGACAATTGTGAGTACCCTCCTTGGTCTGCTTGATTTGCAACTCAAGGAAGTAATTAAGCTCACCCATTATGCTCATTTCAAATTCACTTTGCATAAGCTTTTCAAAGAGTTTGCACAGTGATACATAAGTAGAACTAAAGATAATATCATCAACATATATTTGAACAATTAAGATTCCTTCTGAAAATTTCTTAATAAATAGTGTGCTATCTACTTTTCCTCTTGAAAAATCATATGATATAAGATAAGCACTTAGTCTTTCATACCAAGCTCTTGGAGCTTGTTTCAGACCATAAAATGCTTTCTTTAAACGGAAAACATGATTTGGATACTTAGTATCTTCAAAGCCTGGTGGTTGCTCAACATAGACTACTTCTTTTATAAAACCATTTTGAAATGCACTTTTTGACATCCATCTGAAATAAGTTGATATTAAGAGAGCATGCATAAGACAATAAAATTCTAATTGTCTCTAATCTAGCAACTGCAGCATATGTTTCATCGAAATCAATGCCTTCCTCTTGGGAGTATCCTTGTGCTACTAGTCTAGCTTTATTCCTTGTGATCACTCCTCATTCATCCATTTTGTTTCTAAAGATCTATCTGGTCCCAATAACTGGATGTTCAGAAGGTCTAGGAACAAGTGTCTAGGCTTGGCTACGTTGGAACTGGTTAAGTTCCTCTTGCATAGCTAGAATGTAAGATTCATCTGCTAGTGCATCATCGATTGTTTTAGCCTCTATTTGAGAAACAAAAGTAGTAAAGTCACAGAGAATGGTCATACCTCATGTCCTTACCTTGTCTTGAGGATCAACTATTATATTTTCTTTTAGATGATCT
Organism: Colocasia esculenta; assembly: GCA_014218235.1. NCBI lineage: Eukaryota > Viridiplantae > Streptophyta > Magnoliopsida > Alismatales > Araceae > Colocasia > Colocasia esculenta. The sequence continues at coordinate 28,941,674 of CM024764.1, forward strand.
TTATGATACCTCAATCTTTTAGGTAGTCCTTCATGTGTATCTTCTTGTTGTTGAAGTTCCTCTAGTGGAGGATCTCCTTTATTTTCTTCTTTCTCTTCAAGTGAAGCTTGTTCTAGATCCCTGCACAATTCTTCAACAATATCTTCTTCTTCTATTTTCTTAATAGAAGGATTAGTTTCATCAAATAAAATGTGAACGGATTCTTCTATAGTTAGAGTTCTTCTGATAAATACTTTATAACCTCTAGGTTTTGAAGTGTATTCTAATAAGAAACCTTCATTGCTTTTAGCATCTAATTTACCTACATTGTCCTTACCATTATTTAAAATGAAACACTTACAACCAAAAGGTCGGAGATGACTGATGTTTGGCTTCTTCTTCTTGTAGAGTTCATAGGGTGTCTTCTTCAAGAGAGGTCTGATCATACACCGGTTGATAATGTAGTAGGCTGTATTGACTACTTCTGCCCAAAAGTATTTTGGTAGATATATTCTGTAAGCATTGTCCTGGCCATGTCCAGTAGTGTTCTGTTCTTTCTTTCAGCTACTCCATTTTGTTGTGGTCTTCTTGGTGCGGAGAAGTTGTGTTCAATGCCATTTTCTGCACAGAATTTGACAAATTCTTCATTCTTGAATTCTCCACCATGATAAGATCAAATACTAACTATTTAAAATTTCTGATTCTTCTGTACTAATTTACTCAACTTCAGGAAGGCTGAGAATGTTTCTGATTTGGCTTCTAAAAATGATACCCAAGTGTACCTTGAGTAATCATCCATAATTACATAGCGATAAACCTTTCCTCCAAGACTGACTGTCCTCAATGGTCCAAACAAGTCCATATGAATGAGTTCCAAAGGTTTGGAAGTTGTTACCACTGTTTTGGACTGAAATGATGTTTTGGTCTACTTTTTTTTTGCTCAAGCTGTACAAATTCCAGATTTCTTTAGCTTTAGCTTCGGAAGACCTTCCACTAGATCATGCTTGATTAGTTTTTTTATCATTGAAGTACTAGCATGACCTAACCTTCTGTGCCAAAGATCAGTTTCCTCACTCTTTGTGGTTGCAAGACATAGATTGACTTCTTTTAATTCTGCTAACTATAGACTGTAAAGATTTTTGACTCTGAGAGCTTCAAACACTATTTTTCCATCTTTCTCTATTATACACTTATCATTCTGAAACTTAACTAAGCGACATTTGTCACAAAGTTGACTGATGCTAATCAAATTGTGCTTTAGACCTTCTACATACATAACATCTTCAATCAAAGCTTTTTCTTTTCATCCAATGGTTCCACAGCCTATAACCTTCCCTTTTCCATTATCTCCATATGTAACTTGACCAATTTCATCTCTAAAGCTTGTAAATAGTTTTCTGTTGCCTGTTATATGCCTTGAGCACCCACTATCCAAATACCATTTGGATGCTCTTAGGTGACCCTGCAAACAGAATTAAGCTTTAATTTTTGGTACCCCAATTTTCTTGGGTCCTGAAGAGATGCGGAATTCCCTAAATGGTAATCTAGAAGGGGGGTTGAATAGATTATGGACAATTTAAAAGCTTAACGCCCTCTTTTTGCAATAGCACAGACAATTAAAGTGTTGGCAAAAATCAGACTATGTGTGAATGTGTGTGAGTGATTGGTAGATGAATAAGCAAGTACTCAAACGTGTATAAAAGTGTCGTGCCTACCAAACATCTAACGCAAATTCGTGCAAACCACGAGACACGTAGATTTTACGTGGTTCGGAGTACACAACTCGTGTATCCTACACCCACGGGCCACACACACACGCAGAATCACCTGCTTATGAGCTAGTTCACTAACTACAACTCACACACATGTTTATCTGATGTGAACCAATGACCAGATCAACACACACACACACGTGTATCAAGCACAACAACCGTTTGACACACACCACACACACACAAGTATGGAATAGAAAGAATAGGGAAGGGTTTGAGAGTTGAAGAACAAATCCAATAAGCAAACTCTTCCTCTGAACGTCCTCTTGGAATCCACGCTTCGACTTTGAGATCAGATGTTGATGTAGATGCTTGAATCCAAGACGTTCAGACTTCACCTTCCGCTGCATGAATCTTCCGTTCTTGGTTCTAGGCGGTAAGTTGAAGCAGAGCAGCCGAACAAGGCTTCTTGTAAGAACTCTTTAGGGTTTTTGCTTGGAGGCTGCTTGTGTACGAGATTTGTTGCAAAAGGTTGCTTATATATGAGTGTTAACATATGGAGAGTCGTACTCCATAGAAACAATAAGTTTGGCAACTTGCAAAACTTCCCGTAATAGTTTTTCAGTCCGTCTGTCGACAGGTATTGCATCTGCTGTCGACAGGCGAAGATAGCTTGTGAGGAACCAGAAGGCTGAAGGCTCTGACTGTGTGCATCTGTCGACAGGTGCTCTGTACAGGCGCAGGCCTTCCTGAGCTTTTGATCTTCGGACTGGTTCCATCTGTCGACAGGGTCAGTCCTGCTGTCGACATGCAGTGCCTTGACAGAACTGGCTGCTCTGTGACTGTTTGTATCTGTCGACAGGTCCTTGCTTGCTGTCGACAGGTACCTTGTCTTTTGACTTTTAATTGATCTTTCAAGCTTCTTTTTCGCACATGTCTTACATGGTATATCTCCTACAAAAGTAAACATAATTAGTGAGATATTATTAACATAAAATCAAGCATTGTACCAAGTTGTTATGACAAGTTATTGTTTGAAGATCTCATTCATTTAAAACTCAATTCACATTGTATTATCACTTGTTTGCATTGTACATCAATGTTTATCATCAAAAACATGTTGTATTGATTAATTAGAATGTGAGAACCCAACATTCTCCCCCTTTTTGATGATGACAAAATTAATCAATTAATGCAATTGAGTTTTTCTCCCCCTTTTGACAACATCCAAAAACACACCATAGACACAAGTAGAATGCACAAAGCAAAGAGTTTCATTGATTTTCATGAGTGCATACACATGACATTGGGTGCTAATGAAAGGAAATAAAAAATAAAGGGAAAGTCATGGCATGATGACCATAGAAAAGGCAAAAGTACATTAAACATGACATGAATAAAATGAAACTTAGACTACAGGACTAGACCCAATCCTAGACAACTAAGCTTTCTAAGCATCTTCATCTGTGGGCTGTGAAGGAGCCGGTTGATCAGCATGACGCTCAGGAGCAACGTGGTCCAGGCGTGAATCTAGAGATGCAATGCTAGATTCCACAGTATCCAATCTTGCATTGAGGCTTTCAAAACCAGTGGTCATCTGAAGTTGCAACTGGGCTAGCAATTGACGGATGGACGGCTCAGTAGCACCAACAGTGACATCTCCCGGAGCATCAAACGACTCAGTGTGGGAGTCATTTTCATCTTCAACGTCTTCCTCAGCTTCATCTTGATCTTCATTGATTTCTTCAACACCAACACCAATTTCTTCAGCTACAGCTACTCCCTTGCCCTTGAGATCTCTTGACACTCTCCCATCAACTAGCTTGTAGCCCATCCTCTGAGCTGCGATGAGGTCATAGGAGCTACGGGAAGAAAGATCCGTCATCTCCTCCTATGGGATATGGATGCCAAGAAAGAGGAATAGAGATGTGAGTTGGCATGCATAGGGCATTGATCTCTTTGAACTTCGAACACACTGGCGAAAGATAGAGATCATGAGGAGTGGAAGGTTGATGAGATTAGTGTGGATGAATTGGTGAAGCAGAGACTTGTGAAGGGAGAGCACAAGTTCACGGCTTCCATCCTTTGGAACAATTAGTGTGGTGAAGATGTGGTGGATTAGGCGATGAAGTGGAGGGAAAGAGTTGGCATTCAAATGCATACGACTGGTGGGGTCGTAGGGCTGCCGAACAACTAGAGTGAGGAACTCCTCGGGAGTTGGATGAAAGGTTTTGATGTCAACTCCTGTATTGGGAATTTGAAGGGCAGTGGATAAAAGGTTTGGAGTTACAAAGAAGGGAGTGTCTTTGACTTTGGTGATGAGTGATAACTACATAATTTTTTGAGTTAAATTTCACACATTTAGTTAAGTTTAGACATCAGTTGTCCATAAATAATGTGCACATTGACTTTAATTTTCATCTATGAATAAATTTTTGAACATGTTAGTTAAGAATGGGTTAGAATACACGGTAGATTAAATAAGTCACTATTGTGACAAATTAGGTGCATAAGAAATCTTAGTAAATAAATATTGTAAATAATTTTTGTTACAAGACTATTGTTGTAAATATTTTTTTAGTAATAAATAGGTATAAGTGAATGTAAATAAATAATTTTTACATATATCTCACCTAACCCCATTAAATATAAAAGCATCCCAATCACAACTCACTAAATAATGCCACATACCCCTCACCTCATGGGCCCATTCGGAAAGCATCTATTTTTATCCCATGAGTCCATTATACTTATTCTCTTCTTTCTACTAGGTCATCTGGAAGCTTCAGGCGGCAGAGTTCTGGTGCAGAGCTCGTAAGATGGGCGATTCCTGCTGAGGCACGATAGAGGCCAAGGCTGGAGGCGCATGGAGCTGGAGGAGCTCTGCTGAGCAGTTGTGGTGCAGATCTCCCGTGTACAGCTGGGTGGACCTGGCCTGGTGAAGCAGGGTGCTGAAGAGCTGAAGGGCTGGGCGCTGTGTGCTGTGCTGGCCCTGGTGTGCTGGAGCGGAGGTGATGTGGTGCCCTACTGAGCTGATGGATCTGGGTGTGGGCTAGAGCTTGCCGATGGTGGCTGGCGCTGGTGTGGGCCGGGCCTGATGGAGGTGTGAGATGGCGCCAGAAGGAGCATTAGCCCTGATGTGCAGCTGATTCAGAGATGGCAGATCTAGAGGCGAGCAGAACCAGGCCCAGGCAGAGGGCGCTACGATGTGAGCTGGGGCGGATGTCCAGCTGTACGGCCAGATCTGTGCGATTGAGCGGTGCGTGAAGGGCTGGGGAGTGCTGCTTCGGGCGATGGGATCCGGGGATATTTGGGCATGTGAAGGAGCCCAGGTGCAGTGCCAGGGCCAGAGCTGAGCTGGCGGTGTGAAGCCGGGCGCGATGCAGGGGCTATCCGAGCTCTGCCGTGCGGTGTGAAGGCTCGTGCGAGGCCGGAGATGAAGCAGGATCCTGTGCGGAGCAGCTCGTGCGCATCTGGTGATCCGGCGGTGTGGAGCGCATGCAGGAGCTGGCTGCTGTGCGATGGCGATGCTGAGGTGGCGGGGTGTGCAGAGCAGCGGCCAGCTGTACGGCGTGGGCGGGAAGCAGTGCTGTGCATGCGGATGGAGCCCATGCGATGAGGATGTTGAGGTGTGAAGCAGAGCTGGCGATCCAGGTGAGAGATGGTGCTGCTGCGGATGGCGATCCTGGTGCAGACGGGAGAGGAAGCAAGAGGCCCAGATGCCTATATAAGGACCTCAGGTCCTCTTCTCCGAGGTTGGACGGTGGGGAGTTTTTAGGATTTTAGTTCTAGCCTTTAGTTCTTCTTCTGTATTTTCTTGTTTTAGCAGAGCAGAGAGGGAGTGTTCTTGAGGCTGGTTCGGCCATTAGGAATTTCTGAGGATTTTAATTTCCATTTACCTGTACTTCCTGTTCTTCCAGTTCATAGCAGCAGGGGCTCTCTAGTTCAGATTTTAGAGATATTCTTTTGAAAATTTTCTTTCATGTACTTCTTCTTTCTGTAAACAAGGGAAGGATAGGGATTAGCCAGTGGGATTTTGGGGAAATTGCTGCTTCCAATTTATTTCTGTACTCTCTCATTCCTGTTTGAGCAACTGAGCAAAGTTAGATCCAGTTAATTTCACATTTCGTTTGTGTGAAAATTGCTATTTCTTCTACATTGTTTCATTTCTCCTTGTGAATTTTGTCGGTTCTTCTACATCCGGGAGGACCTCAGCAGCAGGGATTCGGCAGGGGTTCGCTGCAGGAAGGTAGGTTTATGTTTTCTTTTCGTCTGTGGGAGCTTCGAGAGGACTTCTGCAATTTATTTGGTTTGATGTGGCTGTTGGGAAGAGGATTGGATTCCAGGGAGCTCTTTCCCATTTCTTCTGTTCTAGCTTTTCATTTCTTGTTTGCTGTATCATCCGAACCAGTAAAGTTGTCATATGCATTTCTTGCTCTTTGAGAGTTGTGAGTTAAATTTTGAATTCAGAATTTCGAGTGCTTCCTTTTTCCTGTGTATTGCAAGCCGATATGAGAGATCAATCCAATGACGTTTACTTCAGCTCTTCTGATTTCTTTTCTTCAATGTTTGATGTGATTGATCCAATGATCTATTCCATTTCTTCTGTGCTCCAGAGGTGAGAGGGAAGTTGTTTCGTTTGCTTCCTCCCTTCTGTGAGGGATTTCTGAGGTCTGTGCATTGTGGAGTTTCCGGGGGTAGCAATGAGAGCAACCAGCAATTGAGAGATCTGACAGTTTAGCTCATTTTTCTGTTTTCATTATTTTGTTTGAGATTTTATTTCATAGTCTTCTTGTTCTCTTCTCAGTATAGATCAGATCATGAGCTTGACACTATAGTTTAAATTGCTTTTACTGTTTGCTTATTTGTTCATCCCCTGAGCTATAGGGGTACATGGCTACATTGGGTTAATAATGTTCTTTGAGAATTCGTGTTCTGTCATCTTTCCGAATCATTTCAGATTTAAAGGTGCATTCGTATGTGCCTAGTTTACATCTCTCTCAATTTGTTTGATCCCTCAATGGAGAGGGTACAGTGATCCAACTCTTTGGTTTTTAATTCTACCTGTTCTTTTATTAAGTTTGATTTGTCGAGAGTGTGTGGGATTAGATCGGCGTCATTTACATATTCACTTTTAATGTATTGTCGAATGGTATCAAGTCAAGGTAGTTTAATTCAAGCTCTATTCAGCCTCTCCGTGGATATGACCTGTTCTCACCACCATGCTAGTTCATCTTTGTTGTTTTAATTTTGTGAGACAGTTTAGAGGAAGTGCGCTTATTGATCTGTGCAATGAACTTTGAACAACGAGAGTGCACAGCCAACAATGTCGCGCGTTTCATCTTGGCGCCGTTTCCGGGGAGGCATTAGAGTTTGATTTAGATTTGCTTTAATTTGATTTCATTTACATTGGGCCTTTCATTGACTTGTGAGTGGGTTTTCATTTCAGATTTGCAAAAAGAGGGACTTGGAGATTTGGGCTTGGCATTTGAGGCCCATTGGAGGAGGAGAGCTTGCTGAAATTTTTTTTAATTGCTTTTAATTCCGAATTTTAGATAGAAAGAGTGTGAGTGAACTTTGTAGTGAGGCTTTGATGTATTCTCTGTGCATGTACAGAGATTTCTTTCACGTTGGCATGTAATAATTGGCCTCTTGGTGGTTTGCTTGGATTTAGTTTATATAGTACCACTTTATATTTTCTTAGCTTCATTTCATTTAATTCAAAAACCAAATAAAAATTAAAATATATATATCTAAAATCTAAAAAAATTTCTAAATCGCTCTTTCATGTTAGCCGTTTGTTTGTAATTAAAAATTTAATCTCTCAAGATTAGGATCCCATGTTTTAGGACATTCATCACTTTAATTGACATTTGAATTCAATTTTTGTTCTTTGCATTGAAGAGTGCGGGGGAAAGGTAAGATTTCTCTCTCTCGTTTCATGCATTAGACTTAGCATTAGAAAATCCATTGTTTGAATTTGATCTTTGCATTTCATATTTGAAAAAGGGACTGTTTAAGGGCTTAACTCATTAGATAAAAAGATAAGGTGAGGGATTTCATCACCCTTTCCTTTGCCCAAAAATCACAAAAAAATTCACATTCTTGCATTGTCCTAAACTTTCAATAAAAACCAGTAGACTTGGCCCTAGGGTTCATCATTAGATTTATCCTTTCTTGAATTCAAAACTTCTCTTTAAGTCTGGTGTCTAGGATTAGAGGTTAAAAAGCTTACGCTTAAGTGAGCTAGAGGCTATTTAATTGGGTCTTGCGAAAGCAAGGGGGGCCTCCCTCTACTCCACCTCTTACCTGGCTAGTACAAAAAGAGTTAGGATTGGACTTAAGCAAGCATAAATCTGATTTTCAGAAAAATAACATAAGTCCAAGGAACACTTAGTGGTAGGTTAATTTGATTTGAAAGTGTTTGTTTGTTTGTGTTTGTTTAAAAATTCATCAAAAATCAATAAAAATCTTAAAAATTCAAAAATCATAAATAGAGAGGCTTTTCATCTGTGCATGCTTGGTAGACGTTCCCAGAATTTAGATTTGGCCTAACCTATAGACGAGATTGAAAGATTTTTCCATAGGATGGCCAACCAAAACCAGAACCAAGTTGCTAGAAATTTAGAAGAGGCTGCACCCAGACAAATGAAGGAATACTTCATTCCTTCTGACTATCAACCGGCTACTTGCATTAGGCCGGAAATTCCGACAAATCATTTTGAGATCAAACCTGGAACCATTCAGATGTTGCCATCCTTTTATGGCAATCCTAATGAAGACCCTTATAGGCATATAGATGAGTTCCTAGAGATCTGTTCCACTGTAAGGATCCAAAACTTCACTGAAAATGCCTTAAGGTTGACCCTATTTCCATTCTCCTTAAAAGACAAGGCTAAACATTGGTTGGGAACCATAGGGAGAACTATCACAACATGGCCAGAAATGCAGCAAGAATTTTTAAAGAAATTTTACCCGATTGGCCGAACAAATACAATGAGGAGAGCAATAACTGGATTTTCCCAACACCCGGGAGAATTAATGCATGAATCATGGGAAAGATTAAAGGAGTTTCTTAGAAAATGCCCCCATCCTGGTTTGTCAAGGTGGCAGATAGTTCAAGCTTTTTATGAAGGTTTAACTGAATCGAATAGGCAAATGGTTGATGCCTCATGTGGAGGAGCATTTATGACTAAAAGCGAGGATGAGGCATATAATCTTTTTGATACATTGAGTGAGAATTCTATCAATCATGCCTCACTCTACTCTTATGAGAGAGCGTTAGGACCTGTAAAGAAGGCATGGATGTATGAAGTAAGAGGAAGAGGGGAACTAGACTCTAGGGTAGAAGATCTGATAGCTAGACTTGACCAAAGATTGGAGCAGAAGTTGGAACAAAAATTCGATCAATTGTTGTCTTTGACTGGGCAAACCACACCCAAATTTTCTCAAACACCTGAAACTTGTGCTATGTGTGCTAGCCCAGCTCACTCCACAAATGCTTGTCCCACTACTGCCCAATTACCCCCTTTCATTCAAGAACAAGTGCAAGCTGCACAAGGTTTTCAAAAACCCTCCTATGATCCATATTCCAACACATACAATCCGGGTTGGAGAAACCATCCAAATTTTTCATGGAAAAATCAATCTGAGCAAGTTTCCCAACCTGCTTTCAAGCAATCCATGTACGGTCAATCCTATCCCAATCAAAATTCAGGATTTGACCAATCTTCTAAACCTCCACAATTCCAAGGAAGTCAAAATTCCAATCAATTTGCTCATACAAATTTCCAACAACCTTCATATCAACCACCACCTCCTCAACCTAATTGGGATGATAAAATGAACCAACTCCAAAACATGATGGCGACTCTATGCCAAACTGTGCAAGAACAACAAAACCAATATCAAACTCAAAACCAGAATTTTCAACAAAATTTGGCAAGGATAGAGTCTCAAATTGCTGATGTATGTCAAAGGAGGGAAGTAGGGCAATTGCCAAGTCAAGCTGTAGCAAACCCAAGAAACAACCCTCCCAGATTCTATCAGAACCAGCAATACCATCAGGGTCAGGGGTATAGACCACCACCTGCTAGACAAAATGCACCTCCACCACAGAACCCACAACAAGCTTTTGTCCAGAACATTCCTGCACCTCAAAATCAAAACCAACCTATACAACAGGATCATCCTCCTGCCCAAGCTAGGGGCCCACAAGTAGAAAATGCTAAAACTGTGTCTACTTTAAGAAGTGGAAAGATCAGACTAAATCCTCACCCACACATGTCAACATTACATGAGGATACAGAAAAGGAAATTGAAATTGAAATTGAAGAAGAAATTGAAGAAATTGTTGAAAAAGACAAATCCAAGGGAAAAGAGAAAATAAATGATGAACCTCTAGACACAATCAAAAGGAATGAAGATCCAAACTGTTACATTCCAAGAGTCCCTTTTCCTGAAGCCTTAAAGCCAAAAATAAAAAAAAAATCTACTGGTAATGAAGAACTCTTGGAGCTATTTAAACAAGTTCACATCAACATCCCTCTGCTTGATTCTATCAAGCATGTGCCTGCCTATGCCAAATTCCTAAAAGAAATGTGTACTCCAAAACGTGAAGTGAGAAACAAAACTGAAACAATAATTCTTCCAGAAATTGTGAGTACCATTGTCTTAAATCAACTCCCTAATAAGCTCAAAGATCCAAGCACTCCACTAATTCCTTGCACCATCGGTGGAGTCACATTTGAGAGGGGCCTTTTAGATTTGGGAGCCAGTGTCAATCTCTTACCTTCTGCTATTTTTGATAAATTCAAGATAGGAGAATTGAAACCCACTTTTGTTGTCTTTCAACTAGCCGATCGTTCTGTCACCACTCCAAAAGGCTTAGTTGAGGACGTGATTGTAAAAATCAATGATTGTTACTTCCCTGCCGATTTCATCATTCTGGACATGAACACTCCCCAAGATTTAACTCAGTCCACCATTATCCTTGGTAGACCCTTTTTGGCCACAGCTAGAGCCAATATTGACTGTGCTACTGGGATGATGGATATATCATTTGAGGATAGGCGGGTTAGTATCAACATTTTTAGGGCATCTAGGCATCATGATGAAGGAGAAAGTTGTCTAGTGGTAGACACCTTGGAAGAGTCTTGTGTGGAAGAAGCAATAGACCAACCCTGTGCTCTAGGGTTTGAGGGAGAGGAAGGACAATTTAATTCTATGTTTCAAGATAATGATCCATCAATTCCATTTGAGTGTCCTCCTAAGGTTGAGCTAAAACCACTCCCTGCAAATTTAAAGTACATCTTTTTAGAAGAGAATGAGACATGGCCCATCATAATCGCTAGTGATCTTGAGGAAGGGCAGGAAAGGAAATTGATTGATGTTTTGAAGAGTCATAGGAGAGCTATAGGTTGGACAACCAGTGGGTTAGTCCAACTCAAGTTATGCCTAAAAAGTCTGGACTAACCGTGATTCAAACTGGAAAGGGTGAGCTCATTCCCACTAGGCTGGCTACAGGATGGAGGTGTGCATTGACTATCATAAACTGAATGCAATGACCAAGAAAGACCATTTCCCCTTACCTTTCATTGACCAAATCTTAGAGAAGCTGGTAGGCCAAAAATTCTTTTGTTTCCTTGATGGATACTCAGGGTATAACCAAGTGGCTATTCACCATGATGACCAAGAAAAGACCACTTTCACATGTCCATTTGGAACCTTTGCCTTTAGACGCATGCCATTCGGGCTGTGCAATGCCCCTGCAACTTTTCAACGTTGCATGTTGTTTATTATCTCAGACATGGTTGGGGATTACTTAGAAGTCTTCATGGACGATTTCTCTGTGTTTGGAAATGACTTTGATTCGTGCCTCGACCATTTGACTGAAGTGCTCAAAAGATGCATTAATGCCAATCTTGTCTTAAGTTGGGAAAAGAGCCACTTCATGGTTAAGGAGGGAATTGTCTTAGGGCATATTGTCTCAGGGAGAGCGATAGAGGTAGATAAAGCCAAGGTAAATCTCATTTCCGAATTACCTCCTCCCAACTCTGTCAAACAAATTCGATCCTTCCTTGGTCATGCCGGATTCTATAGGAGGTTCATCAAAAATTTTCCAAAATTGCAAGGCCATTAACTTCTTTGTTAAAAGACACTCCATTCATTTTTGATGAAGCTTGTCATAAAGCCTTTGAGGAATTAAAAGACATTTTGACCAGAGCTCCAATTCTACAATCTCCAGATTGGTCATTACCATTTGAGATAATGTGCGATGCTTCAGATTATGCAGTAGGTGCCATTTTGGGTCAGAAAACTGATAAAGGATCTGTGGTGATTTATTATGCAAGCAGAACATTGAATGATGCTCAAATTCGATACACAACCACTGAAAAAGAGCTCCTAGCTGTTGTTTTGCCTTAGAGAAATTCAGATCTTATCTCTTAGGAGCCAAAATCATTGTTTTCACTGACCATGCTGCCTTGAGGCATTTGCTTGCCAAAAAGGATGCCAAGCCTAGATTGATCAGATGGATTCTATTGTTACAAAAGTTTGATTTGGAAATTCATGACAAGAAAGGATCCAAGAATGTGGTAGCTGACCACTTGTCTAGAATAGTTGCCCCGGACTCTATGCCCATTAGAGATGCTTTCCCGGATGAGCACATTTTAGCTGTCTCCAACATTTTATCTCCATGGTACGCACACATTGTGAACTACAAAGTCATTGGACGAGTACCTGGAGATTGGACCAAAAATAAGAGAGAGAGATTCTTTGCTAGAGACAAGTACTTTATTTGGCAGGACACAGAGCTATTTTTCATAGGACCAGACCAAGTGATAAGAAGATGTGTCCCTGAGAGTGAGCATCAAAGTGTCCTCAAGTTTTGTCATTCTCTCGCCTGTGGAGGACGCTTTTCAGGAAGGAAGACCGCTGCTAAGGTCTTAGACTCTGGTTTCTACTGGCCCACATTGTTTAAGGATGCTCATCAATTTTGTAAGGCTTGTCCTAGATGTCAAACCATGGGAAATATTTCTAAGAGGGACATGATGCCTCTTAACCCTATTTTAGTTGTAGAAATTTTTGATGTATGGGGGATAGACTTTATGGGACCTTTTCCACCGTCCTTTGGATAAACGTACATTCTAGTTGCTGTTGATTATGTGTCCAAATGGATAGAGGCCATTGCCACAAAGACCAATGATCATAAGGTGGTTATCAAATTTGTTCAGAAAAACATCTTTTCTAGATTTGGGTGGCCCAAAGCAATCATTAGTGATGGAGGACCTCATTTCATTAACACCGAATTTAGGACCCTCCTAAGGAAGTATGGGATCACCCATAAGCTAGCAACACCTTACCATCCCCAAACTAGTGGCCAAGTGGAAGTATCAAATAGGGAGATTAAAAACATTCTTCAAAAGTCGGTTAGGCCTGATAGGAAAGACTGGTCAGAAAGGTTAGATGATGCATTGTGGGCCTACCGAACCGCTTTCAAAACTCCCATTGGAATGTCCCCTTACCGGCTTGTCTTTGGAAAATCATGTCATTTGCCGGTCGAACTTGAGCATAGAGCCTATTGGGCTATTAAACAAGTCAATCTTGACTTAGCCCAAGCTGGTCAACAAAGGACCCTTCATCTGAATGAGCTAGAAGAGCTCAGAAATGAGGCCTACGAAAGTTCCAAGATCTATAAAGCCAAGGCCAAAGCATTCCATGACAAACACATTCATAGAAAAACTTTTCAAGTGCATGATAAGGTCTGGCTATTTAATTCTCGGCTTCGTCTCTTTCCGGGAAAATTGAAGTCCCGGTGGGATGGGCCTTACATGGTTGTCAAAGTCTATGACAATGGCGCTGTCGTTATTCTTGATCCTAAAACTGGACAATCGTCCACTGTTAATAGGCAGAGGTTAAAGCTTTTTTTTGAAAACCCGTCTTCCTTGAAAGTTGAGTCTACCAAGCTAGATGAGCCAAGTGAAGCCTAATTGCGTCTGGCTGAAGACGATAAACTTAGCGCTTTTGGGAGGCAACCCAAGTGTACAGATTTCCTTCATCAGGTAATTCTCTGTCTTACTTTCTTTTCCTGTGAATAAGTAGGGGGGAGAGGTAGAATAAAACATGCATTCATAGTCCCCACCCTAACCATTGTTTCTTTTTCTTAAGCTTGTACATATGCAAATAAAAATTTCACAATGTTTCATCTTTGAATAAAAATGCGTGGCTTTACACATCCCAGACTAGGTGTATGATCTTTAACCATTAAAATTTTGTGGTTGTCACATTCCCTTGCAAGTATCCATGTTAATTAACCTCTAGTAAAGGATTACATGTACTTCTTGTCTACCTTATGTAAGGTTTTATGGCAAGAGATTTTCATACACACACTACACAGCCACTTAGACTAGCTGAACCCGAATGTAGCAAATTTGTTAAGGCTAGTAGGAGAGAGGTGATTGGTTTTCTCCCCTCCCCTTAAGTGAATTGCGAAGGAAGTGAAGGCATGTAATCAAGGAACCTGACTGTTCATCCTTCCGTAAAGAGGAAAAGAAAAGAAAAAGCAAAAGTAAAAGAAAAATATATCCATGAAAAATGCCCCGGATCTGAGTAAAGTTGGATTCGCTACTCTTAAAAAGTGATGGGTTGTGCAGCATTATGGATGAAAAGAAAAAAATTTGAGTGCACAAAGTGCAAATAAAGGGACAAAAGTCCTCAACTCAGAGAAATAATCCTCAAGGAAGTTGGGCAGAATGGAACTGAGAGAAACAACCCGATCTGACTGAGCAAAGATCTTATTCACAATTCTTTTCTTCTCCCTCGAATTGATCTAATCTCAAATACTAGCTGAAACAAAGGAGCTTCAGAAGGGCTGATGTGAACTCTTAAGTGTGCTATCACTCGTGCACTAATTTCTCGCCATAAGCCCTTACAATTAGGAAAGACATATCTCTACATTAATCTTTTGCATGATGGTTGGTTAGCATGAGATATTGTATCTTCTAGTCCTACATTTGGAATAATTTTCATTGCTAAGGGACTAGCAATGTTCAAGTATGGGGGAGTGATAACTGCATAATTTTTTGAGTTAAATTTCACACATTTAGTTCAGTTTAGACATCAGTTGTCCATAAATAATGTGCACATTGACTTTAATTTTCATCTATGAATAAATTTTTGAACATGTTAGTTAAGAATGGGTTAGAATACACGGTAGATTAAATAAGTCACTATTGTGACAAATTAGGTGCATAAGAAATCTTAGTAAATAAATATTGTAAATAATTTTTGTTACAAGACTATTGTTGTAAATATTTTTTTAGTAATAAATAGGTATAAGTGAATGTAAATAAATAATTTTTACATATATCTCACCTAACCCCATTAAATATAAAAGCATCCCAATCACAACTCACTAAATAATGCCACATACCCCTCACCTCATGGGCCCATTCGGCCAGCATCTATTTTTATCCCATGAGTCCATTATACTTATTCTCTTCTTTCTACTAGGTCATCTGGAAGCTTCAGGCGGCAGAGTTCTGGTGCAGAGCTCGTGAGATGGGCGATTCCTGCTGAGGCACGATAGAGGCCAAGGCTGGAGGCGCATGGAGCTGGAGGAGCTCTGCTGAGCAGTTGTGGTGCAGATCTCCCGTGTACAGCTGGGTGGACCTGGCCTGGTAAAGCAAGGTGCTGAAGAATTGAAGGGCTGGGCGCTGTGTGCTGTGCTGGCCCTGGTGTGCTGGAGCGGAGCTGAAGTGGTGCCCTACTGAGCTGATGGATCTAGGTGCGGGCTAGAGCTTGCCAATGGTGGCTGGCGCTGGTGTAGGCCGGGCCTGATGGAGGTGTGAGATGGCGCCAGAAGGAGTTGAAGCCCTGATGTGCAGCTGATTCGGAGATGGCAGATCTAGGGGCGAGCAGAACCAGGCCCAGGAAGAGGGCGCTACGATGTGAGCTGGGGCGGATGTCCAGCTGTACGGCCGGATCTGTGCGATTGAGCGGTGCGTGAAGAGCTGGGGAGTGCTGCTTTGGGCGATGGGATCCGGGGTGATTTGGGCATGTGAAGGCGCCCAGGTGCAGCGCCAGGGCCTGAGCTGAGCTGGCGGTGTGAAGCCGGGCGCGATGCAGGGGCTATCCGAGCTCTGCCGTGCGGTGTGAAGGCTCGTGCGAGGCCGGAGATGAAGCAGGATCCTGTGCGGAGCAGCTCGTGCGCATCTGGCAATCCGGCGGTGTGGAGCGCATGCAGGAGCCGGCTGCTATGCGATGGCGATGCTGAGGTGGCGGGGTGTTCAGAGCAGCGGCCAGCTGTACGGCGTGGGCTGGAAGCAGTGCTGTGCATGCGGATGCAGCCCATGCGATGAGGATGTTGAGGTGTGAAGTAGAGCTGGCGATCCAGGTGAGAGATGGTGCTGCTGCGGATGGCGATCTTGGTGCAGACAGGAGAGGAAGCAAGAAGCCCAAATGCTAATATAAGGACCTCAGGTCCTCTTCTCCGAGGTTGGATGGTGGGGAGTTTTTAGGATTTTAGTTCTAGCCTTTAGTTCTTCTTCTGTATTTTCTTGTTTTAGCAGAGCAGAGAGGGAGTGTTCTTGAGGCTGGTTCGGCCATTAGGAATTTCTGAGGATTTTAATTTCCATTTACCTGTACTTCATGTTCTTCCAGTTCATAGCAGCAGGGGCTCTCTAGTTCAGATTTTAGAGATAGTTCTTTTGCAAATTTTATTTCATGTACTTCTTCTTTCTGTAAACAGGGGAAGGAGAGGGATTAGCCAGTGGGATTTTGGGGAAATTGCTGCTTCCAATTTATTTCTGTACTATCTCATTCCTGTTTGAGCAACTGAGCAAAGTTAGATCCAGTTAATTTCACATTTCGTTTGTGTGAAAATTTCTATTTCTTCTGCATTGTTTCATTTCTCCTTGTGAATTTTTTCGGTTCTTCTACATCCGGGAGGACCTCAGCAGTAGGGATTCAGCAGGGGTTCGGCTGCAGGAAGGTAGGTTTATGTTTTCTTTTCGTCTGTGAGAGCTTCGAGAGGACTTCTACAATTTATTTGGTTTGATGTGGCTGTTGGGAAGAGGATTGGATTCCAGGGAGCTCTTTCCCATTTCTTCTGTTCTAGCTTTTCATTTCTTGTGTGCTGTATCATCCGAACCAGTGGAGTTGTCATATGCATTTCTTGCTCTTTGAGAGTTGTGAGTTAAATTTTGAATTCAGAATTTCGAGTGCTTCCTTTTTCCTGTGTATTGCAAGCCGATATGAGAGATCAATCCAATGACGTTTACTTCAGCTCTTCTGATTTCTTTTCTTTAGTGTTTGATGCGATTGATCCAATTATCTATTCCATTTCTTCTGTGCTCCAGAGGTGAGAGGGATGTTGTTTCGTTTGCTTCCTCCCTTCTGTGAGGGATTCCTGAGGTCTGTGCATTGTGGAGTTTCCGGGGGTAGCAATGAGAGCAACCAGCAATTGAGAGATCTGACAGTTTAGCTCATTTTTCGGTTTTCTTTAGTTTGTTTGAGATTTTATTTCATAGTCTTCTTGTTCTCTTCTCAGTATAGATCAGATCATGAGCTTGACACTGTAGTTTAAGTTGCTTTTACTGTTTGCTTATTTGTTCATCCCCTGAGCTATAGGGGTACATGGCTACATTGGGTTAATAATGTTCTTTGAGAATTCGTGTTCTGTCATCTTTCCGAATCATTTCAGATTTAAAGGTGCATCCGTATGTGCCTAGTTTACATCTCTCTCAGTTTGTTTGATCCCTCAATGGAGAGGGTACAGTGATACCATCTCTTTGGTTTTTAATTCTACCTGTTCTTTTATTAAGTTTGATTTGTCAAGAGTGTGTGGGATTAGATCGGCGTCATTTACATATTCACTTTTAATGTATTGTCGAATGGTGTCAAGTCAAGGTAGTTTAATTCAAGCTCTATTCAGCCTCTCCGTGGATATGACCTGTTCTCACCACCATGCCAGTTCATCTTTGTTGTTTTAATTTTGTGAGACAGTTTAGAGGAAGTGCGCTTATTGATCTGTGCAATGAACTTTGAACAACGAGAGTGCATAGCCAACAATGTCGTGCGTTTCAATGAGCTTGTCATCTTTGGACAAGCGAAGATTGGTATAGAAGTCCGTCACGGTGGTGGGAGAGTACCGCTTGTGATCGTATCAAAAGGGTGCCCAACCCTGGACATCAAAAAGAGGAGGAAGGCCTGGAAACATGTCCTGCAAAGAGATGAAGTCGACGTAGCAGGGCTGCGCGACTTTGGTGAAGATGCCATGGACTTTGAGGAGTTGGAGATTTGGCAGGATCACGAGCTCCGACAATCGATCTTCCTGGTGCTTTGTGCGATGCTCAGTGTGCGTCCTGGAGCCCTGGCCTGGTTCGGGAGATCTTGCACGGCGACGAGAGGCCAGCTTCTTCGCCTTGTGATCCATGAGATGATGATCCTCGAGTAGGAGGGAGAGGGTGGAGGAAGAGAAGACACAGGACAGAGAGAATTCGCAAAGGAGACGGGATCTCTTCCTGCGCCCTGGAGAGGGAGGTTTGAAGAGACGGAGGGAAAGAAGGGTTTTTGGAAGTGGAAAAAGATGGAAAGGGGTGTGGGGTCCTCTTATAGAAGGCTTAAGGGTATGTGAAGAGTCGGATCCCACCAAATCCATTTTCGGATTTAGCCCGTTGGACTTCCAAAAACAAGTCTGCCGCCGGCTGTCGACAGGGCCCTAGGTGCCTATCGATAGGCGCTTTCAGAAAATGGCCAGTTTTGTGATTTTTGGTGATTTTTGAACTGAAGCTTTGAGCAATGTCTTCCAAGTGTTTGATGAAGGTGTATAAGAGGTGAATCATGTATGTTAACCTACCATATGCAAGGATATAATAAACCATAACATTTTCCTCAATGGTTTTAACAAAATACTCAAGGAATTTAAGGTTAAAGCATTAAGAAAACACTCACGTAAGTAAAGAACAATGCACACTCACCCTTCGTTGTATAAATGCAATGTAAGACAACACAACCCCCATTTTGTTGATAGGCAAATGATGCATGAAATGATATCTATATGTCCAGACAATCACACGACCAATGACCTTGGAAATTATGACTCAGTGGAGGCTACACACTATTTCCCTTTTTGTTGGAAATTTAGAAAAACAATGGGAGGAAATGGTACTTAAGAAGACGTCACACCTTTTGACTTGAGGATAGACATTACACGCGCCCATACCCCCAGTTAATTAGTGGAAGTTTCTATCATACCGTTGTACAGAGATGATGAGTGAGCCTTTTGACGCGAGGGCAGACATTTGTGATGCCCATCACCCCGGTTACTTAGCATAACCCAACATTGCTCTATATTCATCCCAACTTCAAGTTGATTTTTATTATTTATATTTTTTTTGTTTTCCTTGTGAAAGATTTTTCAGAAATAGGTAGCTTTTCTCCAAGTATTGTTGTAAAAGCCAATATCAAGTAGGTGATATGATTACCTATCAATATTAGACATGCACTTTCATGACCAAAAAGCTTATCAAGTAAATTGAGACAATGTTTGCCCACAAAGAATTGATGTAGAGGAGGGAGGTGGATATCCTTTAGAGTTATGAAATGTTTTCAAAATGATAGAACCTAAATCCAAACATGAATAGTATGTGAAAATCATAGTGGTATAAAGAATAGCTTAAATATCATTTGTATGTAGTATGATCAAACATACATTAACACCTTATAGACACCTTATATGTTAATCATGAAGATGCTCATTGAATGGGTGAAGAAATAAGCATGAAGATCCAAAATTCAGGGTATCTGTCGACAGGGAAGGAAGGCCTGTCGACAGGAAGACACAGACAGAAGTTGGAGATTTCGGGGAGGCAAAAACAGTGTGCATCTGTCGACAGCAGGTTGAGGGCTTGTCGACAGATGGACACAGACAGAAGAATCAGAGTTCTGTCTGGGCTGAGCTGTCGACAGGGCCCTTGTAGCCTGTCGACAGGGACATTTTCAAAGCAGTTTTAAGGGTAGAATGAAGGTCTGAAATGTCGAATGGTTGTGAGGGAGTTGAGATGGACAAAGGTTGAACAATTTCTTTCACATTTGCATTCATCTAACCCGAACTTGCTCCCCCATAATGTGTGCCATTTGATACAAAAGGACTCAAGTTCATGAAGACATATTTGCAGACAAAGACCAAGCACTTAAGAACACCAAACATGTAGAAAGACAAACCAACAAGTGTTTTTAGAATTTTAAAGAGAGTTTTGAATAGGCAAATTATAAAGAAACTAATTCCAAATGTAGAGTACGTGTCCCTTTTATGTCACATAACTATGGATACTTGGCGGAGAATATTTCTCATGCATAATGAGAGTTTCCAAACAAGCATGACTTGTTCTTCCACACATCACCATTTGATATACCGCACACTTAGTGGACACAAGGAACATATGCTTAACATTTGAGTTAAGTTTCATTGCAATTTGCGCAACCCCAACTCTCTTCGTAATGTGGTGAATCTATCTTCAGCTAGAGGTTTGGTAAAGATATCAGCCAACTGTTTCTCTATGGGTATGAAACTGATTTCCAATGACCTATTGGCTACTTCATCTCTCAAGAAACGATGACGAATTTCTATGTGTTTCGTCTTGGAATGTTGAATGGGATTCTTTGATAGATTGATTGCACTAGTGTTGTCACACAGGATAGGTGTGCATCTAATATCAATGTTATAGTCACACAACTGACTTTTTATCCACAACACTTGTGTTGCACAACTCCCTACAGCAACATATTCTGCCTTTACAGTAGAGAGTGCAATCGAGTGTTGCTTCTTGGATGCCCACGAAACCATGCAACCACCAAGCATTTGGCAATAGCCACTAGTGCTTTTCCTGTCAATTTTACAACCAGCGTAGTCTACATCAGAATAAGAAATCAATTCAAAACTACTACCAACTGGATACAAGACCCAAGGCATGCGTACCTGAGAGATATCTGAAGATTCTCTTGACTGCAATTAAATGGCTTTCCTTTGGACTAGATTGGTATCTAGCACAAAGGCAAACACTGAATTGTATGTCCGGTCTACTTGCAGTAAGATAAAGGAGTGAGCCAATCATACCTCGAAATTGTTTGGCATCTACCGGTTTACATTTCTCATCGCATTCTAGCTTAGTGCTTGTGCTCATTGGTGTTGAAGCGGGCTTGGCTTGTTTGAACTGAAACCTTTGAGTAGTTCTTTTACATATTTCTCTTGGTTTATAAAGAATCCATCTTCAAGCTGCTTGACCTGCAAACCAAGAAACAATTGAAGCTCCACCATTAAGCTCATCTCAAATTCACTGTGCATATGTTGTGAAAATTCTTCACACAGTGTGGATTAGTGGAACCAAAGATGATATCGTCCACATAAACTTGAACAACAATTATGTGATTGCGAACTTTCTTTGTAAAAAGAGTTTGGTCCACCTTACCTCTTGAGTAGTTTTTGCTTACCAAATAGGTACTCAGCCTGTCGTACCAAGCTCGGGGTGCCTGTTTCAAACCATAGAGAGCTTTGTGCAATTTAAATACATGGTTTGGTTTATCATGGTCCTCAAAGCCAGGTGGTTGAGAGACATAGACTTCCTCTTTTATGTAGCCATTCAAGAAAGCAGTTTTGACATCCATTTGAAATAATTTGAACTTGTTTGAACATGCATATGCTAACAAGATCCTAACTGCTTCTAGTCTAGCTATAGGTGCAAAGGATTCTTCAAAGTCTATACCAAATTCCTGATTGTATCCTTTTGCAACTAGTCTAGCCTTGTTTCTAACCACCTTACCCTCTTCATTTAGTTTATTCCTAAAGACCCATCTTGTTCCTATGACAGAAATTTCAGGGGTTCTAGGAACTAAACTCCAGACATTATTTCTTTGAAACTTCCCAAGCTCCTCACGCATGGCATCAATCCAAGAATTTTCTTTTAGTGCTTCTTCAACAGTTTTGGGTTCCACTTGAGATACAAAGGCTAAATGATCCTGTTCAACTATTTGATTTACCTGAGACCTAGTTTGAACTGAATCATTTATGTTACCTATGACATTCTCAAATGGATGAGCTTTAGAGTACCTCACATTAGTGATTGTTGAAGGCCCGAGTTGATCTTGCAATTGAGGAGAATGTTCTGGAGGAGGGGTGGCTGGAGGACTTTCATCTTGAGGTTGTTCTTCTTGTTGTGGATCTTCAGCAGGAACTTCATCATGAATTCTGATCAAACAATCGTCATCTTCATCATCGTACCTGCGAAGAAATCCACTCTTTCCTTTTGAAACTTCTTGAGTTTTTCCTTTTTCTTTTCTTTGAAGTTCCTCAAGTGTTGTTCCTTCCATGTCATCAAACCTGTAGGAATTTACAATGTTAGGTTTGATTTGAGATTCATCAAAAATGGCATGTGGAGTTTCTTCCACAGTTCTAGATTTCAAATTGAACACCCTATATGCTCTAGAATGTTCAGAGTATCCAAGAAAAATACCTTGTTTGCTCTTGGCTTCAAACTTGTCCAAGTCATTTTTATCATTGTTATGGATAAACACCTTTGAACCAAAAACTTTAGAGTACCCAATGGTGGGTATTTTACCTTTCAGAAGTTCGTAAGGAGTTTTCTTGAATACGGGTCTTACCATGGCTCGGTTAAGGATGTAGCAAGATGTGTTTACCGCTTCTGCCCAAAAGGTTCATGCTAATTGATTCTCGACCAGAAGCATACGAGCCATCTCCACCAAGGTTCTATTCTTCCTCTCCACAACTCCATTTTGCTCGAGAGTTCTCGGGGAGGAAAACAGGTGGTCTATACCTTGGTTCCTCCAAAAGTCGGAGAAAGAATGATTGTCAAATTCTCCCCCGTGATCAGTGCGGATGGAGCAGATTTTATTGACATTCCCATGCTCAATTTTGTTGAAGAATTCATCAAAACATTTAATGCTTCATTCTTGTGAGCCAGGAATTTTACCCAAGTGAACCTAGAGAAATCATCCACAATGACAAAACCATAACGCTTGCCATTGAGACTGAGTGTTCTCGTAGGTCCAAATAAGTCCATGTGCAAGAGTTCATAGGCTTTGGAAGTACTTACCGGTGCCTTTGATTTGAAGGATTTTCGGGTTTGTTTTCCCTGTGCACATACATCACAAAAATTTTCATTTTTGTTAAAGGAGATTTCAGGAAGACCACTTACCAACTTAAGCCTCATGATCTTGTGCAAAACATTGTAACTAGCATGACCGAGCCTACGATGCCACAATGTAAGCTCGTCCTGTTTGTTTGCTATATGACACAAATTGTTATTTTCTGGATCATCTAAGTCAACCATGTAGATGTTATTCATTCTTTTTCCAGAAAATTTTAGGCTTCCTGTTTCCTTATTAAGAATGTGACATGAATTGGATTCAAAGACAATTTTATGACCTTTATCACACAATTGACTTGTGCTGAGTAAATTGTGATGAAGGCCATCAACTAGTAGCACATTGTCTATAGAGTTAGAGGCAAACTTACCAACTTTACTTGAGCCGATGATCTGGCCTTTGTTGTTACCTCCAAAGATCACTTGACTGCCGTCTTTTTCCACGAGCAAACTGAATTTAGCTTTGTCGCCCGTCATATGCCTCGAGCAGCCAGTGTCCAGGTACCATTTGTTTTGATTGTGGGCTGCTAGGCATTCCTGCACATGTGGATCAGACGAGAGGTTTTGGTACCCAAATTACTTTGGGTCCCATTGTATCATTCATGCCAAATAAGAAATGCTTAGGAATCCAAACTTGTTTAATTTTCATTCGATTTTGGTTATTCCAGCATTATTTTTCAGTGTGCCCAACCTTTTTACATAAGTTGCATGAGGGTGGTTTTTGAACAACATTGTGCTTTACCTTTGTGGGAGCATGCATTGGCATTTTTCCTTTTTGTTGCCTTGTAAGTTTAGCTTTAGGAGTTTGTTGTTTGTCCTGTTTTGAGCTTGTTGCAAATTCCTTAGATTGGCCAGGAGCAAACTTGACTGTTTTAGATTCTTGTTTCTTTCCCTTGGAAGGATTTTTCCTGTTCTTCGAAGGGGTTCGTTTACTTGAACTTGGGCTGGTATCAATGAAGTTTGTTAACAGAATTTTGCCAATTTCCATTGGCTTTACTTTTTGAAACCCAATCCCATGTCTAGCAACATAAACATTTGAACCTAAAATAGCATCCAGATTTTGCTCACTTTTGACAAAACTAGATAAATCTTTTGACTTACCATTTAAGTCATTTTCAGCTTTTTCAAATTTCTCATTTAGCTTTTGATGCTCACTATTAAGGCTTTCAAGAGAGTTCATTAAATCATCTCTTTCTTTTTGAACTTCTTGAAATTTAAGTTTCATGCTGTCCAATTCATCACTGTGTGTTTGTTCATCAAGTTTCATCATTTCAATTACCTTATTCAAGGATTCAATTTCATCATGGTTGTTTGACTCATGAACAAGGGAATTGAATTTTTTCTTGAGTGCTTTATTTTCAGACTTGAATTCATAGTATTTTTCAAATAGAACAGTGTAAGCTTCTTCCCATTAAATAATAGAGTATGTTTCAAAGGAGGAATTTACCTTATTCGAGTCATCACTTCTCGCCATGAGACAGTGGACTTCATCATCTCCGGAGGTAGCTTGGCTGTTCTGGTCTTCATCCTCATCACTTCAAGTGGCCACCATTGCCTTGGCCTTCTTGAAGGTGAATTTGTCCTTCTTAAGCTTCTTTTTGAGCTCGGGGCATTCTCCTCTCATATGCCCTTGCTTCTTGCACTCATAGCAAACAACTTCAGATTTTTTGTTAGAATCAAACTTGTTAGAAAAATCTTTCTTTTGGAAAGGTTTAGAGTTACCTGTACCTCTCCTCTTGAACTTCAGAAATTTATTGAATTGTCTAGTGAGCATAGCCATTTCATCATTGTCACTCTCACTAGACGATTCACTGACTTCACTTTCTTGAATCAATTCCTTTTTAGAAACTGAAGAAGTCCTCCTGGATGCCTTCAAGGCAAGTGGCTTCCTAGGATTTTCTTCAGTTTCTTTTCTTCTAACATTCAACTCATAAGTCATCAAGGAGCCAATTAATTCATCCACTTTCATTTTGAGAGGTCTTTGGAATCTTCAATGACAGTAGCTTTGGTGTTCCAAGAGGATGGAAGAGACCGAAGTATCTTCCTCACCAAGTCACTCTCCGAGTATTCCTTTTTGAGACCTTTCAATCTATTTATGATTATCATGAATTTAGCAAACATGTCTGAAATGGTTTCATGATGATTCATTTTGAACATTTCATATTCAGAAACCAGCATGCTTACCTTAGATTCTCTTACCTCGGACGTACCTTCATAGATGAGCTCAAGCTTGTCCCACATCTCCTTAGCTGAGGTGCATGTGGAGACTCTTGAGTACTCCTTCGGATGGACCGCACACTGCATCATATTGAGGGCGCTCCAGTTGAGTGTCCCCTTGGCGATCTGGTCCTTGGTCCAGGTGTCCTCGTCCTGAGGCAGTTCGTATGCTCCCTTTTTGACTATTTTCCATAGTTCGAAGTTTTGTGCACGGAGAAAAACCTGCATCCGATTTTTCCAATATGGATAGTCAGTGCCATCAAAGAAGGGTGGCCTGGTCACTGAGTGTCCCTCGGCCATATACCCCTTGTTAGATTCCAATTGACCGTGAATCTCCTGATCGTATGATCAACCAGATAAAGCAGTAAATCAGAGAAACTTGGCTCTGATACCAATTGAAGAGATGCGGAATTCCCTAAATGGTAATCTAGAAGGGGGTTGAATAGATTACGGACAATTTAAAAGCTTAACGCCCTCTTTTTGCAATAGCACAGACAATTAAAGTGTTGGCAAAAATCAGACTATGTGTGAATGTGTGTGAGTGATTGGTAGATGAATAAGCAAGTACTCAAACGTGTATAAAAGTGTCATACCTACCAAACATCTAACGCAAATTCGTGCAAACCACGAGACACGTAGATTTTACGTGGTTCAAAGTACACAACTCGTGTATCCTACAGCCACGGGCCACACACACACGCAGAATCACCTGCTTATGAGCTAGTTCACTAACCACAACTCACACACGTGTTTATCTGATGTGAACCCACGATCAGATCAACACACACACACGTGTATCAAGCACAACAACCGCTTGACACACCACACACACACACAAGTATGGAATAGAAAGAACAGGGAAGGGTTTGAGAGTTGAAGAACAAATCCAATAAGCAAACTCTTCCTCTGAACGTCCTCATGGAATCCAAGCTTCGACTTTGAGATCAGATGTTGATGTAGATGCTTGAATCCAAGACGTTGGGACTTCACCTTCCGCTGCAAGAATCTTCCGTTCTTGGTTCTGGGCGGTAGGTTGAAGCAGAGCAGCAGAACAAGGCTTCTTGTAAGAACTCTTTAGGGTTTTTGCTTGGAGGCTGCTTGTGTACGAGATTTGTTGCAAAAGGTTGCTTATATATGATTGTTAACATATGGAGAGTCGTACTACATAGAAACACTAAGTTTGGCAACTTGCAAAATTTCCCGTAATATGTTTTCAATCCGTCTGTCGATAGGTATTACATCTGCTGTCGACAGCCGAAGATAGCTTGTGAGGAACCAGAAGGCTGAAGGCTCTGACTGTGTGCATCTGTCGACAGGTGCTCTGTTGCTGTCGACAGGCGCAGGCCTTCCTGAGCTTTTGATCTTTGGACTGGTTCCATCTGTCGACAGGGTCACTCCTGCTGTCGACATGCAGTGCCTTGACAGAACTGGCTGCTCTCTGACTGTTTGTATCTGTCGACAGGTCCTTCCTTGCTGTCGACAGTACCTTGTCTTTTGACTTTTACTTGATCTTTCAAGCTTCTTTTTAGCACATGTCTTACATGGTATATCTCCTACAAAAGTAAACATAATTAGTGAGATATTATGAACATAAAATCAAGCATTGTACCAAGTTGTTATGACAAGTTATTATTTGAAGATCTCATTCATTTAAAACTCAATTCACATTGTTTTATCACTTGTTTGCATTGTACATCAATGTTCATCATCAAAAACATGTTGTATTGATTAATTAGAATGTGAGAACCCAACAGGTCCTTGATGGTTAGTCTTTGGAATCTAGTGCAAGTGTCTGGTTGTGCAAGTGCTAATCATGTGTCCTAATTTATTGCAATGACTACAACACAGATCATATGTATTCTTTGTATGTGTAGTTTTATTTGATTTTTGTTTTTATCTATAGACATATTGATTAACTTTTATGGGATTTTTAATTTCTTTTTCTTGCACAAATTTTGGAGTTGGATATTTTTCAAGATAAATAATTTTTTCTTCATTTAATGGAGGTGTGTAACCCACTCCATATTTCTTTTGCTTGTTCGAGCTCCTTTTAATTTTACAACTAATGTTGTTTTACAACTGGTAAGTTTTTCTATAGTTGTTTTTAGATAAATGTTTTCTTCTCTTAATTTTTCTTCATCTTGTAGTTCTTTTAGATTAGCTTCAAGTTCAATAAGTCTTGTGTTTTTTATTTTTAGATCTTCACCCAGTAGTTCATTAAATCTTTTAGTTTCAGTTAGATTTTGTCCTAACTTTCTCCTTCAGTTTTTAGAGAGGTATTGGATTCTTCTTGATTTAGTAGATTTATCCTGACTATTTTCATTTGTTTAACTACTGTTTTATATTTGTCATATAATTCATTAAATGTATCTTTTAAATTGTCTGAGTTGGATTCTGAACATGAAGTTAAAGATGTTTCAGAGTTTACCTGGTCTAGTCCTGCCATGAGGGCTAGATTAACTTGTTCATCTTCTTCTGATTCTGAACTTAAGGAATCTGAAGTTGTAGCTTCTTCATTATCCCAGGCAGTGGCCATAGCCTTCTTTTTGTATTTTCTAAATCTTCTTTCTCTTCCTTTCTTCTTATCAAAATTTTCTGCCGGTTCCTTCTTCTTTAGTTTTGGACATTCTGACTTGTAGTGTCCAGACTGGTTGCATTCATAGCATGTTGGCTCCTTCTTCTTTTCCTTTCTAAAGTATTTCTTTGAGCCGAATTTCGTCTTCTTTGCATGAATTCGTTGAAGCTTTCTTGACATCATGGCTTCATCATTGCTATCATCTGATATTTCTTTTGATTCTTCAGAGGAGGAGGAGTCTGTAACTTTTAAAGCATTTGGCATTTTCTTTTCCGAAGTGCTTTCGGAAAACCTTTCCATGTTTATTTCATGAGCCATAAGTGAACCAATCAGTTTATCAATGGGAAGTTTTGGTAAATCATGAGCTTCCTCTATAGTAGTGACCTTAGGGGTCCAGGAAAGAGTTAAGGATCTAAGTATTTTTGTGACAGTTTCTTCTTCAGTAAGAGTTTTACCAAGAGAGCTTAGACCAACCATTATGTTTGAAAATCTATTGTACATTTGAGTAATATTTTCAATTGGAAGCATTTTAAATTGTTCATATTGTGAAATAAGAATATCTATTCTAGTTTGCTTAACTTTGTCTGTTCCTTCCTATGTTACTTGCAATTTATCCCACATTTCTTTTGCAGATTTGCATGCTGATAATCTATTAAATTATCTTTTTGATAAAGCACAACATAGATAATTTCCAGCTTTAAAGTTTAGAGATAATTTAACCTTATCAATTGCTTTAATTGCGGTAGTACCTTCAACAGGAATAAGAATGAAATCACCTTGTTCTATTACCTGCCACAGATCAAAGTCTATGCCTCTGATGAAGCATTTCATTCGCATCTTCCAGTATTGGTAGTCCTCACCATCATAGAATGGTGGCCTGGTAACTGACTGGCCTTCATAGTTGTGAGCTTCAGCTGCCATCTCTTCTCAAATCTTTCAAATATTCTGAGAAGACCTCGCTCTGATACCACTTGCTGGATCGAGATGGCACTATAGATGTCCTAGAGGGTGGTGAATAGGACTACTTTGCACCTTAAAAAATTTTATCTGAAAGATAAACAACACTAAATAACTTCGTTAGTAATTAGTGTGATGTGTGTGAAACAAGTGAAAAAGTTAGTGGAATCAATCACACAAGAAGGCACAAGAGTTTTCTTCTAGTTCGGCCCTTCCTACATGGACGTCTACATCTAGTCCCCAAGAAACCACTTAGGATTTCACTAAACTGCCAATAACACTTGGCCTTCTCTCAAACCCGAGAGGAATTACAAACCCACTTGCTCCCAGCAAGTCTTCCCTTAGACAAAGGGTACAAAGACTATCTACACTTGTAGACCTTCCCTTCACAAGAGGGGTACAACAGGATACAAACCTTTTGCAGGTTTCCTTACACAGAAGTATGAAAGCTTGTGTGTGTCAGCTCAACAATAATAAGCAAACACATAAATTCAGAAAGAAGAACAGATGAGAGTGAAACTTAAGTTCTTTCTGAAACAACAAAGTGGACTTAGAAGATCTGAATTGCAGTAGTCCACCAAATGAAGAAGACTTCAAATTGCAGACGGAGAGCAGAAGTCTAAGACTGAGGAGTGGCTCTCTTTCTCTTGATTGGCTCTTCTTGCTTTCGGATGGGAGTGAAGTGTAAGCTTCTAAGTCTTCTTAGCATCTATCTCTATATATCTGTCTCCAAGCTTCGCCTTCATATATATAAGTTTGAAATTTTTGCCCATTTGAATTTGGCCGTTGGAAGCTAGCCGTTTGAAGGAGATAGCCGTTAAGAGGAAGCTTTGATCTTCTTAGGTTTGTCCATCAAATCTTTAGCTTCATGAGTCCTTACGTCTCTAGGCTATATATTGTAGCTTCATGCTTGAAGGATTTCTTTCATGATTGTTCTGCAGATTCCATGCTTTATGCAGAGATTTAGCCATTCCTTATTAAATGTTTTGCAAAGCTGAAAGGACAGGATAAGAGCAAATGCCTCCATACATTCTTTCGGAGGTAGGTGAGATAAAGGATAAGATATGAAATAATTCAAACAAAAGTTCAGAACATTTAAGAATGAGCAGACAGTTGCACACGTTTTTCTTCTTAAAGTCATGGTATTTCTGACAGTAGTAGGTAGGTTCTAACAGATAGCCCATAAGACTTATCAATCATTTAATTTTTGACCATCCGTCAACTAGAGATCTATTTATCTTTCTGTCAGAAAAGACATAACAAATATATCTTATATATTACAGATCCCAAAGGAGATACTACTCAGAAGAAAAAATAAATTTGAATAAAATATTTTTCCCGCCAAAAAGAATTTGAACTTTTAAGAAAACTTTTCAAAGTAAGATATACTTCAGTGCAGAGTTCCTCAGCTACGTACATACATGCAACAATCAACAAAGATACTTTGACTTTTAAGAAGTTGGAGTAAGACTAATAGAGACAATAAACTTTGAGTTTAGGAACACTACAACTTCGACTTTATTGAAGTCGGAGTGAGAAAGCAATGACTTCGACTTCTTTGGGAAGTCAGAGTGCCAACAAACAAATAGCAAACTTCAAGTTATATGATGTCGAAGTACACCCAACTTCGACTTTTAAGAAGTCGAAGTTCCTTCAGACTTCGACTTTCCAGGAGTCGTAGTAAGGCTCAAAATGATACAAAGACTTTGACTTTCCAAGAGTCGGAGTAAGGCTAGACTTTGACTTTCCAGGAGTCAGAGTAAGGCTGGACATTGACTTTTAAGTAGTCGAAGTTCTGCCAGTACTTCGACTTTTTAGAAGTCGGAGTGTTGCCAAACTTTGACTTTCCAAAAGTCGGAGTGTCCATACTTCGACTTTACAGAAGTCGAAGTGTATCTGATTAGAGCATTACTTCAACTTTTCAAGAGTCGGAGCCAAGAGTGATATACAGTATATGCTGTGGACTTAGAAAACTTTCGCTGTGATATGTATCTGTGTACTTAGAATTTGTGTAGGCATAGTTTTTGTCAGAATGTATGATTGTATGATATCTTTTGATTTTCATAAATAGTAAAGGCGAAAAAAAGTTTTGTCATAACAAAAATATTGTGATAGATATTTTAGTAACCAAAAAAGAGTTGCTCAACAAATTCTTCAACAACATCTTCTTCTTCTATGTTCTTAATAGAAGGGTTAGTCTCATCAAATAAAATATGAACAGTTTGTTCTATAATTAAAGTTCTCCTATTGAACACTTTATATCCTCTAGGTTTTGACATGTATCCTAACAGAAAATCTTCATCACTTTTAGCATCTAATTTATCTAGATTATGTTTGCCATTATTTAAAATAAAACACTTACAACCAAAGGGTCGAAGGTGGCTGATGTTTGGTTTTTTTTTCCTTGTATACCTCATAGGGTGTCTTCTTCAAGATTGGTCTGATCAAACATTTGTTGATAATCTAGCAGGCTGTGTTGACTGCTTCTGCCCAGAAATATTTTGGTAGATTGTATTCTGTAAGCATTCTTCTGGCCATGTCCAGCAGTGTTTTGTTCGTTCTTTCTGCTACTCCATTCTGTTGAGGTGTTCTTGGTGCGGAGAAGTTGTGTTCTATATCATTTTCTTCACAGAATCTGACAAATTCTTCATTCCTGAATTCTCCACCATGATCAGATCTAATGCTAATTATCTAAAATTTCTGATTCTTCTGTACTAATTTACTAAACTTCAGAAAAATTGAGAATGTTTCTGATTTGGCTTCCAAAAATGATAACCAAGTGAATCTTGAATAATCATCTACGATTACAAAGCCATAAACTTTTACTCCAAGACTAACTGTACTTATTGGTCCAAACAAGTCCATATGAATGAGTTCCAAAGGTTTGGAAGTTGTTGCCACTGTTTTGGACTGAAATGATATCTTGGTATGCTTTCCTTTTGCACATGTTGTACAGATTCCAGATTTCATTAGCTTTAGTTTCGAAAGACCTTCAACTAGATCATGTTTGATTAGTTTCTTGATCACTAAAGTACTAGCATGTCCTAATCTTCTGTGTTATATATCGGTTTCCTCACTCTTTGTCGTTGCAAGACATAGATTGACTTCTTTCAATTTAGCTAACTGTAGAGTGTACAGATTTTTTACTCTTTGAGCTTCAAACACTGTTTTTCCATCATTTTGGATTATACACTTATCATTCTGAAACTTGACTAAGTGATCTTTGTCACAAAGTTGACTGATGCTAATCAGATTATGCTTTAGACCTTCTACATACATAACACCTTCTATCAAATCTTTTTCCTTTGATCCTATAGTTCCACATCCTAGAACTTTTCCTTTCCCATTATCTCCATAGGTAACTTGACCAACTTCATCTCTAAAGCTTGTAAATAGTTTTCTATCACCTGTCATATGCCTTGAGCACCCACTATCCAAATACCATTTGCATACTCTTAGGCGACTCAGTAAACAAAACTAAGTTTTAATTTTTGGTACCCAAATTTTCTTGGGTCCTTGATGGTTAGTCTTTGGAATCCAATGCAAGTGTCTAGTTGTGAAAGTGTTGATTGTGTGTCTTAATTGCTTACAATGACTACAACACAGATCATATGCATTCTTTGTATGTGTAGTTTTATTGAATTTCTATTTTTGTCTAAAAACATGTTGATTGACTTTTATGGGATTTTTTATTTTCTTTTCTTTCACAAATTTTGGAGTTGGGTATTTTATATGATAGATAAATTTCTCCTCATTTGATGGAGGTATGTAACCTACTCCATATTTCTTTTTTCCTGTTCGAACACCTTATAATTTTACAAATAGAGATGTTTTACATTTAGCAATTTTATCTAAGGTAGCACTTAGATAGTCATTTTCTTCTTTTAAATTTTCCTTATCTTTCAATTCTTTTAGATTTGTTTCAAGTTCCATGATTTTACTATTTTTAGATTTTAAATCTTCACACAAAAGTTCATTAGACCTTTTTGTTTCAATTAAGTTTTGTCCTATCTTTTCTACTTCACTTTTTATAAAAGTGTTTGATTTTTCTTGATTCAGTATGTTAATCTTAACAATTTTCATTTGTTTAATCACTGTTTTATAGTTTTCATATAGTTCATTAAATGCATCGTCAAGTTATCAGAATCGGATTCTGAACATAAAGTAAATGATGTTTCAGAGTTTACCTGTTCTAGTCCTACCATGAGGGCTAGATTGACTTGTTCTTCTTCTGATTCTGAACTTGAAGAATCTGAAGTTGTAGCTTTTTCATTGTCCCAAGCTACGGTCATTACCTTCCTTTTGTATTCTCTAAATCTTCTTTCTTTGGCTTTCTTTTTATCAAACTTTACATCAGGTTCTTTCTTCTTGAGTTTTGGACATTCTGACTTGTAATTTCCAGGTTGATTGCATTCATAACAGGTTGGCTCTTTCTTTTTTATCTTTTGAATCATCTCTTTAAGCCGAACTTCTTTTTCTTTGCAAGAATTCGTTGGAGCTTTCTTGACAACAGGGCTTCATCATCACTGTCATCTGTTTTCTCTTTCGAATCTTTAGAGGAAGAAGAATCTGCAACTTTCAAAGCATTTGGCATTTTCTTTTTCGATGTACTTTCAGAAAATCTTTCCATATTTATTTCATGGGCCACAAAAGAACCAATTAATTTATCAATGGAAAGTTTTTTTAGATCATGTGCCTCTTAAATAGCAGTGATCTTAGGGGTCCATGAAATAATTAATGATCTTAGAATTTTTCTGACAGTTTCTTCATCGAAAAGATCTTTTCCAAGAGAGCTTAAACCAACTACTATGTTTGAAAATCTATTATACATTTGAGTGATATTTTCATTTGGCAACATTTTAAATTGTTCATATTGTGAAACAAGAATTTCTACTCTAGTTTTCTTAACTTTATTAGTTCTCTCATATGTTAAATGCAATTTATCCCACATTTCTTTTACAGATTTGCATGATGATAATCTATTAAATTCCCTTTTTAATAAAGCACAACATAGATAGTTTTTTTCCTTTAAAATTTAGAGACAGTTTAATTTTATCAGCTGCAGTAATTACAGTAGTACCTTAAGTAGGAATAATAATAAAATTACTTTTTTTTGTTACCTGTCATAGATCAAAGTCTGTGCCCCTGATGAAGCATTCCATTTGCATCTTCCAATATTGGTAGTCCTCACCATCGAAGAATGGTTGTCTTGAGATTGACTGACCTACGTAGTTGGGAGCTTCAAATGGCATCTCCCCTCAAATCTTTCGATTCTTCTGAGAAGATCTCACTCTGATACCACTTGTTGGATCGAGATGGCACTATAGTTGTCCAAGAGGGGGGTGAATAGGACTTCTTGCGCTTTAAAAAATTATCTAAAAACTAGATAACACTTAATAGAGTCGTTAGTACTTAGTGTGATGTGTGTGAAACAAGTGTAAACTTGGCGGAAATAGTCACACAGAGACAGAAGAGATTTTATCCTGGTTCAGCCCTTCTCGCATGGAAGTCCTACGTCCAGTCCCCAAGCAACCACTTGGGATTTCACTAACTGCTAAGCACACTTGGCCTTCTCTCAACTGAGAGGTAATACAACCACTTGCAGACCCGCAAGTAACCACTTGAGACCCGCAAGTCTTCCATTCACCAAGGGGTACAAGACCACCTACACCAGTAGGTCCTCCCTTCACAAGAGGGGCACTGCAGGGTACAAACCCCCTGCAGGTTATCTTACACAGAAGTTAAAAGCTTGTGTGTCTGCTCAACAGAAATGAGCAAACACAGAGATTCAAAAAGAGAAAACAAATGAATGTTGAGCTCAAGCTCTTTCTGAAACAAAGAGGTGGACTGAAGAGAATCTGAAATGCAGTAATCCACCAAGGGAAGAAGACTTCTAATTGCTAATGGAGAGCATGAAGTCGAAGACTGAGGAGTGGCTCTCTTTCTCTTTGAGTGGCTCTTCTAGCTTTCAAATGGGGGTGGAGTGTAAGCTTCTCTATCTTCTATCATCTTCTATTCATCCTTCTTCTATTCTAGTTCAAGCTTCAACTTCTATATATGGATATGGACTTCAGATAATTTGCCCATTTGAATTTGGTCGTTGGGAAGCTAGCCATTTAAAGGAGATAGCCATTGAACCTTTGACATATTTAGACTACCTGTGATGACCTTCAGTCTTCAGTTCAGAGAGTCTTAAAATCTTCAAGATAGATTAAAGTTTTGCAAGCTACATACCCACAACTGAAAGCCTGAGCAAGCACTTCAGTGGGTAGCTATGCATCTGAAAACATTATAAAAAGACATAGATACCTCCATACCTTCGAGGTTAGTGAGATATAAAAATATAAAGCAAGTAAGCTCAGAAAGATAGAAGGTTAGAGCATTTATGGTTTCTGAAAGTCATGGGGTTTCTGACAGTGGTAGGTAGGTTCTGACAGATAGCCCATATAACTTATACCTGTCAAGCATTTAATTTCTTGACCATC
The DNA here is from genome assembly GCA_014218235.1 of Colocasia esculenta. NCBI lineage: Eukaryota > Viridiplantae > Streptophyta > Magnoliopsida > Alismatales > Araceae > Colocasia > Colocasia esculenta. The sequence goes on from CM024764.1 coordinate 28,976,760, forward strand.
TGTCGAACACCTTATCTTCCTGTCAGTCGAAGGGATAATAAAATATATCTACATCTTTTACAGATTTCAAAAAGGATATTTCACAGATTACTAAATTTGAATAAAATAATTTTTCTCGCCAATAGGTAATTTGAATTTTATATAAACTACAGGAAACATGATTTATAGGACTTAAGGAAACTATATTTATGTAACAGATATTTCAATGTAAAAATCTTGTAATGATTACATTAAGTTGTGCTTATTGATAGAAACATAAAAGGTCATCTAAGTATAGGTATACAGATTGATATGAGAAACTTTGACATTTAGATGCAATCAATGTTTCATTTAGGTAATTGATGTTTAAGTGTAATTGATGTTTGAATGTAATCCATGTTGAAATGAAGTAGATGTAAACTTAATCCATGTATAAGTGTAATCGATGTTGAAGCATAATCGATGTTCAAGCATAATCGATGTTGGAATGAAGTTTATGTTCTAGATGAAATCGTTGTTGAATAGAGTCGATGTTTGAGTGAAATCGATGTTCAACTAAAATTGATGTTGAATGGAGTCGATGTTTGAGTGAAACTGATGTTCAAGTGAATTTGATGTTGAATGGAGTCGATGTTTGAATGAAATCGATGTTCAAGTGAAATTGATGTTGAATGGAGTCGATGTTCAAGAGAAATTGATGTTCAAGTGAAATCGATGTTTAAGATGAAATCGATGTTGAAGTTGATGTTTGAGATGAAATCGATGTCGACTAAAAAATTTTGAGGAAACCAGTAGCTGTCGACAGGCTGGTTGCATCTGTCGACAGCCCAGCCCCAGAATCAGAAATATAGTTCTAGAAGACACATACGCTGCAGTACCTATCAACAGCCGATGAGCATCTGTCGACAGCTGCCATTAAGTTTCCACACGTGAGCAACATGATGTGACATACAGTGTATGCTGTAGACTTAGAGAAATTTCGTTGTGTTGATACTTAGGTTCTGTGTAAGCATGAAATATGTTTGTATGCATAAAAACCTTTTAAATTATTATTTTCATGAATGGTAAAGATGAAGATATTAATTGGTTTTGTCATACGGAAAGTCTTAAAAGGTTTTGTCATAGCATAAATATCATAATTAATTGTTTAGCAAAATAGATAGGAATAGTTGCTCAACACGTACTCCTAAAGAGGATGATTTCTCACATCCTTTGCCAAGGAATCTAGAGGGAAAGTTCATGATCTCCGCCATGAAGGCTATGAAAATGGTGAAGAAGGGTTGTGATGCTTTTCTTTCCAATATGGTTTTGATTCCTATAGCCGATCAGTCACTTATCCTTAAGGTGATCGAGGTTGTGCAGGAATTTCCAGACGTGTTCCCTGACGATTTGTCTGGATTGCCACCAGCAAGGGAAATAGAGTTCACTATTGAGTTGCTTCCAAGCACCTCACCTATCTCTAAGGCTCCCTATCGGATGGCACCTGCGGAGTTAACTGAGCTGAGGAAGCAATTGCAGGAGTTGCTCGATAAGGGGTTTATTCGCCCTAGTGTGTCACCATGGGGCGCACCTATATTGTTCATGAAAAAGAAGGATGGTTCTCTCAAGCTATGTATGGACTGTAGGAATCTCAACCACGTGACAGTGAAGAATAGGTACCCCTTGCCGCGCATTGATGATTTTTTTGATCAGCTCCAGAATGCATCTATGTTCTCCAAGATCGATCTGCGATTAGGCTACCATCAGCTTAAGATTAGGGAGGAGGATGCTTCCAAGACTTCATTCAGAACCCATTATGAACAGTACGAGTTCCTTGTGTTTCCATTTGGTCTAACTAACGCCCCTGCAGCATTCATGGATCTCATGAACAAGGTGTTCAGGCCATACTTGGACAGTTTTGTTGTGGTGTTCATAGACGATGTGTTAGTCTACTCCCCTGATGAAGCTACACACCATGAGCACCTAAGGACAGTTCCAAAAGTTCTACACGAGCACAGGATGTATGACAAGTTCAGCAAGTATGACTTCTAGATGCGCGAGGTTCATTTTCTTGGGCATGCCATCTTAGGCACTGGAATTACTGTTAATCTAGCGAAAGTGCAGGTAGTGATAGAATTGGAGACTCCGAGAACACCATCTGAGATCAGGAGCTTTCTTGGTCTAGCAGGTTATTACAGGCGATTCATAGAAGACTTTGCCTCCATAGCAGTGCCTTTAACCAAGTTAACTAGGAAAGGGGTTAAGTAAAAGACTGACATCTGCACCCATGTTCATATTGCCTATAATGGCCCGCAGATGACATGGCAGCAAGCTTTCTATAGGGTGGGTGAATAGAAAGGCTGCAGAAATACTGAAACTAAAACACAAAAATCACCACTTAAAACTTCGGCTGGTGAATGTAGTTGTGTGAGGAGATAGAGAAGTAGAGCGGAAGCAAATTTAAACAATCACACAAGAACATAGAAATTTTATCCTGGTTCGGTACTTCTCAAGTGCAAGACCTACGTCCAGTCCCCAAGCAAATCTTAGGAGTTCACTAACCAACGTACAATGCCCCCATGGATATACAAACCCCTAGCTCCCCGTTCGTCCTCTTCCTTTCCTAGTAGGAAGGAAACTCACTTCTGTTATAAGTCAAGAAGCCACCCTTTTGGAACAAACCCAATTGCGGTTCTGCTAACACCAACCCCAGCTGGGTTTTTCCCTTAACTCAAGGGGAACACTGTGTACAGTCCCACAGCTGGATAGAAACCACCAGCACCTCGCTAGCCTTCTCTTCACAAAGGAAGAGGAACATTGTATACAATTGTCATGCCCCGACATTTAGCAGCGGAATAAATATCGGGATGCGTGAACGATACGAATATAAGTATCACAGTTGAGTAATGCAGAGTCACAATTAAATATAACAACATACTTAAGACAATGATAATGTCCACTATAATACTCCTTATTCCATTCCATTCACTAATTAAAACAGTACATTAGTAGAACCAGCTAAAGGGTCCATTATTTACATAAAAACTCCATGAAAATGTTTCACTATTACATAAACTACTCAAATATCTATTCCTAATCATTCAACTCCTCGTATGACGGGTGCTCTTCACTCATGCCCTGCTCCATTGGAGCCCACTGGATCCTCATCACTACCTGAAAAGGACAGGATGATAGGGTGAGCAAACTAGCCCAGTAGAATTTACATCTCAATGTGCAGACACTAATATACATGATTAACATTTTAAATAAGCAGGAACTGAATATGAACATGATGACAATGCATGCATTTCTAACAAGTCAAATAGCTGAATAGAACGAATAACATATCAAATCAATTAAAGACTTTCATATGCAATGGATAGGTAATTCAAGAATAGAATCGTATCAAAAGGAATTGGCCATATTCACACAAATATCTCATATTCACAAGTTCAATTGTATCATATGCGACTTATCATATCAAATGAAGGCACATGCACAAAAATCTTGCACACATTTCAGTGCCATGCCATGCACCACAAGTCCATACTCCCACAATTAATAAGTACTTTGGGGCGCTCCTCCCCAGGACAAGACATGGCCCCTATTGCACAGACATTAGTCAAATGGACCGAAGTCCCACATTGTGCCAATCAAACATATACATATTATGGCCACAGATTTCCAATAACAAGCTCATTGTAATAAGGACATGATCATTCATAGAGTCAAGGTATGACAATAGCTCAAGAGATTATTTGGGCAGTATAACGGCGTATCTTATGTTTCATAATTCTTTAATATCTTGACATGTGGATGACTAATGACAGATCGTACATGGTACAAGTGCTCTCTATCTTCAGGGTACTTCATGGTACAACTAGCTCGGTCTCTATGAGGGAATCCATAGAGTACATAGACTTACAGAGGTCTTAGGGAAAAGATCACTAGTTTGCCAATTCGGAATGACTGGCAGAGAGCTCCTAATTCCCCAAGAGGGGTGTGCCTATTCATGAAAACGTATAGTGTCGTGTCATGGAACTTTCCTAGTCATGTATGCAATGGATGAACAAATTATGGAAACATCGGAAAGCATATAAATAAGGAAAGTCCATATGAAATAAACAAGTAACATAATAGAAAGCTCTTAAACTAAACGAGTCCACTCTAACATGTATTCTCCACAGATTCATATCACATTCTCATTATGACAATTTTACATCAAGCTAGATCACAAGATGATAATCAAATGAATATAGATCAATCAATTCATATTGTACTTAAGAATCGTATTCATGTCTTTATAGTTTTCAAATGGGTTGATTGGTTTTAGGTCATTAGACAGACTACACAATGCATCTTAAGAACATCTCATGCAAGACTAACATTAAACACTGTAAAAATAGGTCTCGGGTAGGCCTTTAAATCCGCGTCATACACAGTCGACGCATTTCATAACGCAGTGCACAATCGAAACATGACTAAACTGTAAAGAATTCAAATCACGACGGCCTATGTCATCGCCTTTATCCTTGAATCACGACAATTTACCCCGTCGCATTCATGAAATTTGTTCAAAATAATAATATAAAGTAGATGAAAACCTTTAGCGGGAAAACCAGCTAAATCGTGATGGGGGTTCATGTCGCGATTCATGCAGTCACTGAAAACCATGCAGCGCACAGTCCCATGCATGCGGTTGATCGGTCAGACATGAAAACATGACAGAATGGTCGGTCTCCTTTTAGTGAATCATGACAGTCCAGAGCGACGTGATACCAGGCGATGGAACCGCGTCCCCTGGCTTGGTCGTGATTCAAGCTTCAAACTGAAAATGCAGGAAACAAGCAGCAATCCTCATGCAACACTTATAACTCTCTATCTAGAGCACATGGGTCAAAATGGTGAACATGAAGCTTGTAGGGGACATCAAGTAGAAGAAAACTATGCCTTTGGACCGAATCAATTTGGTCTCGTTAGGCGTGCAAACTAGCATGAACAAGAAACATGATAGACTTGCACGACTTAGGAAAAACACTTAATACGGTGAACATGCTTGATGAAAATTGGGCAAAATAGATGCAAACTAAACTAGACATGATGCTCTTTCAGATGGTAAAGGTTTCATTTAGTTTCAGCCCGAGATCACCTACCTTTAGATGGATGTAAGAGATGCAAATGTCTAGGTCGATGTAGAGTAAGGTTGAGGGAGAAGCTCAATTTTCCCCAGCCGTTCTCCTCTCCTCCTGCGCCATAGCTTTCTCCTCACGACCCCAACTCAATGCCAAACTTCCCCTAAAAGTTTTGTGATGATCACTTATAGTTTTAGGGTTTAATCCATATCCTAATGAGGCTAGGAAAGGTGGCCTGCGAATTCTGCATGGCACCTTCCAAAATTTGGGATTTCTTCTCCCAATTGAAGTAGCTACACCATAAGAAGGTTCTTAGCATGCTTCGCCACGATTTGGCTTACTATGCTTGGCTAAAAGCATTAGTTTAAGCCCTAATTTGCCATTCCCAATTTCTACATAATTACAGGTACGAATTTTGGGGTTTATTGTTATTTGGTTATCATCTTTGGCCCATTTAGAGTTGTATTGGACCAATATGTTTTAAATAGTTGATTTCCCACTTTGGGAGTTTAATCATGCCATTTATTTTATTTTTATACACCATGTTTATTTATCCTATTTTTCTATATTTTAAATCATTTAATTTTTTTCTGGGGTGTTACATCCTCCCCCACTTAAGAAAATTTACACATAATGGTATAGTTTCGTACTTGAGAATAATTCTGGGTGGTTTTTCTTCATTCTTTCCTCCGTTTCCCAGGTAGCATTTGTAACTCCGTCTCGACTCCATTGGACTTTCACCATTGGTATGGTACGATTTGGAGTCGTTGAAACTTCTAATCTAGTAGTTTAATCGGCTTCTCTTCATAGATCAGGTCCTCCCGAATCTCCAAGTCCTCATGGTTAATCACATGGTTGGCATTGAATAGATACTTCCTCAGCACGGATATGTGGAATACATTGTGAACATTTGCCAGTTGTGGAGGTAGTGCAAGTCTATAAGCCACCTGACCAACCCTCTCTAGGATTTCAAAAGGGCCGATAAATCTGTGACTAAATTTTCCCTTGATCCCAAATCATTGAAATCCCCTTGAAGGTGAGACCTTCAAGAAAACATGGTCGCCAACTTGGAACTCCAGCTCTCTCCTTCTTTTCTTTGCATAACTCTTCTTCTTGTATTGTGCTATCTTCAGGCGTTCCATGACGATCTAAACCTTCCTGATAGTCGCTTCAATTAAGTCGGGACCAACCCATTTGTTCTCCCCAACCTCTTCCCAACAAAGGGGTGATCTGCAACTCCTGCCGTATAAGGCTTCAAACGGTGCCATCTTGATACTTGCTTGATAGCTATTGTTGTATGCAAACTCCACTAGGTACAACTAGTCATCCCATCATCCTCTAAAAATCTAGCACAAGAGCACGAAGCATGTCCCCCACAATTTGATTGGTTCTTTCGGTTTGTCCATCAATCTGACGATGGAAGGCAGTGCTAAAATTTAATTTGGTACCCATTGTTGTTTGTAAACCCTTCCAGAAGTGTGAAGTAAATCGAGGGTCCCGATCAGATATTATAGTGGATGGAACCCATGTAATCTAACTGCTTCCTTAACAAAAAGTGCAGCCAACACATCCACTAACCATGTACTCTTCATCGGAAAGAAATGAGCTGGCTTAGTCAATCGATCAACTATCACCCATATTCCATCCATACCACTTGTAGTCTTGTGTAACCCCATGATAAAGTCCATACCGATGCTGTCCCAGTTACATTATGGAATTTCCAATGGTAGCAATCCACCAACCATTCTGAAATGCTCAGCCTTGACTTTCATGCATGTTAAACAATATGACACATGCTCTGCCACATCCCTCTTCATATGCGGCCACCAATAAGACCTTTTCAAGTCCTAGTACATCTTTGTTGATCCAGGATGGATCGTGTACTTTGACTGGTGAGCTTCATTTAACAACCTTTTCTTGAGTTCCCCGTGATCAGGGATGCATGTTTTGCCTCGGAATAGTAATCTCCCATCAGCTGATAGAGTAAAGTCTGGTCTTTGTTCTAACTTCTCCTGATCTCAACTAAGAATGGATCCTCTCCTTATTTCTCCTTGATTTCGGCCAGTAGCTTAGACTGTATTTCGATATTGGAAATCATCACTTGTTTCTCCTTCTTTCCGTGTCTAAATTCAAACTTGCAAATTGCTCCAGTAACTTCCATTCGCCCAGCATCATACTAGCTAGCATAGCTCCTGGTTGTCTACTTAGAGTGTCTGCCATTACATTGGCTTTTCCTCGGTGATATTGAATGGAAAAGTCAAAGTCTTTGAGGTACTCTAACCACCTTCTTTGTCTCATGTTAAGCTCTTTCTGTGAGAATAAATATTTCAAACTCTTGTGGTCAAAAAGACTTTGAATTGCTCACCATAAATGTAGTGCCTCCAAATTTTCAAGGCGAACACTACGACTGCTAATTCCAGGTCATGTACAGGGTAATTTACTTCATGGATCTTCAATTGTCTTGAGGCATAAGCTATTACCCTTCCTTGTTGCATTAAGACACATCCCAGACCTGTTCCAGAAGCATCTGAATAAATTTCAAATCCTCCCTCTTCGATGGGTAAGGCGAGGACAGGGGCAGTAGTCAGACACTTCTTCAAGCTATTAAAACTCTCCTCACATTTATTAGTCCACACGAATGGATTTTTCTTCCGGGTCAGCTTGGTTAATGGCACTGCAATATTTGAGAAATCCTTTATAAATCTTCAGTAATACCCTGCTAATCCCAAAAAGCTCCTGATCTCTGTGATGCTTGTTGGTCTTTCCCACTTCAAAACAGCCTCAACCTTTGATGGATCAACAGCGATACCATCCTTGGTTACCATATGCCCCAGAAAGGGTACCTCCTCAAGCCAGAGTTCACATTTACTTAGCTTGGCATACAATTTATTCTCCCACAGAATTTGCAATGCAATCTTCAAATGCTCCTCATGTTCTTCCTTTGTTTTGGAATAGATCAATATATCATCGATGAATACCACCACAAATTTATCATGATATGGGCGATAGATACTATTCATCAGCTGCATGAAAACTGCAGGGGCATTTGTTAGTCCAAAAGGCATAACAATGAATTCATAATGCCCATACCTACTTCAGAAGGCTGTCTTGTGTATGTCTTCCCCTTTGATCCTCAATTGGTGATAGCCAGATCTGAGATCTATCTTAGAGAAATATTTAGCTCCAAACAGTTAATCAAATATTTCATCAATCCTTTTTAGGGGATATTTGTTCTTGATGGTTAACTGGTTAAATTGTCTGTAATCTATACACAACCTCATCGACCCATCTTTCTTCTTGACAAAAAGAACAGGTGCACCCCATGGTGATGTGTTTGGTCAGATGAATCCTTTCTCTAGCAGTTCCATCAGTTGCTCTTTTAATTGCTTTTGTTCTGTGGGGGACATTCTATATGGTGCCCTAGATACAGGTGGGATTCCTGGCAAGTCTTTGGGAAAGACATCAGTATACTAGTTAATAATATGGATGTCCTCAATCTTAACTTCCTTCTTTGCTGTGACAACAGTAGCAAGAAAGGCCATACAACCTTTTTTCATCATCCTTTTGGCTTGTAGTGTAGAGATGAGGGACAGTCTCCAGCAGTTTCTATCTCCTAAGAACACTAGATTTGGGTGATGACTAAATGTTACCTGGCTTCTCTTACAATTGACACTAGCCCCATGTTCAGACAGCCAGTCTGCTCCTAATATCACATCATAACCCTCCATGTCCATGCATATTAACTTAGAAGCTAGATTTTTAGTTTCAATCATCACTTCACTAGATGGTAAATGGTTTCTAAGATTGGTGCCCGAGCCAATCGGGGTTGACACAACTATTCCGGATTTCATTGGGACTAGTTTTATAGGCAAGGTGTCAATAAAGGTTTGAGACATGCAGGAATGAGTAGCTCCCGTATCAAATAGAACAAATGCAGAACGGGAAAGAATAGTAAGTGTACCTTCAACTACACCTCCTTCTTCCACAACTTCAGGCTCCTGAATAGCTTGTAAGCGGCCTTGCCTCCTTTGCCCATTCAGACGCTTCTCTTGTGGGGCTTGTTCTTTCAGCATTGGGCAGTCAGAAATCCTGTGGTCATGACTCCTACAACGCAGACATCTCCCTGAGCTCTCCAGCATTGTTCAGATCAGTGACTAGCTTTATCGCAATGCTTGCATCTTTCCCCATTTGCCACTACCAACTGCTTGCCTAATTCCTTCAGCTTCTTATCGGCTTGGACAATAAATCAACCACTGGGCCTTTTCCTGCCAATGGTAGGTTGATACTATCCAATAGCATAAACTTGTTCTCTCTTCATAGACTTTCCCTTGTTTCTATCAGCGGTCTCCATTGCATCTTCCAAAAATTGAGCCTTCTTTATCATATCAGCATAAGTTTGAATGTCCATTGGCACCAATTGGGTGATAAACTGGGGCCTCAAGCCATTCAAAAAGTGTTTTGCCTTCATTCTTTCCGTCCCAATCAAGTGAACAACATATCGGGACAGACGAGAGAATTGGGCCTCATATTCGGCCACGGTCACTCCCCTCTATTTCAGAGCCGCAAACTCGACCGCTTTACGCTCCTAAACCCCGTATGAGAAGTACTTTTTGTTGAAACGTTCAATGAACTGTGCCCATGTTAGTTGTTGTCCTTCCAGAGTCGCCTCAACCGACTCCCACCAAGCCTTGGCATCCTTCTCCAATTGGAAAGTTTCCAGTAATACCCTGTTTTGGTCCATGCATTGCATGACCCTAATGATTCTTTCAATCTTCTTAACCCAATGTTCAGCAACATCCAGGTCAGTACTTCCTTCAAATATAGGTGTATCCATACTTCAGAAATTCCGATGGAGATCACCGGCTCCGCAGTTTCCCCCACCCTGGGTGGCTTGCAGTATTGTCTGAGTCAAGTTTTGTAAAGTTTGTTGCATGTTTCTAGCCTGGGCTCGTTCGGCAGCCATTGAGGTTGTAAGTACCTTCAAGATAATAATATAAGTTAGACATCTAAGTATAACACATGTGACTTCTATACCTATAGCTCACATTAGGTATGACAGATTTTGACTCGTGTGATCTAGTTTCATTCTATATTCCTATTCCCTTGGACCTGAAGAGTTTAGGCTTTGATACCAACTGTCATGCCCCGACATTTAGTAGCGGAATAAATATCGGGATGCGTGAATGATACGAATATAAGTATCATAGTTGAGTAACGCAGAGTCACAATTAAATATAACAACATACTTGAGACAATAATAATGTCCACTATAATACTACTTATTCCATTCCATTCACTAATTAAAATCGTACATCAGTAGAACCAGCTAAAGGGTCCATTATTTAAATAAAAACTCCATGAAAATGTTTCACTATTACATAAACTACTCAAATATCTATTCCTAATCTTTCAACTCCTCGTATGACGGGTGCTCTTCACTCATGCCCTGCCCCATCGAAGTCCACTGGATCCTCATCACTACCTGAAAAGGACAGGATGATAGGGTGAGCAAACTAGCCCAATAGGATTTACATCTTAATGTGCGGGCACTAATATACATGATTAACATTTTAAATAAGCAGGATCTATATATGAACATGATGACAATGCACGCATTTCTAACAAGTCAAATAGCTGAATAGAACGAATAACATATCAAATCAATTATAGACTTTCATATGCAATGGACAGGTAATTCAAGAATAGAATCGTATGAAAAGGAATTGGCCATATTCACACAAATATCTCATATTCACGAGTTCAATTGTATCATATCCGACTTATCATATCAAACGAAGGCACAAGCACACAAATCTTGCACACATTCAAGTGCCATGCCATGCATCACAAGTCCATACTCCCACGATTAATAAGTACGTTGGGGCGCTCCTCCCCAGGACCAGACAGGGCCCCTATTGCACATGCATTAGTTAAATGGACCGAAGTCTCACGTTGTGCCGATCAAACATATACATATTATGGTCATGGATTTCCAATCACAAGCTCATTGTAATAAGGACATGATCGTTCATAGAGTCAAGGTATGAGAATAGCTTAAGAGATTATTTGGGCAGTATAACGGTGTATCTTATGTTTCATAATTCTTTAATATCTTGACAAGTGGATGACTAATGACAGATCGTACATGGTACAAGTGTTCTATATCTCCAAGGTACTTCATGGTACAACCAGCTCGGTCTATATGAGGGAATCCATAGAGTACGGAGACTTACGGTGTTCTTAAGGAAAAGATCGCTAGTCTGCCAATACGGAATGACTGGCAGAGAGCTTCTAATTCCCCAAGAGGGGTGTTCCTAATCGTGCAAACGTGTAGTGTCGTGTCACGAAACTTTCCTAGTCATGTATGCATTGGATGAACAAATTATGGAAACATCGGAAATCATATAAATAAGGAAAGTCCATACACAATAAACAAGTAACATAATAGAAAGCTCTTAAACTAAACAAGTCCACTCTAACATGTATTCCCCACGGATTCATATCACATTCTAATTATGACAATTTCACATCAAGCTAGATCACAAGATGATAATCAAATGAATATAGATCAATCAATTCATATTGTACTTAAGAATCGTATTCATGTCTTTATAGTTTTCAAATGGATTGATTGGTTTTAGGTCATTAGACAGACTACACAATGCATCTTAAGAACATATCATGCAAGACTAACATTAAACAATGTAAAAACAGGTCTCGGGTAGGCCTTTAAATCCGCATCGTACACAGTCGACGCAATTCATAACGCAGTGCACAGTCGAAACATGACTAAACTGTAAAGAATTCAAATCGTGACGACCTATGTCGTCGCCTTTATTCTTGAATCGTGACAGATTACCCCATCGCGTTCATGAAATGCGTTCAAAATAATAATATAAAAATAGACAAAAGCCTTGAGCGTGAAAACTGGCAAAATCGCGTCGGGGGTTTACGTCGCGATTCATACAGTCGCTGAAAATCATGGAACGCACATTCCCATGCATGCGGTTGACCGGTCAGACATGAAAACATGACGGAATGGTCGGTCACCTTTTAGTGAATTGTGACGGTTAAGATTGACGCGATACCAGGCAATTGAACCGCGTCTCCTGGCTCAGTCGTGATTCAAGCTTCAAATTGAAAACACAGGAAACAAGCAGCGATCCTCATGCCATGCTTACAACTCTCTATCTAGAGCACTTGGGTCAAAATGGTGAACATGAAACTTGTAGGGGACATCAAGTAGAAGATAACTATGCCTTTGGATCGAATCAATTTGGTCTCGTTAGACGTGCAAACTAGCATGAACAAAAAATAGGACAGACTTGCGCGACTTAGGGAAAACACTTAATACGGTGAACATGCTTGATGAAAATTGAGCAAAATAGATGCAAACTAAACTAGACACAATGCTCTTTTAGATGGTATTGGTTTCGTTTAGTTTCGGCCCGAGATCACCTACCTTTAGATGGATGTAAGAGATGCAAATGTCTAGGTCCATGCAGAGTAAGGTTGAGGGAGAAGCTCAGTTTTCCCCAACCGTTCTCCTCTCCTCCTGCGCCCTAGCTTGCTCCTCACGACCCCAACTCAATGCCAAACTTCCCCTAAAAGTTTTGTGACAATCTCTTATAGTTTTAGGGTTTAATCCATGTCCTAAGGAGGATAGGAAAGGTGGCCTGCGAATTCTGCATGGCACCTTCCAAAATTTGGGATTTCTTCTCCCAATTGAAGTATCTACACCATAGGAAGGTTCTTAGCATGGTTGGACACGATTTGGCTTACTATGCTTGGCTAATAGCATTAGTTTAAGCCCTAATTTGCCCTTCCCAATTTTTACATAATTACATGTACGAATTTTGGGGTTTATTGTTATTGGGTTTTCATCTTTGGCCCATTTAGAGTTGTATTGGACCAATATGTTTTAAATAGTTGATTTCCCACTTTGGGAGTTTAATCATGTCATGTATTTTATTTTTATACACTATGTTTATTTAATACTATTTTTTTCTATTTTTTAAATCATTTAATTTTTTTCCGGGGTGTTACAACAGTCTTACAGTTGGACCAAATCTTTCTTAGAAAAAGAAAGAACAGACTGAGAACTTTACAAGATGAACACTAAGGAACTCAAAACTCTCAGCCGCAGACTCTCCCCGAGATTTACAATGATGCACAAAAAAAGTGGAGAGAGAAAAGCATCTTGAATGCTTGAAGACTTCAGATGGTTGTGTGCACACTTCTTCTTGGGCTCGAGCTCTTTCTCTCTTGCATTGAGTGTGTAGGGCATTGAGGTTTCTCAATAGATGTACACTCTTTCAAAAGGATTTTCAAGAAAAGCTCATGTCTTGTTCTTCTGCTTTGCTTCAACCTTTTTATGGAGCAGTTTGAAGTGATCCGTTGGAACTCTTCTGGCCATTGCTGATCTCGTTCTTCATCTACTCTTCTTCTTCTTCTGTGCTGGGGTTCTAATTGGAAGGGTTGCTGCTCTTCAGGTTGAGGAACTGAAGGAGGTACTGGAGAGCTGCCGTGGCCCTGTTGGCACACTAATTGAAGGAGGAGATCCTTCATTTGCTGGACTTCGTATAACGTAAAATGAAACTTTACATCAATCTGATGTATTTGCATCTGAAGCACAGTCAACATCTCTTGTTGGTTCAGGACCACATTCAATACATCATGTATGGTCCTACTTGTCTCCCCTTGAGACCTTGGCCGGGTCTCAACTGGTGGTGGAGGGACATGATGATATTCTTCATGCATAGGAGGCTCAATCAGTGTAGATCTTGGAACATCTTCTTCTTGAGCCATTCTTTTACCCTTCAAATCTCTGAGCACTTGATTGATGGTCTCTTCTGGGAGATCATGCCCAAGAGAAGGTCCTGCAGCTTCATCTTGTACTGCTTCATTTCTAACTTCGTCTCTTCTAATTTCTAAAGGATGAACTTGAGGAATAGAGGAGGAGCTCTGTACCTCATCCAGAAATGTATCATGACAGCAATTTGGTACAGAGTTCTTAGTCGAAAGATTTTGGGCTTTATCTTCCAAAACATAGTGGCTTCTTCTTAGTGTGGATAGCCCAATCCTCTCCTTAACCGATATTGAAATCTCATCAGACAAATCTACTGAAAATCTTCTGAAAATGAGAGTAAGCATGGTTCCATAAGGAAGAGATTCACATGCCATTTTTGACAATGTATCGAGTACATTTCATATTATATTGTAATGCCTCAAAGTGGCTCACTTCAGTTAACCATTTAAGTTATTTTTCTATTTTTTTGAATTTTTCTAAGATTTTTATGATTTTTTATAGGGGTCTTAAGGGGTCCTCTGTGCACATTTGATTCGCGACAGACACAGTGGTCACACTTTAGGAGTTTGATCCACGACGGGTTACACCGTCGCGTATTACCTTTCGTTTTCCAGCACTTGCTATGTTTTGTAATCGTGTCCCATGTAGTCATCATGTTTAAGAGTTTCCAATTTCGATTTATGGCAAATTCCAAAATTGTTTTTAGAAAGATTTTGTTGCTAATTAGAATCACGTCCACATTGTCCGTCGCATTTCTAAATGGAAGATCGATTCCCTTTAGAAGATCGATTCTTTACAATCCACGACCACTCATGTTGTCGCGATTCAAAGTTTCCATTTATTAAATTTGGAAAGAATCAATCGATATGGTAAGTGTTATAAACGCATCCCACTATGTCGTTGCGATTCTAAAACCTGCTATAATCGATGTTTAAAAAGGCTTAATCGAAGTAAGGAGATCTTATTAAACATGATGCTTTGGTCGGTCACGATTCACTTTAATAGGCGACCACTGTGTTTATTGTGATTTACTAATTTTTCCCCTATAAAAAGACCCCCGAGGATATTGTTTTAGGATATACACCCTAGCATTACGGCGAAGCCTTGCTGTACGAAAGAGCTGAACATCGAGCTAAGAAGAAGAGCAATTCCTCATCCAAGCCACTTCAAGCCTTCATCCATTGGAGCTTGGTCTTCTTCAACTCAAGACATCATTCTCACTCACAACACATCATTTATTTCATACCTATATTTTTAGGGGTTTTTACACCACCTCCCCAAGGTGTGTTCAAGCCCATGCAATCACGTTTTCTTCATCATTCATTTGAATTAACACTACACAACTTAGACTAATCTTTCCTTTACGTGTTTGCTTGTTTCTCTATTTTGCAAGGTAACCAACAAGCTAAAGTCTTCTTTGCCGGCCAGCCGGTTGGAGAAGTAAGAGTCAACCCACCACCTCAACTCCTACGATCTTTTGGTGAAGGTAAGTAAATTCCACCTTTCGCTCATTCCTTCGGTACCCTCGTGTACCTGGCGATCACACTTCCTCCATAGTGCACACACACACTCTTCCTCTTCTTTCTACGCATAATATTCTTCTTTAATTTTTTTTTAAATTATTCTTTGCGGAGTGTTTGAAAAAAAAAAGCATATTCACACCTGTAAGTACTTAGACCCTACCATCATTTCTAAAATAATAGAGGGAAGACTAACTCTATGCCCCTGAATAGCCCACAACAGAAGGACTGCCATCCCTGGCTGTGATGGAGGAGTGAGTCCCAGCCCTAGGGGTGATAATGGCGGTGATGATGGCATGGAGGAGCCTCTTCTCTGTAGAGAGCTCATTTATAAGAAGCCCTCTCTTCGAGATAGCTCCAAGGCTACCTATGATTCCTAACTTTTGCTTCTCTATGGACACTGCTTCACTGATCTTATGTCTGGAGTTGGGGCAATCCAAAAGTTCTATTAACAAATCTTCAGTAATGGAAATCTGAGTACCTTTTACAAAACCTTGAATAGACCCATCTGTAGAGAGTTGAAGAGAGACATAGAAGGCCTTCACTGCATCCTCAAAAGTCGGCTCGTTGATTTGACAAATCTTGGACCAACCCATTTCTTCTAGGGTTTCTTCTACCCAACTGAGTCTGCCCGATAGTTGTGAGAAATCAACAACTTTCCTGGGGCAAATGGAGGTTTTAGCAGACATAAGCATCTGGAATTGCTCCTGGGTGAAAAAGATGTTGTCCAAAGCCCTAGAAGAGGCCATCTAAACCAAAACCGGAGAGAAGGTCTGAGGGAAACGATGGAGGAGATGTGAAATGAGTTCAGAGAAGTCAAAGATCCTACCTTTCTTCAGAGAGTTTGAAGGAATTGACAGATGCTTGAAAACTGTTCCATTGTGGTGAACGGTCGTGAGAATCAGGAAGAAGACGAAGGAGTCAGAGACGTTTCAAACTGGTAATTTGAAAAGAGAGAGGGAAATGTCCTTATAAAGAAAGAGGTTGTGAAACAGACTGTGGATGAGGAGATGAATGGTTGGGATTAAAAGAATAAACCATTCTTTTAATTTCCCCCCAAACGTTTTTTAACCTTTTTTTTTTTGAATTAAAATAGACTCAGACTTCACAAACTCTGACTTCAAAGGAGCCAACTCTTGAAACTCCGACTTTGGAGAAGTCGAATGTCCAGGACTTAGAAAACGTTTGACGATGGATAGATCAGATTATGAACTTAGGAATTTTAAGTATTCAATCAGGATTGCACATTCCTAATTCTCTTCTTATTGAGGTAAATCTATCTTCAGGGAGAGGTTTAGTAAATATATCATCTAATTTATTTTCTGTAGAAACAAATTCAAGTATAATATCACCATTACTTACATGGTCCCTGATGAAATGATGTCTGACCTCAATGTGCTTGGTTCTTGAATGTTGGATTGGATTTTTAGTCAAATTGATTGCACTTGTATTATCACATAGCATTGGAATTTAATGTAGTGTATGACCATAGTCTTCTAGTTGATGTTTGATCCACAGCAGTTGAGTACAACAACTCTCAGCTGCAATCTATTCTGCTTCTATTGTGGACAAAGCTACTGAATTTTATTTCTGAAGGACCAAGAAATTAAACATCCTGCAAGAAATTGACAAGTACCACTGGTGCTTTTTCTGTCTATTTTACATCCAGCATAGTCAGCATCACCATATCCAAGCTGTTTAAATTCAGAACATCTGAGATACCACAAACCCAATTTACTTGTATTCATAAGATATCTAAAAATTATTATAACAACATTAACATGTGATTCTTTAGGATCAGCCTGAAATCTTGAGCACAAACAAACACTGAACATTATATCTGGTCTTGTAACGACCCCCTTTATACCGGTATGATTATACCAATCCACATCGATATAAAGCGTGTCGTCACAATGGGATATGTACCCAGCACAACACAGTAGGTAGAGATGTACACAAATAATAAAGCAAGTACAGTCTATATAGTATAAAAATAAATATACAAAGTCCACAAATAACAAGTCCATATCACAATATCGTCTCACATACTAAGTAAAATAAAAGTACAAGCTATATGGATAGCTCTCCAAATCTCAGCTACTCCTCTCGCTCGGAGTCGCTCCTCACTATCTCCTCGTCGATCTCAGGAATACCTGCCTCACTTGTATGTTTAAGCAAGGATGAGTCTTCACAAAAGACTCGGCAAGCAACCTATTAGTATATCTAAACACTTATCACATTCATTCTACACAAGTTTAACATTAGAGCAATTTATCACAGGATTCATGTAGCCATAAGCAAGTACTAATGAACAATCTAGAACATGCTAATTAC
Source organism: Colocasia esculenta (assembly GCA_014218235.1). Taxonomy (NCBI): domain Eukaryota; kingdom Viridiplantae; phylum Streptophyta; class Magnoliopsida; order Alismatales; family Araceae; genus Colocasia; species Colocasia esculenta. Next base: position 28,994,513 of record CM024764.1, read on the forward strand.
ACATGTATTTAAAATAACTCATGATACAATTCAGATCTCATTTAATGGCACATTTCCAAGCATCTAAAATCATGAAATTAAACACATACTATTAGTGATACTAGCATGATACCTAACACATTCAACATGCTCATATGTCACATATTCTCATCTTTCACTTGTTGTTTTAACATAAAAGTAACTTAATCACATGGTTTCTCATTCTTACACATTGAAACACATTATCACATCACTTTCACATTTTCACTTTGCACATTCACACTTAATTCACATCTTTTTCCGTGACACATAGTCTGAACCACCATAAAGAAGGACACATCACATACATATCACATACCCGTGACCTAGGCAATACAGTGACGAATCTTGGTTATTGCGTAGAACTGGGAAAAGCACTCTCCACCCTAACCAGTGGTACTTGCCCACCTCCAGGATTTCATCCTGATGCCCACAGGATATCACATACGCATTGACCCTTCCCATAGGGACTTTTCTATAGTACGACTCTATAGCCTTCTATGGTAGTAGTGTCAATCTCGACACATTAATCACTTAATCACATTATTCACATATTTTACATGATTCTCATGCATATACCAGACTAATCACATACTTTAAGACACCATAATCATCTCAGATTATAGAAGCATACTATTTAACAGTATTAAAACATATTTTTAACAAAGCCTAATCATGATATTAATCATCATAAAACATCACTTTTAACTAATCATGCTTAATTTGACCATTAAGGACTTATAACTGGAAATAATAGTCACGGATGTCAGAACATGCTCAAATTTTAATCATAGATCTCACACATGGAATATATAAGATGTCTAGTTTTTTCAAAATTTTTGCCGTTGTATATCTATTTTTAACATTTAACACAGATCTCAGGAAATTAACAAGATGATTTATTAAAACATGGTGAACAGAAAACTAACGGCTCTATTTGTCTTGAAACATGTACACAGGAACTTTAAATTCATTGAAAATATATTGAGACAATAATACGTCATATACTCAATTTATCCTAAATTAAACTTATTATGGCACACTCATTTACTCATGAGAAAATTTCTAAAATTTACAAGTATGATCAGAAAAATATCAAAATTTGATGGTTCATTATACATTATGTATATGACAAGACAAAAATCCTAGGACCAACTCATACATTCAAAATTTCTGAAAGATTTCATCATACACACTAAAACATATTTCTAGAAACTGAAGAACTTAATGGCAATGTCTTTGCGGTCAACGGTGGTTAACGACATGATCGATTTCCATCAACTCAAGAACTTAATGACAAGGTTGTTTACATCAACTTCCTATTTACAGAAAGTGTAGACCGAAACCAAAAGAAAAGAGAATTTGGGGGTCTAGGACGCGAGACAAAAATCATTAAAAATCGAATAACCCTAGGTGATAGGTATAGGGATGAAACCCCTAAGTTACTTGCCTCTAGAAAACTCCCTGAAGATCGAATTAGGGTGATGAAGCCCTCCTTGGCCAAGCCAAATAGGTAGCCTTCACTGGTTTGATTCTACTTCCACGATCAAGTGGACAATCTTCTGGCAACAAGAGAGCTTCTCCATGTTCAGAAGGACCTCCCTCTTGCAGAAAATCACTGGTGCAGCCTTTGGTTCATCGGATCTACCTTCTCAAAGCTCTCTCTCTTTTCCTCTATCTAAAACCCAGTAGCCCTAGCTGAGCAAAAGTCCTCTCTCTGCAAAGATGACCTAGTTTTATAGTAGTTTGGGTCGTAGATATCCTAGGAAAGAGAAATCCCAGCCGACGTAGGGTTTCCATGTTTATCTCCCGGAGAAATCGGGACGATTTCAGGGAAAAGAAACCCAACGCAATCGGAGAAGTTGACGTCCAATTTGTTGTTGTCTACATGAAGTAGACGACAATTGATTTTGACATCAAGATCCTCAAGTCAGATGGTAAATGGCACATATCTTGTCGTCAACCAGTTGTTAACGTCAAAGTATGTTGATGTTAAGAAGGAACTCGAACAACAATTTAAAACATACAACAAATCATAAAATGCACAGAAAACTAGGGCCTTACACCCTCTCCTCTTAAAAAAAACTTCATCCCCAAAGTTAGAGCAAAGGTACTAACTGAACAGATGTGGATATTGCTTCTTCATGGCCTCCTCGAGCTCCCGTGTAGCCTCCTCTCATGAGAAGTTCCTCCACAACACCTTTACAAAAGCTATAGCCTTGTTCCTGAGATGCTGAACCTTACGATCCAAGATGGCCATTGGTCACTCCACATATGACAAATCTGGTTGAAGTTTCACGGGCTCGTGGCTAATAACATGTGACGGATCTCGTACATATCTTCTAACCATAGACACGTGGAATAAAGGGTGCATACTTGCTAACACTGGGGGTAATGGTAGCTCATACGCCACATTGCCCATCTGCCTGGGAATCTCAAACGGGCCAATAAACATCAGACTCAGCTTGCCATGCCTACCAAACCTGACAACGCCTCACGTAGGTGATACCTTGATGAAAACATGAACTCCAATTCCTTCCTTCTATTGTCGGTGTAGCTCTTTTGCCTATCCTGCACTGCAGTCAACCTCTGCCTGATGAGCTAGATCTTGTCTGTTGTTTTCTTGAACCAACTCAGGTCCTGCCAACTATCTACCTCTAGTCTCCTCCAAACACAAGGGAGACCTACAGGGTCGACCGTACAATGCCTCAAATGGAGCCATGCCTATACTTGCGTGGAAGCTGTTATTATAGGCAACCTCCACAGGAGGTAGGTGACGTTCCCAATCGCCCTTGTAGTCATGCACGCTGTCACGTCCCGAGAATTACGCAACAGATATTATTAATTAATTTGAGTCGATATTTCAAGACGTGGACAGTCGGCAAATAAACCTCTAGCTAGCACGCACTAAATGTGTATCAACACAACATCATAATAGGGCCCAAATGTGAACTCAATTATAAATTGTATTCAAATCTCATATTTGTCTCAGATAAACTAATACAGGACTAAGACTTAATAAAAGCAAAAGTACATACTACCTCACTTCCTACTACATTGTTCTAACACTCAAAATAAACTAACTATAGATAGACTCATGTTTGGTATGCTCTTCACTCGGACGCATTCCCATCCTCGACTTGCTCTTCCTCTTGCACTTCATGGTCACCTAGATTGGGTAAAAGTAGGGAATGAGCAAACTACCTCAGTAGGATTTATATCTCAATGTGCGGTCAATGATATAAGTGATTAACATTTTAGAACTAGGTAAGTACGATGAATGATATGCAAGTACGAATAAAACGCGTTAAAACATGATATATAAAACAAGCTAGAGAGAGAGATCATGATAGAACAAGATTGATGAACAAGATGACAAGAGAGAACTAGAAATAGATCACTTTGTACAAGCACGCAAGATATCATGTAAATTGCAATAAATGCAGGATGGCCATATCACGCAAGCAAGCAAGCAAGCACGCACGAGCACAATCAAGTAACACTAATCAGGCACGTAGACACTAATGTACACCGAGAAAAGATCCATCAAGAATGTACACTAGGTCACGTGTATGTGGTATTGTATCTATCATTCAACACGCACGCACGATTTTCCCAGCGCAGATGCAACGCCAGTAATCATTATACCCCATGGTTAACAGTATATCTATGACTCGCCGTCATTGGGGCTAGATTGGAGCCCTTGGACACACGCCGTGCCCTATCAGCATCTCACTTAAATTTGTAAATGTAGATACCCACAGTCATTTATAATGGCCAATGAGAGTTTCAATAAGTAAGCATGTGTAATGTCATGTTCATGATGATGAGGAGAACAAGTAGTAAGTAATGGAACATGATTTCACGAGTACAATGGTCAAGAGATAAATTCGGCAGTATAACGGTATGATTTATACTTTCGTTCAATCTTTACATTAATGGCTTTAGTCCAGTTTGTAATTCTCACTCACGAGAACAAGAAGAGAAAGGAAGTGCACGCTATCTCCACGGAACTTCAATGGTACAACCAACTCGTCAGCCATGTGGGAATCCATGGTCAGAGGAGATTTACAGAGGCCTTGGTGGAAAGGTCGCTAGTCTACCGATTCGGAATGACCGGTAGAGAGTTTCCAATTTCCCAAGAAAAGGCTACCTAACAGTGCTAGTGTGTAGTGCGGTACGCGTGTCTCAATTCTCAAACCATCGGTCTCAAACTCGCAGAAAGCACTTGACAATATAACATGGAACAAAACTATGCACTTTAACTCATCATGGTTTGCAAGATTTTATGATAACTCTTATCATTTAAACACGATAGAACAGTAGGATGATTAAATCACAAGAACATGAATGGATCATAACATTTAAGGAGCACTTAGAATAGCATCCATGTAATTAAAGCTTTTTAAATGGGTTAATCGCTTTTAAGCCATTAAGCAACAATCATGTAATGATCAAACCCAGACAGGTAACTTACACAGCAAATATCACATTTATACAGACCTCGGGTATATACAGAAAACTTTGTAAGAAAACACGTGGTTTCCGGTAAAAATCCTGAGATCGCGACATAGCCATATAAGGAAGGCGACAGGGTGTTGTCAGGTCGGGGTCAGATCGCGACAGGCTCATGTAAGGAAGGCGACAGGTCGGGCCCAGAAGGCGACACAGGGGTGTGAGCATCGCGACAGGGTCGTCAGATCAGGTAGCCGGATAGCAATGGAACGCATGTCACCTTGAGAAGGCGACAAGGGGTATGTCACAATCAACCCTCTAAAAGTGACATATCGGGCCGTCGCGTTCACAGGGTCCGTGCCTGGCTCGGACAGAGCAACGACAGTGCCTTGCATTGCGGACCTGTATTTCCTTCTTTTGACATAGGGTTGTTCTAAAATAGAGAACAAATTGTACGGTGCGTGAAAAATAACGAAACTAGTTTTAAAATAACCTAGACATACTAGGGTACTTCCAGTAAATCGGAATTGAACAATAAAGATGGTTTCGATAGGCTTTGATCATGGGGAACACAAGGTCAGACCAAGGGTAACTTGAAGACGTAGTTTTATGCAGCAACCCTCTTAATGCTTATAACTCTCTAACTAATGAGATTTAGACAAAACGTTAAACAGGAAACCTGACGAGGACAACTAGTAGAATAACTTTCATGTTATGAGTTTTCTCTAATTCGGTCTTGAAACACATGCAACATATTAAGAATGGGAAAAGCTCTAACAGTGCGCGACTTTGGCAAAACGCTTATAATTCAAAATCTACTAAATGAAATTCCATGAAACCAGTGGGAAATGAAATTTAACTTGATTCTCTACACATTGGTATAGGATATGTTAAGATTTGGACTAAGAAAACCTACCTTTTGGGTTGAAGAAGTCCCGTTATTCCAAAAAACCCGTGTTCAGACCACTTGGAGGAAAATGCTTAGTACTCCGTGTATACTGCATGGAATTTGGGCATTTCACTTGGGTTAGAACGTAGACTTGACCCTCTTTCCAGGGGTATAGGCCTTGCAAGTTTGGTTTAGGTTTGACTCACCTTTGGTCGACTTCAAGAGGGTGGTTTGTGCAGGTCGCAGCAGACGAGAAGGGGAAGAAGAACGGCTTCTTGTGGTCGTTCCACAGCTCCTCAGCCACCAAGAGCTCCTCCACACGACCCTAGCAAGTTCTAAATTCGTTCCAAGGGTTTGGGTGAAGAGTATTTAAGTAACCATGGTGTTTAGGAGTCCTATTATAACTAGGAAAGAGGATTTCGGGATTGGCATGTTTGGTTTCCTATTTTTGATGATTTCCTCCTCCCTTTGAGTGTGTGAGGCATTAGGAAACCTCCCCTCATAGTTAGGCACGAATTTGGGTTGCCATGAATGCATGATTGCATCCCAATTCAACTCTAATTGCCTCTTTTTAATTTCAGCTTATTTATGGTTACGAATTTCTATATATTTTCTAGCTTTATTTGATTTTTGGGTCAAATGTTGCCCATTGGCCCAATTATGATAATGGGTCATCAATATATAATGTTGGAAGTCTCCCCAACACTTTTATTTAATTTTTATTGCGTCGTATTTCCGTGTTAACGGTTTTCCGACTTGTTTCCTTATTTAGATAATCGGTCACAATAACTCTCAAACCTAGCCCAAATGATTTTATTGAACCAAATTTCTTGAGGGGTCATTAGAGGATATTATTTGAAGTCCATATATGATTTTTAATTAATTTTCTGACTCATCCACGTACGTGTGATAATGATTTTACGACTTATTCATGAATTACGATGATAAGTCGCGAAATACTTTAAACTTGGATGATCTGATTTTTCTTCGCACAAATTTCTTTGTGAAACATTTAGTAATAATGTTTAGGGTTGATTTATAATTTTTACGAAATTTTCCGAAGTGTTTTAGCAAATACGATAATGATACGTATGTTTTAAATACTTGTTATTATGGAAATTATTTATTTCCATTTTATTGAATTTTTTATATAATTGAAAATTTCAGGGTGCTACACACGCACACTCTCAACATATCCTCGAGCGTCTAAATTGTCCTCTCAGACTGACCGTCTGTTTGAGGATGGAAAGACAAACTAAGCTTCAACTGAGTACCCAATACCTCCTGGAGACCCTGCCATAACCTCGACGTAACCGTGGGTCTCTGTCCGAGATAATGGACTTTGGCACTCCATGCAGTCTCACAATGTTGTTCACATACAGCCTCGCCAAGCTCTCCACAGACTGCTTCTTTCTCATAGGTAAGAAGTGAGTAGTCTTGGAGAAACAGTCCACAACCACCCGTATCGAATCATTGCCCTTAGCTGATCTGGACAAACTCGTCACAAAGTTCATGGTGATCGCTTCCCACTTCCACACTGGTATCTCCATCTTTTGCATAAAGCCGGATGGTCTCTGACGTTCGGCCTTAACCTGTTGACACACCAAGCATCAAGACATGAACTCTTCCACGTTCTTCTTCATGCCTAACCACTAGAAGGATCGCTTCAGGTCCTGGTACATCTTGGTGTTGCCCGGATGAATGGAGGACTGAGACCTGTGAGCTTCTGCAAGCACTTTCTCTCGAACTTCCACGATGTCTGATACACATACTCTGTGCTGAAATCGAATAATGTCGTCCTCATCACGAGCAATGCCTACCTTGCCCACCATCTCCTGAAGTCTAGGATCTGCACTCTGCTGCTCTATTACCTCATCTAACACAGTGGATTACATGGATAACTGTGCCACGAAAGCTTGGCATAACTACGACTCTAACTCAATCATAGCACACACTGCATCCTCAAACATATTCCAATCTTGCTGAAGTAGAGATCTCTTCCTGCTGAGTGCATCTGCCACGACATTCACCTTCCCTAGATGGTACTGAAGCTCGAAGTCGTAGTCCTTGAGAAACTCGATCCATCTCCTCTGCCACATGTTCAACTCCTTCTGAGAGAACATGTACTTCAAGCTCTTGTGGTCTGTGAACACCTCGAAGTTGACACCATAGAGGTAGTGTCTTCATATCATTAGTGCATGGACCACAGCTGCTAACTCCAAATGATGGGTCGGATAGTTACGTTCATGCTCTTTTAGTTGACGAGAATCATAGGCAACTACCTTACCATGCTGCATCAAAACACAACTAAGGCCTATCTGCAAAGCATCTGAATAGATTGCAAAACCCTCCGCACCACTAGGCTCTTGAACCACTCCTATACTTTATCCTTTATTTTGTTGATAACAAAACCCATGTTTAACTTAATAATATCATCAATATATTTCATATCATGTTACTTCCATGAATACAACATATTCTTGCATTATCACACTAAAGTTTAACTTTGTCATATCTCATGTTTTGGTTAATACAATTGCTTAATTAATGTGTGCATAACCATTTGCATATATAATCTTGAAATGCACTATAATAGTACCACAGAAGAATGTATTTTATAAACACTATATTTGGATAGCACATATGTTCTTCTGTTTGCTCAAAATTTTTCTAAGTCCACAACTAGTATATATAGATATCATACTAACTCCGACTCTTGGAAAGTTGAAGTATGATATCGACTGTTGAACAAACGAAGTCCAACTCCGACTCTTGGAATGTTGAAGTGGTTCAACTTCGACTCCTAAAGAGTCAAAGTGGTTCAACTCCGACTATTGGAAAGTCAAAGTGGTTCAACTCCGACTCTTGGAAAGTCGAAGTGGTTCAACTCTGACTCTTGTAAAGTTGAAGTGGCAACTCCAACTCTTGGAAAGTTGAAGTTGACCAACTCTGACTCCTGGAAAGTTGAAGTGTGCATACTCCAACTTCGACTTCTGAAGAGTTGAAGTTGACCAACTCTGACTCCTAGAAAGTTAAAGTGTGCATACTCCAACTTTGACTTTTGATGAGTTGAAGTTGACCAACTCCGACTCCTGGAAAGTTGAAGTGTGCATACTCCAACATCGACTTCTGAAGAGTTGAAGTTGAGCAACTCCAACTCCTGGAAAGTTGAAGTGTTATACATACTCTAATGTCTTTACGGTCGAAGTTTCTATACCTAAACATCGATTGTCTCTATATTTCAAACATTTCAAAATGTGTGTGGCGGCAACTAAAAAATTCATATGTACTTCACATATTATCTTATTATTTATTTGTCTGACTGAAGATCTTTTTGTTGTCTATCCTTCAAGGTAGGTGAGATGTTGTCAGTAGAAAATAAGGACTCATTCCTTCCTGCTAGACAAAAGGGTTGTACCTAACATGTCTGGATATTAGTAGAAAACATGGAAGTAAGGCAAGGTATGGGCCCGTTGTCAGAAGATCTTTTTTGTCTAACTCTATCTTTTGTGCCTACAGATATCTGGACTTCCCTCTACACAAAGTGTCTGTTAGATAGAAGATGAAGAAGAGTAGATGAAGAAAGAGATCAGCAACAGCTAGAAGAGTTCCAACGGATCTCTTCAACGGATCTGTTCAAGCTGCTCCATAAAAAGGTTGAAGCAAGGCTGAAGAACAAGACATGAGCTTTTCTTGAAAATTCTTTTGAAAGAGTGTACATCTAGTGAGAAACCTCAATGCCCTACACACTCAAAGGAAGAGAGAAAGAGCTTGAGCCCAAGAAGAAGTGTGCACATAGCCATCTGAAGTCTTCAAGCATTCAAGAGATGTTGACTGTGGTTCAGATGCAAATACATCATATTGATGTAAAGTTTGATTTTATGTCATAAGAAGTCCAGCAACTGAAAGATCTCATCCTTCAATTAGTGTGCCAACAGGGCAAGGGCAGCTCTCCAGTTCCTCAATCCGAAGAGCAGTAGCCCTTCTAGTTAGAACCCCAGCCAGTGCAACATATAAATCAGCAAGCTGTGGAGTTAGAAAAGGACTCAGAACATTCGGATGAACAGTAGTAGCAGCAACCTTAGTAGGAGAAGCCCTTTGAGTAGATCCAGCAGAGATCAGAAGAGCAGCCAGAGCAGAGATCAGTGGAGCAGCTAGATCAATGTGTGGAAGAACTATCCATGGTCAAGACCTTCAAGAGAAGGGTAAGGAGGAAGCTCATGAAATCTATTTCTGTTGTTTTCCCTTCCTCAGAATCCAATCCCATTCCTTCAACTCCTCCTGAACCAACTTTTCTAATTCCTTCTGAACCAACACCTCCAAATCCTTCTGAACCAATTCCTCTTGTTTCCTCTGATCCTCCCCCTTCTACTTCTCAACTAGAAGACCAACCTCCTTCTCCCCCAAACATTTCAATCCCTTCATTTCCTATGGTGTCTACATACAAGTACCATACTATAAAAACATCTTGTAACATCCTAGGCTTTCCGGTTCCTCCATTTGTGTGTTTGGATGATTGGCCGCTAACGCGTCCACTCTAGGCGGCGTGTTAGTGTCGCGTCGGAGATGCCCGACGCGACAATCATTTGTGTCGCGACCAATGGTTCCATCGCATTCTTGTAACGCCCGGTCTACGAGTCATGACATCGTTCTGCTTTTTGGTCGTCTGATGGGATGCGTTCTGGTTGTCGCCTATCTGGTTGTCGTGGCGTCCCTATGGGACGCATTCTGGTCGTGGTGTGGGCGGTCGTCGCATTCAGGTTGGTAACACGACGCCCCTCCCCGTCGCGTCTTGGGGCCGAAGGCTAAAAGCCTTGTCCGGCACCCCCCTTTCCTTTTCTCTCCTTCCTCCTTTCCCTCCTCCTCTGCGAGGTGGGGAAAGCTTTCCTCTCCGGCGGTTCGGGCGTGGAGTGGCCGGCGGCTCATGCGGAGTGGTGGAGCGGCGTCATGGAGCGATGAGGAGGCGGCCGAGTTGTCATGATGGCCCTTTCATGGGTTCGGTTCTTCTTTTCCGATAGGGATATCTTTTGCTCTTTCCATTCCGGGCGGATCGGGAGTTCTTGTGGTGTTATGCATGCCTATACTGCTTTCCCCATGCTCCCCTCCCTATGGTGTGTGAATGTGGTTTATGTGGGCGACCCCAGGATGTTGCTTCCCTATGGTCTGCCTTTCAGCTGATGTCGTGACCGCAGTGCATGTCGGGACATCAGAGATGGCGTCACCCCGTTCGGGTGCGACCTTATCGCGGCACGATTGGCCGTCGTGATAACAGTCGTGTCGCAACCCAGTTCCCTGTCGAGACAAGGTTCTTGTCGCGACGTGCCTGCCCATTGCGACTCAACGTTTGTCGTTGTGGCCCTATTTGTCGCGATTCCATTGCGACGGCCTAGTAGGTTGCGACAGCAACTGGTCTACCTCGGGTGTTTCCGTGGTCACGGTTGGCATGTCAGCGTGTGCCCCAGGGCATGTGTGCCCTTAGGACCTACTAGTGGGAATGCGGCACGTTGGCTCACTGCGTTCAGTGACCGAAGGTGACACCTTCGTGGCCGTGTCCTAGCGGCAGTGCTTGGAGGCTCGCGTCTGTCTAATAATCGATTGTCTGTCGGTCAATCAATTATTAGAAGAGCGATGGTTTCTGTTCTATTTGATGGTGTTCCAGTTTCTTGGGCCGTGCCGTGTGTGCCGGCGTTGGCCGACGGCCCTTCTGGGGGTTTCCGGAGGGGGTGTCGTGTGTGCCTGTGCCTGCTGGGCTTGTCTTGGTTACAAGTCAGCTGTCCAGTTTCTGTGGTGGTTGCCCCGCCAGTTCTCTTTTCGCCCGGTGCAATGCACTTGAGAGCTTGTCCGTGAGACAGGTTGTTACCGTTACCTGGGACCCCCATCCTCGGGAGCCTGTTTAGGGAGTTCTCTAGGCTACGAGCATGCTCGAGTTGACAGCCTAGTGTGGTGGACTTGTAGCAGAGGGGAAAATGGTGGGGACAGTGGCGTGGAGTCATTTGTGGATCTCCCTTAGCTGGGTTTGGGTTGCCGAGGTTGTTATGGCACTCTTTCAGTGCGAACCAGCTAGTCCTTCTCACTGCCTCACTCTGTGTTGGTTCCGGAGCCACGTAGGAGGTTAAGCGTGGGGCCGCAGCTCGGCCGGGCTGCGGTGGTTGGTAGTTGTTCTTGCTGGGACTTGCTAGCCTCACACGACCAGGGAGGTTGTAGGCAAGAGTAAGCGGCTGGCGAGTTGGAGGTTGCCTGTGGCGGTGGCTTGGTTGCTCTTGTTGTGACTGCGCATCACGTTGTTTCCAAGTGAGTCTGGTTGCCCTAGCCTGCATGGTGGTTGTAGCCTAGTCGTGTCCAGTGCCGTGGGTTTGGTTGGTTTGGCCTTGTGGGCCATGCTTAGTGGTTTCCGCTCCGTGGGTACTCTCGGGGTGCCTTGTGCAGACACCTGACTACTGTTTCGGTAACCCGTTCCTTGGTGCCATCCATGGTGGCATCGGAGTGTGTAGTTCCCTGACCTCGTGGAGTGTCCGAGGTGCAAGGTGGTTCTCCTTGTGGGCCCTCAACCTTGTGGAGGTCTGAGGTGGCCATGCCTGTGGTGAGACGTTGCTTCTCACGTGGTTCGTCGGTGTCTCTCGTGGTGACACCTTGTTGTTCCTTCCCGACCTCGTGGAGGTCTGGGCTGTTGGTGCCTGTGTCATGAGACTCTGGTCTCATTTGGTTGCTCCGATGTTTCATGGGCTCCTTTCCCCTGGCGGGTGTGTGCTGAGGGTTGCTTCCGCATTGTGTTTGACTCTGCTAGTTCTGCGGGAGTCGTGGTTGCCCCGACCTTAGTTGTGGGTCGTGGCATTACTCTGTTCCGCTTATTTGCAGTACTCTGTAGTAGGTGTTTCCCACTTTACTGCTTTCTAGAGTAGTTTGCTTCCGCTTTTATTGGAGTTCCTGCTGCTCTGGCTTGTAAGGGACTGGTTATCCCTGTTGAGCGTTGTTCGTAAGCCTCACCCCCCTACTCTCTTCAGGTAGCGACTCGCTATCGCAGGAGTTCGTTGCCGAATGGTCGTAGTGGTGGTTTGTTTGCCGTTTGTTGCCAGCAGTGTGAGTTATGAGCATGAGCGCTTGTACCATGAGTTAAGAGTGGCCATCTTGCAAGTCCTCGGGGTATGCCCCTTAAGGACTGCACCTTTCTTTCTATACCTGTACTTTTATTTGGGATATGTTGTACATAATTTCCTTATTAATGTACGAACTTTCTTATTATAGTTATTTGAATTCATTGCTTATCTCACTGGACTAAATTCTAACCCTTCCAGGTCTTCAGATCCGTGGGTGGCGGCGCGACCTTCGGGGTCCCTGGCGGGGGTCTGGGAGGTCAGGTCATTACAGTGGTATTAGAGCTATGGGGTCCAACGAGATTTGTAATGAGTTGATAACTATGGTTGTCCCAAAGAAAGGTAGTAGTACGCTGCTGGCCCATCCGTGTAGAGTTCCTGTTAGGTGAACTTTTGGTTCTTTATTGCAGGTGGCCTAGCTTTCCAGCAGGGTCCGAGTGTGAGCTGCAGAAGAGTGTTGTTGCTGTTGCTGGGTGCACGTGCTGTGAGCGTGGTTGCTATTTTCGCTCGTGATGCGGTTGGTTTCGTCTTTGGCCTGCGCATCCGTGTGAGTGTGTCACGAAGGCTGAGAGAGCCTATGTGTGGTGTGGCCTTCACCGGTGTAGGGTTGTAGTCTGGGGAACCGGTCGAAGGTGTCCTTGCCTTGCTGGTAGTCCCCTCGTTGTTAGTGTGTGCCCTTGTTGGATGTCCCCTTGTTGTTGGGGTGTGTGTTGTGTTAGTTGTGTGTTTGTGCACCATTGTGTGCTGTGCTCTGCTCAGTCGACGTCGTTGCTCGAGCTAAGAAGATGCTTTGTGTGCCGTGTTGCACCGCTGGTTGAGCGCTACGACACGTGTCTGTGGTTGTTGTCTGCCTTGTGCTGGCAAGTTGTGAACTCTGGTGAGGTGCTCTCAGAGTTCTTCTCTGTTGGTTCTGGTGGAAGTGAGGTTTCCTCATAACTGTGTTGTGCTCGTTTCTGGTTGTTTTTGCGCTGCCCTGCGGGTTGAGGTGCATCACTTGGCTACTTGTGTTCTAGTGATGGTTCCCAGAACTATTTTGTTGTTGTCCTAGTGAGGGTTTCTCTCTCTCTTTGGGACTACTTTTGTGCTCGTTGAAGTCTTCCGTTGTGTTACCTCTTTGGTTTGAGGTCTCTGTTGTTTGGTTGGTTGCCGTTGCGTTGCCCTTGAGGTTGAGGTGCATCGCTCCTATGCCCTGTGTTCTGGTGATGCTTTCCCAGATCCGTTGGGCTACCATTGTGTTGCCCTGTGGTTTGCATTGTGCCATTTGTGTTGAGCTACATTCTGGTGAAGTTCTCTTAGGACAACTCTTGGCACTTTTGGTGGAAGTTCTCCCCAGAGCTACCCTGTGTTTTTCTTGGTTGTCGCTGCTCTTTCTCTTTGTAGAGATGAGCTGTCGCTGTTTCCGTTCGGACTGCTTGTGTGACAGTCTGCTTGGGCTTTGCCAGTCAAGGTGTGGTGCTTTGACCATGTGTCTGGCCGTAGTGCTGGCCAGGTTGTCTTCTTGTTCATTTTTTAGTTTCTCAGCTACACTGGTGGGACTTCATGTGCCCCTGTGGTCGGGTGGTTTGCTCCGCTTCTCGCACCCTACGTACTCTCCCAGATGGTGGTCTGGTGAGTGTAGTGGGTGTTTGGCTGGCTGTGCCTCTTGGGTGAGAGCCAGCCTAGTGTGATGTTTTCTCTTTTGTGTGAGGAAGAGGCCAGTTGTGTGCCTTCTTCCTCTACTTTACGTGGGTTGCTTGGGGTGGTGGTGCTTTCACATGGCATTTGGTGCCGTGTCGTGCGCCGTGGCGACCTTTGTGGTGAAGGTCCCTTTCCCTTGTGATGTCTTGAGGTTGAGTTGGTTGCTCACCTCATGCGCGTTGTTTCCTTATGGTGCGATAGGTTGTGGTGACCTATTGTCCCGTCTCTTGTCGTGTTGATTTCTTGTCGCCTGAATGGACGATGTGGGGCAGCGTACCCTATGCTCCATGTGAGGCGGCACCAGGTTTTCTTTTGTTGGGCTTGCTAGTACAGGCATTGTTCGGTGTGTGTTTTGCTTGTGTCTCAACCATGCTTGGAGGTACTTGTCGTTGTTTGTTGTGTGGCCCTCTCCTCCTGCGTGGTAGGAGTGGTGCCTTGTGTTGTGTGCTTCTAAGAGCCGACGTGGTCGTTGCGCTCTTGAAGCTGCTGGATTTTCGTGTGTTCTCTTATGGGTCTCTGGTGGAGAGTCCCTTCGGTTGGCCTTGAGTCATTTCAGGTCGTTGGTGCGGTTGCTTACTGCACCTTGAGCGTGTTTCTTTTTCGATGCTTCGTGTTTTGTGCCTTAAGGGTTCACGGCCGGTGTGGCCTATTCTACCCTTTCAGGCTTGCAGCTTCTTCCGGGTGGCTTTTGGCAGATCTTTTGTGGGGAGTCCTTCCTGTTAGCTGTGTTGTTTCAGCCATTGGTGCAACGGTGTTGCATCTTGCGAGTTTGGTGCTTGTGGTAGCACCATGTGCTCATGCTCGAGTGGTTTGTTTTTGTGCCGTCTGGAGCCTTGGTGCATTGTGTTGTACCTTGGGTGGCTCCTGGTGCTTGTGATAGCACCGTGTGTGTGTCGTGTGCCTTGATCGTGAGCTTTGTGCGTCGTTTCCCGAGTTTGCTCGATGTTCGAGGCATTGAGCTTTCTGCCTCTAGAACACTTTGTGCTGGCCTGTGCCTTGTGGTTGTACCGTTACTTCTATGGGGTGGCTGCTTTGCTTTGTCTAGGTAGACCTATTGGTGGTACGCCAGGTTTTGGCCGCGGCCGGTGGCCGGGTTTTTTCTCTCTCTTGGGAGCGAGTGAATTCGGTTGGGGTACCCAGCTTCAGTTTAGGCCCCTTTGAGGTTGACGTGTTGTTCTCGACCTCTGCAATTGTTTTGTTTCTCATGCGGTTTGCAGACGTCTTGTGTTGGTTGGCTCTGCCAAACTCAGACGTCTTCCCTGGTTTTGCCTCTGCGCATTGTGCCTGTGGAGCTTTTGGTCTAGTTTTTCTGTGGCTCCACAGTTGTTAGGTGTCCTTGTCGGACCACGAGGACGATCTAGGTGAGATCGAGTGGTGCCGATGGACACTGTCCTGCGTGCCATGGTGAGGTGCCATGTTTTGGCTTCACCTCTGATGTCTTCCGTGTTTCCTTCGTAGTGTTCCATGTTGGGGAGCGTGTAACTCCTAGTTTTGTGGCTCCATGTGTCTTGTGTGTGTTGGTCGGACCACGAGGATGATTTGGGTGAGATCTATTGGTGCCGGCAGGCACTGCCTTGCTTGCCATGGTTTTCTCCACGTGTGTGTTTTTTGCTTGGCTTTGGGTCACCATTAAGAAACTCTCGTTTGGCCTTGCCATAGGTTCTATCTGTTGCTATACATGCGGAGCCATTCAGTGGAGTCTTGTGGATGACCTCATGGCATCTTCCTCGGTTGCCATCAGTAGTGGTGCCCTTTGTCTAGCCGTTGGTGACAGAGTGAGTTACTGACCGGTTCTTCTCAACAACGAGGTCTATTGAGGGCTCAGTCGTGTTGTTTCCGATTGGCGGTTTCAGTGTTTCTGGTCAGTTTGGTGCGCGCCGCGCCTGGGGAGTTGTCGACATCCGATTGTGTGCTCCCGCAGTTGGTATGCACTGTACGAGCCGTCAGTTGTCTGGTTTGGCACTCCTTTGTGGTAGGGTCATGGTGGTGACCACTGGGAAGTCATGGTACAACTTAGTGGTCCCTTTGCACCTGTTACTTTTCTCCAACCGGATTTCGCCCTTAATTTCGAGGATGAAATTAGTTTTTTGTTGAATGTATTGTAACATCATGGGCTTTTCGGTTCCTCCATTTGTGTGTTAGGATGACAGGCCGCTAACACGTCTGCTTTGGACGACGCGTTAGTGTCGCATCGGAGGTGCCCGATGCGACAGTCATCTGTGTCGTGACCAGTGGTTTCGTCATGCCAGGTCAACGGGTCGTGACATCGTTCCACTTTTTGGTCATCTGACACTTGTCAGAGTGACAGGTGTGTCAGGGTGACCTGTCTGGTTGTCGTGGCATCCCTATGGGATGCGTTCTGGTCGCGATGTAGGCGGTCGTCGCGTTCAGGTTGGTAACACGACACCCCACCCCGTAGCATCTTGGGGGCCACAGGCTGAAAGCCTTGGCCGGCGCCCCCTTTCCTTTTCTCTTCTTCCTCTTTTCCCTCCTCCTCTCCGAGGTGGGGAAAGCTTTCCTCTCCAACGGTTCTAGCGTAGAGCGGCCGGCAGCTCGTGCGTAGTGGTGGAGCGGCGTCATGGAGCGAGGAGGAGGTGGCCGAGTTGTCGTGAAGGCCCTTTCGTGGGTTCGGTTCTTCTTTTCCGATAGGGATCTCTTGTGCTCTTTCCATACCGGGTGGATCAGGAGTTCTTGTGGTGTTATGCATGCCTATACTGCTTTCCCCATGCATGCTCCCCACCCCGTGGTGTGTGAATGTGGTTTGTGTGGGAGACCCTGGGATGTTGCATCCCTGTGGTCTTCCTTCCAGCTGATGTCGCGACCGCAGTGCGCATCGCGACATCAGAGAAGGCATCACCCTGGTCGGGTGCGACCTTATCGCGGTGCGGTTGGCCATCGCGATAAGAGTCGTGTCGCTACCCGGTTCCCTGTCGCGACAAGGTTCTTGTCGTGACGCGCCTGCCCATCACGAGTCAGCATTTGTCGTAGTGGCCCTACCTGTCGCGATTCTATCACGACGGCCTAGTAGGTTGCGACAGCATTTGGTCTACCTCGGGTGTTTCCGTGGACGGATTTGGAGTGTGCCCTAGGGCAGGTGTGCCCTTAGGACCTTCTGGTAGGAACGCGGTAGGTTGGCTCACTGCGTTCAGTGACCGAAGGTGACACCTTAGTGGTCGTGTCCTAGCGGCGGTGCTAGGAGGCTCGCATCTATCTAATAATCGATTGTTTGTCGGTCAATCGATTATTAGAAGAGCGATGGTTTCTGTTCTGTTTGGTGGTGTTCCAATTTCTCGAGCCGTGTCGTGTGTGCCGACGTTGGCCGACGGCCCTTCTGGGTTTCCGGAGGGGGTGCCGTGCGTGCCTATGCCTGCAGGGCTTGTCTTGGTTACAAGCTAGCTGTGCCGATTTCTATGGTGGTTTCCCCGCCAGTTCACTTTTCGCCCGGTGCTAGGCACTTGAGAGCTTGTCAGTGAGACACGTTGTTACCGTTACCTGGGACCCCCATCCTCAGGAGCCTGTTGAGGGAGTTCTCCAGGCTACGAGCATGCTCGAGTTGACAGCCTAGTGTGGCGGACTTGTAGCAGAGGGAAAAATGGTGGGGACAGCGGCGTGGAGTCGTTTGTGGAGCTCCCTTAGCTGAGCCTGGGTCGCCGAGGTTGTTGAGGCACTCTTTCGGTGCGGACAAGCTAGTCCTTCCCATTGCCTCACTCTACGTTGTTTCCAGGGCCGCGTAGGGGGGGTTAGCCGTGGGGCCGCAACTCGGCCGGGCTGCGGTGATTGGTAGTTGTTCTTGCTGGGACTCGCTAGCCTCACTCTACTGGGGAGGTTGTAGGCAGGAGTCAGCGGCTAGCAAGTTGGAGGTTGGATAGTGTGTCCTCCTCTTAGCTGCCTGTGGCGGTGGCTTGGTTGCTATTGTTGTGACGGCGGTTCATGTTGTTTCCATGTGAGTCTGGTTGCCCTAGCCTGCATGGTGTTGTAGCCTAGTCATGTCCAGTGCGGTGGGTTTGGTTGGTTTTGCCTTGTGGGCCATGCTTAATGGTTTCCACTCTGTGGGTTCTCTCAGAGTGCCTTGTGCAGACACCCGACTGCTGTTTCGGTAACCTATTCCTTGGCGCCGTCTGTGGTGGCACCGAAGTGTATAGTTCCCTGACCTCATGGAGTGTCTGAGGTGCAGGGTGGTTCTGCTTGTGGGCCCTCGACCTTGTGGAGGTCTGAGGTGGCCGTGCCTGTGGTGAGACATTGCTTATCACGTGGTTGCTCTGATGTTTCGTGAGCTCCTTTGCCTCGGCTGGAGTGTGCCGAGGGATGCTTCCGCATTGTTTTGACTTTGCTGGTTCTGCGGGAGTCGTGGTTGGCCCAACCCTGGTTGTGGGTCGTGGCATTACTCTGTTCTGCTGCTTTGTAGTACTCTGCAGTAGGTGTTTCCCGCTTTACTGCTTTCTAGAGTAGTTTGCTTCCACTTTTGTTGGAGTTCCTGCTGCTCTGGCTGGTAAGGGACTGGTTGTCCCTACTGAGCCTTATTCGCGAGGCTCACCCCCCTACTCGCTTCAGGTAGGGACTCGCTGTCGCAGGAGTTCGTTGCCGGATGGTCGTGGTGGCGGCTTGTTCACCGTGCGTTGCCAGCAGTGTGAGTTGTGAGCATGAGCACTTGTACCGTGAGTTGAGAGTGGCCTTTTTGTAGGTCCTCAGGGTATGCCCCTTAAGGACTGCACCTTTCTTTCTGTACCTGTACTTTTATTTGGGATATGTTGTACATAATTTCCTTATTAATGTATGAACTTTCTTATTATAGTTATTTGAATTCATTGCTTATCTCACTGGACTAAATTCTAACCCTTCCGGGTCTTCGGATCCGTGGGTGGCGGCGCGACCTTCGGGGTCCCTGGCGGGGGTCCGGAAGGTCGGGTCGTTACACACCTACTCTTCACACCTTAGCTCCTCACTTTTTCTCCTCTCTCCCTTTATCATCCATTCCTTCTTCGGCCCAGCCTACTCATTCACTTGCTCAAATAGTGCCTAGTGTGGCACTTTCATCTAAAGTGGGGGGAAAGATAAAACATAACCCTACCTCTTTACTTCATCCTTTTTGGTATGCATTTATCTATCACTCTGAGCAAAACATGACTCATTTCAAAAAATTCATATCCATCAAAGCTTTTCTTGAAGTCCATGGGATGTCAGCCTACAAATTTGAAGATTGACTCCCTACCTTGATCAAAACTTTATAAGTTCTTCAAGCTGATCTAAATCTTATCACTCAGAAAAGCCATAGCCTTTCTCCTGAAGAATTTTTGAATCTTTATCCCGGAGAAGCAGTGAAGTATAGAGAAGCCAGGTTCAGGAACCAAGTACTAAATGTTTCCTTTCACTTGGAGTTAAGATTCTATGATCTTTTTGGACGTTTCATAAAAGAGCAGTAGGACAGTTACAGTAGAATGAAGCAATTCAATGAAGGAAGATTCAGATTGAACTTGCCTGATGTTAGTAAGGGGCAATGGGCTATGATTGTGAAAGGGAAAAAGGAAATTACTCCCTCTATGGTCATTAGATTGCCCTCAAGATAGCAGCCTAGTCTGATAGGGGCCATTTCCTCCAGAAAATAGTTTGCCCAACTTGTTTTCAATAGACACATCAGAATAGCAGTAATGTTCATGATAAAATACAATATCAAGCTATCCTTTCATCGTTTTGCCATGATGCATGCCCCCAAGAATTCACAGTATCTTAAAGACTTTCAGCATAGTTTTGCAGAATCTGAAAGATTGTTAGAAGAACAGTGGGCAGTAGCTTATCCTAAAGAGGCTTCAGAATGCAGAAAGCTGAAGCTATCTCCTTCTGTCTTCCTAAGTAGAGGCTATGAGACACTTTGGAAGTCTGTCTCTCTGAAATAGATAGAGAGATACACAATTTACTACAAAGCCAAGGAAGCAGCTCACTCTCAAGTTCTCCAATGGAACATCACTGTCCATGAGTTCTTGCGCCAGTAGGAAATTCATTCCCCTTAGGAGAACTCTGAGTAGTGATAACTATAATAGGAGAGTTAATTGGTATCATCACAAACATCATAAAGTCTTATAGGAAACTCCCTTCTGTAGGCCCTTCCTATAACATAGATGGTTCCAAATTCTTTCATGTATTTCCTCACAATGAGAGCAAGCTCTGGGATCTTCTTCAACCCTTCTTTGATTAGATCCCACCTTCTCTCTATCTCCCCAGTTCTTCTTAATGTATGTTCAGTGTTATTCAATCATCAATACAATAATTGTTCTCTATCTGTGTGTATAACTCTCTCTCTCTCTCTCTGTAGTACCCTCGATTTTCCTTGAACTTATTCTGTACATTGTGTGTTTATTTCTGCATATTTTGAATGTTGTTCTGTGTAGAACTAGGCGTCAAGATCGTTTGACGTTAAAACTTGTAAGCGGCAACATTGTATGTCGTTTATATGGTGTTAACGACAACAGGTATTGACGTTTAAAAATTTTCTGAATTATTTAATTATGGGCAAGACTATCAATGACATCATCGATGGACGTTTATATTGGGGGAGACGACAACCTATGTTGACGTTAAACTGACTTGCCTGTTTTTGAGCTTTCCGTTCCGGATTAAGGAGATCGGTCGTTTCGGGAAGGTTTTAATGAGCTGATCCGATGCGTTTAGATCCGAGGGTCAAGATTAGGTTTGGCCTTTGCTTGAGAGGTCTTTATAAGACCAGATCTCGTAGATAGAAGAGGTTTTACTCTGGTTCTGGAGGAGGAAAAAGAGGGCCGAGGAAGGGATTTTGCAGAGCGATCTAGTGCTGGTTCATGCGAATGAGAGGCTTCTACACCAAGGAGATGCATAGGACTTCGTAACCAAAGGCTCATCCAGGCGAAGGAACTGCATCGGGGGAGGTTTTGGATCGCTTGAAGACGGAGGAAAGAACTATCTCCCTGGCGAGACGGGCTTCTTCGAGCTCGGATTCGACACTCCATTAGGAGGGATTAAGGCAAGTTGCATGGGGGATTAGTTTAGGATATGTTATATTACGTATCTAACATTTTTTCTGTATTTTAAAGCATGTAAACAACCTACGGGAAGGGTTAGAAACGCCGTTATTTCATGCAGGTTTTCTGTGTTTTCTGTGTCTTAGAACTAGACGTCCAGGGGTATTGCCGTCTATATCCTGTAAACGGCAATATCGACTGCCGTTTAGTTCATCCGAATTATATATATTTTCTATCCTTACTATATGTAAACGGCGCTATGTGCCGCCGTCGGTTTGTGTTAACGGTGCTATGTGCCGCCGTCTATAATTACTTGACGACATCGTATGTGGACGTCTACTATAGTAAACGTCATACCAATTGACGTCAAGTTTAACAGAATCATGTATTTCCAGAAATCTGAGTGAATTTGCTTAAATGTATAATTTATGAATGTATGCGTTTCAGCCATGTAATATTAGAGCATGTTATTGTTATATTATGGACTGTCTATTGCTATAATGTACAGGTTATATATATATATATATATATATATATATATATATATATATATATATATATATATGTATGTTGAACTTGCAAAATTTCATGGCAACGATCAATGTTAAGTTAGTAAAAGATAAAGTACAATGATTTAAAAGAGAGCATGTTGATTGATGTCTAAATTACTGAAATAGATATAATATGTCAGTGATCCCTGTCCCATATGAAAATTGTGAGCTTTTCTCAATATTAAACCATGTTAGTTACTTGAATTAATAGAGTTAATTTGATGAAAAATAGTTGCAGAAATCAGAAAATTATGAAATTTGGCATGTGTATTGTAACTACTGATTTCAAATTCCTGTTAAAATTTCAGAATTTTCAGACATGTGTACATTCTGTTATGAATTTCTGAACAATATATTACACATAGAATTGAATAAATATGAATGTAAATGCAAGAATGAATATTAGTATCATGATAGGAATTGTTGTACAGTAAATAGAATTTCAGAACTGAAAGTGTTGTACTTTGAAATATTGCATTAACACATGTTAAATAGTATGAAATGAAATGTCACTATCTATTATACATGTTAGTGTATGCATTATAACAATGATGACAATAAGACATTGCTATCTTAGAGATTCCTACAAGGAACTACACCGTAGATGCCCCTATGGTAATGGTTCACCTACATGTAAATAAATGAATCCGTGGGCAACGGATTGAAATCCTGGAGGTAGACTTGTTCTACTGGCCAAGGTGGGAAGGACTTTCCCCGGTTTTGCGCAAATACTATGACTTCATCACCGCATTGCCTAGGTGATAAGTGAATGTTAAATGACTACTGATCTCTAATTTAGTGTGGGCTATGTCTTGGCAACTATATGAAAATGATTACATGCTACAAGTTATATGTCTACCTGTTCTACATGCTACAAGTTACATGTCTACTTGTTCTACATGCCACATATTATACATGTTATATGCTTACATTCCTACATGTGAACTTGTTCAAAGGATTTCATGCTACATGACAATGTTTTAATATTACTACATGAAAATTGTTATGTAAAATAATAGTGCATGTATAAGTGAGAAATTGATACATGAGAATTGTTGTAGGTCACATGACATCGAATAGATTCCATGAATAAGTGATTCCATGTTACATACAAAACATGTTTTATTTCCATAATAGTTAGAATCACTATGAAATGAATGATTGCCAATGGACTTAGAATTATGTAGTAAGGAAAAGTATATGATATCAATGAATGGATTGCTAATGTACTACCATGTTTTAAATCTAATATACTGCTAATATCTTGAATTGTCTTTCATGTGATTTGCTGGGTCTTGTAGACTCATACTTGCCTAACATTTCAGGAGAGCCAGAGGATATGGAGGAGTTAGTGCAAACTGACTCAGAGCGTGAGGACGTGGAGACTTAGCTTGTCTTAGAGAGTTTAGAGTGACTCTTGTATGTGAGGATCTTATGTAATTTCCTTTACGCAGCTAGTCATTGAAATGTAATAAACTTTGGACTATTGCTACCTTTTTATGCATTAGATTTACATTTGAATAAATGCTGATTGCAAGTGTTTAATTCCATATTCTGTCAATTATCATTGGAATTGAATAGTTATTTGTGTATATTTCAACCTGTATTGTAATTGTTGGATTCAGTCCACTATAACACCTCTACTAGATCCAATGTGAGTTGGTGTAATTGTACTGGGTCTATGAGGGGCGTTAATCTCTCTCTCTCTCTCTCTCTCTCTCTCTCTCTCTCTCTCTCTCTCTCTCTATCTATCTATCTATCTATCTATCTATCTATCTATCTCTCTCTCTATACTTTATCCTTTCTGTTAATGCCAGAAAGGGGGAGAAAGACAAAGACAGAAAAGAAAAATATATAGAACCAAACAATTATTTTTTTACAGAACAAAATTTGTTTACACTATCTATATAAAAGCTTTTGTCATTAACAAAAGGAGGAGAATTGTTGAGCAAAAATGTTTGGGAAAAATTGTTGAGCAACTATCTTGAGAATTGTTGAACAAAAATATTTAGAAACATTGTTGTGCAATTATCTTTTCCAAATGCTTCATCATTGTTTTTTTGCTATAACAAAATCTTTTAATATCTCCTAAACAAATTTATTGAATTATACCACACATTATTTTGTATGAAAATTAATATGACAAAGTAAAGGCATGCATGTATTATACTCTGTAACACTTATTCAAATTTGTATGTCAACACACAGGACCTAACTGTCAACACTGACACACACTCGATAATAAATTTTTTCTAAGTCCACAAGCGTATACTGTATACTACTAACTCTGACTTCTGAAAAGTCGAAGTGGGCAATCAACTTTGTGAACTTCTGGGTTCACTCTGACTTCTTGAAAGTATAAGTAATATGGCTTCACTCCGACTCCTTGAAAGTCAAAGTGTTCTGGGTTCACTCTGACTTCTAGAAAGTAGAAGTGATCTAGCTTCACTCCGACTCCTGAAAAGTCGAAATAGTCTCACTCCGACTCCTGAAAAGTCGAAGTAGCCTCACTCCGACTTTTGAAAAGTCAAAGTAAGATATCGATTGTTGAACAAAACTTGTTTGACTCTGACTCTCAAGAAGTCGAAGTCTATTATCAATCAATGTCTAACTCTGACTCGTCTACAGTTGAAGTCTAGTATCGATTATCTACATGTTTCTCACTCTGACTCTTTAAAAGTCGAAGTATAACATCAACTTCTATGTTTAACCATACTTTGATAATTTTTTATTATTCCTTACAGAACCTAATGTTTATTCATCTTGATTATTTAAATAGATTATCTTTATCCCCATAGGATCCTTTACAGAATAAAAGTCTCATGTATGTCTTACATTATGATTTCTTCTCTACTATCAAAATTCAAATGTTTTGTAGGCGGGAAAATGTGTATTGAAAAATAATCATATTTGTAATATATTTTGAGATTTGAAAAGAGTTGTATAATGTGTTCTCTTACTTACTGTCAGAAATGTAGCATGAAAGATACTAAGCAGTAAATGCGATGGTAGGTATAAGCAGCATGGGTTAACTGTCAGAACTCACCCACCACATCTCCTTTCTGTCAGAACTTTTTGACTTTTAGGAAGAGTCATGCATTCCCATGCAAGTGTCTATCTATCTTTAAATGTTCTGATCATCTGTCTATCTAAAGTTCTTTATACTTTACATATATTTCTATCTCACCTACCTTTAAAAGAACAGAGGTATTTGCATTTTTCTTTACCTTGCAGATATTCAACTGCCCACTGAAGCATGCTTGCTTTCAATTAATGGTTTGGAGCTTGCAGTCATTTATTGAAGCTGCCTCATGGAGCCATGAAGCTATCTGCATAACCTGAAGCCGTTGAGACACTAAGAGCTAAAGGACCGATGGTCTTCTCAGAAGGCTCAAGGTCTCAACATCCAAAAATCATCGGCTATCTTTCAAACAGCTATTTCTCAAACGGTCAATTTACAATGGGAAGCTCAAAGCATATATATGAGCTGAAGTTTGAACCAACAAGACACGGATATGCAAGCAAGTGACATACACAAGAACCATAACACAACCACACCTTCTACAGAAAAGAGAAAGAGAGAATCTCACAAGATCTGAAGAGAGTCTATCGCTTCAAGCTTCGACTTCCCAACTCTCCTCATTCAAAAGTCTTTTCTCTTTGGGTGGCTATTGTATTCTAGATCTTCTCAGTCCACCACCTTTGAGTCAGAAAGTGTTAGAGCAATCATTTTTATCTTGTATCTCTTTCTAATTTTCTGTGTTCGCTCTGATGATCAGTTCATCTCCATGTAATATATTATTAATTATAAGTATTTTTGGTGATCAACAAAACCATGAAAAGTATTTTCTAACAACATTTTCTAAAGTTTATCCACAGACAATAATTCAAGCAAAATCTATAAGTTGTCTACACATACTGCTATTTGAAGTTCAATGCATATGTTTTGTCTAAGTACACATCGACTTCTTGGATAAAACAACGATTTCTTTATAAGAACATTGATTTCATCCCTACATTAGTTTCACCTAAACAACAACTTCCTGAGTATACATCAATTTCATCTTAACATCGATTTCATGAGTAAAACAACGATTTCGGTCTTACAACGACTTCATAGAAACATCGATTTTGTTTCACTTAAACATCGACTTCATCACTACAATGACTTCATAGAAACATCGATTTTGTTGCACTTAAACATCGACTTCGTCGCTACAATGACTTCATAGAAACATCGATTTCGTTTCACTTAAACAACGACTTGGTTGTTACAACGACTTCAGAGCATTGATTTCATTGCAACAATGATATTGTTTCACTTAAACAACGACTTCACAACATCAATTTCATTACAACAACAATTTTGTCTCACTTAAACAACGATTTGGTTGCTACAACGATTTCGTCTCACTTAAACAACGATTTGGTTGCTACAACAATTTGGTTGTTTCATCAACTTCGCTTTACTTAAACATCGATTTCGGTAGAACAACGACTTCATGTCTACAACGACTTCACTCAAACATCAACTTCATATGAAACAATGATTTCATCTCTACAACGACTTCACTCAAACAACGACTTCATTAAAACAACGATTACATCTGCATATCGACTTCAGTTAAACGACGACTTTGTACAGAACATCGATTTCATTAATACATGGATTATACTCACATCAAATTGATGTCAACTTGGATTACAGTCTCACTTGACTTATGATTATATCATTGATTTAATATCAACATCGACTCTCTCTGGGTACAGCCTGTCTAAATACATCAACCCTCTATTAATGACTATATTTTAGACAGCTATCAAACATTCTCGTTTAAATCTTCTTTAAACATTCTTTAGTTCCATTCCACATTATATTCAAATGTTTTACAAATCTTTGTGGATTTCAAGTTTTCTCGCGAAAGCATGTTGTATCTGATGTTCTTTAACATTTATTGTGACCGTACAAACCTCTGCATGATATATCTTTTACCTATCTTGCCTATAACACACAAAGTCACAATGACGGAATGGCATTTCCCTTCTAGTGTATCTTCATACAGCACAACTACTAATGTTGACTGACAGTTTAGACAAAGTTAAGTTGTCTATGTGTCAACATTTATTGTGTGTAGGATTTTCGGTGGAAATGCACATCTCAAAGATGGACCTGTCAACCTAACAAGAGGATAGAAGATTCAGACAATCTTTTCTTGAGTATGTGTGTCCATCCGAGCATTAATGGCTATAGGCTCACTTGCTCTTTCCTTCAAACCAGACACTCCAACATGCATGAAGATGTGAGACAACAGATATTTCAATGGATACTTCAACGGTCAAATGGTTTCAAAGAAGATGAAAGAAGACTGGTGACTCCAAGCACAACAGAACTTTTTCAACCTTTGAGAAGCTTGAACATCTTAGTCACCTGTAGAAGAAAAAGAGCTAGCTCGTCCATTCCAACTTTGTGTAGCTATTAGCTCTCTATAGAATAATGCATTTCCTTTGAGAGGTTGCGTTGATCTGAGAGAGTTCATTTGCGATAATCTTGTGTCTCTCAGACTTTGCCTCAGATCAAGTAGTAGCTATAAGCTTGGTCTTGGGGCCTTTCCCTTTCAACTCATTTTTTCTGTGAGTATTCCTCTTCGGGTGTGAAGTGAAGACCTATTGCATCCGGTGGAGCGATCCCTCCTCTGGTAGAGAAGAGAAGGCCAGTTGTTGCTAGATGTGTAAGTGTCCTTAAGGGGGACTGTAACCTTGGTTAGTGGAATCCCAAGTGGTTGCTTGGGGATTGGACGTAGGACTCCTTGTGATAGGAGATCCGAACCGGGATAAAATTTCTTGTTGTCTGTGTGATTGTTCTCTTTGTTTTGATTAACACTAACTCTAACTATCGATCTTAGTGTTGTCTGTCAAGTGTGCTTATTTACAGGAACTATTAAAAGAAGAATTTTTAGCAATCTATTCACCCCCCTCTGGGCTTGCTATCAGGGCAACACACTCACTCCTTGAGCAGACATATTGTACTCTTTTCAATATTGTAACCAGCAAGGGGTTTGTTCCCTGTAGTGCCCCTCTTGTGAAGGGAAGACCTGTTGTTGTAGGTGTTTGTATTACCCCTTGGTGAAGGGAAGACTTGCTTGGGAGCAAGTGGGATGTAATACCTCTCAAGTTGAGAGAAGGCCAAGTGTTCTTGGAAGTTAGTGAAATCCCAAGTGGTTCTTAGAGACTAGACGTAGAACTTCCATATGGGAAGGGCCAAACCAG
Source organism: Colocasia esculenta (assembly GCA_014218235.1). NCBI lineage: Eukaryota > Viridiplantae > Streptophyta > Magnoliopsida > Alismatales > Araceae > Colocasia > Colocasia esculenta. Next base: position 29,022,450 of record CM024764.1, read on the forward strand.
GATAAAATTTATGTGCACTCTATGTGATTGTTTCCGCCAAGTATTTCACTTGTTTCACACACTACACTTAAGTACTAACATTACCATTTAATGTTATCTATTTTTTAAATAAATTTTAAAAGTGCAAAGAAGTCCTATTCACCCCCCTCTAGGAGATCTAAAGCTCCATCTCGTTCTAATAAACACAAACTTTCAACTGCTTGTTCTTCTTGTGACTTTTCTTGTGGACAGGAGGTACAATAGTGTCAGGGATAGAAGAGGCTACTCTATCAGCTACAACCTCTTATCTGACATCATCATCAATAGCTAGTGCTTCATTAATGATTTCATCATCAAAAAGTCCTTCAATGGGAATCCCATCGACAGGTTGTTGGACAGGAGCATCATCATCATATGCATCTTCTACTATTCTTTCCAAAAATGGTTCCTCATAAACATTATCTATAGGCTCCCCCTAAACTGGTGCCAAAGGAGATCCCAGATGCTCCCCCTCAACAGGAACATCCTCAATAGGAGCTTCCTCTAAATTTCCCACCGACATATCATCTAAGAAAAATTCTTGATGCTCCCCCTCAATAGGAGCTTCCTCTACATGAGCATTAACAAACATCTCCTGTACAATAGGAGTTTGCAAAACAGGTTCAATGTGCTCTTGAGGTATATCCTCTATTCTTCGAATTGGGAAAACAGGTGCAGCTGTCTTTGCATACACAACATCATGCTCAGCTTCTTGAGTTGAGGGAACTTTTGTACTATGAACATCGGCCATAATGGCCTCTTCTACAGCCATGGAGTCCTTGGACCATACATTTCCAGATAGAGTGAATCCACTCTTCTTGAGATTTTTGGTTCTAATGGGGTGGCCCATTCTTTCTAGCAACTCCCCTTCTAGGTCTACTTCAAAGTGTTGAAAGATTTTGGTGAGTATATGAGCATAGAGAAGAGGGACTTCCAACTTGTTCTTCACATCACAGATAAGTTCAGCTACGGATTTCATCTTCTCAAATATAATCCATGCCATATTTACCTTCTGATTTTGCACGGCCCAGAACATGGCATATCCATCCCCTTTTGTACACTGGGAGAAACTGGCACCACGGGGTATTAAAATTTAACATACAATAAAATGAAGTAGTCTGTTCAAAGCAGTAAACTAATTTATGTCGATCTTCCCATCTTTTAGCTTATACTCTGTCCTGATGATACCGAGCCCCTTGACATGAATGTCTATTGAGTTTACTAGACTATGACCTTCCTTGGAACAATCAAATAACTCCTCCAAAAGGTCAAAGGTTATCCTAATGTGCTTACCTTTGACAAAAGATACCAGTGTTCCTCCATCTTCAGATTGAAGGCAGGTGTAGAACGCCCTCACCAAATGAGCATAACTGGGTTCAGAAACTGTGCATAATCCTGTCCACTTCATCCTTTCAAGGGCATCCACGACACTAACCATGCCATTCTTGTTCAAATCCGCCAAATCAACATCCTTGTTGCCTCAAATCTTGATCTTGACGTCTTGGTACCTCTATAGTTGATCTACCTTGAGGAACTCTGCACTGTATCCTCCCAAACTGCTAGAACTCCCTGATGTGGCCATGGAAATCAAGATAGAGATAATCTTCGGGCTCAGTTAATGTAGGAGAGCAAAACCCCTCAAGAAATTTGAGTGGGAAGGATAAAGAATTTCAAAGAGAAGAAAGAGGAGGCTCTTTCGAACTCGTGAAACCAAAGGAAGGTTTCGTGGAGCTTGGAGTTGAAAGGGCACAAGGAGAGAGAATCGATAGAGAATGAGTTACAGCTCATACAATAAATAAAACAAGAAAAGTGATCAGAATCTGTGGGGTATTAATTGCACAACACGACAAAAATAGGGTGTATCGCTTACCAGATGGCTTATACAATGAGGATATTGATTGATGATTGAAGCATATTGAATGAAACATAAGAAAGGATAGAATAGATTTCCATAAAGGAGATGGAAAATTTTTTACTCTGAAATAAATTGATGTATTTCAGTTATATGTAGATAAGTCCATTACAAACTGCACATGCCTAATTCCCGTCTAAGAGAGGTGAATCTCTCTTCATGTAAGGTCTTTGTAAAGATGTCTTCTAAATGATTTAAAGTATCTATAAAAGAAATACTAATATTATCATTAGCTATATGATCTCTAATGAAATGATACCTAACCTCAATATGTTTCGTCTTCGAGTGTTGTACATGATTTTTACTGAGATTAATAACATTGGTGTTCTCACATAGCAGTGGAACAATCTTGATATGTAGTCCATAATCATCAATTTGTTGTTTGATCCAAAGAAGTTGAGTGCAATAGCTCCCAGCAACTACATATTCAACTTCAGCAGTTCATAAGGCTACTGAGTTTTGTTTCTTTGACGACCATGATAACAAACATCCTACTAGAAATTGACAACAACCACTGGTATTTTTTCTATCCACCTCGCATCCAGCATAATTAGCATCTGAGTATCCAATTAAATCGATCTTACTGGTTTTAGGATACCATAGACCTAGATTATGAGTATGAGCTAAATATCTGAAAATTCTTTTTACTGAAACCAGGTGAGATTCCTTAGGATTATATTGATACCTAGCACACATGCATATACTAAATAAAATATCAGGTCTACTAGCAGTCAAGTAAAGTAGTGAACTAATCATACCTCTATAAAGTTTTTGTTTCACTTTCTTACCTTGTGGATTACTATCTAACCTTGTTGATGTGCTCATTGGAGTGGATAAATGCTTTGCATTGTCAAATCTAAATTTCTTTAATAATTCCTTGGTGTATTTGATTTGACTAATGTGAGTTCCTTCTTTGTGTTGTTTGATTTGTAGTCCAAGAAAGTAGTTGTGCTCCCCCATCATGCTCATTTTCAATTCTCCCTTCATCAACTTTTCAAAGTAGTTGCATAGAGATTCATCAGTAGATCCAAAGATGATGTCATCAACATAAATTTGTACAATTAATATATCTTTATTACAAGATTTAATAAATAGAGAGTTGTCTACTTTGCCTCTAATGAAATCATGATTTAAAAGAAATGCACTAAGTCTTTCATACCAAGCTCTAGGTGCTTGTTTCAGACCATATAATGTTTTATGCAATTTAAAAACATGATTAAGAAATTCTATGTCATCGAAATTAGGAGGTTGCTCTATATAGACCTCTTTTATAAAACCATTCAAAAATGTTGATTTTACATCCATTTGAAAATGTTTTAAATCTAATGCATATGCATATGCTAGTAAAATCTGAATGGCCCCAAGTCTAGCCATGGGTGCATAGGTGTCATCAAAGTCTATGCCTTCCACTTGGGAATAGCCTTGAGCTACCAATCTAGCCTTATTTGTAATAATAACACCAGCTTCATCCAACTTGTTCCTGAACATGCATTTGGTGCCAATCACAGGATGATCTGATGGTCTAGGAATAAGGGACAAGACTCAGTTTCATTCATCAATCAGTGCTTCATTGACTGTCTTAGGCTCATGTTGAGAAACGAAAACTAAATAATCACATAGATAATATTATCTTTTGTTCTTACCCCTACATTTGGATCTCCAATGATATTTTATTTTGGATGATCCTTATATCTCAATTCCATAGGAAGATCCTCATGGATTAGTTCTTTCTATTGTAGTTCTTCCAAGGGTGGATCTTCATTATCCTTGATAGACACATCTTACATTTTCTTGGATAGGTCCTCCGTACCTTCATCATCACTAACAATTTCCTTTATCATGGAAGGGTTAAATTCATCAAATATAACATGTACAGTTTGCTCAATTAGCAAATTTCTTTTATTGAAAACTCTATATCCTTTAGGTTTAGAAGTATAACCCAGAAAAATACCTTCATCAGATTTTGGATCTAGCTTACCAATATTTGACTTTCCATTATTGTGAATGAAGCATGAACATCCAAATATCTTGAGATGACTGATCTTGGACTTTTTCTGCTGGTACAATTCATATGTTGTCTTCCTCAATATAGGCCTTATCATGGCCCTATTTATTATGTAACATGATGTATTAACTACCTCTGCCCAAAAGTATCTTAGCAAGTTGTATTTAGACAGCATGGTTCTTGTCATATCCAATAATGTTCTATTTTTCCTTTCAGCTACTCCATTTTATTGTGGTGTTCTTGGTGCTGAGAAATTGTGTTTGATTCTTAGATCATCACAGAATTCTGCAAACCTGTCATTCTGAAAATCTCGTCCATGATCTGACCGTAGACTAATAATGCTGAATTTATTATCTTTTTGAACTAATTTGTTGAACTTGACAAATACTTCAAAAGTGTCATCCTTGTAATCTAGAAATGTGACCCATGCAAATCTTGAGAAATTGTCAACAATAAAAAAACCAAAATTCTTGCCACGTAGACTGGTAGTCCTCATAGGTCCAAATAAATCCATATGGAGTAGTTCTAGAGGCTTGGATGTGGTGACAGATGTCTTTGATTTGAAGGATGCTTTGGCATGTTTTCCCTTGGCACATGGTCCACAAACTTTATCAAGTCTTGAGTTAATCTTTGATAAACCTTCTACTAAGTCATATTTGATGAGCATTCTGATTACATCCAAACTAGCATGACCTAGTCTCCTGTAACAAAGTTCTAGCATTTTTCCGTTTGCTTGCCGCCAGTCATATATCTTGACCTTTCAGATCTTCCAAACGTAAAACACATAGATTCCTTTTTTTGTAGGCTTCAAAATTTATTACTCCTTCCTTGATGACAAGACACTTAAATTCTTGGAACTTAACTTGATGTCCCTTGTCACATAACTGACTTATGCTAATTAAGTTGTGTTTTAGACCTTCAACACAAAGTACTTCTTCTATGAGAGTCTTTTCTTTTCTTCTAACTGATTCACAACCAATTACTAACCCTTTTCCATTGTCTCCATATGTCACTGTTCCTTCTTCGGTCTTGATTTCTGAAAACAGTTTCTAATTGCCTGTCATATACCTTGAGCACCCACTGTCTAGGTACCACTTTGATGCTCTAAGGCTTTGCTGCAGTCAGATCAATGAGATTTAGGTACCCAAGTTCTTTTGGGTCCTGATTGGTTAGTTTCAATAGACTTACCTTGTCGTATCCATTTTAAATGTTTGGTTGTACATGTGCTTTTAGTATGACAAAGTTTGTTACAATGAGTACAACAAGTAATATTAATTAATGTTTTGCTTACCTTCCTATGTTTCTCTCTTTTTGTTTTGTAGGCGGGTTTATGCTCAGCTACAATTTTTGGTAGATGGTATTTTTTAGGATATATAAATATTTCTTCATTTTCAAGAGCTTTATAGCCAATTCCATATTTCTTCTTACCCGACCTTCTTGCACCTTTTAGTATTAACGAAGATCTTCTATTTGTTAATTTTTCAATTGTAGCTATAAACATTCATTATATTTTCTTAATGTTTCTATTTCCTTTTTTGACTCAATTTTAGTTTCCTTGTTTTCTAAAATTAGTATTTTATCATTTTTACTTTTTACATCTTCACATAACAACACATTTCTTCGTTTTAATTCTTGAATTTGGTTTTCTACTTGTTCCATTTCAGATTTTAGGTCTGAGTTGGTTATTTCAAGACATGCACAATTTTTCATGATGGATTTCAAATGTTTACATACATCTTTATATTTTCCATATAATTCATTAAATGCTTCTTCTAGATTATTAGAATCAGAATCAAAATCATTACATGAATTAAAAGAAGTGTCAAAATTTACCTTATCCTCCTCACTGGAGTTTGACTCACTGCTTGAGTCTGCTTCATTGCTCCAGGCAACAACCATCACCTTCTTTTTATATTTCTTGAATTTTTTGGTGTTTTCCTTCTTCTTGTATTCTCCCTTCTTTAGTTTTGGACAATTAGCCTTGAGATGTCCAGGCTTCTTACATTCGTAGCAAGTAGGCTTAGGCCTTTTGAACTCTCTGCCTTTCTTGAAGTTCCCTCTTCCTAGCTGATACTTTTTTTTGGCCAGTATTCTTTGTAGTCGTTTGGAAAGGAAGGCTTCTTCTTCTTCACTATCTTCTTCACTTCTTTCATCTTCTGAATCGCTTTCAGATGTGTTCTCTGCAGCTTTCAGTGCATTGTTATATTTTTTTCTTGGTGGAAGATTCTCCTAATCTCTCCATATTTATCTCATTAGCCATTAGAGACCTGATGAGTTTTTTGAGTGACATAGCCATGAGATCATTTGCTTACTGTATGGCTGTAACCTTGAGAGTCCATAAGGTTGGTAAGCATTAGTATTTTCCTCACCATGTCTCCTGTCTCATATCTTTTCTCAAGCCTAGCCAAGCCATTAGTGATATTGGTGAATTGACTGTACATTTGGGTGATGGATTCTCCTAAATGCATTTGGAACTTTTCATATTGTGCTGCCAATATTTCTATTCTAGTTTCTCTTACCTTATATGTTCCTTCGTAGGTGAGTCTCAGCTTATCCCACTTCTCTTTGACCGACTTGCATGTAGATATTCTGTTGAATTCCTTTTTACGTAATGAGCAGCATAATATACTCTTGGCCTTATTGTTCTGAGACATCATTTTCTTGTCAACAACTATGCAGTTCTCTTTAGAGTTTAGGACTATTAGATCTCCATTTTCTATTTAAGTCCATAGTTGATAGTCTAGACATTAAAGAAAGAATTTCATTCTTATCTTCTAGTAGTTGTAATCTTCTCCATCGAACAGTGGAGGCCTATTAACAGATTGTCCCTCTGCATAACCTTGGGCTGCCATTTATCTTTGCTCTTCAAATTGTGAGATCTACTTACTTGAAGAGACTTGGCTCTGATAGCACTTGTCGACCAAGTTGCAAGCCGAGAAGGGGGGGGGGGTGAATGGATTGCTAAATATTTTTTTTTAGAATTTTCTGCAACAAACATCTTTAGAAACACTTAACATAGAGGTGAGAGTTAGTGAGCAGTGGAAATAAAGTCAAAAAGCAATCACACATGCAACAAGAATTTTATCCTAGTTCGGACCTCCTATCACAAGGAGTCCTACGTCCAATCCCAAAGAAATAACTTGGGATTCCGCTAACCAAGGGTATAGTCCCCCTCAAGGACACTTACACATCCATCACCCGCCAGCCTTCTCTTCAACCCACAAAGAGGCAATACACCACTTGTTGCAACAGGTTTTCTTTTCTACAAAAGGGAATCAACCACCCACTACACAACAGGTCTTTTCTTCACTTAAGATGAGGAACACTCTATGAAGAATATAGAGGTGGTGGCCCCTAGACCAAGCTAATAGCAACAACACAATGCTTGATCTAAGGTGCAATCTGAGAGAAGAAATGAACTACAATAAGAAGAAAATCTCTCAGATCATTACAAGGTCTCTCTCAAGAAATGAGGAACAAGGCTTTAAGGAGAGCTAAGAGCAGAGATTGTTGATTTGAATGAAGGGGCGAGATCTTTTTAGACACTTGTCGATGACTAGATTTTTCTCTATGTGCTTCAGTGTATTAGTTGTTTTTTACTGTGTCAACATGCTCTTATTTATCTTCTCATCTTGTGAAGTATCTGTTGAAGTATCTGTTGTGTCTCTTATCTTGAAACTTATCTACTGATAGATGTAGCAGGTGAAATGTAAGAGCAGTGCATGGCTACCAGAAACCTACAAACAATAAATGTTTGGAGGGATAGAGAGAGAGAGAGAGAGAGAGAGAGAGAGAGAGAGAGAGAGAAGAGAGAGAGAGATCATATGGATATTCTGTGTTAGTCAATGTAGCATGTCCAACGTTGTAGAAGTGTGTGACTACTGGAAACCTGCAAGCAATAAATGTTGAGATACATATAGTGTTAGGGATCGGATGGGTGGATGGATCAGATCTAAGAGGGGTTGAATAGATCTAACACCAATTAACGCGGAAGCTTAAGCAATTAAAAATTACTTTGTAACAGAGATCAATTCACCCAAACAATTTACTGATCTAGAGAGTGATTGGTGTGTGTGAGCAAATCGATTAGTAGTGTGAACGAAATCCCTATGCATGCATCTAGTGAAATACAAAGTCAAACTACAATTCAAACCATTGCACAGAGGATTTTTAGGTGGTTCGGAAATCACCTTTAGTGACTCCTACGTCCACCCCTCACACAGTGAGGCCACACTACCCAAAACCTTGAGTACAACTCACACCGGAGAACGACGACTCTAAACATTCTTAAGCACGACGACTCAAGAAACACCTGGAGCACGACGACTCCAAACTGAGCACGACGACTCAAACAACAACCGGAGTACTACGACTCTAAATTGAGCACGACGGCTCAAACCACACAGTGAGTGTGATGACTCACAAACCAGAGCTTGACGGCTCACAGTACAAAAGCTAGATCAAGCACAAAAGAGATCAGATCCTCTAGCAATGATCTGATTCAAAATAGTTTTATACACATAAATTTGTGCTGAACTTCATGCACAAATCTCATTGACGAAGAAGGAAGAACAAACTCAGAAATAAGGCAAATAGATGTAGAAAGAATGTTCTTCGATGAAGAGGCCTTGCAGACACTTCAATTGAGGAGCCTTAATGGAAATCGATGGAGATTATCCTCAATTGGCGGTGCTCTGCTTTGATGGCATCTGAAATGCCAGAAATCCTTCTTCTCCTGAGCCTCTTCAGTTGGATCTGCTCCCTTGCCTTGCACAGCAACCTTCTCTCCAAGGATTCCCTTTGATTCCCTAGTCCTTCCACTTGAAAGGATGGCTTGTAGCTTCTGGAGATGGAGATAGATCTGGACAACCCCTTTGGCCGCCAAAAGGCTTCTTCTGGAAGTGTATGGGCTCTCTTGCCTTTGGGGTTCAAGGAGCATGGGTATTTATAGCCCCATATGTCCATAAAGTGCCTTGGGGTGCATGGGCACGAAACCCTAGGTCAAATCCTCTAAATCCCAAGCAGCCACGTGTACAAAAAAATTCACGTTTTTCAGTTTTAGCCGGAGTGTGTCGACCTGCCCTGATCTAGTGTCGACTTGCTCTCCCAGTCAGGCAAACTGGTCTGCTGGAAACTGGGTCTAGTGTCGACCTGACTTGATCTAGTGTCGACTTGCTTTGATCTTGTGTCGACCTGTTTTGATCTAGTGTCGACCTGATGTCCCAGTCAGGCAAACTGATCTGCTGGAAACTGGGTCTACTGTCGACCTGACTTGATCTAGTGTCGACACTACCAAGACAAAAATATGTGAACCTGAAAATATAAAGTGTAAATAATTAATACAAGATATTATCATTAAAATATGAGATATTAAACATCAAAAACATGTTGTCTAAGCATTATTGTGATATGTATAAAATGTATAACATGTTCAACATATCATCATCAAAATCACAATATGTCATCATTAAAATCACAATATGTCATCATTAAAATCACAACATGTCATCATTAAAATCACAACATGTCATCATTAAAATCACAACATGTCATCATTAAAATCATAATATCTCATCATTAAAATCACAATATGTCATCATTAAAATAATGATATGTCATCATCAAAACCAAAGTATGAATGATGTTCATTGGTCATCATTAAAATGCAACTTTAGGAAATTCCAAAACACACTAAACCCAACAATCTCCCCCTTTTTGATGATGACAAAACATATCTCCCTTGACTGCAATAACTCCCCTTGACCATATACGCCCTTTGAACTTTCTCCTCCTAGAAACCCTTTCTTCCCCTCAGAAACCCTTTCTTCTCCCCCTTTTTGACAACATCAAAAAGAAGGATAAGAGAGAGAACCAAGGATTGTAAGAGATCAATTAATGAAATGAAGGAAATAAATGGTCAGCAAAGATCAAAATAAATGAGGCAAAGTGATATTGACATATGAGAGAAATTATTGTGTTTTTGTTATTGTGCAACAAAGTTTAATCACAAAGACACACTCAACACAAAGTATAGCAAAATATAATGATCTGAATGTAGTTAAAATAGTGATGCAAATGTGAAATAAGGTGACCTATATGAATGAGCAGAAATATTTAAACAAGGATGTTAGGAGCTTTAATTGTAACACAATGTAGAATAATAGGTCTAAACTCAATATACATGAACTTTATGAAGGTCTTAAGCTTTTCCATCCTGTCAATTTGATTTTCTTTCATTTTTAACTGGGAAACAATACAAGAATAAATTAGTTAAATCTCACTTTTCAGTGCAAGAGATCGCATTGATCAGATGTAATACTTCCTGATTACTCAGTGGTTTAACTTTCATTATCTTATACAGAGTTGAAAATTTGATTTCTACTTTTTGACGCAAAACAATTCACTTTTTAGGTGAAATGGCCCGGTTACTCAGTGGTTCAAGAATTTGCATTGCTCTGTTTGTATCTTTCCAGATTGATCATTTTTCTTTTTATATTTTGCAGGAATAAGTTTGCTTTGACCAGAAAAGTCATGACTACGAATTTAGAGAAATTATTCTAAACATGTGGTAAAAATGAAGCTTAAACATACACATGTGAAATATTAAAGCCACTCATGTGCCTATAATGGTGTTTTGCAAGTCATTTTAAAGACATTCAGTATTAAGATTGCTTAACCTTGAAATGATACTGAATCTTTGAAATTAAACTAAATGCACAATTAGTTTAGTTTCAATGTTTTAATTCTCTCATAAGAAAATAGCATAAGGACTCAAAAATTCTGATGATTTTGGGGTTCAAAATAGATAAGTAAGGTCAAGAAATGTAACAATGACTTCCCCTTTTCATGTAACTCCCCCTCACAAGGTGAACATGAGGATTATAGGAGGAATAGAAATGGAATGACATGAAGGCAGTATGAACATGAATGTTTTTATTGAAAGACAATGACTCCCCCTCAACAATTGCATACAAGGCTCTTGATACTTGGTGGAGACATATACTCATACATAGTGAACGTGTCCAGACAAGTCTGACATGTCTTTCTTCAAATCACCATTTGATATACCATGAATGCCAATGCAATGTGAGAGTGAGGAATTTAGTTGCATGAACATTTGTCAACAAATGAATGGGAGTTGATGATGAATCAGATATGACAGAATATTTTTCCAGCAAATTTCTCCAGCATTTCACTCAAAGATTCTTTCGAATTCACTCCCCCATAAGATATGCATGATATGAAATGATCATTTAAGCAATTCAGATATGTTCATTTCAAGCAATTTGCACAGAAAGAGTATGAACATGATCAATCATATATCAACATGACAATTTATTGAAGGAGAAAAGTTTTTCAAAGACTGAAAATAAAGTTTTTGAGATTTTTCATTTTGCTTGATGACCTTTATGCAGAAAAGACTATTGATACTTGGCGGAGAATTTTTCTCACGCATAATCATAGTTTCTAGACAAGTCTAACTTGTCCTTTCACATTTCACCATTTGATATACCCCATAGTCACTGCAAAAAGGGTCAATTACACATTATTTTTAGCATGAAATTCATTGCATTTATTAAAAAATTTTTTGCACTTTTTCAAATTTACTCCCCCTTAATATGTGCATGGAATGAAAAAGCTACCAAACAATTCACACATGATTATGAGCACAATTAGCTTTAAGCATAACATGACTTTTAGTACTTGGCGGAGTATTTTACTCACGCATAATGATAGCTTCCAAACAAGCATAACTTGTTCTTCCACATGTCATTATTTGATATACCAAAAAGTCAAATCAGTTAACATGCACACAGAATCATGGTCATAGTTAAGCAAGCATGATAACACAAACCTGATTCCAATTGTTATGACATAAAGTTCATTGTTGGAGTAGCATTGATATACATTTCTCATTGTTCAGATAAAAATTAAACATTCATCTCAATTCAAGCAATTTAAGTTTGAAATGATAAATAAATTTTACTTGAACAGTCTTCATTTCTCTTTCAAAGATTTTACCTGTGTTCTCCAATCATTTCTAGCCTTGCACAGTCAATATCTTCAATCCATTTACAATGTATGGCTACAAGACTCCTTAGCTTGCTGATCAAGCTGGTTTTGGGACCCACACTTGCTTGGGTCCTGCAATGAAATCAATGTTAGATTGCAACAAAGATTTCTGAATCCAAAATGCTTTTATTTTTTGTATAGATTCATTTCTTTCATTGATAGAACTATGAACATAATTAGTTCCAGATTTTTTTTTTGCCTTGCTCAATGCATCTATGTTTTCATGAAGTTTTCTAATTTTTGGATTTTTAATTAAAGTTAATGACTCTTACACAAGGAAGATCATTAGTACTTGGTGGAGGTTATTCCTCATACATAATGATAGTTTCCAGACAAGCATGACTTGTCCTTCCACAGTTCACCATTTAATATACCAATTGATCTTTCTATAAGAGTTTCAATTGACTTCAGTTTTTATTTAGCAGGGAATCTCTCAGAAGAGTTTACCTGATGAGCTTTTCATCTTCTTTCATTCTCTTCACTTACTTTTCTTGTAGCCTTAGTCATGAAGCCTTCATCTGTGAAATTGACTACAAGGATCCCTGCATCCAGCATTCAAGCAGCACATTTTAGAACCCAAACTTGTTTGGGTCCTAAAGATCTTCAATGAATTTGCAACAATGATTTTTGAATCCAAAAAGATTTTATATTGGGTGCATTTTTCTGAAGACTAGAAACACTGGAATCTTGGTTTCTAATCTTAGAGTTATTGGTATAGAATGTACCACTGACATACTGAACATTTTGTTTTCTATTCTTCAGATTTTTATCATTGAGATTTTTAACATGGAATTTAGAAGAGATCTTTTGTGCAATAGTTCCTTTTTCATGTACATAGAATTTCTGAGTGTTTTCAGCATGAACATGATCTTTATTCTTATGTACATTAACATGAAACATGAGAGCATGCACAAGATTATCAATTCTATGCCAACATTCCCTAGAAGTATGCCCAAATTTATGACAATAAAAATATTGGACTGATTTGGCATGTTTATTGAAATGTTGATCTTTATTCGAACAATGTTTGGCAAGATGACTAGGTTTATTACAATTAAGGCAAATGAGAGGATTTCTTACCTGATACTTACCTTGGCATGTATGCATTTGCTGAAATCTCCTTTTCATGTGAGGAGGCTTACCATGAGGAGAAGAAGGTACCTTTTGATGGCTCTTGGCATGATGTGAATTTTGAACTTGCCTTGGAGCTTTTTGGACTAATGGAGGAAGTAGATTATTCTTCTTGACATCAGCATTTTTCTTCTTCTCTTTCTGTTTCTGAATAAGAACTTTCACAAGTTTTTCATTAGAGATATCAAGGTTCTTGTTCACAGCAGTTTTAACAGAAGTTATTGTGCTTTTCTTTTCATTTTTCTTATTTTTAACAGAAGCAAGACTTGTGTTCTTCAATTCATTTTGATTCTTCTATTTTTCAGCTTTTAATGCAACAACTTTTTTTTCTGAAGTTTGAAGCTTGTTTAGCATGACATCCAAACCATTTTTCATCTTGTTCTTTTCATTTTTAAGTTGAGCAATTTGTTTTTCCAAATCGGCAATTTTATTACTCAAATTGCTACATTCATTGTCCAGTGGTTTGTCATTCACCAAGCCTTCAATCTTCCTTTTTAAATGATAATTTTCTTCAACAAGTTGTTTTCATCTTCATTTATTTGATGATCATGAGCCATGTTAGAAATTTGTTTGTTTAATTGATCATTGTCAAATTTGAAGTTTTCATTGAGATCAATTAATTTTCCATTTTCCTCTTTCAAATCAAGATTTTCATATTGCAACTGGTCATGATTTTCTTTCAACTTGGACAACTTGTTTTCACAAATTTTGATATTATCCTTCAAACTTTCATTTTCAAAATTCAGTTTCTGAACTTCATTTTTCAAATTCTCAATTTCTTCTGAAGGATCTTTATCATTTATCTGGAGCAATTCGAGTGTATTTTTCAAGTTTTCACTTTCTTTATGGCAATGTTTTAAAGTCTTTTCAAGTCTTTATTTTTAGTGTTCAGTTGTACATTAAGACTTTGTATCTTTTCACAGAAATTAATCAATTCAGCATAAGAGATGCCCTCATCTTCATCAGAATCAGAATTAGAACACACAAATGGATCTGAAGTTGATTTACCTGACCTTTTTGACCCATTTGAACTCTTGTGTTCTGAAGAGGATGAAGAATGCTCTAAGCTCTTAGAATGTGCTGTTAGAGCCATAACCTTATGAATTGTTGATTTTCTGGATTCATTGAGGCTCCTCTTTGCCATAATGTACTTGTGAATTTCTTTTGCTCCTTTACTTTGTGCTTCTTTTGAAAAACTTGATGAAGGTAAGACTAGTGATTTCTCTGAAATTACGACAGGAAATTCATGCAGATTAAATAGATTTGCCATTATACCAAGACTCACAAAAGACTATTAGATCTAATCACAGTGAATCAATGTAACAAGGAATTAGATCTAACAATTAGAGTGGTTAACCTGCTCTAATGCCAAATGGAGGAATCAGAGCGATTAAACACACAATTCAAGCAATTAACACAGAGATCAAACAAAAGCAATCAAATCAGATCAGTAACAAACATTAACCCGCTCTGATACCAATTGTTAGGGATCGGATGGGTGGATGGATCAGATCTAGAAGGGGGGGTTGAAAATATCTAACACCAATTAACGCGGAACCTTAAGCAATTAAAAATGACTTTGAATCAAAGATCAATTCACCCAAACAATTTACTAATCTAGAGAGTGATTGGTGTGTGTGAGCAAATCGATTAGTAGTGTGAACGAAATCCCTATGCATGCATCTAGCGAAATACAAAGTCAAACCACAATTCAAACCATTGCACAGAGGATTTTTAGGTGGTTCGGAAATCATCTTCAGTGACTCCTACGTCCACCCCTCACACAGTGAGGCCACACTACTCAAAACCTTGAGTACAACTCACACCAGAGCACAACGACTCCAAACACCCTTAAGCACGACGACTCAAGAAACACCTGGAGCACGACGACTCCAAACTGAGGACGATGGCTCAAACAACAACTGGAGTACTACGACTCCAAATTGAGCACGACGGCTCAAACCACACAGTGAGTGCGATGACTCACAAACCAGAGCTCGACGGCTCACAGTGCAAAAGCTAGATCAAACACAAAAGAGATTAGATCCTCTAGCAATGATCTGATTCAAAATAGTTTCGTACACAGAAATTTGTGCTGAGCTTCATGCACAAATCTCATTGACGAAGAAAGAAGAACAAACTCAGAAATAAGGCAAATAGATGTAGAAAGAGTGTTCTTCGATGAAGAGGCCATGCAGACGCTTCAATTGAGGAGCCTTGATGGAAATCGATGGAGATTCTCCTCAATTGGCGGTGCTCTGCTTTGATGGCATCTGAAATGCCAGAAATCCTTCTTCTCCTGAGCCTATTCAGTTGGATCTGCTCCCTTGCCTTGCACAACAACCTTCTCTCCAAGGATTCCCTTTGATTCCCTTGTCCTTCCTCTTGAAAGGATGGCTTGCAGCTTCTGGAGATGGAGACAGATCTGGAAAACCCCCTTTGGCCGCCAAAAGGCTTCTTCTGGAAGTGTATGGGCTCTCTTGCCTTTGGGGTTCAAGGAGCATGGGTATTTATAGCCCCATATGTCCATAAAGTGCCTTGGGGTGCATGGGCACGGAACCCTAGGTCAAATCCCCTAAATCCCAAGCAGCCACGTGTACAAAGAAATTCACGTTTTTCAGTTTCAGCCGGAGTGTGTCGACCTGCCCTGATCTAGTGTCGACCTGCTCTCCCAGTCAGGCAAACTGGTCTGCTGGAAACTGGGTCTAGTGTCGACCTGACTTGATCTAGTGTCGACCTGCTTTGATCTAGTGTCGACTTGCTTTGATCTAGTGTCGACCTGATGTCCCAGTCAGGCAAACTGATCTGCTGGAAACTGGGTCTAGTGTCGACCTGACTTGATCTAGTGTCGACACTACCAAGACAAAAATGTGTGAACCTGAAATATAAAGTGTAATAATTAATACAACATATTATCATTAAAATATGAGATATTAAACATCAAAACATATTGTCTAAGCATTATTGTGATATGTATAAAATGTATAACATGTTCAACATATCATCATCAAAATCACTATATATCATCATTAAAATCACAATATGTCATCATTAAATCACAACATGTCATCATTAAAATCACAACATGTCATCATTAAAATCACAACATGTTATCATTAAAATCATAATATCTCATCATTAAAATCACAATATGTCATCATTAAAATAATGATATGTCATCATCAAAACCAAAGTATGAATGATGTTCATTGGTCATCATTAAAATGCAACTTTAGGAAATTCCAAAACACACTCAACCCAACATTTGGGTCATATGGGTATCTTCACTGTCAGTCAACGTCACTGATCATGCTGTAAGAAGATATACAAAGAGGATAAGCTCATTCTATCACCATGTAAAGTTAAAAAAAAAAAAATTTAAATCGGTCCTCATGGTCAGCAACTGAGATAGTGCACCCTCCCCAAGGAGGGATAGTGTTCCCACTCCACCAGTGTGATCAACCTAATCGTCAACTATATATTAAGAAAAATTGATAGTACATCAAAACTGTGATGCATCCCAGCTAAAGCAGCCTAACATTCATGAAGCCCGATCTATCTAGTGTAACATGTCCTTTACAAATAAAAGGTAAATTATGAGAACCCAAGAAAATATCATTACATTTGGAATTGCAAGCATGTGAAGCTAATGAATCTGCCACTTGGTTAGCCTCCCTATAGACATGAGATAACTGCGTTGTACCACTATGGATTAAAGCCTTAGCATCCCTCTGCCACCTATAATAGCTCCAGAATGAAGGTTTGTTGTTAATAAAAGAATGAACAAGAACCTGAGAGTCTGAATACACCTTAGTCAATGAAAGGCCATGTACGACTGCCAGACGGAGGCCATCATAGAGCGCACATACATCAGCTATCATACTATCCCCAACACCATAATAATGAGAGATCGCAACCCTCACATAACCCTGGCTGTCCCAAATGCACCCACCACCGCCACACTCTATAGAATAGCCTTTGTAAGCCCCATCAACATCAAGACAAATTCAGAAATTGGAGGGATCCATCTAACCAGCTTCATCTGTTTAGTTGAACACATAGGGACAAAATCAAAAGACCTTAGGATGGCTAGTTCTTGAGAGGAAGGAGCAGATTTAAAAATCACCTTTCCCAGAGCAACAAAAACCATAAAATTTATATTTTTGATAATCGCACTGGCTGAAACCTTCTTAAAATCATATCTGGTTGAGCACCTCCCTTTTCAAATCTCCCACAGCATAAGTATGAGACAATATAATGATACAAACCCCAGTGGAGAATGAGTATTGCAAAGCATGGCAAAGCTCCATATTCTGACAGTGATTTGATTATGTAAATTGACCTTCGTACCGATGAGAGGATTGAACCATTTCTAGAGATTGGGCATAAGCTCTCCCTAAATAAGGAGGTGATTAAGGTCTTCAATCTTAGGTGACCTACAGCAAGAGCACTGGGATACCACACAGATACCACACTATAAAATTCTAGAATGAACAGGGACCGCCCTGTTTAACAGACTCCAACAAAACAAGGAAGCTCTCCTATAGAAGGAGGAATGCCAGATCTTCAACAGGGCTGGTTTGCGAACCACTACATTCCTCACCATATTGTAGGTATATTTTACAGAAAATAAACCATCCTGAGAGGCTGCCTAGATGCATCTATCTTCATATTGAGATAGATTCAAACCTTCTAAAACCGATTGATAAGGCAGAATAGATCTGATAGGATGGTTACTGTTTTGAATAACCTCTCTCAGAGAAACCCCACCGCCATCATACAGTTCCAGAATTAAATTGCACAGAGGTATCTCCTATCCAAGTATCATCCAAAATATCAATTCTATTACCATTTCTAGGGATACATCTAGTATTTTCATGAATCAACCTGCCAGCCTTCAAACCGACCTGCTTAGACAGACCTGGAAGCTGATGGTTGCACCCTAGCAGGTAGCGCCTTCTAGCATAAGATGCCCATATAGATGTCCCATGTTTAACATTCCAAATTTGTTTAGCACCCAAATCCACTTGCAAGTGCCATAGGTTACGTACCCCCAGACCACCTTCAACTAGTGGACGCTGAATATTCCACCAAGCCACCCAATGACGACAATGACTACCATCCGCCCCATTCCAGAAGAAAGTTGCACAAGCCTTTTCCACATAATGAAGGATAGATTTCGGGAGGGAAGAAGCCGCAGCTAGATAAATAGGAATAAAGACAACACATAGTTAATTAAGGTAACCCGGCTAGCTTGAGATAGCAACTTAGATTTCTAGGTCGCAAGCTTCCCATTAACATTGTCAATAAGAGTCTTGTAATCTGCTGCAAGAACTCTACCAGGCTTGAGAGGCACCCCAAGATAGGTAAGGGCCCCAGTTTTTCTCATGTACCCCGTAATATCTCTAATCCTATTCACCAGCTACGTACTAGCCTTATCAAAGATCATGAAACAACTCTTGCTGGGATTAACATGCTGACCGGAAGACTGCTGGTATTCATTCAAAAACCAAAGCAACTTTTTGATATTAGTAATTCTTCCATTTAGAAAGATTAGAGTGTCATCAGCATAAAGCAAGTGAGACATGGGTGGACAGCTTCTAGGCCCAGCATATGGATGCAAATTCCCAGCATGCACAAGTTGCATGAGACCTCTGCTCAAGGCTTCTTCCATAATGATAAATAAAGCCGGGGCTAAGGGATCTCCTTATCTGAGACCACAGGTGGATTTAAAATACCATGTTTTGTTGCCATTGAACAAGACAGAAAACCAACAATTAGAAATCATGATGCCAATGTAGGAGGTAAATCTAGAAGAAAAGCCAAATTTACTCAAGACAACATATAAGAAATCCCATTCCACACAGTCATATGTGTTCCTCATATCCTGTTTGAAAATGACATTGTTCCCTCTGACTTTACGACCAAGATCATGAACTAGCTGATGAGATAAAGAATCATTGTCTAAAATATGTCTACCTTTGACAAGGGCCCCATGCTCCTCTGATATAATCAAAGGCAAGATATCGGTGAGTTCATTTAAAGTTATAGACGACATGTCATGAAAATGGTAAAGAGTAAAAGATGATGTGCATGGGAACTATATCTGTTGATAGACCATACGTAAGAGGATATCCTTGAAAGCTTTTCGTAAGAAGGATATGTAACAGATAGACGAAAATTTGAAATGCACATCTTTAAAAACAATATTGCGTGCCATATAATAAGATTTGTTCATAACACATATTGTTCATAAAGTCAATCAATATAATTTAATTTCAATCACAATCAGTATGATTACTTCAAAGATAATTATTTTGATAAATATGGTGAAGGTATTAACAACAAATATCTGAAATAGTAATGGATAATATAATGCCAATCGATGTTTAAAAGACAGTCGATGTCCAAAGGGTAATCGATGTCTAAAGGCAATGGATGTCTAAAGGTAATCGATGTCTAACGGCAATCAAAGTTTAAAGGCAATCGATGTCTAAAGGCAATCGATGTCCAAAGGCAATCGATGTCCAAAGGCAATCGATGTCTAAAGGCAATCAATGTCTAAAGGCAGTCGATGTCCAAAGACAATTGATGTCTAAAGGCAGTCGATGTCCAAAGGCAATCAATGCTTAAAGACAATCGATGATTAATGATAATCGATGAAGATAATCGATGTTAAAGCAATCGATGTGAATACAATCGATGTTAGAAGGTAATCATTATTTAAGGATAATCAAAGTTTTGATGTAATCGATAGATAAAGACAATCGATGTGAGCGTAATCGATGCGATGTTAAGCAATAATTGATGTTTAAGTGAACTATAATCGATGTGAGCCAATCGATCTTAACTAAAATAATAGATGTGAGTTATATAGCAATCGATGTAATATTAAAACAGTAATCGATGTAGACTTAGAGAATTCATATGAAAATGACATCTAACATCATTGAGTTTATTTAACTTACTGGAGTCATTTCACTATTGACTTGTTGACAAACTTCAGAAATATGTTAGTCAAATGACTTACATGGTTTTGTTATCACCAAAATATAGAAATGGGGATAAATTGTTCATCAAGATCGGTCGACCAAAAAAACTAGATTAGTGACCATTTAGGTCTAGAGCTCTGATTGGACTATACTAGGGTGTTCGGTCGACCAAAAATAGAGTTCGGTGATAGTTCTATCTCAGATTTGAGACCGAGACATTCAATGACAATTCAGTCACAAATTTGAGAGAAAATTGTAAGAAAATATTCAATCTCAATAATTTATACAACTAATAAAAATGTAGCAGAGATCGAAGAAGATTCGCAAACCATTCAGTCTCCAATTTGAGAACAAAATATTCGATGACCAGTCTATCACAAATCTAAGACTGAATTGTGACTGAATGACAGTTCGGTCTCAAATTTGAGACCGAAATATTTGGTGACGATTCGATCACAAATCTGAGAATGAATTAAGACTAAAGATCTCCATCTCAATTCAGTATCAAATTTGAGACTGAATTGAGACAAAAAAATTTGGTCTCAAAATCGATCTCTATCTACGCATTTTCTTGTACTGGAAAGGGAGAGCCCATGAGAGAGAAAGAGGGAGATCCCACCTTGTTGTTGCATATTCATGAATGTTGTTATGAAGAGGAGGTTGCTATACAGACCTAGAGGAAGGCCTTGGACATGTGGATCATAGTCGGATCATACTTAAGAAGGCAAATTTTGATGCCCAGTTAGAAAGCCTGGAAGTGGGGTTGAATAGGTCGCTTTGAAAATTTCTTCAACTCAAAAATATTTTAAACAAGATAGTTGTCATTAGATGGTGACATAAGACACAACACAAGCAATCACACGTAGTGCAAACGGATTTATCCTAGTTCAACATTGAATTCCTCCTCAGTCCTACATCTAGTCCCTAAGAACTACTTGGGGTTTCACTGACCAATGGTACAGTCCCCCTCAAGGACACTTACACATGCAACCCAAAATTTTAGTAATTTAAAAATGTGAAATAAATTGAAAATAACAATTTAATACTATCAAAATTGTAAAAACATACGCATCATGATTGTATGTGCCAAAAAGTGCTCATTGAATAAAATGAGATCAATGGCTAGACATTAAATAAGATGAGTCGACCATCAAATAGTATTATGAGCCAAAGATACACTCTTAGCCCAAAGAACAAAAATTAAATATAATTAGCAATAAATCCCCAAAATTCGTAGCTCCAATTGGACATAAATTAGAAAGGGCAATTAGGGCAAAATTTAAGACAATTAGGTTTCCATATTAACCCAAATTCGTGCCCAACTATAATATGGAGTCTCCTAAAGGCTTTTCTACTCAATTGGGGTGAGAATCCTCACATTAAACAAGGGATTAACCAAAACTCAGAGCTCCTCTTTCAAGACACATTAGGACTTCTAAACAACCCTTAATCTATAAATACTCATCATAAACCCCTTGGGGATGTGTGAGGGCCCCGAATTTTGTGCATTTGATACTGATTATTTGGTGCATATTATAAGTAATTACTTACTTATGTGCATGTATATAAAAATATGTTATTCTTGTGCATATATTAAAGTTATTTATTTTTGTGCATAGTGTATTTAAATAATGTATTACATATAATATGTATTTATATTGTGTGTGTGTGTTTATTTAATCATTTCTGTGTTTTGGCTGAAATTCTTTTTAACGTCAATATCTCTTGACGTTAAGAGTGAATAGACGGCCACAATTGTGTCGTTTACTATCTTTTGGCGTCAACATTGATTGACGTTGAGTTTTGGTCAACGACAGTATGTTGGCCATTTACTTCTCTGGATGTGTTTTGGAATCCAGATCTGAAACTGAGGCGATTCTTCTAGTTCTTGATTAGGAAACCTATCTAATGCAGGATGGCTTAACCCTAGGCATGCCCCAACCCTTAAACCTATAAAACCTAGTCTTTTTGGCCGGATTAAGACCTTTGGGTGGAGAGAAAACCTAGGGTTCGTTTTTGAGAAAACACAATCTTTGGCGATTTGGATCCGGCAATTGGAGGGGTCATCTGGTGATCTACTTCGACTGGGAGTTACTCCATACATTGAGGAAGCTTCACCAACTCCGAAGGTTTAATCTACATCAGTAGGAAGATTGGATCTGGAAGGAGAACATCACCTTCTTGGCATCGGCCGAGGAGAGCTTCTTTGACCAAATAATCCCTCCATCGATTTATTTCCAGGCAAGTAGCTTATTAGTTCACTCCATAGACTTATTCTTTAGGTTTTTAATATTTTTTTCATATTTTTATTATATGCCTGGACACCCAAAATTCTGTGTTTTCTGTGTTTCGGTCTACACTGTGCGAAGACGAGAGATTGATGGCCACTTTGTTGCCGTCAAGTTCCTAGGTAAACGGCAGTCGATCATGTTGTCTACCACTGTTGGCGTCCAGAAACTGGACATCAAGTTCTTCTGATTAACCAGAATAAATGTTGACTGCATGTGATGTGATTTTTCAGGAAACTTGTGAATACATGCATGTGTTTAGATATTGTGGCTTGGTCTAATATGTTCCTTAGATCATACCATGAAATATTGAGAATTTTCTAATAATATTGCTATTTATAAAATTTCTGTTATGATAAAATATGCATGTTTTGAAAGAGTTTAATTCGGAGTAATTAGAATTGATGCATGTTATGTTTTCAGAAAATTTCCATGAACTCAGTACTACTGTATGCATGTTTTAGGACTGTTATAATAGAAAGTTTATTGTCCATCATCTTTAATTGAAATAGCTTGTTATGTAGCATGAAATTTCTGTTAATTACGAAAAAATAGTTACACTGTTCCTAAAATTCTAAAAAATTACAGATGTGTTCCATGTACTAAATCTACCCCGTGGCTAAAATTTTATATTATTCTGAATACTGTACAATTGGTTGTTATTTTTGAAGCTTTTATGGCATGTTTAATTATCAAGTCCCAATTATGATTAAAGATGTGATTAGCTTTACGAACAAGTGATGTTTTCTTACTGTTTAACTGAGTTGAGTGTCCAAAATTGATCAGTCTATATATTTCTTGTTGGATGTGGGTGCATGAGCATGGGAAGTGAGAGAACAAGTAGCATGTGTGCGTGTAATGTTAATGTGACAAGATAAATAAAGTGTGCCCATAAGACACTGCCACCCTAGATTGCTTGGACCTGTACTGTAGTAGTGCCCCTACGAGAAAGCTCAACCATGTTTATGTGATACCCAAGGCAAAGGGTCTTGTGAAATCCTGGAGGTGGACAGGTTCCACTGGTAATGGTGGGGAGGGCTTCCCCCGGTTCTGCAGTGACCTAGACTTGATCACTTTGCCTAGTGATTAAGTACGTGAAAGTGTACGTGTAAGTGTTACGTGATCTTGTAGTGGTGGTTTGGGTTGTGTCTTGGCAACGTGAAAAAATGAACATGTGAATATCGTGTAAAGTGACATGTGAATGTGGCATGTGGACAGTGCAAGTGATATGACATGTGATACGTGAATTTGTAAAGTGAAAACCATGAGAAATTGTGTGTAAGTGTATGTGAAAGTCAAGGCAAAAGTACATGGGTGCATGTCATGAGATGCATGTGTTAAAATAAGTTTTGCTATTGTGATATTATGCATAGTACCATGTGTAGGTGTATGTTGTTATATCCATGAGTTAGTGATTACATGATGAGTATATGTTTGGTATCAGATTATAATTTGAATATAAGTCATGTTTTAATGTCATGGGGAAAATAAGAAATGAAAGTATGTAAGTGTATGAACGTCTCCATATTAGTGACCATTTTAGAATTTGTGTCTTACATGTGTTAGTATAGCTTTGCTTAATAGATTCCATGTTTATTATCCATGTATTTAGAATGAACATGTGCTAGTTAAATTGTTAGAAAACATGTGTGATAAGTATGTGGTTTGAAGTTTTAAGTTACTTGTCGAGTCTATTGTGTAGACTCACCCTTGCTAAACATTTAAGGAGATTAGAAGCCGAGGAGTTAGCAAGATCCGACGAGGGCGTGTAGAATAATTTGAAGACTTGTAATTTATTTCCTAGTATGTAATGCATTGTAATTTGAACTTTGGTTATATGTACTTGGAATTGGCTATATGTTTAGTGGACATTGTGGTTATGTTATTTTCTTATTGGACTATATAGACTGTGGTATGTGGATTAAAAAGTTGATGGAATAAGATTTATTTAGATTCTGTTGCAACATTCCTTTCTATTCGTGTATATCTTAGCTCATATGAATATTGTTGGGGTTTTCTCCCTTGTAATGGCTTACTCTCATCCGATGTGGTTTGGTGTAGCCGTACTGGGTGGAAGTGGGTCATTACAGAGATGGTAACAGAACCCATAGGGTTGAGATTATACAAGAATAGCCATCAACTAATTCACATCTCTAAGTCTTTGTAGTGGATAGCCAGATCCAAGGGATAATTAAGATAGGACTAGAAAAGTGATAAGATGAAGGCATGATAATGTGCTAGGTGTAGTGATAAATGGAGCTTGACTTGATGTTTATTTTCTAGGCGATGGCTAGAAGGGCCCGACGTCTGATTGTGCCTGTCCAAGATGAGGAGCCAAGGAGGACTGCAAGTGAACAGCAGGGAGTGCCAACACCTCAGGGACCACTTGTGCCACCCCCTCCACCATTGGTTGACTACGACACATTAATGCAAGGGCTTGTACAAGTGATGTAGACTCAAGCACAGATGCAGACAGCTCTTCAGACGCAGCTTCAGGCTCAGGTTCCAGCACCATCTCAGCAGGACCGTGGTGTAGGAGGTGCATCAATCATGGAGAGAATCAAGCGGATGGCTCCGCCTCCTTTTAAGGGGGAGAGACAACCATTGGTTGAAGAGAGTTTTCTTAGGGAGATCGAGAAGATATTTAGAGCTATCAGGTGTGCAGAGGATGACAATGTTAGCTTGGCAATGTACATGCCTAAAGAGCGAGCAGATGTGTGGTGGTCTTCTGTTCTTGACACGTAGTTTGAGGGAGTGGAGCTAGAGGTGACTTGGGGAGAGTTCGTGAGGTTGTTTGAGGCCAAGTATGTTCCCAAGCACATTCAGGACAAGATGGACTAGGAATTCTTGACGTTGACCCAAGGTTCTATGTCGGTCTTAGAGTATGAGGCTAGATTGTGGAGTTGTCAAGGTATGCACCGCACATAGATACTGAAGAGAGGCGCAAGGCGAAGAAGTTTGTGATGGGACTTAGACCGTCATTGAGAGCCAGACTAATAGCATTTGATCATAGGACTATGGATGTGGCTCTTAGCACATCATGCAGGCAGGAGAGTGAGATGGAGTTGTACTTGTAGGAGAAGAAGGCTCGGATGAAGAGGTTACCAGAACCATTTCAACGACAGAACAAGAAGATGAAGAAGCTCTTGGGAGGTCAGCAATCGGCTATAGTACCAACAGAATAAGAACCCCAGTCAGTAGCTTCTGTAGCCAGCGAGAAGCTCGAGTGTGTGCATTGCGGCAAGCATCATGGCGGAGACTTGTGTTGGACGAAGTCGAGAAGATGTCCCAAGTGTAGCAGCAAAGATTATCGAATTAAAGAGTGTCCTAATCTGAAGAAGTTTGTTCCACGAGATGTGCCAGCAGTAAAGAAGCCAGCAGCAAGAACTCAAGCACCGGCCAGAGTATATGTGTTGACTGGAGTCGACACCAACGATGTCACCACAAGTACATGATGTAACTTTCCGACTGTTCGGATCCTTGTGTCATGCTTATGGAGACCAGTGTGTGGCAAATGGCGTGTGTAGTAGGTGTACCGCAGGTTGTGAGGCTTCGTGAGCCGGCAGTTTAGGCCTGGAGCACTCACTGGTTCACTATCTATGAATGCGACAGTGAGGCGAGTCGCGTTCTGAATGTGACGGCCCTTGGGGTCACGTTCATGGAACCACTGTTGCGAGTGGTCATCTGCATGCGCGCCGCGTGTCGCGCGCAGGGCAGCGTCTGCTAACGTTGGGTTAAGAAGGCGACAGGCACCTACGTCGCGATTAGATCGCGGCCCAGATGCACGTCGCGTTCTTACCCGAGCTATGTTTTAAGCCTGTTTCCAGTTGGGAGAGGTGCTGTGCGTGGGTTTGAGGGCGATTCGGCTTTTTAGAGGTTGCTTTGGCGTGTTTCTGTCGTGAGGATGCTACATGGAGCGGGGGAAACGTCGTGTGGAATTCGTACCTCACATTCTTCGCCAAGGTAGGGAGATTTCCCACGTTTTGATCCGTGAACTACGCGTGTGGTGTGTGTGATATGTTATTTGCTTTCCAAACACTAGAAACCATGCTAGGACACACATTAAAGCATGTAAAAGGGATCAGAACCATAGTTTGCAAGGTTTGGGGGTGATCCAGAAGAGGGATTCCAGTTTAGGCTTTGCGCCTTTGAAGGCGACAGACCTGGCTGTCGCGACCAGGTCACGACAGGCCGACTTGTCGCGATAAGGTTTCTCATCGCGACATATCGGGGGTTTGCGACCTGTTGGCGACCTGTGTCTCTGTCGCAATCACAGCCGAGAGTGCTGTTTGTGTGCTTTCATGTGTACATTTATATTTAACTATCGAATATTGTGTAGCATGGCTATGGGAAATGGTGCATGGGCACCTGTGGCGCTCGGGAAGCGTATTGTGTGTTGTGTGTGCGTGGTGTTCATGCGGTTGAAGTGAGATTTCAGGTGGCATGTGTTGCGTTCACGTGGTTTTTGTGTTCGTGGCGAGTAGTACGACGCCTACTGTGGATACCTCCTTAGTTGGGAGCCCCAGGTTTTGTGTGAGCCAGGCACGTGTGTGTGCTCGGGGCTTGTCTCGGTACTGGGTACTGTCGAGGTCTTGTTGTCTTCCTGGACACCCTCGCTCTTGTGTAGAGTAGTACATCCAGCTGAGGGAAAGACGGCAGTGGGACAGCGACTAGAGAGAGTATGTGTTTGTCGCTTATAGCACGCTCGTAGTTGGGGGAGACAGACACCAATAGACGTACTGGGCCCCAGCTAGTCTTATTTTCCAGTGCCTCACTTTAGGGAGCTCGGGCCAGAGTCCCTAAAGGTGCCAGGCATGGGCCTGTGGCAGTGTGGTCTGCAGGTGTGGTAGTTAGTTGGTCTCCACAGTTTCTTGGCTTGTGTTTAGTGGAGCGGCAGCTAGACCTTACGTTTGTGGCTGCGAGACTGGGAGGTAGTCCTGTGTGGTTTGTCCGGGTCAGTTGCTGGTTTCGCGAGCCAGTCTGCGTGACTCGAGTGTGGCGTTTTTCTACTTTAGCACGTAGACCTGGTTGGATTTGCCGTTTATTTATTTATGTTGTTACTGTTAAGCGGCAAATAGTAAGTGTTATTTACAGCTTTATATCCTGCTAGCTAGTTCTTTAAATTGTTGGCGTAGTCTCCTGCTTTACTACTTGTGCTGGTTTGCTCAATTTTTAGGGGAGTTTCCCTACTGAGCCAGTGACTCGAGAGGCTCACCCCTACCCCTTATCAGGTGAGGGAGAGCAGGAGACCTCACACTCGTCGTCTAGCTCTGAGCCGTGTCATAGCGGAGGGTCTGCACCACCGGCAGTGTAAATCTCTTTCTGTTGTACACCTCGGGGTATGCCCTAGGTTACTGTTGTAGTTTTGTTACTATTGAGTAATGGCTATGTACATTTCATGTAAATATTTGTGATATTGGCAATCTTATTTATGTTTAAGCAGTTTCCTTTATATTTCTACGGACATGAGATTCATATCCCTTGCGAGGCTTCGGCCCGATCGGGGGAGGCGGAGTCGTGTCAGGCTCATTATTGGGTTAATGGGTCTGAACGACGAGGACCGCTACAGTTGGTATCAGAGCAAGGTCTGTAAGGATATAATGGAATCAGAGATTGCATAGTCACTACTCTACTTTAACCCACTGCTGGTAGTGACCCTGATTGTTGCATTGATTTGTTGTATGTTGTGTTGTTGGAATGATGTTTGTGCAGGGTCAGAAATGGCAGATAGAAGGGATTGGTGTCACGCCCCAATGCGGAATATCGGAGCGCGAAGGCAGTTGCAAGAAAAGGTATAGAGCAAATACTAGACATCAAACCATTTCACATTGAATGATACTAAATCAAATCTTTCTCATTAATAACTTTTCAAATGTCTAGTTACAACCACTAATATCAGAGCCAGTCTATAGGGCCCAATTACATTTCAAGAAAAGGAAAATGACTAACTACGACTCTAAGATAACATAACGACTCGAGGGCACTCATGGCTTCACTCTTGGTCATTCCCTTCCTCGTGAGTGTAGGTGTCATCCTCGGTCTCACCTGAGAACACAACATCAAATAACATAGGGTGAGCGATAACGCCCAGTAGGACTTAAATCTCAGGCTCAAGCAGGCTTTAAATAATTAATGCATTAATGGCAGAGTGTCTAAAGATAGCAGGTACAAGAGAGTCAAAATATAGTAAGAGATAGCACAACAGGTAACAAGATAGCACAATAGCACGAGATCGAGGATAGTTTCCAAAAATAGCACAAGTATTGAATATAGCACGAATAGCAGGATGGCCCATAGCACAACTAGCACAAGTATAGTAATAGCACGACGAGTATAGCACTTGTTTGTCATTCTAGACATCGAGAGAGTGTAGCACGTTTTGTGTTTTGATTGTCATATAGATAGTCGAGATAGATAGCACTTGAGTGTAATGCCAAACACTCTGATCATTTAACTCCCATGGGCACTAGCACTTTCGGGCGCACATCCCAGGACCAGATCGGGCCCTTTATATATTGCCAAGCATTGGTTATATTGTTTATCATTAGACAATCATTCAATGGCCAATATAGAGTACCAAGAAATAGATAAGAGCACTAGATGAATAAATGAGCTAGTAGAGTGAACGTGAATAGGTGAGCGAGTAGAGTATAGATGAGAGCTAGTGGACATTGCACGTAATACATCGAGTAATCAGGAGATAGTAACAGTTGTACAACATGCGCACTTAGTGTTGGCAGTCAGGTGGAACTCACGACCCTACCACTGGCCTTGTTATGCACAGGTCCAGAGGTCTGGCGTGATTTAAGACGAGAGTGAATCTCTAATAGCTGTTTGGATCATATAGATCCCTAAAGGGTATCATAGGTATTAGGGTACAACCATCTCGTCGACCATGTGGGAATCCATGATCAGAGGAGACCTACGGAGGCCTTGTGTAAGAGTTCACTAGTCCGGCGAAAGGAATATCCGATGGAGAGTTCACCACAAGCCAAGTAAAGTGTGTATATAAAACATGTGCTCGACGTTCTAGAGGAATTCTAGGACAGTGGAGCGTCGATATCGGTACATAAACAACGCGAGAAATAAATACAAGTCCTTTCAAAATAGGGAAATTAATGTACTTCATTTCAATAAATTACCAAATACATTATGAGATATTTCCTTCAAGATTTCAGCCATATATGGATGGTTCAAGTGTGTGCAAGTGCAAGAGAAATCATAGATAGAAATAAGTCGTGAACATGTATTTTAAATCATTCAATATAGCACCATTTTTAAGTAGGGTTTTTACTGGGGGTATAACGGTAATGAAGGCGACATAGGGCTGTAAGGATGGCGACATGGGCCAGGCAGAACGCGACAACATCTTGCACAGGTCGCGACAGGGCATGCAAATCGGGAACTGAGAAAGCGACGGCTCACCTGTCGCCTTCTTGGTCGCGACAGGGAGGGTGTCACAATCAGGCCCCAGAAAGTGACATGTCGAGGTGTCGCCTTCTGGTTGTCTGCGCCTGACTCTGACAGGAGTCAGACCAGACATTGGATTGCGGACCAGGGATTCAACCTTTGATACAGGGTTGTTCAGAAATTCATAACTAATTATATACACAATGAAAAATCATGAAATCAGTGGCAAATGAAACTAGACATGCGAGGGTACTTCCAGTAAATAGGGATTAGAGAGAGAGCATGGTTTGAACATGGTTTGAGCATGAACAACAACGAGTAACACAGAACAAGACATAGAGAGCAAGACTGATTTAATTCGAGCAACATGCTCAATGAAATTTAGGCTTTTTAGGGGCAAATGATCTCTAACAACGTGAAGTATCTACAGTAAAACTTTCGTAGCATGGGATCAAGTATACATAGAGATTTGAATTAAACATGACACCTCGAGGTTATCATGTTTGCAGTTCTTTAGAAATTAAGAACAAAATATAGGATGGATGGAAAAATATGAAACTTGGGGGTTTCGTTCAAGAGGATAGATAGAACCTACAGAAAAAGTTTCATGGTTTATGCTTGTGGGAATGCCTACCTTTGACTCGAATTGTCTTCTAGGGCTAGAACTTGAAGAACAAGGGAAGAAGCTTCAAGCTCTTCTTCTCTCCACAAAATCCTCTCCTCCTTAGCCTCCTCTCCACGTCCAGCAACTCTTGGCAACGAGCTAGGGTTGCCCAATAGAGTTTAAGAGGTGTATTTATGCAAGTATGTATTTCTATTCCTACTTTTACTCTAATTCCTTTTTAATTCCGAGATTTCCTTACTCCCACCTTCCTTCCTTGCCTTCCAATCTCTATTTAGACTAAGAAGAGATCTAAATTCGTGCTAACCCATATGGGGTAGGTTTAGGAATCCAATTCCAACTCTAACTTCCCATTTAATGCATTAAATACCCCTTTTCTATTTAGGTAATAATTTAGTTACGAATTTAGGGTATTTTCCTACTATTCTCTCTTTGTAAATTCATATTTTGACCCAATAAATTCTATAAGATCCATTAAGCAAAGCCCATTACTCTTTTTCATTTAATGGGTTTTATTTAATGCTCTATTTAAATATCCATTTAACTAAGTTTTAAATTCTTTATTTAAATTTTTATTTTTCGTAAAAATTCAGGTTGCTACAATTGGGGAGGCAGTGGACAGGAGTCTGGAGAGGATCCTATGCAGCGTATGATAGAAAGAATCTGGGAAAGTTTAATAGATATACGGATGAGAATGGATCAGCAGCCATCGGTACAGCCAGCGACAGCAGTACCACCAGTTGCGGAGGAGGCGGTGCCAGCAGTGCCAGTAGCACCACCACCAGAAGTTGAGGTACCACCTTTTGTACCCGTACTCCCAGTACCAGCAAGGCCAGTCAGTGTAGAGGATCCTACGGCACTAGTAGAGAGGTTTATGAGGTTGCAGCCCCCTATGTTCACAGGAGGCCCTAACCCAGATACAACAGAGTATTGGGTACATGAGATCGAGAGGGTGTTCATGACAATGAGGTGTTCCCAGGCAGAGAGGGTGATTCTTGTGACATATCAGCTACGAGAGTTTGCACAGGAATGGTGGAGGATGAAGATGCAAACAGCTTTCACAGGCAGGGTGGAGGAGACTATTACATGGCCAGAATTTTTGTCAGCTTTTAATGATACTTTCTTTCCGGTTCAGATTCAGCAGATGAAGAGAGAACAGTTTAGAACATTGCAGCAGGGAAATTTATCAATATTGGAGTATCAGATGAGATTTATGGCATTGAGTAGGTACGCCCCCTATGTGGTGACAGACAATACCATGATGGTGGAGTACTTTATTAGAGGTTTGCGAGCAGAGTTGCAAGATGCGGTGATTCCCTTATGTGTAGAACAATGGAGGAAGTAGCACAGCGAGCAGCGATATTGGAGAGGACTGTCTGGGCTAGGCAGGAGTAGTTAGGTGGTTCGGGTAGCTTCCGGCTACCGCAGCAGTCAGCAAGTATCAGTAAAGGAAAGACACCATCTGGAGCTTCCATATTGTCAGGCATATCAAAGTGGGGAAAGCAAATAATGAAATTCTTTCAAGGAGGAGGCCGAGGTAGAGGCAGGCAACAGGGCTTTCAGGAGGGAGGTTTCTAGCAGGGTCATGGTTATAGGCCACCGGTTCTAGAGGAGTCACAACAAAGTATAGCAGGGC
The DNA here is from genome assembly GCA_014218235.1 of Colocasia esculenta. NCBI lineage: Eukaryota > Viridiplantae > Streptophyta > Magnoliopsida > Alismatales > Araceae > Colocasia > Colocasia esculenta. The sequence continues at coordinate 29,054,537 of CM024764.1, forward strand.
AGCCTATAGCATATCCAACTTTCAGGTGTTATAACTGTGGGCAGTTAGGGCATTTAGTGAGGAATTGTCCAGATCCTCGAGAGCAGAGCTATGGTAGAGGGATCCAGCAGTAGCAGTAGCCAACAGAGCGAGGCAGAGGTGCACCTTATCAGAGAGGAGGTCGGGGCAGAGTGATGGCAGTTACTAGAGCTCAGGCGGAGGCATCCAATCTCATTGAAGGTATATTACCTATCTATGATTTTACTGCTAGAGTATTAATTGATCTGGGTGCTTCCCATTCATTTATTTCCGAAGATTTTCTGGATAGCATGGCTCATCCCCTAGAGGAAAGGCCATGTGAGTTGGTTATAGAAATCCCTTCAAGAGGGTATATGTTGACTTCTAGTTTTCTAGTAGATGTCCCAGTAGTAATTCATGGAAATCAGAAGCCAGCAACATTATATGCACTGACATTGAAGGATTATGATGTGATTCTAGGAATGGATTGGCTGGAAGCTTATGGGGCATTAGTTGATTGTAGAAAGAAGAGAGTCAGGTTTTGTAGATCTGGAGGAGTGGTGTTTGAATTTCAAGGTATTCCCTTTTACACTCCCAAGTTTATTATTTCTGCACTTAGAACTAGGAGGTTGATTAATGCGGGATGTGTAGCGTACCTTGCCTCAGTTAGTTTAGTTGAGTCTAATAAGTCTGTAGACTCAGTGCCAGTAGTTAGGGAGTTTGTGGATGTTTTCCCAGAAGAATTGCCAAGATTGGCTCCGCACAGAGAGGTAAATTTTACAGTTGAGCTGCAGCCAGGTAGTATGCCGATATCAAAAGCACCATATAGAATGGCACCAGTAGAGTTGAAAGAATTGAAGAAGCAATTACAAGAACTGATAGAGAAGGGTTTTATCAGACCCAGTCAATCGCCATGGGGAGCACCAGTGTTGTTTGTTAGAAAGAAGGATGGTAGTTTAAGAATGTGTATACATTACAGGCAGTTGAATAAGGTGACCATCAAGAATAAGTATCCACTCCCCAGGATAGATGATTTGTTTGATCAGCTCCAAGTTTATTATTTTTGCACTTAGAACGTTCCGACCGTTCAGATCCTTGTGTCGTGTGTGGCAAATGGCGTGTGTAGCCGGTGTACCCCAGGTTGTGAAGCTTCGTGAGCTGGCAGTTTGGGCCTAGAGCACTCACTGGTTCACTGTCTGTGAACGCGATAGTAAGGTGAGTCACGTTCTGAACGCGACGGCCGTTGGGGTCACGTTCATGGAACCGCTGTTGTGAGTGGTCGTCTGCAAGCACGCCGCATGTCGCGCGCGGGGCAGCGCCTACTAACATCAGGTTAGGAAGGCAACATGCACCAATGTCGCGATCAGATTGCGGCCCAGATGCACATCGCGTTCTTACCCGAGCTATGTTTCAAGCCTATTTCCACCGAACAAAGCTTTGGCAAGCTCTGCTTGGCTGGGAGAGGTGTTGTGCATGGGTTTGAGGGCGATTCGGCTTTTTAGAGGTTGCTTTGGCGTGTTTCCACCGCGAGGACGCTACGTGGAGCGGGGGAAATGTCGTGTGGAATTCGTACCTCGCGTTCTTCACCGAGGTACGAAGATTTCCCACGTTTTGATCTGTGAACTACGTGTGTGGTATGTGTGATATGTTATTTGCTTTACAAACACTAGAAACCATGCTAGGACACACATTAAAGCATGTAAAAGGGATCAGAACCGTAGTTTGCAGGGTTTTTGGGGGTGATCCGAAAGAGGGATTCCAGTTTAGGGTTTGCATCTGTGAAGGCGACAGACCTGGCTGTTGCGACCAGGTAACGACAGGCCGACTTGTCGCGATAAGGTTTCTCATCGCGACATATCGGGGGTTCGCGACCTGTTGGCGACCTGTGTCTCTGTCGCAATCACAGCCGAGAGTGCTGTTTGTGTGCTTTCATGTGTACATTTATATTTAACTATCGAATATTGTGTAGCATGGCTATGGGAAATGGTGCATGGGCACCTGTGGCGCTCGGGAAGCGTATTGTGTGTTGTGTGTGCGTGGTGTTCACGCGGTTGAAGTGAGATTTCACGTGGCATGTGTTGCGTTCACGTGGTTTTTGTGTTCGTGGCGAGTAGTACGACGCCTACTGTGGATACCTCCTTAGTTGGGAGCCCCAGGTTTTGTGTGAGCCAGGCACGTGTGTGTGCTCGGGGCTTGTCCCGGTACTGGGTAGTGTCGAGGTCTTGTCGTCTTCTTGGACACCCTCGCTCTTGTGTGGAGTAGTACTTCCGACTGAGGGAAAGACGATAGTGGGACAGTGACTAGAGAGAGTGTGTGTTTGTCACTTGTAGCGCGCTCGTATTTGGGGGAGACGGACACCAGTAGACGTACTGGGCTCCAGCTAGTCCTGTTTTCCAGTGCCTCACTTTAGGGAGCTCGGGCCAGAGTCCCTAAAGGTGCCAGGCATGGGCCTGCAGCAGTGTGGTCCGCAGGTGTGGTGGTTAGTTGGTCTCCATAGTTTCTTGGCTTGTGTTTAGTGGAGCAACAGCTAGACCTTACGTCCATGGCTGCGAGACTGGGAGGTAGTCCTGTGTGGTTTGTCCAGGTCAGTTGCTGGTGTCGCGAGCCAGTCTGCATGACTCGAGTGTGGGGTTTTCCTACTTTAGCACGTATACCTGGTTGGATTTGCCGTTTATTTATTTATGTTGTTACTGTTAAGCGGCAAACGGTAAGTGTTATTTACAGCTTTATATCCTGCGTAGTCTCCTGCTTTACTACTTGTGCTGGTTTGCTCGATTTTTAGGGGAGTTTCCCTACTGAGCCAGTGACTTGAGAGGCTCACCGCTACCCCCTATCAGGTGAGGGAGAGCAGGAGACCTCACACCTGTCGTCTAGCTCCGAGCCGCGTCGTAGCGGAGGGTCTCCACCACCGGCAGTGTAAATCTCTTTATGTTGTACACCTCGGGGTATGCCCTAGGTTACTGTTGTAGTTTGGTTACTATTGAGTAATGGCTATGTACATTTCATATAAATATTTGTGAGATTGGCAATCTTATTTATGTTTAAGCAGTTTCCTTTATATTTCTACAGACATGAGATTGATATCCCTTGTGAGGCTTCGGCCCGATCGCTGGAGGCGGAGTCGTGTCAGGCTCATTATTGGGTTAATGGGTCTGAACGACAAGGACCGCTACACATGATCCAATCTTCGAGGACAAAGATCATTTTACGGGGGAGAGGGTGTGATGCCCTCGAATTTTATGCATTTGATACTGATTATTTGGTGCATATTATAAGTAATTACTTACTTATGTGCATGTATATAAAAATATGTTATTCTTGTTCGTATATTATACTTATTTATTTCTGTGCGTAGTGTATTTAAATAATGTAGTGCATATAGTATGTATTTATATTGTGTATGTGTGTTTATTTAATCATTTCTGTGTTTTGGCCTAAATTCCTCTTAACGTCAATATCTATTGACGTTAAGAGTGAATAGACGGCCATAACTGTGTCGTTTACTGTCTTCTGGCATCAACATCGAGGGACGTTGACTTTTGGTCAACGGCAATATGTTGGCCGTTTACTTCTCTGAATGCGTTTTGGATTTCAGATCTGAAACAGAGGTGATTCTTCCAGGTTCTTGATTAGGAAACCTATCTAACGGCAGGATGGCTTAACCCTAGGCACACCCCAACCCTTAAACCTATAAAACCTAGTGTTTTGGCCGGATTAAGACCTTTGGGTGGAGTGAAAACCTAGGGTTTGTTTGTGAGAAAACCCAATCTTTGGGGATCTGGATCCGGCGATTGGAGGGGTCATCTGGCGATCTACTTTGACTTAGAGTTACTCCATACATTGAGGAAGCTTCACCAAATCTGGAGGATTGATCTACATCAGCAAGAAGATTGGATCTTGGTGGAGAACATCACCTTCTTGGCATCGGCCGAGGAGGGCTTCTTCGACCAAATAATCCCTCCATCGATTTATTTCCAGGCAAGTAGCTTATTACTTCACTCCATAGACCTATCCTTTAGGTTTTTAATATTTTTTCAGTTTTTTTTTCTATGCCTGGACCCCCAAAATTCTGTGTTTCGGTATGCACTGTGCGCAGACAAGAGATTGACGGCCACTTGGTTGCCGTCAAGTTCCTAGGTAAACGGTAGTCGATCATGCCGTCTACCACTGTTGGCATCCAGAAACTGGACGTCAAGTTCTTCTGATTTTCCAAAATAAATGTTGACTGCATGTGATGTGATTTTTTAGGAAACTTGTAAATACATGCATGTGTTTAGATATTGTGGCCTGGTCTGATATGTTCCTTAGATCATACCATGAAATATTGAGAATTTTCTAATGATATTTGCTATTTATAAAATTTTTGTTATGATAAAATATGCATGTTTTAAAAGAGTTTAATTTAGAGTAATTAGAATTAATGCATGTTATGTTCTCAGAAAATTTCCATGAACGTAGTACTACTATATGCATGTTTTAGGACTATTATAACAGAATGTTTACTGTCCATCATGTTTAATTGAAATACCTTGTTAGATAGCATGAAATCTCTGTTAATTATCAAAAAATAGTTACAATGTTTCTAAAATTCTGAAAAATTACAGATGTGATCCATGTACTAAATCTACCCGTGGCTAAAATTTGATATTATTCAGAATACTATACAATTGGTTGTTATTTCTGAATCTTTTATGGCATATTTAATTATCAAGTCCCAATTATGATTAAAGATGTGATTAGCTTTATGAACAAGTGATGTTTTCTTACTGTTTAACTGAGTTCAGTGTCCAGAAGTGATCAGTCTATATATTTCTTGTTGGATGTATGTGCATGAGTATGGGAAGTGAGAGAACAAGTAGCATGTGTGCGTGTAATGTTAATGTGACAAGATAAATAAAGTGTGCCCATAAGACACTGCCACCCTAGATTTCTTGGAGTTGTACTGTAGTAGTGCCCCTACAGGAAAGCTCAACCATGTTTATGTGATACCTGAGGCAAAGGTTCTTGTGAAATCCCGGAGGTGGACAGGTTCCACTGGTAATGGTTGGGAGGGCGTCCCCCAGTTTTGTAGTGACCTAGACTTCATCACTTTGCCTGGTGATTAAGTACGTGGAAGTGTACGTGTAAGTGTTACGTGATCTTCTAGTGGTGGTTTAGGCTATGTCTTGGCAACATGTAAAAATGAACATGTGAATATCGTGTAAAGTGACATGTGAATGTGGCACATGGAAACTGCAAGTGATTTGACATGTGATACGTGAATTTGTAAAGTGAAAACCGTGAGAAATCGTGTGTAAGTGTATGTGAAAGTCAAGGAAAAGTGCATGGGTGTATGTCATGAGATGCATGTGTTAAAATAAGTTTTGGTAATTGTGATATTATGCTTAGTACCATGTGTAGGTGTATGTTGTTATATCCATGAGTTAGTGATTACATGATGAGTATATGTTTGGTATCATGTTATAATTTGAATATAAGTCATGTGTTAATGTCATGTGAAAAATAAGAAATGAAAGTATGTAGGTGTATGAACGTTTCCATATTAGTGACCATGTTTAGAATTCTTGTCTTACATGTGTTAGTATAGCTTTGCTTAATAGATTCCATGTTTATTATCCATGTATTTAGAATGAACATGTGTTAGTTAAATTGTTAGAAAACATGTGTGATAAGCATGTAGTTTAAAGTTTTAAGTTACTTGTTGAGTCTATTGTATAGACTCACCCTTGCTAAACATTTCAGGAGATTAGAAGCCGAGGAGTTAGCAAGATCCGACAAGGGCGTGAAGAATAATTTGAAGACTTTTAATTTATTTCCTAGTATGTAATGCATTGTAATTTGAACTTTGGTTATATGTACTTGGAATTGGCTATATGTTTAGTGGACATTGTGGTTATGTTATTTTTTTATTAGACCATATAGACTGTGGTATGTGGATTAAAAGGTTGATGGAATAAGATTTATTTAAATTCTGTTGCAACATTCCTTTCTATTCGTGTATATCTCAGCTCATATGAATATTGTTGGGATTTTCTTCCATGTAATGGCTTACTCTTGAATGCAGCATTGTTGACTGTACGCTTTCGTTATCTAGAGTTCTTTGCACACATTAACATGCTCACCTTCTCTAAACTATCTCGACTACAAAAAAAAGGACCTATAACTTCGCGTAATAACCGTAGGTATATACCCAAAATCCAAAGGTAAAATCCTTTACCTACGGTGTGACGACCCTCCTCATACCGGTACGATTATACCAACCCCATCGGTATAAAGAGCATGATCACAGTGGGATAGTAACCCAACACTAAGCGATAAGGTTGATATGTCCATGAATACAATAAGAGTACAGCGGAAATGAAAGAAATACTTTACTTTATTCCATCACCATCACACATTTCACAGTCTATATAGCAAAAGAAAGTACTAGAGTCCACATTATTACAATTTGAAAGAAAATGTATTGCTCATTACATTGACCATATGAATGACATTATTCCAGATATAAAATAAATAGCTTATTGAAAATAAAAATCTTCAAGTACTACTTCTTGAATGCTGCTCCAATCTCCTCTAAACTTCTCCGCTACGGGATAACCTGTCACACCTGTACGCCGAAGCAAGTATGAGTCTTACAAGACTCAGCAAGTAATCTAAAACATCAAACTCATACATATCTCGTACACCTTTAACCACCAACAATAATAAAACTCATACACATCATACTCGTCACAACAATTCACATAATACAAGCTTTTTAAGAATAATAACACATGTATCTCCCAAACACATTCTACATATAACACATGCTCATATTAGATCATAAAATAACCTACATATACACAAGATTTCTACACATGATATATTCTATAACACATGCTTCAAATTTTTATTATATCATGGTAGAATTCAATCAAATTTAAACACAAGGTTATATACAGGATGGTGAATACTTTTAGCATGATATTTAGTCAATTTCTCATGTATTCATATCACTTTATCGTACATCTAACTTGCTGTTTAAAGGTCAAATTTATCATACCCTTATGTCACCTGCACATGTTTTCTAGCAATTTCATAACATGATAGTAATATTTCTAAACTAGTTGAGTATAATCCAATTAACACATGCATGATATGAACATATGCACTTTTAACCACCTATCATGTAACATGATTTATCGATCTAAACCTTTCCTTTATCATGTAACAACATTACCAATTAGAACATGCAATTTTATGTAAAGTAGGTAGCAACCTAACATGATCTCTATTTATTTTTCACATGCACTTTTTCTCATTTATTTACACATTTCATTTGCTGTTTTAAATTAAATAATTCACCACGATATCACCTATATTAAACACGAATTGAAGATCTAGAACATATTCCAAATCGAATGGCAAACATCTACAATTTAAGCATGGAACTACATACTAAACAAGTAGCAATTTTTATCATAGAATTTGGACATTGTTTAATATGATTATCAAGATTATAAATTCATTTAACTTGCTGTTTTGACATGAATTAAACTTAATCATATGGATTGACACTCATTCTCATATTATCTTATTCTTTTGTCAATTTTACATACCCGCTCTTTCACATCGCATTTCTTTTCATTTTTACATGCACATATTCATACATACCATCATATGAAAATTATTAAACTATATTACATAACATTAAATATGGTACTAAGCATGTTACTACAACCATGATGGTATTAACACATGAATGGCATAATTAAATACACATGTAATGGTACATTGGTTTTCACATAAAATTAGTACTTTTGCTATCTTTTACTCTTCCTTACATATCAATTTACACTTCTTTCATTGCACTTACTCTTTCATTCACATTTATCACTTTGTACTAAGATCATATTTAATCTCTTAAATTGCCATGACACATAGTCCTAACCACCAAGTAGAGGAAAATGATCGCATTTAGCACTGAGTACTCATCACTTAGCACTTAGCACTCACTTTCACATATTCATCACCTAGGCAATGCGGTGACAAATCTAGGTAACTGCGCAGAACCGGGAGAAGCTCTCTCCACCCTAACCAGCGGTACTTGTCCACCTCCAGGATTTTATCCTAATGCCCTTAGGATTTATCTCATAACGTTGAGCCTCCCATAGGGACTTTTCTATGGTATAGCTCTCAGACCCCTATGGTAGCAGTGTCACCCTTGGCACACATTTTATCTTAATCACATTATCATTCTCATCAGTTTATTACTCATTCATATGCACAAATTTCATTCCAAATTTACATTCAGTTGCATAATACTCACATTTGCATTTACAGAGTTTCACTTTACTGTTAACAATGGTAAATTACTCAAAACAAAACATTAACATGCTACTAACCTCTTATTTGCACATGATTAATTCTAACATGCTTAATATGGCTATTTTCACAATTAAACTCATGAAATTACCTACTGTCATCAGAAATTCACAAAATTTTAATCACGAATTAAGGACATTAATTAGAACATATGCTCAAATTTTCAGAATTTTATAAACAGAAACTTATTTATAACAATTAAATCACTGTACAGATGCAATTATCACTAAATTCTATTAAACAGAAATTTCAATAAAATAATCTAATATGACAGTGTCACTGAGTTCATGAAATCACCATAGCATTACAGAAAATTTACCAAATCTGAACTCACAAACATCCTATTTTCATGGATTTAACATCATTATCTTATGCTCATAATTCACTCCCCAGAATTTTCATAATTTACATAAATCAAGAAAATTCATGATATCCTCATGACATGACCTAACAATCAACTTTTACCTTACATAAAATTTTCAGGCTGCACACATGTCGAAAAATCAATTAAATGCATTTAATAGGATTAAATAGCAATTTCCTGGTCACTGAAGAACTTGACTGCATACCCCTGGCCGCCAACTAAGTTAACGTCCACATCTCTTGCCGTTAACTGATGAACTTGACGGCAAGGGATGTTGACGTCAACTTCCAGACAGAAATCTGCACATACATACTCACATGTACGGGAAAGTTTGAGGGTCCAGGACGCGAGGAAAAATTCACAAAAATTCTAGGACCTAAGGGACATGTATAGGAAGGATGTACAAAGGTTACTTGCCTTTAATAAAATCCTAGAAGATCAAATCTATGCCGTTGAAGCCCTCTTCGGTCAAAACAAGAGGGTGCTCGGAAACTCCTTGGATCTTCTTCTCCCGTCGACGTAGAACGTTCCTCGGGGTTGGGGATGCTTCTTGGATGGTTGTACTACGCTCCAGTCGTGGTAGATCTCCCAGAAAGTCCTCCAATCGCCGGATCAAAGCTCGGGAAAATCAGATTTTCTCACAGGGAATAATAGGGTTCCACAATCACCAAAAAGGCTTGGTACGGCCAAATAACGGGTTTTTATAAAGTTAGATGGGTTGGGTATGCACTAGGGTAGGTTACCAAGGATTTAGGAAGGGTTTCCTAAACTGGAACAAGTCATATTGCGAGCATTAACGAATCTGGAACCGTTACACAGCAGGATATTGACGTCAACATTGGTTGTAGTTAACTGGCAGGTTGACGTCAAGGTCTGGCGGTCAGAATGGGGTTGACGTCAAGGTCTGGCGGTCAGACTGAGGTTGACGTCAAGGTCTGGCGGTCAACAGTGCCAGACAGCCAAAAATCATGTTTTCGTCTGATTTAACATAGATCGAAGCTCTAAAAATATAGTATGAACATAATTAAATATTTTTACACTAATTACATAAATTATATGTATTACACATCATTTATAAATATAACTTACATTATTCTCAATTAAAAATAATATACACAAAGTAACATACACATATATGCATATACACCATAGTTGCATGTATTTAGCACGAACATCAATATAAATGTAATACACACACTATTATATAGATATCATACATGTTATAATCAAGTAATTATTATTTCAATAAGTAAATATCAAATGTACCACATTAGTTTTATACATCTATATGCGTACAAATATAATTAAGTACAACATACCTGGTATTTAAATAAGTACATCATTATAAAACTAGCTAATTACTTATATTCACGAAAATAATATACATACATATATATGCGCATGAACAATTTAATAGTTATAGTATGTAATATTTTTAATACGTACACTATATTTATGACATGAAATTATCGCATGCACATTATAAAATGACAAAAAAAATTTTGGGTCTCACATACGGAAAGTGCTACGGTTTGAATCCAACACGCATGCGCGCGTGACTAAAGCCTATACCCACATAAAAATAACCGTAGGTAAAAAATTCCTAAAAAACATAAGTAAAAATTCCTAAAAAGCATAGGTATTGCCACCTATACTGATGGTTTTGTAACCATAGTAATACCTTTTTGAGATGATGATAAATAAATGTAAGTGTAGAAGTCATCGATATTGATGGTTTGATAAGCGTAGTAATACCTTTTTGAGAAGATGAGAAATAAATGTATGTAATGATGTTTAGTCATGACCATTAAAAACCGTAGGTGTACATTTGTTTTTTTTTTTTACAAATATAACTATTCATACCTATCCATACCTGATCATACGTGTTCATACCTAAATCATATGTAAACATGTAGAATTTATTCTACAAACATGCATGCTATACACATACATATATAATATTCTATGTAATACATCTACATCCACATAACTAAAATAAAATTCATATCCGCATATCCACTCATATACATAACATAAACAAAATAACATTCACATCACATGTCCACTCAAATATCCACATAAATATTCACTCTCATATCCATGCATATCCACACTCACATCCATGATGTACACTCATATTCACATTCACATATATAAGACAAAACACATTCAAAATATGATATGCATATTGAAACAAACAAATTATACTTATTGAAAAATATCTACCTTTTGTTTAAACAGTTCAAACATCGGTCAATTTTAAGGATGAAACAATCATGACATATGCTAGGAAGAAGAAAATGACAATCTGAATAAGATACTACATATTTTATAAGAACTCTTGTAAAGCATTGAAAAATATAAGAGGGCACATGGATAGCTGACAGAACTTTAAACCATCTCCAACAAATACATTAAACAAGATCCTCTGATCCCAAAGTATTGCAAAGACTGATCGTCTGACTCAAATTGTGAACAAGAAAGATTTCTGGAAACAATATATCCCATGTTAGGCAAAAGTTCTAATTTCCTTAGATGATGGCAATGCCACATGGTGGAAATGTTTATGTGCTTTCCAAAGGGATATATACATAGCATAGCTCAGCTACGTCATTGACACTTTTTGTTTTTGAATAGGTTGTATGTAATACCTACTTTATTTCAAGTAAATTGAAGCAGAGGAATAAAGTATGGGAGGAAAGATTCCTTGCTAAAACAACCACAAAATACAAAACACATAGAAAGTTGCATAGCGAGAAGCCAAATTTCAAATTACTTAGTGAAAAATGTATGGAAAATAGATCGGATCAGCCCAGGAATCGACCTGAGCTGATCTAGGTTGGATCGGGTATCGGATCAGCCGGAATCAGCACGGGATCGGCGACATCGGCCAAAATCGGCTAGAACGGCCTAGGCCAATCTGGATCGGGATTGGCCAATTCCGCTAACCATGGAAAAATGCGACCACTTTACAACATAAAACTCAACCCAATCTACAGAGTTCTTAGAGGAATTGCATTCCCTAGAAGAAAGTTACGGGCATCAATACCCCTATCCATAATATCCAACTGAAACATGAGAGGATAACTTTGTTAGCTGTAGTGTTTCACAAATATAAATTGGACACAAGAATAAAACAAAAATTATCTACAAAAGAGAACCTTCGTGATAACACCAATTGTTCGAGAACCTGCGCAAGAATATCAAAAGACAACATTCGATCAGTCAAACCCTTTTTTTCAGCAGTTAAAGAGAAATCATTCTTAGACTAGATTTGACAAAGAAACCCTGAATGTTACCATCTAGATCAGCAAATGCCACTGCTTCTACCCCTGCCCTAACACACCTGTGTGACCGTCTCTGCTGATGTGGTAACCTGAATCCTCCCAGACGGCATCCAACGTTAGCTTGCTCTGGTCCCCTTTGATTCCGTCCTCCCAGGGCCACCGTATTTGGATCTGCGAAGCAAAGCAAAATAAGAAGAAGAAAAAGTGCAGTTTTTTCTCCTTTTTTTTGTTTTGTGACAATAAGAGAGAGAGAGAGAGAGAGAGAGAGAGAGAGGAGGGAGGGCGAGCTCGCAGGCACTGGTAGCAGGGGGATCGGGGAGGTCGCCATGAAAGGCAGTGGCGAAGGAGGAATCGGGGTCGGCGGCCCGGCGGCGCACCACCAGATAGGCGACCCTGACGATTACAAGAAGAAGAATACTTCTGGGGGCCACTGCTTCATCTAGGATTATCTGCTACTGGGGCTGTGGCGCAACCCCACTACCGCCCCCTTGTCCTCCCCACATTCGGGCTTGTCACCTTCCCACTCTCTCCTCTTCTTCCTCGGAAGGGCCATGCTCTTAACCGCCGTCCTCCTCTTCGACGCCTACGCCGTCTATTTCCTCCAGCTATTCCCCACATATTGCCGCCACTATTACCCCCATCGCTGCCACCAGACGTCACCCGAGGATGAGGAGATCCTCAACGACGTTGTTCTCCACGCTACCATCGGTCTCGCCACCTCCGCCTCTGCGGGCAACGACACCTCCCTCTCTCGCCCACCATCCCGTCTCCAGCAGCTGCCCACAGTGCCACTGGGGGACGACATAGATGCCCCCACCGGCTCTCCTCTGGCGGTGAGGCCTTGCTCTCCTTCGTCTGAAATGGCAACGTCTCTTCACCACATCATCTTCGGGATTGCGGCGTCGTGCACGACAACAGCAGGTGAGGACGGCGGTGTGCTAGGGCGTGGATGATCATGGTGGCGTCCGGCTTGGATGACGACGATAGTGGCTGAGGGCGCGATAGACAATGGCAGAAGGAGGTATCCGCCGAAGGGAGAACCCCTAAATTTCCCACGCTTTTTACTTCCCGCTCAAGGGAAATTTATTGGCACCACAACTATACACTCACGGTTACAATTTTGTTAGGATGTTATGAATAGACCAATACCTATATTTGGTAGATTTTTATAAGTATATACATCTTTTTATTACACTTTTTAAGGAACTATGGCTAACATAAATATATTCTCTCACGGTTTGTAAAAATCATAACTATATATACGTATCTACATACGGCTAAAAAAAGTGTGTGCATAACCTTGCAACGAACGGATTTAGCATGTATAATTGTGGTATATACCTACATATTACCCTACTGTAGGTAAATTCTGTAGGTATAGCCCCAATTTGTTGTAGTGCTCACAAATTTAAAATAGCAAAGTTGAACTAGCAAAGTGGTGAGAATAGGTCATTTCCATAGGGAGACTGAATAAAGTTTGACTTAAGAAACTACTTTTTGAAACTATTCTAACAAACACTATAACACTGTATTAAAATTAATTCTACAAACATCACCAATCAAATCCCTCACAACTCGAAAGATCAAACATAACAAAAGAACAAGCTGAATTGAAATTAAAGGAGAGTTAGTATCACTGTGATGGCTTAACTTTCTCCATATAAAATAATTCATTTATTTATATATTAATTTTGATGATTAACAAAATATTACTAATGAATTACTTGAGTCTTGAGGACAGGAAATAAAAGCAAAAGAAAGTTCAAGACAATCAGGTAAGACTCTCAATTTATAAGTATTATGATCGATTTCCTTTCTGACCAAATTGCAAACAAATCGACACCATAACGATTTCTTTAGACTTCGTAACGATTTGTTTTCATCACGATTTCCCTAGTGATTTCATAACAATTCCTTTAGGAACTTCACATCGATTTGCACATCGATTTCCTAATTGATTCATAAGGATTTGTGCATTGATTTCTTTATAAAATCATAACGATTTGCTAGCTGTAACGATTTCATTAGTTCTCGTAACGATTTCGTTGAAACTCGTAACGACTTGCTAGCCGTAACGATTTCTTTAGTTCTCGTAACGATTTCTTTAGAACTCATAACGACTTGCTAGCCGTAACGATTTCTTTAGTTCTCGTAAGGATTTCTTTGAAACTCGTAACGACATGCTAGCCGTAACGATTTCTTTAGTTCTCGTAACGATTTCTTTAGAACTCATAACTACTTTTTAGCCGTAACGATTTCTTTAGAACTCATAACGACTTGCTAGCCGTAACGATTTCTTTAGTTCTCGTAACGATTTCTTTGAAACTCGTAACGACTTGGTAGCGTAACGATTTCTTTAGTTCTCGTAACGATTTGTTTGAAAATCGTAACGACTTACTAGCCGCAACAATTTCCTTAGTTCTCGTAACGATTTCTTTCAAACTCGTAACGACTTACTAGCCATAACGATTTTTTTAGTTCTCGTAACGATTTCTTTAGAACTCATAACGACTTGCTAGCCGTAACGATTTCTTTAGTTCTCGTAACGATTTCTTTGAAACTCATAACGACTTGGTAGCCGTAACGATTTCTTTTGTTCTCGTAACGATTTCTTTGAAACTCGTAACGACTTGGTAGCCGTAACGATTTCTTTAGTTCTCGTAACGACTTCATAAGTTATCAGAACAATTTCATTAGAACTCGCAACAACTTGCTTGTTGTAACGATTTGCTCTCTATAACGACTTGTTGCGCTCATAACGATTTGCTATGACTTATAACGATTTCATAAATCATACAGTCACCGTTTTCATATATTGATATCTTATTCATCTTAAAGCATTGACCAGTCAAAGTCCACATAGACATCTCTCTGACGCTTTTGCATTTATGAGATCTGAACATATCTCTGCATGCATGCAGACCATATCATCTTGTATCGTGCCTACTCTGATAATGTCTTTTAGACTTAAGTCTTTTGGCATTACTATTTTCATGACTATTGCTACTGACGTTGACTGACATCAGAGACAACTTATCTGTCTGCTATTTAAGATTGACATCTATGCAGACCTCTGAACTAGCTTCATGGTACAACGTTAAACAAATAGAAGCCATCAGATATCTTTGAAGATCTCATCTCTTTGTGTGCTCAAGTAATCAAAATACTGTTGACAAGAAGCTCCCAAGACTCCAGATGCCATTCAGTCTAACGACTACTCAAAAGAGAGACAACAGACTCTTTATCGTCTAAATTTCAAATTGAAGATATATATATATACAAGTCAGAAGAACAAAAAAAAAAGATAACGTTCAAGAAAAACATTCAAATTCTTCTGAAGAAAGTTTAGAGCAGAAAACTTCATTCCTCTTAGCTTTTGCTCTTTTGCTCTCTACTAGCTAGTGAAAGATCATTTGAAGAGAGCTTGTGTAGTTCTGAGAGTGAGCCTAGATTTAGATTCTTTGCTCTCAGTGCTAGGTCCTTCAGATCATTGCTTGTTGCAGTTTGATCTAGGGGCTTGTCTTACAAATCTCTCTTTGTGGTGTTCCCTTCGGGTGTGAAGGAAGACCTGGTGGTATCCAGGGTGTTGTTCCCTTCGGGTGTGAAGGAAGACCAGCTGAGCTGGGTGTTGTTGTGTCCTTAAGGGGGACTGTACCCTTGATTAGTGAAATCCTGAGGTATTGCTCAGGGACTGGACGTAGGTCTCCTGTGGAAAGGAGTTCCGAACCAGGATAAAAATCCTACTGTCTTGTGGTTGTATTTTGTGTGATTGCTATCTCATTTCCTCTAACTCTAACCTTCATTTAAGTTGTTGTGTAATTTTTTTTAGTAAACAGGTATCAAAGATCAGTTTCTTTAATAACCCATTCACCCCCCCCTCTGGGCTAGCTAGCTGGGCAACAAGTGGTATCAGAGCGAGTCTCTTCGACAAAGAAGAAGATCCAACGATCTGAAGAGCAAAGATCAATGGCCGCCCAAGGCAACTTCGAAGGTCAGTCAGTCAACAGACCCCCTTTGTTCGATGGTGAAGATTATCTGTATTGGAAGACCAGAATGGAATATTTTCTACAAGGCCACGATTATCAAATCTGGTCGATAGTAGAAGAAGGTGACCTGGTTGTCACAAATGAGAAAGCACAATGGACAGATGAAGACAGAAAGAAAATCTCCTTGAACTGTAAAGCCAAGAGCATTTTATGTTGTGCTCTAAGCAAGAAGGAGTTTAACAGAGTCTCAGCCTGCAAATCCTCCATGGAAATGTGGGAAAAGCTAAGGATTACATACGAAGGTACAGATAAAGTAAAGGAGACAAGAATCGACATTCTTGTCACTCAATATGAGAGATTTCAAATGCAGTCAGGTGAGTCAATCACCCAGATGTTCAGTCGATTCACTGACATCACCAATGGTTTAGCCAGTCTAGGAAAGTCCTATGAGATTGCAGATATGGTAAGAAAGATTCTCAGATCCTTGCCATCTTCATGGACACCAAAGGTCACAGCTATCGAAGAAGCTGACCTTAAGAGAATGTCAGTAGAAAAGCTCATCGGGTCCCTCATGGCCCATGAGATCAACATGGAAAGGCTAGGAGAATCATCTAGCAGAAAGAAGCACTCCAATGCTTTGAAAGCAGAAGAAGAGTCATCAGAAGCAAGCTCTAGCGGGAGTGAGGTAGACAGCGAAAATGAAGAAGCAATGCTCTCTAAGAGATTGCAGCGCATCTTGGCCAAGAAGAAAAAATTTCAATCCGACAGAAGGTACTTTAAGAAAAATAAAGACTTCAAAAGATCAGATGGCAAAGAAATGAAGAAAGGAGAGACCATCTGTTATGAATGCAAGAAGCCTGGACATATCAAGGCAGATTGTCCAATGCTAAAGAAAAATGATCACAAGAAGAAGGATAGCTCCAAGAAGTTCAGAAGATACAAGAAAAAGGCAATGGCAGCTGCTTGGGAGAACAGCAGTGACTCAGACAGTGAGTCAAGCTCAAGCAGTGATGAAGAAGAAGCCAACCTGGCTCTCATGGCCAACATCGAAGAAAAGGTAACCTCTGACTCTTCTTTCGATTCTTGTAATAATTCTGATTCAGATTCTGACAATTTGGAAAGCGCCTTTAATGAACTTTACGACAAATATAAAGAGGTGTCTAAATTACTTAAGATTAGTAAGAAGAATAATACATGCTTAGAAAACACTAACTCAGACTTAAAAACAGAAAATGAAGAACTAGAAAAGCAATTAATCGAACTAAAAAGAAGAAATGAATTGTTGTGTGAAGACTCAAAAGTTAAGAATAAACAAATAACAAAATTAGAAAAACAAGAAAGTGTAGATGAATTAAGAAAAGAGATTAAAAATCTAAATGAAGAGAATGAGAAATTAGCAAGCACATTAGAAAAATTTACAAATGGTAAGAATCCCTTAATATTAAAAGGAGCTAGACGCTCAGGTAAGAGAAAAGATGGTGTAGGCTACACACCACCTGAAAATGCAGAAACTATAATTCCACCTAAGGTGTATCCAACTCCAAGATTTGTTCCTGAGGAAAATACAGCCTATAAAGCTAATTTTAAGTATATTGAAAGAGTAACAAAAACATCATGTTGTAGTCACTGTAATAAGCTAGGTCATTTAAAATCCACCTGTCCAACAAGACATAAGAAGTGGATAATGAAAGTAAAAAATAATGATACTGACCCATCAGGACCCAAAAGAACTTGGGTACCTAAAGCTTGATGTCTTAATTTCAGGTTAATCCTCGAGCATCCAAATGGTATTTGGATAGTGGGTGTTCAAGGCACATGACAGGAAACCTGAAGCTGTTTTCCCATCTCCAAGCTGAAGAAGGAACAGTCACTTATGGAGATAATGGGAAAGGAACTGTAGTAGGCAGTGGATCAGTAAATAGCAAAGGAAAAACAGTCATAGAAGATGTGCTATTAGTCAAAGGATTAAAGCACAACCTCATCAGTATAAGTCAGCTGTGTGATAGAGGTCATCAAATCAAGTTTCAAGAATCAAAGTGCAGCATACTAAAGGATGGAGCAGTCATCTTTGAAGCAAATAGAGAGAAGAATCTGTACGTGCTCTACCTTGAAGAACTCAAAGAGCAAAATGTGTGTCTGGCAGCCAGCAAAGACAAATCAACTGAGTTGTGGCACAGAAGACTAGGCCACTGCAGCTTGGACGGATTGAACAAGCTCAGAAAGAGGAATCTTGTGGAAGGTCTACCAAAAGTCAATGGAAAATTGGAAAGTGTTTGTAGACCCTGTGCTAAGGGAAAGCACACAAAGAGTTCCTTCAAGTCAAAGACAGTGGTGACTACCTCAAAACCCTTAGAGCTCCTACATATGGATCTATTTGGACCAATGAGGACTACCAGTCTTGGAGGAAAGAATTTTGGATTTGTCATAGTAGATGACTACTCAAGATTCACATGGGTATCATTCTTAGAGCATAAAGATGATAGTTTTGATAATTTTGTCAGTTTCAGTAAGAAGGTCCAGAAAGATCAGAAGTTCAGTATTGTGTCCATTCGATCAGACCATGGTGGTGAGTTCCAAAATGAAAAGTTTGCTAGATTCTGTGATGATCAAGGAATTCAGCACAATTTCTCAGCACCAAGGACACCACAGCAAAATGGTATAGCTGAGAGGAAGAACAGAACTCTCTTGGATATGGCAAGAACCATGCTCTCTGAATATGAGCTACCAAGATATTTTTGGGCTGAAGCAGTCAACACAGCCAGTTACATTGTCAACCGAGTAATGATCAGGCCAATACTGAAGAAGACTGCATATGAGTTGTTCAAAGGAAAGAAGCCAAAGATAAGTCATTTCAGAATCTTTGGATGTCCTTGCTTTATTCACAACAACGGAAAAAGGGACATTGGTAAGTTGGATGCCAAGTCAGATGAAGGCATCTTTATGGGGTATACTTCTAAACCCAGAGGCTATAGAGTTTTCAATAAACGCTCACTATTAATTGAACAAACTGTGCATGTTATTTTTGATGAAACTAACCCTTCCTTGAGAAAGGAAGTAGATAGTGATAATGATGATGCAGATGAACTGTCCAAAAAGCTTAAAGATACATCAATTGAGGACAAGGATGATCCACCTCTGGAAGAATTACAACAAGAAGAAATTACTCATGAAAATCTTCCAAAGGAATGGAGATACAAGAAAGATCACCCACTTGAGAATATCATTGGTGATCCATCCATAGGGGTAAGAACAAGAGGTAATGTAATCCCTTGTGATTATTTAGCCTTTGTTTCTCAGATAGAGCCTAAGACAGTCAATGAAGCTTTAACTGATGAATCTTGGATAATAGCCATGCAAGATGAATTAAATCAATTCAAGAGAAACCAAGTATGGTCACTTGTTCCTAGACCATCAGATCATCCAGTTATTGGCACCAAATGGGTGTTCAGAAACAAATTGGATGAAACTGGTGTAATCCTAAGAAACAAGGCCAGATTGGTAGCTCAGGGCTATTCTCAAGAGGAAGGCATAGATTTCGATGAAACCTATGCACCTGTAGCTAGACTTGAGGCTATTAGAATCTTACTTGCATATGCATCAGCTCTAAACTTGACACTATTTCAAATGGATGTTAAATCAGCATTCTTAAATGGTTTTATAAAAGAGGAAGTGTATGTTGAACAACCTCCAGGTTTTGATGACACCGAATTTCCTAATCATGTTTTCAAACTCCATAAGGCATTATACGGTTTAAAACAAGCACCTAGAGCCTGGTATGAAAGGCTTAGCTCTTTTCTGTTAAATCATGGTTTCAATAGAGGCAAAGTAGATAGCACATTATTCATAAAGTCAAAGGTCAATCACATACTATTAGTTCAAATCTATGTAGATGATATCATTTTTGGTTCTACTGACAAATCTCTTTGCAAGTATTTTGAGAAGCTTATGCAGGGAGAATTTGAAATGAGTATGATGGGGGAGCTAAACTACTTCCTTGGATTGCAAGTCAAGCAAGGGAAGGAAGGCACCCACATCTGTCAAGCCAAATACACCAAGGAACTCCTGAAGAAGTTTGGATTCGATAATGCCAAACCACTGTCAACTCCAATGAGCACATCAACCAGAATGGACAGTGATCAAAATGGTAAAAAGGTAGATCAAAAGAACTATAGAGGTATGATAGGGTCTTTACTTTATTTAACAGCAAGTAGACCAGACATCTTGTTTAGTGTATGCATGTGTGCTAGGTATCAAGCAGACCCTAGAGAATCACACCTAATTTCTGTAAAAAGAATATTTAGATATTTAGCTAGAACTCATGATTTAGGTCTTTGGTATCCAAAATCATGTGAAATAGATTTAGTAGGATATTCTGATGCTGACTATGCTGGATGCAAGATAGATAGAAAGAGCACCAGTGGTTGTTGTCAATTTCTTGCAGGATGTTTGATATCATGGTCTTCAAAGAAACAAAACTCAGTGGCACTATCAACAGCTGAAGCTGAATATGTAGCTGCTGGAAGTTGTTGTACACAACTCCTTTGGATAAAGCAACAACTTGAAGACTTTGGATTAAATATCAAATCAATTCCATTGCTGTGTGACAACACCAGTGCCATTAATCTGACCAAGAATCCAGTTCAGCACTCAAGGACAAAACATATTGAGGTTAGATATCATTTTATTCGTGATCATGTTGCAAATGGAAATATAGAAATATCCTTTATTGATACAAATAGCCAACTAGCAGATATCTTCACAAAAGCCCTACCTGAAGAGAGATTTACATCTCTTAGAAGGGAATTAGGGATGTGCAATTTGTGAAAAGATTCCTGTATTTAAAATGGCATATAAATTTTCAGAATAAATGAAAATTTTCTCTCTCTCTCTCACTTTAAGCAAAACTCAGTTTATTTACTCTTCCTTGACCGCTATTGTGTTAAAAGCAGTTTGACTCGTCAAACCCTTTTGTCGCCTTGTGCCGTTACCGCCTTTTGGCGCTTCCTGTTTTCGATAAAATAATTCTAATTAGTCAAATCGTTCTGGGAACGACTCATCTTCTACCTTTACCCTTTCTCCTTTATCTATTCACCCAAAGCCGATGCCCTAACGATTTCCGGCATCGACTCTCTGCAAGATTTGAAGCTTTCCCCTCTTCCCGCGAAGAATCCCTCGAGGGCTTCCATCTCTTCCATCATCTCCCTTCTCCAGAACAGTTCTTCTTCTCTCTACCCATGGCCGCTCCGATGATCTCCGGAAGTGTAGGGGGCTACAGTGCTGAGTACCTGTCCGCAGAACAGCAGGAAAGGTTCACCTTCGTGAAGACAAAGGTATGCGGAAACAAGGCAGTGGATGTTCCAAATCTCGAGAAGAATGGCATGGGAAGTATAGCAGAAACTCTGAGAAGGATGCAGTGGATGGAAATTGCCACTTTCACCGAGGTAAGCTATCCCGACCTGGTGAAAGCATTTTATGTGTGCTTAAGGTCAGAGGCAGATGGGTCCCTTGTATCATCGGTAAAGGGAATCCAAATTAAAGTCGATCATGAGTTGTTGCACATGTTGTTTGGAGTGAAGACGTCTGGATTCAGTGGGGTTCACGCAGTGAACGATGAAGCAAAAGGCCTTGGCATTATAGGTCCAGGGTTTAGGCTAAGAGACGGAAAATTGGATATTAATCAGATGAATGCATACAACCGTCTTCTTCATTTCATTATCTGTCAAATTTTGGTTCCTCGCAGTGCCACCTTCTCAACGTGCACTAGGGCAGATTCTGATATGATGTTTTGGGCGATTCAACAAAAGGAGATTAATATGGCGCAAGTCATGTTGGAAAGGATGAAATTTGCCAGAGATCAAATATGGGATACAAAAAGTAAGTTAAATGTCTCATTGCCCTATGCTCATCTACTTACAAAGATTTTCAAACACTTTGGAATAGATTTATCTGGGGCAGTTGTGGAGAAGATGGGCCAGTGTATAAGGTCCAGAAATCTCAAGAAAAGTGGTTTCTCTGTAATTGAAGGTGTATGGTCTAAGACCACTGTGGCCGAGGGAGAGGCCATAATTGGTGATGTAGAAATTCCTGATGTTCAGGAAATGGCAGTAGTAACACCATCAGCAGATCAGCAATCAGTAGCACCAGCAGAGCAGCAGCAAGCAGAAGAGTCAGTAGCAGAGCAGCAAGCAGCTCAGTCAGCAGTAGAGCAGCAGGCAGTAGCACCAGCAGAGCAGCAGCAAGCAGAAGAGTCAGTAGCAGAGCAGCAAGCAGCTCAGTCAGCAGCAGAGCAGCAGGCAGTAGCACCAGCATTTCAGCCAGAATCTCTTACAGCTTCTGTAGTTGAGGAGGAAGTGGCAGATAAAGCCAGTGATACGCCTACCTCAATAATTGGCTCAATTCTTAGGAATTTAGTTGAATCAGCTCTCACCACACGAATCGACTCACAGTCTGGTGAAATTGAAATGGAAGAAGCTGTGGCAGAAGGCCACATTGAAGAATCAATTCCTGTGGAGCAGTCCAGTGCTCCAGTAGATCCAGTTGAAGAGGAAGCTCCTGCTCAGGGGGAGCAAATGGAAGTTGAAGAGGAAGCTCCTGCTCAGGGGGAGCAGTCTATTGAAGAACCAGCACCTCAGAGGAAAGGCAAGAGGATAGTTCACAGAAAACTCAGAAAGAGCCACAGGAAAGTCAATCTGAAACCGGTTTTGGAATTGTTGAAGGCTCAGGGAGAGATTCTGTCAGCAGTGCAGTCTAGTGTCCAAGGAATAATTGCCAGCCAAGCTTCAACTACTTCTGAACTATCCTCAGTCAGAAATGCTATGAGTGGTTCAACAAGGAAATGGCAGACATGAAATCGATGCTATCTGTGCTTTCAAGGACAAGTGTGGACTGTCTCCTGCAGCTACTCGGAGCAGACCTACAGCTGTTCCACGGCCAACAGGGCCACCTGCTCAAGAGTCAGGGCCATCAGGGGCATCTGTGCCAGCATCAGGGCCATCTGCAGTTGTCAGAGAGGGTCATGCAAAAGGGAAAGAGCCCATGAAGCTACCAAGGCCCCTGACACTTCTACTCTTGCAACTCCAACCCTCTCTTCACCTTCATCTCCTTCTACAGCCCCTCCAGCACCACCAACTCTCAAACATCCTCTGTCTCGCACCCAACCTTCTTCCTCCCTCATTTCATCTCAACCTTCTTTCTCTCCCACTCCTTCTCACACCTCAGCTCCATCATCATTCTCACCTTCTTCACCTCTCACTCAAACCACTCCAGTTCACCCGTCTACATCCTTCAATCCCAAACACCTCATCTATCCTCCTACTCCTCCTTCCTCTGTCACTTTCATTCCGGAAAAACCTTCACTACTTGGTGTCTTTGACACAAATCTGCCGGATGATTTTGAGAGAAATATCCTTATCACCATTCTCTCCACTGCCACTCATATCCACAGGACTGATCCTCCCAGTCCTGCCAAGAAAAAGAGGAAACAATCATCCTCTGTCAGCATCCCCTCCTCACCATTATTTCCTCCTCTTTGGTACTCTCTTACCCTCGAACCTCAGAGAAGATCCCTCTATAAGGAATATGTTCAAAAGTGCATCCTCTCCACCGTCTATGGTATTCCTTTCCTCAACCTCTCTGAGCATCTAAACATTGTTCTTCCTCTTACCCAGCTGTCCCACCCTCAAAAATCCAAAATCTTTGAGGGCACTGAGTTCAAGACTGAAGATCAGTGGGCCAATGTCAAGGGCAACAAAGCTCAATACAACAAATATTTGACTGCCAGGGCAGAATCTCTTACCCATCGAGCTCACCCACTCACTCTTTCTGAGTGGTTCATTATTCAGCATAAGAACTCTTGGGGACCCTTATTTTGAAAGAGATTCGTATTGCCAAGAATTTTCAGCTGTACAGTGATTTTTGCTATTTGAACAAGCTGCCTGAAGTACAGTTCTACCAATTTCATTCAGCCTTAGTGATGCTGAGATCAGAACGTCCAGTAAATCTTTCCCTCACAGTGGACTTTGCCGATCTCAAAGTTGACTCTCCAGTCCTTCTGCCAAAGCTACACTCCCTAGTGTTTGACTCAAATGCAGGCTCCCATGCCTTTGACATGTTTGCTAAGCAGATGGGTAGAATGTCAGCTAAGCAGAATAGAATGCCACTCTGGCCGCATTTCCTCTCAAGTTTTGGCTCCACTCATTTCTGAATGTGAAAGGCTTACTCCCACCATATGGGAAACACTCTACAAGGAACCCCATCTTCAGTTACAGACCATCAACAGTTCCTTGGTTCGTCAAGATAAGCCCACTCTCTCAACCGAAGCCTTCATGGATCTCAACTCCATAAATCCAATTCAAGAGATCTATGTTCAGTGGGCAGCCAGATATACTGCCTTCTATGCTCTGAAGCAGGATCTGCTTGATCAGAAGATTTTCTATCCAATCTCTCTGGATAGATTTCTCCATCGTGCCAGCTTTGGAAAGAGCACCTACTTCAGATTCATCTTGGACCTAGATCAGTATGAAGAATTCCTGGAAGAGCAGCGGCAACTTTCCACTCAGAGGATCTCTCCAGCCATGGGTTCTTCCTTCTCAGTTGCTCCTGGTGTTTTTCGCCAGTCTTTTGAAGATATGGAGATCATGGCATGGACTGTTATTTCCCAGCATGCCTCCCTTTTGTCTCCTATGTATTATCTTTCTCCTAATTAATACAAAGCTTTCTCTCTTCTTTGTCTCATAGACTATCTTTTTGCTTATTGACAAAAAGGGGGAGAAAACTAATGCAACTCTGAAAGACATGTTGTTTTCATTATGTTGTTTAGTATATTTTGTCATCATCAAAAGGGGGAGATTGATGACTTAACTTTCTCCATATAAAATAATTCATTTATTTATATATTAATTTTGATGATTAACAAAATATTACTAATGAATTACTTGAGTCTTGAGGACAGGAAATAAAAGCAAAAGAAAGTTCAAGACAATCAGGTAAGACTCTCAATTTTAAGTATTATGATCGATTTCCTTTCTGACCAAATTGCAAACAAATCGATACCATAACGATTTCTTTAGACTTCGTAACGATTTGTTTTCATAACGATTTCCCTAGTGATTTCATAACAATTCCTTTAGGAACTTCACATCGATTTGCACATCGATTTCCTAATTGATTCATAAGGATTTGTGCATTGATTTCTTTATAAAATCATAACATTTGCTAGCCGTAACGATTTCTTAGTTCTCGTAACGATTTCTTTGAAACTCGTAACGACTTGCTAGCCGTAACGATTTCTTTAGTTCTCGTAACGATTTCTTTAGAACTCATAACGACTTGCTAGCCGTAACGATTTCTTTAGTTCTCGTAACGATTTCTTAGTTCTCGTAACGATTTCTTTAGAACTCATAACGACTTGCTAGCCGTAACGATTTCTTTAGAACTCATAACGACTTGCTAGCCGTAACGATTTCTTTAGTTCTCGTAACGATTTCTTTGAAACTCGTAACGACTTGGTAGTGTAACGATTTCTTTAGTTCTCGTAACTATTTCTTTGAAACTCGTAACGACTTACTAGCCGTAACGATTTCTTTAGTTTTCGTAACGATTTCTTTGAAACTCGTAACGACTTACTAGCCGTAACGATTTCTTTAGTTCTCGTAACGATTTCTTTAGAACTCATAACGACTTGCTAGCCGTAACGATTTCTTTAGTTCTCGTAACGATTTCTTTGAAACTCGTAACGACTTGGTAGCCGTAACGATTTCTTTAGTTCTCGTAACGATTTCTTTGAAACTCGTAACGACTTGGTAGCCGTAACGATTTCTTTAGTTCTCGTAACGACTTCATAAGTTATCAGAACAATTTCATTAGAACTCGCAACAACTTGCTTGTTGTAACGATTTGCTCTCTATAACGACTTGTTGCGCTCATAACGATTTGCTATGACTCATAACGATTTCATAAATCATACAGTCACCGTTTTCATATATTGATATCTTATTCATCTTAAAGCATTGACCAGTCAAAGTCCACATAGACATCTCTCTGACGCTTTTGCATTTATGAGATCTGAACATATCTCTGCATGCATGCAGACCATATCATCTGTATCGTGCCTACTCTGATAACGTCTTTTAGACTTAAGTCTTTTGGCATTACTATTTTCATGACTATTGCTACTGACGTTGACTGACATCAGAGACAGCTTATCTGTCTGCTATTTAAGATTGACATCTGTGCAGACCTCTGAACTAGCTTCATGGTACAACGTTAAACAAATAGAAGCCATCAGATATCTTTGAAGATCTCATCTCTTTGCGTGCTCAAGTAATCAAAAGACTGTTGACAAGAAGCTCCCAAGACTCCAGATGCCATTTAGTCTAACGACTACTCAAAAGAGAGACAACGGACTCTTTATCGTCTAAATTTCAAATTGAAGATATATATATACAAGTCAGAAGAACAAAAAAAAAAACGTTCAAGAAAAACATTCAAATTCTTCTGAAGAAAGTTTAGAGCAGAAAACTTCATTCCTCTTAGCTTTTGCTCTTTTGCTCTCTACTAGCTAGTGAAAGATCATTTGAAGAGAGCTTGTGTAGTTCTGAGAGTGAGCCTAGATTTAGATTCTTTGCTCTCAGTGCTAGGTCCTTCAGATCATTGCTTGTTGCAGTTTGATCTAGGGGCTTGTCTTACAAACCTCTCTTTGTGGTGTTCCCTTCGGGTGTGAAGGAAGACCTGGTGGTATCCAGGGTGTTGTTCCCTTCGGGTGTGAAGGAAGACCAGCTGAGCTGGGTGTTGTTGTGTCCTTAAGGGGGACTGTACCCTTGATTAGTGAAATCCTGAGGTATTGCTCAGGGACTGGACGTAGGTCTCCTGTGGAAAGGAGTTCCGAACCAGGATAAAAATCCTACTGTCTTGTGGTTGTATTTTGTGTGATTGCTATCTCATTTCCTCTAACTCTAACCTTCATTTAAGTTGTTGTGTAAATTTTTTTAGTAAACAGGTATCAAAGATCAGTTTCTTTAATAACCCATTCACCCCCCCCCCCCCCCCCCGCCCTCTGGGCTAGCTAGCTGGGCAACACACTATACCCTCACAATTAAGGGATCAAATAGGTAGACAGAAATCTGAACTAGAAACATAAGGATGCACATCTAATTCTCAAATGATCTGAACTCAAAAAGATAAAAAGATGACAGAACAAGAATTCTCAAAAGTAAATTATCAATCAATTTACCCATATAGCTTAGGGGATGACAATCAACAATAGTAGCTCACCACAAACACCGAATCACTACCCTCATAGCTCAAGAATCAGATAGAAAATAAGAACAAGAAATTATTGTTGCTAAATTGGAATCCAAATACTATTATTGAATAACAGGAAATAGAACAAAATTAATAACTCGAAAAAGACTAGAACGACTCTGAAATTTTCATGAAACCAGCACAGAAATATGGACCTTGCAAACTCAACTCTGGATCTGGACTGTGGAGATGTCTGGAATCTCTCTGGACACCATCGCCCTCCCGAATGCTGGACAGCCGCAGAACACACCAAGAAATGGGATCTTCTTGGTTGCCCTGTGCCGACTCTGTAATGCCCCTGAATCGGTCTCCACAGCACAGAAGAAAAGAGAAAACTTCACAGGATCAATCTCACTAAATAAAGAAGAAAGAGCACTCAATCCTCCTCATAGCAGTAGTGATCCCCCTCTCAGCAGCAAAGAAGAAAGGAAGAAATAAACAAAAAAAATTTGCATTCGCCCTCTGGATCGATCTCTCCCATCCCAACCAGCCGAGCCTTTACACACTGAAGAAAAGAAGAAGCTCCCTGGATTGATTTCACTAAGAACAGAAGAAATGAATAAGAAAATCCCCTGCCCTTTACAAAAAAGAGAAAACCAAAAATCTGAACCCCGAACCCTCCAAAATGCTAAACTAAACAAACTCAAACCTCACAGAAGAAAAGAGAAGAAGCACTCTGGATCGATCTCCCCAGCCCAACCATTACAGAAGAAAAGAAAAGAAATTCCGAACCCCCCCCCCCCAAGATCTGAACAACAGAGAAAAGAAGAAAACCCAAAAAAATAAATCTAAACATAAACCCCCCCCAAAAATACTGAACTCCTACTGCTGAGGACCTTAGGGGTCCTTCTATAGGCTCCCTGGAACCTTCCAGGCACCTCTGCACGAGCTCCTCACACGCCCCAGATCCGGCCTTCACACCTTGCGCCCGAGCTCTGCACGGCGAGGATCACCACGCCCCAACTCCATCGCCCACCGCCAGATCTGCTTCCCACGAGCTCCGCCAGCCGCATCGCATGGCCAATAGTCGCCAGCTTCACATGCCCCGGATTGCTAGAGATCCTCCCGCACTCCATCCCACAGCTCTGCATGCACAGCTGGGCTTTCCGCGTAATAGATCTGGCCAGATCTGCTTCCCGCCTCCAGCAAGCACGAACCAGCCGCATCCCAGATCCGCATGCCCCAGCCGCTGTGCCATCGCTCAGCTCCTCTGTGCTTCACACAGGCCAGAAGCACCAAATCCCTGCGCTTACACCTCACAAGCCAGCCCCAGCTCCAGCTGCTTCCAGCAGCTTCCGTCGACCTGGTGGGGAAGAAAAGAAAAGAAAAGGGTTTAAGTGGGGTGCGTGGTTTATTTGGGTTGGATAAGAGAATGGTGCAATGGACCTATGAGGGGGGGAGGGTATGTGGCATGATGGAATTGGGTGAGATATTACTAAATAAAAAAATTTATTTATGTACAAACTCATTACTACTTACTACTAAAAGATATTTACAAAAATATTATTGCGACAAGAAGTATTTATATACAACATTTATTTATAAAAGATCTTTTATTTTCCAAAATGTACCTGTGAAAAGAGAAAACAATTTTTATTAGTAAAACTATTCAAATGGTATTGCCTTTATTAATTGAAAATCTAACTATGTGTTCTACCCAAAAATTTAACTAATATGTTGAAAAACTATTCATGGATGAAATTAAAATTAAAATAAAAATGTACATTATTTATAGGCAAAGGATGTCAAAAATCAACTATATGTATGAAATTTAACACGAAAAATTTTACAGTTATCAACTCTCATCCGATGTGGGTTGGTGTAGTCGTACCGGGTGGAAGTGGGTCGTTACAGGATGAGTTACCAACTTGCTAGGGTCATAAGGAGGATTTCTAGAGCACCGGAGGAGGAGGAGATTGCCCCCAACCGGAGCTTTTTTCCCCAACCAACGTTCTACATCATCCTATAGAAGACCTCTCTTAGGAGCGTTCAAAGGTAGGTGTTCTCTGGCCAAAGATGAACAAACCATATACCATGTTAAAGCTCTTCGTGTCTAGTTTCATTTGCACCTATTTTTCCCATAGTTTCATTTGCACCTCTTTTGCCCAATTTTGATTAACCGTGCTTTAAGTATTAAGCATTTTCCAAACATCATGGAAGGTTAGGGCTTTTGGTGTTCTCATCATGTTTTACACATCCCGAGGACAAATTAGGTCAAATCAAAGCCATAGTTCTTCTCTACTCGTCGTCCCTTACAACTTTCATGTTCATGGTTTTGTCCTAAGAGCCCTAGATCTCAAGTTATAGTTCAAACAAGCATGATTGTATCGATTTTCATAGTCTTCGGGTTGAACTCTAAACCGCGACCACTCTAGACATGGCGATTTAGAGGAGGGTATCATGATCGGTAGACCTATCGCGATTACCATAAAAGAGACCACACAAACCGTCACATTTTTTACCAGTTCTGACAAGGTCTGGTGCATCAAACTAAGAGTTGCATAGATTTTAGTGTACATCTGATACACGACTGTATGTAGTATCACAATTTGCTTTATTTTTCACCCTTGGTATTCATGTATTTTTATATTCTAATTTTGAAAACCTTGTTAAATGCACCCATTTGATTGGTCGTGATTATATTCTAATTACCTTAAACGCGACAGTGAATATCGTCGCTATTCTGTAGTCACCAATTGATACTTCCTATCAATTGCCTAAAACATGACCATAAAACCTATTGCTTTTCTGTTCCGCAATTGATTGTCTATGTGAGGCCCCCTAATTTTATGCATTTAATACTGTTTATTTTGTACATGTAATATATTTAATTTTGTGCCTATTATAAGTATTTACTTACTCATGTGCATGAGTGTATATATATATATATATATATATATGTGTGTGTGTGTGTGTGTGTGTGTGTGTGTGTGTGTGTGTGTGTGTGTATTCCTGTGTATATGATATATTTATTAAAATGTGCATATAGTATTTAGTTACTGTTGTACACATTGTATGTATTTATGCGGTGTATATATGTTGTGCATGCAATTTATTTGGATACTTAAATTTTCTGGCCGAAATTCTTCTTAACATCCACATCCATTAACGTTAAGGGTGAGTCAACGGCAAGCTTTGTGTCGTTTACTGTCTGACCGAAAATACTAATGTCAACATCGATTGACGTTTACTACTAGTTAACAGCAGTAAACTGGATGTCTACTTCTCCAACTATGATGTGTTTCCAGATCTGAAAACCGTAGTGTTTCTTTCAGGTTCTTGATTAGGAAACTATCCCTAATGGTAGGCAACCCTAATACCATGCGTTCCCCAACCCTTAAACCTATAAAACCTACTATTTTTGGCCGGATTAAGACTTTGGGGTAGAGAGAAAACCTAGCACTCATTTGTGAAAAAACCATATCTTTGGCGAGTTTGATCCGGCGATTGGAGGGGTCTTCTGGCAATCTTCTTCGACTAGGAGATACTCTTGTGACTGAGGAAGCTTCCCCAACACCGGAGGATCATCTGCATCAGCAGGAAGACTGGATCTGAGAGGAGAAATCTCACCTTGTTGGCTTGGCTGAGGAGGGCTTCTTCGATCTAATAAACCCATTGGAGATTTATTCGCAGGCAAGTGACTTAGGGTTTCACTCCATAGACTGATCTTTTAGGGTTTTAATAATTTTACGGATTTTTATTTCATTCCTGGACCCCAAAATTCTGTATTTTCTGTGCTTCGGTATGCACTGTGTGCAGACAGGAGATCGACAACCACTTTGTTGACGTCAAGTTCCTTGTTAAACGGTAGTTGATCATGTCGTTTACCCCTGTAGTGCCCTAGAATATCATTGAAATGTATAATGCAATTGTGAATGTGTTTCTGCATTTAGTTGTATGTTGTTCTGTGTTTAACTTGGCGTCAACATCTACTGACGTTGACTATAGTAAACGACATGATCTATTGTCGTTTACTATATGTTAATGACAGAGTATTGTGTCGTTTATTATTTTCTAGCATATTTGGTTTTTCAGGCAAGAAAGTTGACGACATGATCGATGGATGTCCACTTCATGGTCGACGGTGGCATGGGTTGACGTTAACCTGACTTGCCTATTTTTGCTGTTACCATTCTGGGGGAGAAGAAATTGGTCGTTTCCAAAATCGTTTAATGAAAGATCTGGAGCGTTTCTGATCCATGGTCTAGGATTAGGTTTGGGCAATGTGTAGGAATCTTTATAAGACCTAGTGTTGGCCTTTGGGGGAGATTTTCACACTGTTTTTGGAAGAGAGAAAGGAGGCCCGAGAGAAGGGTTGCAGACCATCTTTTGGGTGATCTGAAGCATGTTGGACCTAGGAGGAACATCAAGCATCAAGGGCAGAAGTGTCTTCAAGCAGTGGAGCAGTGCTAGAAGCTGGTTTTGGGCGATTGAAGTCGGAGAGGAAGACTACCTTGTTGCCAAAGCGAATGGCTTCGGACTTTTATTCGGCACTCCAGAAGGAGGGTTAGAGGCAAGTAGCATGGGGGATCGGTTTAGGATAGTATATTCTTCAGATTTATTATTTTTATAGATTTTTAAACTATTGAAATAACATGTGGGAATGGGTTTAAGTTTCGTCATTTTATGTGCAAGTTATGTGTTTTCTAAACGGATGAACTTAACGTCCATATCGACCGCCGTTTAGTTTATATAAACGACAACATCGATCGCCGTTAATTTCTTGTAAACGACATGTTTTTGGACGTCTACTATATGTTAACGGCGCTATGTGCCATCGTCTACTAATGTTAACGACAGGATATATGGACGTTGACTCTGTGTAAACGCCACATACTTGGCTGTTAAGTTTATCAGTGCTGTGTTTTTCTGAAATCTAATCATATTTCCTTAACTGTGATTCATGTATGTATGGAGTTTTCAGGCAGGTTATATTCGGTGCAATTTAGTGCTATTGTACTGAGGACATGTCATTTCAATGATGTATGGACTATGTATGGTTATTTTAAAGAGTTCTATATGATTTAGTAAAAGAAAAATGGAATAGATACAAGCATGATCCGTGTTATAACATTGTAGTTAGTGACTGAACTGCTGTTAGATGAAACTACGAATCTACTACACTCAGTCCTAGTATAGTAATTGTAGGATTTTATCATTGTTGTACCATGTTAAGTAGTCTAAATTGATGGAGAATAATCTTAAAAAATGTGTACAAAACTCAGAAAATTATGAAATTTCCCATGTACGTGGTATGATTAGCATTAGATTTACTGTCAGAATTTTGGTATTTTTAGAGCACTGAACACACTGTTATGATTTTCTGAATGATAAATTGTTCATGAAAATCAATAAATGTGAGAATGTATATACATGTTGGATTTGATAAAAGTAGTACCATGATAGGTTACTGTTACACAGTAGAATGTTAATTTCAGAACTGAGAAAACATGGTTAGTTCATATTGTAATGTCATCTTGATAAATTATGCATGAATGTATGAAAGAGCATGATAGAATTATAAGAAAATGTTAATTGCATGATTATATTTGTTAATGCATTTTTTAAATGAATTGGCCAATGAGACATTGCTATGATAGAGATAACTACAAGGAACTACACCATGGAATGCCCCTATGGTAATGGTTCACCAACATGAAATGACCTACATGAATCCGTGGGCAACGGATTGAAATCCTGGAGGTAGACATGTTCTACTGGTTAAGGTGGGAAGGACTTTCCTCAGTATTGCGCAATAACCTAGACTTCATCACTGCTTTGCCTAGGTGATAAGTGAATGACTACATGCTACATGATCTCTATTCATAGTGTGGGCTATGTCTTGGCAACTACATGACTATATGATTACATGACTACATGATTACATGATTACGCGATACATGACTACATGAACCACATGTTACACGCCACATGAACTACATGTCACTTGTTATATGAACTACATGCTACTTGTTAAATTGAATACATGCTACATGATGATGAAGTACATGTTACATGATATAGATTAAAGGTTACTTGAAATTGTTTACATAACGTTGAACATATTTTTAAGAATTACATGCCATGCTACATGAACATGTTTTAATCAATTGTTGTAATATGAGATGCAAGCTATATGTTACATGTAATGTGTTATTTTCATGATGAGTAACCATGTTATGTAAAGAATGATTGCCAAATGACTTAGAAGATGTTGATAGGAAGAACTATATGATATCAAGGATGTGAAAGAAATATGCTACCATGTTTTTAAAACTTAGTATATGTTATATCTTGAACTGTCTTTTATGTGACTTGCTGGGTCTTGTAGACTCACACTTGATTAACATTTCAGGAGAGACAGAAGATACCCAGGAGTTAGTGCACACTGACTCGGAGCGTGAGGACGTGGAGACTTAGTGCTTTACTTGAGTGTTTGAGAGATTATGTATGTGAGGACAAGATGTGCTTTGAATTTTTATACATTTGGACTTATGAAGTGTAATAGTTTGGATTATTGTTATCTTTCCTTTATATTTTAGACTTAATATTTGGTTATGATGTTGATTGAGAAATTTGGTTCCATGTTCCGTTGCCACTTGTTGGAATTAAATTGTCATTTATGTATGTCTCAATCTATACCGTCTATTATTGGATATTTTCCACTGTAATACCTCTATTGGATCCAATGTGAGTTGGAATAACTGTACTGGGTCCAAGAGGGGCATTAGAGAGATTGGTATCAAAGAGTTCCAGGTTGAGCATGTACATAGATGAAAATATCAACATTGTGTTCATATCCTTATGTCTGCATAAGGAATTAGTCCAATATTTATGTAGAATAATACGTCAATGCTTGTTTTGCAGACTATGGCTAGCCATGGACGTAGAGGAGCAGGCCCGACCATAGGCGATGAGTTGCCAGGAGGTTCACAGGCTCCAGCTCAGCAGGCGCCGGACCAGACAGGTGTACCTTTGCCACGCCCACCACCACTAGTGGATTATGGAGCATTAATGAAAGGACTTGTGCACGCGATGCAGACTCAGGCACAGACGGCAGCTGCTTTGCAAGTGCAAGTGCAGGCTTAGGTTGGTACTTAAGAAGTGTTACTAAGGGGTTGATTGGAAGAATTCATCTATGAACTTGACTTGGATGTAGGCACAGGCACCTGCTCACGAGGTAGGCCTTGGAGGTGTGTCGATGATGGAACAGTTCAGGAGGTTGACCCCACCATTCTTTAAGGGGGAGAGTGATCCCATCATGGCAGAGAGTTGGCTTCGGGAGACGGAGAAGATCTTTCGTGCGATCCGATGCGCGGAAGAGGAGAGAGTGACCTTAGCCACTTATATGCTACAGGTAAAGATTAGTTTTTAGAAGGGTTATGTATGCTGTTGTGGTGCACCCTTAGATGTATCTATCTTCTTTTACAGGAGCGTGCCGATGTATGGTGGTCGTCAGTACTATGCACACAGTTTGAGGATGGAGCTATGGAGGTTGCTTGGGCTGAGTTCATCCGTTTGTTCTGGGCAAAGTATATTCCAGAGCATGTGCAAGATCGCATGGACCAGGAGTTTCTGACATTGACCTATGGGTCAATGAGTGTGCTTGAGTATGAGGCTAGATTTGCGGAGCTATCAAAGTATGCGCCTCACATTGTGGCCGATGAGCGGAGGAAAGTGAAGAAATTCATCATGGGATTGAAGCCGTCCCTGAGGACTAGACTGTTGGCATTCGGGCATCGATCGATGGAGGAGGCTTTGTCAGCGGCTTGCATGCAAGAAGTAGAGATGGAGGTTTATCTGGAGGAAAAGAGGGATTCTTTGAAGAGGCCTGGTTCAGATTTTCAGCAGCAGGATAAGAAGAAGAAGGCCCAAGTGTTTCAGCCTAGAGCAGTGGTGCCAACGAGAGTGATTGCACCGACTCCGAGTGGAGGCACAGTTGCAGAAAAGCCTTTATGTTCTCAGTGTGGAAAGCGTCACGGAGGAGAGGTTTGTTGGGTGACTTCTGGTAGATGCTTGAGGTGTGGTGACAAGAACCACAAGATCCAAGATTGTCCGAAGATGGCACATCAGACTACAGTGGCAGCAGCACCAGCAGTAGCTAGACCAGCGTCGAGGGCAGTAGGGAGACCGAGGGCTCAAGCTCGAGTGTTTGCGTTGGCGAGAGACGAGGCAGAGTTGGCAGAGCACGTCACAGAAGGTACGGTTTTGATTATGGGTATGCATGCTTGAGTTTTATTTGATACTGGTTCTACACATAGTTTTATCTCCGAGAAGTTTGTGAAGGTTTTGATAAAGGAGAGTGGCTTAGTTCCGGAAGTGTTGGAGGTTCCCTTATCTGTTCATACACCAACC
Organism: Colocasia esculenta; assembly: GCA_014218235.1. NCBI lineage: Eukaryota > Viridiplantae > Streptophyta > Magnoliopsida > Alismatales > Araceae > Colocasia > Colocasia esculenta. The sequence continues at coordinate 29,090,191 of CM024764.1, forward strand.
GGGAATATGTTGACTGGGCAGTGTTTTTCTTGTCTTCTTGTGAATATTGAACAGCGAGATTTACCTGGTAGCTTTTATCTATTGAAGATGAAAGACTACGATGCTATTTTGGGCTTAGACTGGCTCGAGGAGCATTATGCCCTTATGGATTGCAGGAGGAAGATTATTATATTCCGGATTCCTGGTGAAGAGGAGTTTGCCCATCCTTTTACCCAAGAACATGTCAGGTAAATTTGTGATTTCAGCCTTGAAGGCAACCCGGATGTTGATCAAGGGTTGTAGTCGTTTTCTTTCTAGTGTGGTTATATCCGAGGATTCGAAGAAGGCTTTGATTGTGGAGGATATTGATATTGTTCAAGATTTTAGTGATGTTTTTTCTGAGGATTTGTCTGGTTTGCCCCCTGCAAGGGAGATTGAGTTTAGTGTTGAATAGGTACCTGGCACAAAACCTATTTCTATTGCTCGTTATCGTATGGCACCAGCGAAATTGGCGGAATTGCATAAGCAACTACAGGAATTGCTAGATAAGGGTTTCATTTGGCCAAGTGTATCACCTTGGCGAGCACCTGTACTCTTTGTGATAAAGAAGGACGGGTCGATGAGGCTGTGCATTAACTACTGCAAGGTCAATCAAGTGACTATTAAGAACAAGTATCCTTTACCTCGCATTGATGACTTATTTGACCAGTTGGTGGAGCTTTAGTGTTTTCTAAGATCGATTTGCATTCTTGCTATCATCAACTCTGAATTAAGCTAGAGGATTCTTCTAAAATAGCTTTTAGGACAAGATATGGCCATTATGAGTTCTTGGTCTTGCCATTTGGTTTGACTAATGCTCCAGTGGTTTTCATGGACTTGATGAACAGGGTTTTCAGGTAGTATCTTGATTCTTTTGTTGTGGTTTTTATTGATGATGTGTTGATCTACTCGCTTGATGAGGAGACTGATAGAGAGCAATTGATAATTGTGTTTGAAATCTTGAGAGAGCACAAGCTGTATGCCAAATTCAGTAAATGCTACTTCTAGATGACGGAGGTCCACTTCTTGGGGCATGTCATTTCTAGAGATGGTGTTTCTGTGGATCTGGAAAAAGTAGAAGCTATGCTTGACTGGGAGACACTGAGATCATATGCTAACATCAGGAGTTTCCTTGGCTTGGCTAGCTATTATAGAAGGTTTATTGAGGGTTTCTCTTCTATTGCGGCTACTTTGACAAGGCTGACTAGGAAGGGAGTTAAGTTCGAATGGACCGAGGCTTGTGAAAGGAGTTTCCAGGAGCTGAAGACTCGGTTGACCTCAGTGCCAGTGCTTGTGTTGCCCAATGGTGTGGATTCTTTCTCTATCTACACGGATGCTTCGATGATTGGGCTTGGCTGTGTTCTTAAGAAGGGAGGTAGAGTTGTGGCATATGCTTCTAGGCAACTTAAGGAGCATGAGCGCAATTACCCAACTCATGATTTGGAACTGGCGGCAGTGGTTTTTGCCTTAAAGATCTAGAGGCACTATTTGTATGGAGTGAGACTTGAGATTTTCTCTGATCACAAGAGTCTCAAATATCTGTTCTCCCAGAAGGAGTTGAATTTGAGGCAATCGAGGTGGATTGAGTTTTTGAAAGATTATGACTTTGAGCTTACCTACCACCCAGGGAAAGCCAATGTGGTGGTGGATGCACTAAGCAGGAAGAGGCAAATGATGCGGCAAGACTGGAAGATGTTGGAGGATGCTTTAGGATCATTGGCTATTCTAGAGCCGCAATTGTGCAGCATGTTCCTAACTCAGTTGACCCTTAGATCTTCTGTACATGATAGGGTTATTGCTTTGCAAAATGATGACCCACTATTGCAGGAGATGGTTGGAAAGTCTGAAATAGTTAGAGATGAAAATGGTGTGATTCGTTTGAATCATCAGGTGTGTGTCCCTAATGATGCAGATCTGCGAAATGAGATTCTGGAAGAAGCACATAGGTCGCAGTTTTCTGTTCACCCAGGCAGTGGGAAAATGTATAAGGATCTGAAGCGTTCTTTTTGGCGGTCTGGCATGAAGCGGGATGTTGCGGATGTAGTGGCAAAATATTTGATATGTTAGAAAGTGAAGGCAGAACATCAACGACCTTCAGGTTTGATGCAGAAGCTAGATATTCCTCTGTGGAAATGGGAGCAGGTTACTATGGACTTTGTGATAGGATTGCCTAGATTGGCTAGAGGGAATGACTCCACATGGGTGATTGTTGATCGATTCTCAAAGGGTGCTCATTTTTTTGCTATGAAGAAGAAGTAGTCCGTAGAGAGCTTGGCTAGATTGTACATTAATGGCATTGTGAAGCTGCATGGGATTCCAAAGTCGATTATCTCACATCATGATTCGAGATTTACCTCTAGATTTTGGCAGAGTTTGCAGCAAGCTTTTGGCAGCCAGTTGAAGTTGAGTTTGGCATTTCATTCACAAACGGATGGACAGTCCGAGAGGACTATTCAGACGTTGGAGGATATGCTTAGGGCTTGTGTTCTTGACTGGAGAGGAGATTGGGAACCCCACCTGGCTCTTGTGGAATTTGTATGCAACAATAGTTTCCATTCGAGTATAGGTATGGCGCCATTTGAGGCTTTGTATGGGAGACCTTGTAGATCCCCGTTATGTTGGGAAGAAGCAGGAGATCGGCATCTAGTTGGACTGGAAGTGGTGCAGGAAACATCAACAAAGATCTAGTTGATTATGCAAAGATTGAAGGCAGCTCAAGATTGCCAAAAGAGTTATGCGGATTCGAGGAGGAAAGACTTGGCTTTTGAGGTAGGAGACCATGTTTTTCTCAAGGTGTTGCCAACCAAGGGTGTAGTAAGGTTTGGAAAAATAGGCAAATTGAATCCGAGATTCATTGGTCCCTTTAAGATATTGAAGAAGATGGGGAATGTGGCATATCAGTTAGCTTTGCCACCATCCTTGGCAGGAGTACACCTGGTCTTTCATGTGTCCATGTTGAGAAGATATGTTCGAGATCCGGCTCATGTGATTAATTATGAGCCAGTGCAGTTTCAGCCAGATTTATCCTACGCGGAGCAGCCTGTAGAAATTCTGGATTGGAAAGTGTAAGAGTTGAGCTCAAAGTCCATTCCTTTTGTGAAAAATTTATGGAGGAATTTCTTGCGTGAAGAAGCAACGTGGGAGCTTGAAGAAAGGATGAAGAAGCAATATCCGTCGTTGTTTGGTAAGTGTTCCAACTCAATCTTCGAGGACGAAGATTATTTTAAGGGGGAGAGGGTGTAGTGCCCTAGAATTTCATTGAAATGTATAATGCAGTTGTGTATGTGTTTCTGCATTTAGTTGTATGTTGTTCTATATTGAACTTGGCGTCAACATCTACTGACGTTGACTATAGTAAATGGCATGATCTATTGCCTTTTACTGTATGTTAATGACAGAGTATTGTGTCGTTTATTATTTTCTAGCATATTTGGTTTTTCGGGCAAGAAAGTTGACGACATGATCGATGGACGTCTACTTCATGGTCGACGACAGCATGGGTTGACGTTAACCAGACTTGCCTATTTTTGCTGTTACCGTTCTGAGGAAGAAGAAATCGGCCATTTCCAAAAGTGTTTAATGAAAGATTTGGAGCGTTTTTGATCCAAGGGCTAGGATTAGGTTTGGGCAATCGTAGGGATCTTTATAAGACCCGGTGTTGGCCTTTGGGGGAGATTTTCACACTGTTTTTGGAAGAGAGAAAGGAGGGCCGAGAGAAGGGTTGCAGACCTTCTTTCGGGTGATCTGAAGCATGTTGGACCTAGGAGGAACATCAAGCATCAAGGGCAGAAGTGTCTTCAAGCAGTGGAGCAGTGCTAGAAGCTGGTTTTGGGTGATTGAAGTCGGAGAGGAAGACTACCTTGTTGCCAAAGCGAATGGCTTCGGACTTTTATTCGGCACTCCAGAAGGAGGGTTAGAGGCAAGTAGCATGGGGGATCGGTTTAGGATAGTATATTCTTTAGATTTATTATTTTTATAGATTTTTAAACCATTGAAATAACATGTGGGATTGGGTTTAAGTTTCGTCATTTTATGTGCAAGTTCTGTGTTTTCTAAACAGATGAACTTAACGTCCATATCGACCGCCGTTTAGTTTATATAAACGACAACATCGATCACCGTTAATTTCTTGTAAACGACATGTTTTTGGACGTCTACTATATGTTAACGGCGCTATGTGCCGTCGTCTACTAATGTTAACGACAGGATATATGGACGTTGACTCTGTGTAAACGCCACATATTTGGCTGTTAAGTTTATCAGTGCTGTGTTTTTCTGAAATCTAATCATATTTCCTTAACTGTGATTCATGTATGTATGGAGTTTTCAGGCAGGTTATATTCGGTGCAATTTAGTGCTATTGTACTGAGGACATGTCATTGCAATGATGTATGGACTATGTATGGTTATTTTAAAGAGTTCTATATGATTTAGTAAAAGAAAAATGGAATAGATACAAGCATGATCCGTGTTATAACATTGTAGTTAGTGACTGAACTGCTATTAGATGAAACTACGAATCTACTGCACTCAGTCCTAGTATAGTAATTGTAGGATTTTATCATTGTTGTACCATGTTAAGTAGTCTAAATTGATGGAGAATAATCTTGAAAAATGTGTACAAAACTCAGAAAATTATGAAATTTCCCATGTACGTGGTATGATTAGCATTAGATTTACTGTCAGAATTTTGGTATTTTTAGAGCACTGAACACACTGTTATGATTTTCTGAATGATAAATTGTTCATGAAAATCAATAAATGTGAGAATGTATATACATGTTGGATTTGATAAAAGTAGTACCATGATAGGTTACTGTTACACAGTAGAATGTTAATTTCAGAACTGAGAAAACATGGTTAGTTCATATTGTAATGTCATCTTGATAAATTATGCATGAATGTATGAAAGAGCATGATAGAATTATAAGAAAATGTTAATTGCATGATTATATTTGTTAATGCATTTTTTTAAATGAATTGGCCAATGAGACATTGCTATGATAGAGATAACTACAAGGAACTACACCATGGAATGCCCCTATGGTAATGGTTCACCAACATGAAATGACCTACATGAATCCGTGGGCAACGGATTGAAATCCTGGAGGTAGACATGTTCTACTGGTTAAGGTGGGAAGGACTTTCCTCAGTATTGCACAATAACCTAGACTTCATCACTGCTTTGCCTAGGTGATAAGTGAATGACTACATGCTACATGATCTCTATTCATAGTGTGGGCTATGTCTTGGCAACTACATGACTTCATGGTACATGACTATATGATCTACATGTTACACGCCACATGAACTACATGTCACTTGTTATATGAACTACATGCTACTTGTTAAATTGAATACATGCTACATGATGATGAAGTACATGTTACATGATATAGATTAAAGGTTACTTGAAATTGTTTACATAACGTTGAACATATGTTTTAAGAATTTGATTACATGCCATGCTACATGAACATGTTTTAATCAATTGTTGTAATATGAGATGCAAGCTATATGTTACATGAAATGTGTTATTTTCATGATGAGTAACCATGTTATGTAAAGAATGATTGCCAAATGACTTAGAAGATGTTGATAGGAAGAACTATATGATATCAAGGATGTGAAAGAAATATGCTACCATGTTTTTTAAACTTAGTATATGTTATATCTTGAACTGTCTTTCATGTGACTTGCTGGGACTTGTAGACTCACACTTGATTAACATTTCATAAGAGACAGAGGATACCCAGGAGTTAGTGCACACTGACTCAGAGCGTGAGGACGTGGAGACTTAGTGCTTTACTTGAGTGTTTGAGAGATTATGTATGTGAGGACAAGATGTACTTTGAATTTTTATATATTTGGACTTATGAACTGCAATAGTTTAGACGCTTGTTATCTTTCCTTTATATTTTAGGCTTAGTATTTGGATATGATGTTGATTGAGAAATTTGGTTCCATGTTCCGTGGCCACTTGTTGGAATTAAATTGTCATTTATGTATGTCTCAATCTGTACTGACTCTTGTTGGATATTTTCCAGTGTAATACCTCTATTAGATCCAATGTGAGTTGGAATAACTGTACTGGGTCCAAGAGGGGCATTACAACCCCTATTGGCGTCCAGACCCTGGACGTCAAGTTTATGTGGTTTTCTTGAATAGTGATAATTGATCTCTGTGATGTGATTTTTTGGGAAAAGTGAATTCATGCATGTGTTTAGAAAATTTTGTCCTATCTAATATGCTTATTACCTCATACCATGAAATCCTGATGAATTTCTGATTTTAATTGTTATTTATAAAATTTCTGTTATGGAGAAATATACATGATTTGACAGAGTTTAATTTGAGATAATTAGAATTGATGCATTAATGCTTTTAGAAAATTTCCATGAACTCAATACTACTGTATGCATGTCTCAAGAATGTTAGATTCGATGGCATACTGTCTACCATGCTAAATTGAATTATCTTGTTAAAATTACCTATAATCTCTGTTAAATGTTAAAAAATAGTTGTGCTATTTAGAAAATTATGAAAAATTACTGATATGTTCTGTTAAGAATGCGTACCCCGTGGTTAAAATCTGAGAATGTTCTGAGCACTGTACAAATTGTTGTGAATTACTGAATCTTTCTATACCGTGTGGTAAGAGTAGATTTCAAATATGTTTGAAGCATGATTAGTAGCATGATTTGGTTATGTTCATGATTAAAATGTGTATTCAGAAGTGATTTATAATTGTTTCGTGATAAGAGTGTGTATGTGCATGGGAAGTGAGGGAACATGTGGCGTGTGTGTGTGAAAAACGTGTTAATGTGTAAAGATAAAATGTGTGCCAATGAGACACTGCCACCCTAGATTGCATGGAGCTGTACTGTAGTAGTGCCCCTACGGGAAAGCTCAATTGTGTTATGTGATACCCGGGGCAACGGGTCGTGTGAAATCCTGGAGGTGGACAAGTTCCATTGGTAATGGTGGGGAGGGCTTCCCCCGGTTCTGCAATAACCTAGACTTGGTCACTTTGCCTAGTGATTAGGTACGTGTATGTGTATGTGTACGTGTTACGTGATCTTTCTAGTGGTGGTTTGGGCTGTGTCTTGGCAACGTGAAAAAAATGAATATGTGTATAACGTGTAAAGTGACATGTGAACGTGGCACGTGGTATGTGCAAGTGAAGTGACATGTGATACATGAATGTGTAAAGTGAAAACCATGTGAAATCGTATGTAAGTGAAAGTGAATGATAATGTGAAAGTATGTGCATGTGAAAGCCAAAGTAAAAGTGTATGTGTGCATGTCATGAGAAATTAATGCATGTGTTAATATGAATTTTTATTGTGATATCATGTTTAGTACCATGTGTAGGTGTATGTTATTATGTCCATGAGATATAAATTTGCTTGATGAATATGTGTTTAGTATCATGTTATAAATTGAATATAAGTCATGTGTTAGGGTTATGTGAAAATAAGAAATGAAAGCATGTAAGTATATGAATGTTTCCATGTTAGAATTATTGTTTTACATGTGTTAGTATAGTTTGTTTAATATGATTCTATGTTTAATCATCTATGTTATAGCATGAGCATGTATGAATTTAATTGTTGATTTCTAGTAAGTAAATAGTGTTAAATTGAAAGCATGTGTGATAGGTATATGGTTTGAAGTTTTAAGTTGCTTGCTGAGTCTATTATGTAGACTCATCCTTGCTAAACATTTCAGGAGATTTAGAAGTCGAGGAGTTAGCAAGATCCGACGCGGAGTTTGAGGAGTAGATTGAAGACTTGTGGTTTATTTCTTAGTATGTAATCCATTTGTAATTTGAACTTTGGTATTGTTGTACTTGGAAACTGGTTAAGTGGATGTTGTATTATGCCAATTCTTTCATGGACTATATAGACTGTGGTATGTGGATTATAAGTTGAAGGAATAAGAGTTATTTAATTTCACTGCATTATTCCTTCCTATTTGTGTATATCTCAGCCCATATGTCTATTGTTGGGGTTTTCTCCCCTGTAGCGACTTGCTCTCATCCGATGTGGGTTGGTATAACCGTACCGGGTGGAAGTGGGTCGTTACATTCTACATCGATTTCCTTGAACGTGTTTAACTTGACCATCATGATTTTAATATGACCGGTATCCCCATCACGATTTATTGGCCATCTCAAAACCTTGTTTTCTTCTGATTAAGCCTTGGATACAGGCAACGACTGAACCCACCGCGATTTCCACAATGTTCCAGACACTAATCAGTCAGTGTTCTATTTTAAGTGTTGCATGTCTACATTAGTTCATAATGATTTTCATGTCTGTCTAGTGGCCTAAAATTGTTAATCCATGTAAAAGTCATAACAACCTTAAAGTCTATTCTAATTGTTCTTAATCGCATGATCTTTCTATCTTGAGATTGATATGTTCATCTTGATGCTCTAGCTTGCTATTAAACTGAAAGTTGACCTTGTTAAATTGCAAAAATCATGTTAATGAAATCTTGATAGGCTTGCTTTATAATGTCTTCATGTTACTTACTTTCGGCTTTGTTTGAAACCGATGGATTTTGATATTAAGGCACTTTCTACACTACACAATTGCACGATAGGCAGCCCTTTTTTTGGGGGATTGAAAACTCTTTATTAGACATTCCATTCTGGTTGACTAGGGGCCTTTCCAACAAGACCTCTGTAATTCTCTGTACTCCATGGATTCCCTCATGGAGACCGAGTTGGTTGTACCATTGAAGTTCCCATAAGATAGCATGCTCCTCCTCTTTCGTCTCTTTCTCATGAGTGTGGCTTTATAATCATGAAACCAAGCTATTAAAGTAAAGATTTAACTAAAGTGTAAATTGTGCCGATATGCTGCCGAAATTTTTTCTTGACTATTGTTATCATGAAATCATGTTCACATGGCTTGTCTTTCTTGAAATCATCATCAACATGATATTGAAATGTATACCTCTTGAAACTCTTGTTATTGGCCATGATTGACTGTGGGTATCTGCATTTGAAATAGTGAGATGTGTATCGGGTACGGCGAGTGTCCAAGGGCTCCAGTGTAGTCCCATCGACAGAGAGTTGGAAATATACTGTTAACCATGGGGTGTAATGATTACTGGCAAACGATGTCTAACAGGATCAAGAATTACAATAGAACACACTCTTAGGCAAACGACAATCTCTCTCAAAAAGGAAAACAATAGGAATGCAGAGAGAGATCTTGAAGACTGAAAGTTGAAAGTTTTTCTTCGAGCGCTTAGTAGTTCTTCTCACACTTTCTTGAAGAATATTTTCGTTCGAAAAGTTGATATGTGATTTGCAGTCTTCATCTTTTATAAACTAGAGGAAGATATCCATTGAGCGATCCATTGACTCTTCTTCCTTAGCATGTTCTTGTTTCCAAGGAGCTTGTAGTCTCTAACGTAAGCATTTTGTGAGTATCGAACACCTGCATGTATTTTATGTATAGAGGAAAGTGTTAGGTTAGAAGAATCACATGTCAATAAGCCCACACTTCTTTCACCTGCTGCCCGCATTTTGTGCTGACCACCTGCAATTCTAGGTAGTTTCCTTTTTGTCTGAGAGAAAAGATGAGATCTTATGCAATATGCACAACGTAAGAAAATATGACTTGAGATAGAGAGGAAAGGCCTATTCATGTTTTTGTGGACTTTAGATATGCAAGAGATATTTAGTACAAGACATGCATGAGGTTTTGAAATTCATTAGGTTTGCACGCCAAAACAAGAGAGAAAGTGAGGGTAATTGGTACAGCCAATATATTTTGACATAATTTGATTCAAATCTTCAATAATTAGAATGTTTGTTCACTATTTTATATATCAAAATCAAACTACTCACTAATCGGAAGCATATGAGTTAAGTATACATCAATCGGAAAAATATATCACTTGTATTCATCAATTCATGCATGAACAACACTAATCGAAATGATATAAGGCAAATGTTCACTAATTAAAATAATATATGACTTGTGTTCACCAATCGATACATGAACAACATTAATCATAATGACATAAGGCTAGTGTTCACTAACCGGAAAGCCACATATCGTTAATCGGAATGTTATTCACTAATCAGAATGATGATAACACTAATTGAAATGATTTTCACTAATTGGAATGAGAATAGCGTTAATCGGAATGCTTCAAGACAAGTGTTCACCAATATAAAATATTATAATGCTAATCGAAATAGTATTAAATCATTATTTAGTAATCAGAATATGAAGTATTGACTAATCAGAACATTCACTTAGTCAATAATCGGAATATGAAAGAGCAAACCTTTTCTTCACTAATCTATGTAACATTTGTTCTTTAATCGGTATAAAACTTGAATAGTAATTGGTATGGACTTACAAAATACATGTAGTACTTGAGACTGAGTTTTAGAGTACTTACTTTGATGATTCTTAAAGTGATATTTTCTCCTCTCTTTCATGTTGACAGATTTAATGGAAAATTGTATGTTAATCACATAATGTAATAGTTATTGTTATCACAAAAATTCATATAGAACTAGAGATAGGAGGATCAACAGATTTGATCGTGGTCAAAGGACACCTCTGTGGAAACCCCGTTCCGCGCACCCCAGATGCCGATGGATGCTCTAGAGGTTCACGAACGTTTCCGCTCCCTTGTTGGCGTTGAATGGGTACTGGTTGACTTCGTTGACTCCTTAGTTGATTGAGTTGCTAGGGAGAAAACAAAGAAACCAGCAAAAGAAAGGGAGATGTTGCGATCGCCAGGGCCTTACCTGTGCCTAAGGAAGTAGAATGATTACGTCGATGTCGTGGCCTCGCGTAGCAGGTGATGGTGGGACTTCAACTTCTCTTTCTTCGTCCGGCCAAAGGAAGAGAGCTCCACAATCTTGTTTGTTGCATTCTTGCCACATGAAAAGCTCTATTAGACTCTAAGGAGATGCAGTAAACATCCTAAACAGAAAGAAAAGGTCTAGAAGGAGAGCCTCGTACCGGTTTCGGACTTGAGAAGAGGGGTGGCCAAATGTTATGACCACCCTTCTTCCCTCCATTTTTGGTTTGGGAAACCTCTTTTCAGGTGTGTAGGAAGGTGCCCTACGTGCCTAGGGTGTATGTGAGTATGTGAATGACATGCAAGAACTAAGAGAGAGAAAAGGGAAAGAGGAAGAGAGGAGGGAGATGATCCTCGTTTTACAGCTTGGCTGGCTCCTTGGTGGGCTCCTCCAGCACTTGATGAAGCCTCCTAGACGCCCAAAATGATGAGAGGAAGAAAGGAACAAGGATTGAATCTTTTGGATGCACTTTCTCTCTCATCTCTCAAAGTAACAAAGTTTAGACGTCCAGCCCCTCTCTCCCTCTCCTTAGAAGGCCTAAGGACTACCTATATAGGCAGTGGCGGCGTAGCCAAGGGGCCTTGGATGCTCAAGTGTGAAGAAACACACTTGTACAAGTGGCAATCCATGTGTTAAGCCTTGGACCAATGAGAGGGGGCCACATAGGATTTTTACTGGGTCAAGGGGGTGCCAAGGTGGCCCATTTGCCCGTTGGGAACGGCCCCATGCACTGCATGGGCGAGGAGAGGGAGCATAGTGGGCTGGAATCTCGGGCAGTTGCGCAGACTAGGTAAACCAGGTTGACGTCCAACGATGTTGCCGCCAACGCCATGCAGACGTCCACATAGGTGGCCGCCAACCATCGTCAACATCCATGGGGCTTGCCCCAACATGTAGTCAGCGGCAGTTGATGCTGCATCCACATGGGATACGAGGCAAGTCAACAAACGGTCAAACGGGCCTTATTGGGCCATGGAACCACGCGGGGATGGGCCAAATCTCGTGTCTACAAATGCCCCTCTGAGACATCCGATCTTGCAGGGGAGCAGAGCGGACTGAAAGGTTGGTGTCTCGGTAAACAAAGGATGCAGAGATTTAATGGAAGGGCCATCTCTGAGGATAGGAATTCTAGCAAGCCGTACGAAAGATTTAGGCTAGAAACAAGTGACGAATCGTCTAAGAGACAATGAGGATAAGAGGGAGGGTGATCTACCCATGTAACTACAACTTCAACCCAATGTTAGGGTCCCTGGCATTTTCGTGTTGGACTTTGACTAGTTTCTGGTGTGTCTGGGTCAAAGGAGTTGTAATATGACGGTTGAATCAAGAGAGTCTCATAACCGGAGCTTGTGTGGGCTCGCTGACCTAATTAGGACGTCTGTCCAGATTTAGGGGGTTGTTGTAGACAAGGGATTAGTTGATCTCTCAAAAGACTATCAAAAGATTCTAACTGGAATCAATGTTGGTAAAGCCTGAAGTCCTGAATTAAGCTCATGACTGGCGAAGGTTCAAATGAACTCAACAAGGTTGTTTGACTACTTGTGATATGCACGGTGGGGAAATTGGAGAAGGGGGGCAACAAAGACCCGAAATCGGCTCAGATATTCAAGAAAGGGGTACTTGTTGGGTTGAGTGTGAATTTAATATATTTCCCCTCATGATTTTCATGATGACAAGTTGTGATTTTAATGCATAATGATTGGAACATGTTAAATACATCACACATGTAATAACAATGCTCAAAAGGCATGTTTCCAAACACATTATATCACATATATTCATGATATACATTCGACTAATGATTTATGTGTTTATTTCTCAGGGACATGTACTTCTTGCAATGGTAGTGTCGACACACGCTCTGCTGGTGTCGACACTGGGCATCAATCCCTGAAGCAAATTCATGAAGACAGGGTTCACTGTGTCGACACAGTCCCAGGCAGTGTCGACACTAGACCCAGTCTCCAGAAGACCCTTTTGCCAGACTGGGACAGTGTGTCGACACAGCCAGTGAGTGTGTCAACACTAGAGCCATTTCCCAGAAGACCTGTTTTGTGGAATTGGGACAGTGTGTCGACACACCCAGTGACTGTGTCGACACACTCCGGCAACTTTTTCATCTTAAGTCCCACCTGGACACGTGGCCTTCTAGGGATCACTTGGATCGGCCTTGGATCATGTGCCCACACACCCCAAGGGTACTTTGGCCAAGTTAGGGCTATAAATACCCCTCTTATTGGCCATCCAAGAGAAGAACACCTCAGAGCCTTCCAAAAAAGTCCTTTTGGCGGCGAGAAGAGGTCTCTCCCCGTTCTTGCTCTCCCTGTGCTGCTGTAAGCCAATTCTCATCCTTGCAAGCACAAGAAGTGAAGATTGATCCATGAAGATGATGTGAGATCACTTCCAAGGGAGCAGATCAAGTAGAAGCAGCCAATTGAGAAGAGTTCAAGGAAGATCCAGAGGCACCATTTGCAAAGCATTGCCCAAGGACTTCAAGCAATCAAGGATCTTCTCAAGTCAGCCTTCTACAAGGGAGTTCTTCTGAAGAACAAGAATTACATACTATTCCTCAATTCTCCATTTGTTCTTCTGAGTCATTCTTGAGATTGTGCATGGAATTGTTGCACCAGTCTCTTTGAATGAACTCTTTATAGATCAGATCATTGCTAGAGGATCTGGATCTTGTTGTTTTTGATCTAGCCGGTTGTTTGTGAGCCTTTGTGCTCAGTTGTGTTGAGTGGTACACTCAGTGTGTGGTTGATCCTGTGTGCTCATGTTTCTAGAGTGGTTGTGCTCTAGAGGTTGTGTGCGAGTTGTTTAACTCAGTGTGTTGGAGTTGTCACGCTCCAGTGTGTGGTGTACTCAAGTTGAGTAGTGGAGCCTCACTATGTGAGGGGTGGATGTAGGAATCACTGGTGTGATTTTCGAACCACCTAAAAATCTTATGTGCAGTGGTTTGATCTGTGATTTGATTTCACTTTGCGCTAGATGTATGCATAGGATTTTCGCTTACTCTACTGATTGATCTAATCACACACTCTATTCATTCAAATCCCATAATTACACATCAGATCTGTGAATTGCAATTCTAAATTGATCTATGATTTAAAGCATCTTTTAAAATTGGCTAAGCTTCTACAGTATTTGGTCTAGATCTATTCAACCCCCCCCCCCTTCTAGATCTGGTCCATCCCATATTCGATCCTACAATTGGTATCAGAGTGGGTTCATATCTGATCTGAGTGTTTCTGTTTGTTCTGTGTGTTTCACTTACTTGTTTGCTCAGTGTTTCTTTCACTATACTTCAGTTTGATCAATGGATTCTCGAGGTTTTATTGCTGAAGGCCATTCCATCAATAGGCCACCCTTCTTCAATGGGACTGACTATTCCTATTGGAAGAATCGCATGCGAGTTTTCCTTAGAGCCCAGAACTATGAGATTTGGAGGGTAGTTGAGGTAGGTCCTTATGAGAACCAGGGAGAAGAGGAAACCTGGACAAGGGAACAAAATAGGAGGGCCACCCTAAACTACAGTGCCATGAACATGGTTCAATGTGCAGTCCACCCAAAAGAGTACTCAAGAATCTCCATGTGCAAATCTGCTAAGGAGATGTGGGATAAGCTTGAGTTACTTTATGAGGGAACATCCCAAGTTAAAGAAACCAAAGCGAATATTCTTGTTTCTGAATATGAATTATTCATGATGAAATCTGATGAATCAATTTTTGAAATGTTTGCTAGGATCATGATTATTGTAAATGGACTGAAGGCTCTAGGTAAGGACTACACTGATGTTGATTTGGTAAGAAAAATCTTGCGCTCTCTCTCATCTATTTGGCACACTAAGGCAACAGTTGTTGAGGATTCTAAAGATTTATCCAAAATCTCTTTGGATGAACTCATAGGATCCTTAATGACTTATGAAATAAACTTGAAAAGAAATGAAGAGCACATAATCAAGACCAAACCAGTGGCACATAAAGCTTAATCAAGTAACAAGGATAAAAATCAAGAGAAAACAAGTTCTGATGAGTCTGAGTCCAATCAGGATGAGATTGCCCTCATGACTAGACAATTCAAAAATTTCTAAAATCTAGAAAAGGAAAATTCACTGGGAAAAAGAAATTCTCATCTGGGAAAAGAAATACTTCCTTTTCAAATGCCAATTCAAATAGAAATCAAAAAACTGATGAAGTTGTTATTTGTTACAGGTGCAACAAACCAGGACACATGAAAGGAGAATGTCCTGAGAACAAGAAGGAAAAATACAAGAAGATCAACAAATTCAAGAAGCCTAAAGCAATGGTTGCCACTTGGTCAGATGAAGATCCAAGTGAGAATGAAGAAGAGAAGTCCTCAAGCTCTGAAAGTGAGGAAATTTACTTTATGGCAAACAGTTCTGATGGAAAGGTAGGTACATCTTTTGAGGATTATACAATTGATGATTGGCAAGATGCTTATGCTGAACTAGTTGAAAAATGTTCTGAAACAAGAAAAGAAAATAAGCATTTGAAAAAGAAAATTGAAAACATCTTGAATAACTATTCCTCAAACAGAAGAATCTCTGAATTGGAAAATGAAGTGTCTGAGCTTAATGAAGAAAAGGAAAGCCTTCTAAATGAAATTGATGACCTCAAACTTGCATCCCAAAAAGCCAGTAATGACTTTAAAAAACTGTCTGAAAAATTAGAATTATAAAAAAAAGAAAAACAACAAGGTGTTGATGAAATCAAAACTTTCGAAAACCAGTTGAAAGAAAAAGAACAAGTCATTGAAACATTCACCAAAGGAAAAGACAACCTTGATGCCTTGTTAGGAACAAGAATGAAATCTGTAACACATAGACTAAGATTTACCAAACAAAAATCCAAGAAAGACAAATCTGGTGAAATGAGGGAAAAAGCACCCTTAATAAATTTTGTCAAAAGTCCTAGCCCTGAAAACAACAAAAACAAGCAAGTATCAAGCAACACAACAAAAACTTTGAAAAATAAGAACAAAAAGAAACCAAACAGGTCGACACACTCACCTGACAGGTCAGCACTAGTCAACAAAAAGATGAAATCTGTGACTGTTGAGTCGACACCAGTCAAAGATTGGTCGACCTGCTCAACCTCAAAAACCACCAACCAGTCAACCAAAAAAATCAAATAAAAACACAAAAGAAAACATTCATTATAAACCTTGGACTTCCAAGACAACACATCAAGCTGATTGGATTAATTCTTGGAACCAATGTTATCACAATCCTTTTTGGTACCAATCTCAATCCTTTTATCCAAACTTTTTTATGTACCGACAAAATCCTTAGTTTGGACCTCCACAAATGAACAATCATGTCCAAATGCATAACTCCCATCCTAATGAGAAAAAGGACACTGGTGTTTTTATTCCAAAAGAAAAGGATAAATTGAAAAAGGCAAAAAACACCACTGAAACAAAACAAAAGCAAAAAACAAATCAGATTTGGATTAGAAAAGATTTGCTGTCAATGTTCAAACAATCTGATGGTCCCAACAATGTTTGGGTACCAAAATCTTCTCTTCACTGATTGATTTTGCAGGAAGGTCGTGCACCCAACTCAAATGTGTGGTTTCTTGATAGTGGGTGTTCACGACACATGACAGGAGATAAAGTAAAATTTTCATTCCTGATCGAAAAGGAGGGAGGTTCTGTGACATTTGGAGGTAAAAATAAAGGAAAAATCATTGGATCTGGAATGGTTGGTCAATCTTCCTCAAACTCCATTGAAAATGTTTTATTAGTTGATGGTCTCAATTATAATTTGCTGAGCATTAGCCAACTATGTGACAAAGGTCACAAAGTTGTGTTTGAATTAGATTTTTGAAGAATAATTGACTCTTCAACTGATGAAATAATTTTTTTGGAAAAAGAGAAAACAATGTTTACATGATCAATCTTGATAAAAACTTTTCTGAAAATATTTGTCTTGTTGCAAATAAAAATGAAATTGAATGGACTTGGCACAAAAGACTTGGTCATGCAAGTTTCAGAACAATAAATAAACTGTTAAGGCTAAACTTGGTCAAAGGTCTTCCTGGATCTTTTTCAAATGTAGAGAATCAACTTTGTGGGATTTGTGCCCAAGGAAAACAAATTAGAAAATCTTTTAAAACCTTCGATGATGTACTCACATCTAAACCACTAGAATTACTTCATATGGACCTCTTTGGCCCAATAAGAATTCTAAGTCTTAGTGGCAAAAGATATGGTTTTGTCATTATTGATGATTTTACTAGATTTACATGGGTTATCTTTTTATCCCACAAAAGTGATGATTGCCTTGAATTCAGGAATTTATGTACCACTGCCTTAACTAGTTTTCCTCATAAAATCAAAAATATTTTGACTGATCATGGGGGTGAATTTGAAAACAAATCTTTTTCTGATTTATGTGCTGGACTTCACATATTTCACAAGTTTTCTTCACCAAGAACTCCAGAACAAAATGGGGTTGTGGAAAGAAAGAATAGAACACTTGTGGAAATGGCAAGATCCATGCTCTTGGAAAGCAAATTGCCCAAATCCTTCTGGGCTGAAGCTGTAAATACAACAAATCATATTCTCAATAGAGCATTGGTCAGACCAAAAATAAGAAAAACCCCTTATGAATTGTTGAAAAACAAAAAGCCAACCTTGTCTTATTTCAAAGTCTTTGGGTGTAAATGTTTTGTGCATAACAACAATAAAGAAAACCTTGATAAATTCGATGTTAAAAGTCATGAAGCCATTTTTCTTGGCTACTCTGAAATTTCAAGAGCTTTTAGAGTCTACTCTCTCAAAAACAAAACTGTTGAAGAATCTCCACATGTAGTTTTTGATGAAAATTCCTTTTCAACTCACTATTCTAAATCTTGCAGGGACTGTCCAGATAATGAAGAGGATGACTTCATTGTTGATTCTTCACCAACTGTTGAGGAGAATGAGAACCTTGGTGAAAATTTGAACAATCACTCACCTACTCCAAGTGGATCAGGTAATGTTGTTCCAAATTTAAATGCACCTCAACAGGTAATTCCTGAACACAGATTTTTGAGAAATTACCCAATAGAAAATGTTGTTTGCAATGTGCATGATAGGGATAGAACAAGATCATCATTCTTGAATGCCATTCATGAAGACCCACTAGCACTAATTTCACAAACTAAACCCAAATCAATTGATGAAGCTCTAATGACTTCAGACTGGATAAATTCAATGGATAATGAACTTCATCAATTTGAAAGAAATCAAGTGTGGGAATTAGTACCTAGACCTAGTGACCAATCAGTCATTGGCACTAGATGGGTATTTAGAAATAAATTGAATGAAAATGGTCAAGTAACAAGGAATAAAGCTAGACTAGTTGCCAAGGGGTACAATCAAGAATTTGGAATTGATTTTGAAGAGTCGTATGCCCCTGTAGCTAGACTAGAAGCTGTAAGAATATTTCTTGCTTTTGCATCCTCATTGAAGTTTAAAGTTTACCAAATGGATGTCAAAAGTGCATTTTTGAATGGATACATAAAAGAAAATGTTTTTGTTGAACAACCTCCAGGTTTTAAAAATGAAAAACATCCTGATCATGTTTTTAAGCTTCATAAGGCTCTTTATGGTCTTAAGCAAGCTCCAAGAGCTTGGTATGACCGTTTGAGCTCTTTTTTGCTTGAAAAAGTATACTCTAGAGGTAATGTTGATCAAACATTGTTCACAAAAACTATAAATAAACAAATAATTGCAGTGCAAATTTATGTTGATGACATAATTTTTGGATCCACAAATAAAAGCCTGTGCACTGAATTTGCAAATCAAATGAAAACTAAATTTGAAATGAGCTTGATGGGAGACTTACAATTTTTCTTGGGATTGCAGGTTAACCAAAACAGTGAGGGAATCTTCATAAGCCAAACCAAGTATGGCAAGGAACTTCTGAAAAGGTTTGACTTCCAGAACCTCAAGCACTCAAGCACACCCATTGCAATTAATGTGAAACTAGAAGAAGATTCAATTGGTAAGTCAGTAGACCCAAAGACATACAAAGGTATGATTGGTTTTCTACTCTATCTCACCACTTCTAGACCTGATATACAATTCAGTGTATGCTTGATATACAATTCAGTGTATGCTTGTGTGCTAGATTTCAAGCAAATCCTAAAGAAAGTCACATGTTAGCTATTAAAAGAATCTTTAAATATCTTGTTGGAACATGTGATCTTGGTATTTGGTATCCTACTGGTTGTAAATTAGATTTGATTGCCTATTGTGATGCTGATTATGCTGGGTGTAAACTTGATAGAAAAAGCACAAGTGGCTTGTGTTTATACTTAGGTGGATGCCTAATCTCTTGGGCTTCCAAAAAGCAACACTCAGTTGCTCTATCAACTGCAGAGGCTGAGTATGTTGCAGCTGGTCGATGTGGCACTCAAATTCTTTGGGTAAAACATCAGCTTCTTGATTATAACCAAGAGTTAGGTTGTGTTCCCATTCTTTGTGATAACGCAAGTGCCATAAATCTATCTAAAAACCCAATTCAGCATTCTAGAAGAAAACACATTGAAATTAGGCATCATTTCTTGAGAGATGAGGTAGCAAAGAAATCTTTTGAACTCCCCTTTATTGAAACTGAAAAACAAATTGCTGACATCTTCACTAAACCTCTTCCTGATAGTAGATTTTCATCCTTGAGGAGAGAGCTTGGTGTTTGTAAATGTCCATCTTCTTGATATCTCTCATTGGGTTGAGTGTTTAGACATGTTCTGAGGGGGAGTCACTGTTCCATCATTCTTCCTTGCTTCCTTGATTCATGTTGTTCACATCTCTCACAAATCAACTTCCATTTCATTTTAGCAATAAATTCTCCAACTCACATTGTGTTGAAATTCTTAGTATATCAAATGGTTATTTGAAGAAGGACAAGTTCTGCTTGTCTGGACACTTTCACTATGTGAGAGTATGTGTCTCCGCCAAGTATCAAGAATTAAATATGCAATTGTTGAGGGGGAGTTTTTGTTCTTCAAAAAGAAACATTTCAGTTTTCCCAATTCTTGCATATCTTTATCCTGATGAAATTTTTTTGTAATCATCATTTCAGGGGGAGCTAATGAATTCACTACTCATTCTTTTGCAAAATTCAAGATTCCTCTTGAGTTATATCAACTTCCACTCATGATGTGCTCATTAAGTTTGTCTAGAACCTCAAAATGACTTTTTGATTGATCTACTACATTTTTACAGTCAACTCTCAACTATACTCTTCAACACTACAGAAATTTAAATTTCTTTCAAAGACTGAAGGATAATGTGTGCTTTGAACTTAAACACCTCTTTTGCAACTGATGTGAGATATAAATGATCTCAATTTTATCAAATTCTCCTTACATTTATTACTCAACAGAGCAATGGCACAAATGCTGAGAAACTACAAACCTTCACACTGAATGAAGTGTCATGTATGTCATGAGGTATTTATTGCTATCTTTGTTGAAAGGGGTTCAACAAATCAAAAATAAAAACAAAATATGCTCTATACTTTTTGATGATGACTGAGTAACTGGAAATATTGGCGTCCGATAAACGTATATTTTCATGTCAAAAGGTTGTCATTTGCCCCTTGAAACTGGATAATGAGTAAATCTTTAGTAACCAGGGACTATGGTGTGTAAAAAGCATTAGTTCTTGAGTGCACAAGATTTACTACATTTGATAGTTTGATTAAAAAATAAATAATGTGTGTCTAAGGAGAATTGCTTAAAATAAACATTTTTGTCTTCCATCAGTTTACTTAAAGTTGTTTAACTTCATCACAATTGATTTCAATCTAAAAGACATTTTTATTTCTTTGGATTTGGAGAATATGGTAGTTTGTCATTGGCTGTTGGATGTCCTATATCACTCAAACTATCATTTTAATGGCTCAAGTCACTTAATGAATATATCCTGTAGGTTGTTGTGTAAAACTTGAAATATTGTTGGATTTTTGTAAAAATATGACAAATGAATTCTTTGGCCCCTTAAAAATCTTTGTCAAGTTGATTCCATCCATATTTCATCATTTGAAAGATTTCCCATAATTTACAAATTTTCCTCATGCTCTTATCTTCAATATTTCTTCAAGCCAAGTCGACACAGTCTTCCTTATGTGTCGACACATTCTAAACCCAGGTCGACATAGTTCCACTCTTGTGTCGACACAGTGGCAGTCCCAGGCTGGTCTTTCTCATGGGCGTCGGTTTGAAGATACCTGTACCGGCGGGTTATCTTACCCAAAACCCCTTTTGTGACGGCCCTCATTATACCAGTACGGTTGTACCAACCCACGTCGGTATAGCGAGAGTCCTCAAAGTGGGACATTTACCCAAACAATACAAACAGCTGAGATACACGCGAATATACAACAGAGTAGCGGAAGTAAAAGACAACAGTCTCCATTCATTCATCATCCACATTAAACATACATGCAGTTCGCAATTAACATAAAAGGAACTAAAGTGTTCACATAATTTAAATTGCTGAAATGGAAATACAAATGTCCACACTTTTACATTCTTTTCATAGTACTCTAATACAATGTTCAATTACATACTTATGGAATACACAATCTCAAAGAAACTCCCAACGCTAGCTAATCTCCGCGCTCGGAGTCCGTCTCTGCTGCCTCCTCCAAAGGTGCCACATCACCAACTACACCTGTACGCCGAAGCAAGGAGTGAGTCCAAGGACTCAGCAAGCAACACTACTCATGATATACACTTACAAGTCCTAGTGGTTTCTACATGCACATTTACAATTTGCAACACACGGCATGCCAGTCAATTCGAGTTTCAACCTAGCATAAAAGTTCTACAATTTTATACATGAATCATGTTTTCAGATTTCTAAAATAAAATTCATCTATCACATGCTCTCTATTCAACTCACTCATGAAACTTTAATCTCTAAAGAATCAAAACATGAGAGCTATCAACATGAACATTATGCACACATGAAAGGGAACACACTAGCATGGATTTTTCATATTTTTAAACACCTACATAGACCTTTTCACATGCTTTAGGTTGCTGATTTCACATGGTTTCATGGCTGAAAACCTATGCATGAGAGCTACAATAATGCATAAAACATATCATGTTAACAACCATTCATGCTATCTTGTGTCCGTGTTCACTAATTATCCCTAACATGGATTCTAGACATCTTTGCACATTTAAACATGATGATAATAACATGAATTTACTGAATTCACATGGTTTCAGATTTGTCTCACATAGATTTCAATAACACATTTTTCACATCTTGAGTTTCACATTTTCTTTACACAAATTCCCTCTTTCACATGGTTCACTTTACACATACACATTCACATTGTCACATACACATTTACACATGGACACATACACATTACACTTTTCACATTACACATTTTAGGTGCCGTGACACATAGTCCAAACCACCAAAGAAGGACATATACACATCACATTACACATAGATGCCATCTAGGCATTCCAATGGCGACTCTTGGACTGCGCAGACCGGGAGAACAAGTCTCCACCCTAACCAGTGGTACTTGTCCACCTCCAGGATTTCCCCCTAATACCCTTAGGGTCACTTAACACACTGAACTTTCTCAGGGGGACTTTTTCCTGATACAGCTCCACTGCCTTCTACTGAAGCAGTGTCACATTGGCACAATTACACATGTACACACTTTACCGATTTTTACACATGGTTTACACGTGTCTCATTTACTTTCTCACTCATATGCACAACTCTATTTTTCCTAACATGGAACTACAGATTTCAGGAATTTAACACACAGTAAACACACCAATCATGTTGGGTTTAGGCAATATCTAATCACATTACGATCATATGCATGAATTATCACATTTCACATGAAAAATACATAAATTTTTATTTACTGGTCCAAACGACCTGAAATTTTAACCACATGCTGTTTTCGGGTTCAAGATTATACCCTCAATTTTTCAGATTTTTTCTGAGCTACATGGAATTTACAGTAAATAAAGCACCTAATTAGCATGCCATTCACAATTTAACTTAACATGGAATTTAACATATCACGAAATGTTACCACTTACTGTTGAGCAGGGGTTTTTGTCACATACATGATTTGAGAAGATATAGTCTACCCTAAATCATACATCTATAGATTAATCATCACAACCATTCTTGCATGCTTTTATTTTACCGAACCGGATTTTATTAGCAAATTACACAAGCATGGATAATTTACCCAAAATTTCAAACACACCTACTGACACACTAACCTTCATGATCAAACCAAAACCAAGGCATTCATACTAATTCTAATCATGAAACATAAATTTTTCAAGAATCTCAATAAGTCATGCTCACAAGTTTAAGGGATACCATTTCCCACATTCACCATCACACCCACATTCATTCACACTCCACAAATAACAATATACATAGAGTATAAGGTTTACCATATATCCTCATCACGGAAACCATATCGAAATTAATGTAGAAGAAGGGCAGAACAGTTCACTGTTCTGTCCTGAGGAACTCGGCGGCGGTCTCTGGCCGCTGACTCAGGGTCAGCGGCATGGTCGATGGACGCCAAGCATGATCTGGATGTCCTGGGACCTTGCCGTTGAATCAGGTCTGTGCAGAAAACACAGACCCGAGCTCTGAAACTTGGGTGAATGGGAGGGTCTAGGACTCGAGGAAAAATCCATAAAAATCACAAAACCGACCTAGACTCATAAGGGGACATCATGGATAGGTCACTTGCCTTTCAAAAATTCTTCCAAAGGATCTAGGGCTCGGTGAAGACCTCCTTGGGCAGTCCCAAGAAAGTTGCAGAAGGGCCTCCAAGATCACCTTCCTCCGGGTTCTTGGATGAGCTCCACAGCAAGGGGTCGATGGGGAAGCCTTCTCCTTTGCTCCAGCTTCCTCCTTGTCGGGGAAGATGGCCGGATCAACCTCCAAAGGGTCGGATTTTTGGGTGCTAAGGTGAGGTTTTCTCACAGCATTTCTCTCTAGGGTTTTTCTCTTTCCTTTTCTCCTCTTGCAAGGTGAAGGGAGAAGATGGGGAGAGGCCATTTCGGGTTTAACCTGTAGGAGTTTCTCTCTCCCACTCACCAGGCTGATTTGATAGCCTTCAGAGCCGTTGGGGACAACCCCCAATGGCTGGCTTGCCTTGCTGCAGAAGCTTGCAGCTCTGCTGCGCATGCAGGCCAGAGAGATTGGCGTCCATATCGCTGGACGCCAGGATAAGTGTTGGCGTCCATGTCTGGATGCTGACACCAGATAAACGGCCAGGGGTTGACGCCAAGATGGCCTTCGGCCAGAACTCTAAATTATGCAGAAAACCAAGCATACCATGCATATATACATGCAATATACATATGGTATCGTATCCATACTATTATCATGCAATACGTACATTATTTATCTTTAATATAAACACATACACACGTAATTATACTAATTAATACGTACGTAATTATGTACATGCATACACAAGCACAATATACACACATAAATACAAATAATGAGACAGAAATTCGAGGGTCTTACACCCTCTCCCCCTTAAAGAAACTTCGTCCTTGAAGTTAGAACGACACTACTCAAACAAAAGGGGATATTTCTTCTTCATCGCATCCTCAAGCACCCACGTAGCCTCCTCACGTGAGAAGTTCCGCCATAGAACTTTCACCGACGCGATACTCTTGTTCCGGAGATGTTGAACCTTCCGGTCAAGAATGGCTACTGGTTGCTCGACATACGAAAGATCTGGCTGGATCTCCACGGGCTCATGACTAATCACATGAGACGGATCTCGGACATACTTCCTGAGCATAGATACGTGGAATACCGGGTGAACGCTAGCCAAAGCTGGGGGTAAAGCTAGCTCGTACACCACGTTGCCCAAACGTCTGAGAATCTCATATGGGCCAATGAACCTAGGGCTTAGCTTGCTATGCCTGCCAAATCTGACAACACCTCGAGTGGGCGATATCTTCAAGAAGACATGATCGCCAACCTCGAACTCTAAATCCTTTCTCCTGTTGTCGGCATAACTCTTCTGCCTATCCTGTGCCGCAACAAGCCTCTTCCTGATAAGCTGAATGTTATCCGAAGTTTCCTGAACTAACTCCGGTCCGATCAATTGCCTATCACCAGTCTCCTCCCAACATAAAGGAGATCTGCAGGGCCTACCATACAACGCCTCGAATGGAGCCATACCAATACTAGCATGAAAGCTGTTGTTGTATGCGAACTCCACAAGAGGTAAATGACGCTCCCAATCATCCTTCCAATCCAGAACACACGCTCTCAACATATCCTCGAGCGTCTGGATAGTCCTCTCAGACTGTCCATCAGTCTGGGGATGAAACGCCGAACTGAGCTTAAGCTCCGAACCTAACGCATCCTGAAGACCCTTCCACAATCTCGAAGTAAATCTCGGATCTTGATCCGAAATGATCGACTTCGGCACACCATGCAATCTAATGATACCGCTAACATACAGTCTAGCTAAACTCTCTACTGACTGCTTCTTCTTCATAGGCAAGAAATGAGCAGTCTTCGAGAACCTATCTACAACTACCCAAATCGAGTCATTGCCCCTTCTAGATCGAGGCAAACCCGAAACGAAGTCCATAGTGACAGCTTCGCATTTCCATACGGGGATATCCATCCTCTGCATAAGGCCGGATGGTCGCTGCCGCTCGGCTTTCACCTGCTGACATACTAGACATCTAGACACATAATCTGCAACATCCTTCTTCATGCCGGACCACCAAAATGATCTCTTCAGGTCTTGATACATCTTAGTGTTACCCGGATGAATAGAGAATCGCGATCTATGAGCCTCCGCTAACACATGCTCACGGACATCTACCACATCGGGAA
This sequence comes from Colocasia esculenta, assembly GCA_014218235.1. Lineage (NCBI taxonomy): Eukaryota > Viridiplantae > Streptophyta > Magnoliopsida > Alismatales > Araceae > Colocasia > Colocasia esculenta. Next base: position 29,115,953 of record CM024764.1, read on the forward strand.
CACAAACACGGTGCTGAAATCTAATCACACCGTCCTCATCACGAGCAATGCCCGCCTTACCCACTAACTCTAACAATCTAGGATCGGCTTTCTGCTGCTCAATCACCTCATCCAAGACTGAGGATCTAAGGGATAGCTGAGCTACAAAAGCCTGACACAACGATGGCTCTAACTCGGTCATAGAGCTCGCTGCATCCTCCAACATCTTCCAATCCTGCTGGAGCGAAGACCTCTTTCTACTAAGAGCATCCGCTACGATGTTCGCCTTTCCAGGATGATACTGAAGGTCGAAGTCATAGTCCTTCAAGAACTCAATCCATCTTCTCTGCCTCAGGTTTAATTCCTTTTGGGAGAAAAGATACTTCAAGCTCTTGTGGTCGGTAAACACCTCAAATCTGACACCATAAAGATAGTGCCTCCAGATCTTTAGTGCATGAACCACAGCTGCGAGCTCCAAATCATGAGTCGGATAGTTCCTCTCATGCTCCTTCAACTGACGAGAAGCATAAGCCACTACCCTCTCTCGCTGCATGAGTACACAGCCTAAACCAATCTGAGATTCATCCGTATAAATGGCAAAACCTTCTAGACCACTAGGCAATACCAATACCGGAGCAGAAGTAAGCTTAGCCTTTAATAGCTGAAAGCTACGCTCACATGCCTCAGACCATACGAACTTCTCACCCTTTCTGGTCAGCTTTGTCAAAGGGGCGGCGATGGATGAGAAACCCTCAATGAATCGCCGATAATAACCAGCTAACCCAAGGAAACTACGAATCTCCGAAGGGGTCCTGGGAATCTCCCAATCCATAACTGCCTGGACCTTTTCTGGATCAACAGCTACACCAGCGCCGGAGATAACATGCCCGAGAAAATGAACCTCGCGCAACCAGAACTCGCACTTGCTGAACTTCGCATACAGCTTGTGCTCACGGAGAACCTCTAAGACTAACCTCAAATGCTGACGGTGCGTGGCCTCATCTGGAGAATAGACCAACACGTCATCAATAAACACAACAACAAAGCTATCTAGATACGGACTAAACACCCGGTTCATGAGATCCATGAACGCTGCAGGGGTGTTAGTCAATTCGAAAGGAAGGACCAAAAACTCATAATGCCCATAACGGGTTCTAAATGCCGTCTTGGACACATCCTCACTCCGAATTCTCAACTGATGATAACCAGATCGCAAGTCAATCTTGGAAAAGACTGATGCCTCTCGCAACTGGTCAAACAGATCATCAATCCGAGGTAAGGGATACCTGTTCTTCACAGTCACCTGGTTCAACTTCCTATAATCAATACACAACCGAAGTGACCCGTCTTTCTTCTTGACGAATAATACAGGTGCGCCCCAAGGGGAAACACTAGGGCGAATAAATCCCTTATCGAGCAATTCTTGCAATTGCTTCCTTAACTCGGCTAATTCTGCAGGGGCCATCCGATATGGGGCCTTCGAGATAGGAGAGGTGCCTGGAAGCAACTCTATAGTGAACTCTATCTCCCTATCCGGTGGCAATCCAGACAAGTCATCGGGAAAGACATCTGGAAAGTCCTGCACCACGTCAATCTCTGCAAGAGTCAGTGACGAACCAGCATCGGGTACTAGCATAACGCTGGCAAGAAACGCGTTACAACCCTTGTTCACCATGCGCAACGCCTTCATGGCAGAGATAACTAACTTTCCCGCTAAGTTCTTTGGCAAGGGATGAGAGAACTCATCCTCACCAGGAATGCGGAAAACAATCTTCTTCCTACGACAATCCACTAACGCATAGTGCTCCTCTAGCCTATCCAGACCAAGGATACAATCATAGTCCTTCATCTTTAGCAAGAAGAAACACCCATCTAGGAATCTATCCTCAATGCACACAGGTAACGACGGAATGCACTTCCTAGTCGATACCGTACCCGTAGGGGTGTGCACAGACAAAGGGACCTCTAACTCTTCAGACTCTATGCCTGACTCTAGGGCTAACTGCCTAGCGAACCGCTCAGAAATGAATGAGTGAGTAGCACCCGTATCAAACAAAACCCGAGCGTGCACACCGAAAAGTAAAACTGTACCTTCGGTGACATGCTCCGCCTGCTCAGCGTCCTCACGAGCTAACGCAAACACTCGAGCTGGGGCTCGAGGCCTTCCTGGTCGTCTTGTAGCTGGCGCGGCTGCCGCTACTGCTGGTACTGGCGCTCCACGCTGAGCTCCCTGCTGAAGTCTTGGGCAATCTTTGATCTTGTGGTCGCTGCTCCCACACTTTAAGCATCTACCCGCTACTAACTAGCACTCGGAACCTCCATGGGTCTTCCCACAATGGGGACACTCTTTCTTCGCACCGGGGGAACGTACAGAAGGTACCTGAGAGTTGCTGACTGCCACTAATTTCTGCGGTGTCTGGTACACCGTTTTCTTCTTATCCTGCCGCTGGAATGTCGTTGCCGGCCTCTTCTGCGAAGCCTTCTTCTCCTCCAGATATTGCTCCATTTCTCCCTCCTATCTGCAGGCTGCGCTGAGGGCCTCGTCTAGTGTGCGGTGGTCGAACACCACGAGTCTCGTCCTCAGTGATGGTTTGAGACCCATCACAAACTTCTTGGTCTTCCTGCGCTCATCCTCTACTATATGCGGTGCATATTTAGAAAGCTCAGAAAACCTTGCCTCGTATTCCAGGACGGTCATTGATCCTTGCGTCAGAGAAAGGAATTCTTGCTCCATCTTGTCCTGGATATGCTCTGGGACGAACTTGGCTCGGAAGAGTCTCACAACGCATCCCACGCCACATCTACTGCTCCGTCCTCAAAGCGTGTACGAAGTAGGGAGGACCACCATACATCAGCTCTCTCCTGCAATACACCTTCATAAGCACCAACCAACAATTTCTAACTTGACAAACAACATACAAGCATAAACCAAAACATACCTGTAGCATGTAGGTGGCTAATGTCACCTTGTCCTCATCAGGACACCTGATAGCTCGGAAGATTTTCTCCGTCTCCCTCATTCAGCTTTCTGCCATTAGCGGATCACTCTCCCCCTTAAAAGAGGGTGGGGTCATCCTCTTGAATCGCTCCATGATGGAAGGTCCACCATGGTCCTGAGTTGGGGCCTGAGCCTGCTACATTAAACAATAACAATATACAGTAAACACAATATCATGCAATTTAAATAGTAAACTACTAGGTTGTTTCATTATTCTACCTGGGCCTCCAACTGGGCCTGGAGTGCTGCCTGGGTGTGGGCCTGCGTCTGCATGGCTTGCACCAGACCTTGCATGAATACTCCATAGTCCACTGGCGGTGGTGGGGGAAGCACAGGACCCTGTGGGGCCGGGGCCTGCTGCTCCGCCCGCTCCTCACGCCTCTGCTCGTCGTCGCGAGCTGGCACACCTCTACGTCGTCCACGGGAAGCCATGGCTGTAATAAAATTTCAGCCACCATTAGAGCTAGGTTACTAAGTTCTCTAACCATTTTCTTATCTATCTTTCATTTCCTATTAGTATTTTCTACACATGTGGACATACTTAGCATGCAATGGGGATGATGACTTAGGTATATTCATGTGCAATCTCAACCGGTCGCTCTGATACCAATCTCTGTGACGGCCCTCATTATACCGGTACGGTTGTACCAACCCACGTCGGTATAGCGAGAGTCCTCACAGTGGGACATTTACCCAAACGATACAAACAGCTGAGATACACGCGAATATACAACAGAGTAGCGGAAGTAAAAGACAACAGTCTCCATTCATTCATCATCCACATTAAACATACATGCAGTTCGCAATTAACATAAAAGGAACTAAAGTGTTCACATAATTTAAATTGCTGAAATGGAAATACAAATGTCCACACTTTTACATTCTTTTCATAGTACTCTAATACAATGTTCAATTACATACTTATGGAATACACAATCTCAAAGAAACTCCCAACGCTAGCTAATCTCCGCGCTCGGAGTCCGTCTCTGCTGCCTCCTCCAAAGGTGCCACGTCACCAACTACACCTGTACGCCGAAGCAAGGAGTGAGTCCAAGGACTCAGCAAGCAATACTACTCATGATATACACTTACAAGTCCTAGTGGTTTCTACATGCACATTTACAATTTGCAACACACGGCATGCTAGTCAATTCGAGTTTCAACCTAGCATGAAAGTTCTACAATTTTATACATGAATCATGTTTTCAGATTTCTAAAATAAAATTCACCTATCACATGCTCTCTATTCAACTCACTCATGAAACTTTAATCTCTAAAGAATCAAAACATGAGAGCTATCAACATGAACATTATGCACACATGAAAGGGAACACACTAGCATGGATTTTTCATATTTTTAAACACCTACATAGACCTTTTCACATGCTTTAGGTTGCTGATTTCACATGGTTTCATGGCTGAAAACCTATGCATGAGAGCTACAATAATGCATAAAACATATCATGTTAACAACCATTCATGCTATCTTGTGTCCGTGTTCACTAATTATTCCTAACATGGATTCTAGACATCTTTGCACATTTAAACATGATGATAATAACATGAATTTACTGAATTCACATGGTTTCAGATTTGTCTCACATAGATTTCAATAACACATTTTTCACATCTTGAGTTTCACATTTTCTTTACACAAATTCCCTCTTTCACATGGTTCACTTCACACATACACATTCACATTGTCACTTACACATTTACACATGGACACATACACATTACACTTTTCACATTACACATTTTAGGTGCCGTGACACATAGTCCAAACCACCAAAGAAGGACATATACACATCACATTACACATAGATGCCATCTAGGCATTCCAATGGCGACTCTTGGACTGCGCAGACCGGGAGAACAAGTCTCCACCCTAACCAGTGGTACTTGTCCACCTCCAGGATTTCCCCCTAATGCCCTTAGGGTCACTTAACACACTGAACTTTCTCAGGGGGACTTTTCCCTGATACAGCTCCACTGCCTTCTACGGAAGCAGTGTCACATTGGCACAATTACACATGTACACACTTTACCGATTTTTACACATGGTTTACACGTGTCTCATTTACATTCTCACTCATATGCACAACTCTATTTTTCCTAACATGGAACTATAGATTTCAGGAATTTAACACACAGTAAACACACCAATCATGTTGGGTTTAGGCAATATCTAATCACATTACGATCATATGCATGAATTATCACATTTCACATGAAAAATACATAACTTTTTATTTACTGGTCCAAACGACCTGAAATTTTAACCACATGCTGTTTTCGGGTTCAAGATTATACCCTCAATTTTTCAGTTTTTTTTCTGAGCTACATGGAATTTACAGTAAATAAAGCACCTAATTAGCATGCCATTCACAATTTAACTTAACATGGAATTTAACATATCACGAAATGTTGCCACTTACTATTGAGCAGGGGTTTTTGTCACATACATGATCTGAGAAGATATAGTCTACCCTAAATCATACATCTATAGATTAATCATCACAACCCTTCTTGCATGCTTTTATTTTACTGAACCGGATTTTATTAGCAAATTACACAAGCATGGATAATTTACCCAAAATTTCAAACACACCTACTGACACACTAACCTTCATGATCAGACCAAAACCAAGGCATTCATACTAATTCTAATCATGAAACATAAAATTTTCAAGAATCTCAATAAGTCATGCTCACAAGTTTAAGGGATACCATTTCCCACATTCACCATCACACCCACATTCATTCACACTCCACAAATAACAATATACATAGAGTATAAGGTTTACCATATATCCTCATCACGGAAACCATATCGAAATTAATGTAGAAGAAGGGCAGAACAGTTCACTGTTCTGTCCTGAGGAACTCGGCGGCGGTCTCTGGCCGCTGACTCAGGGTCAACGGCATGGTCGATGGACGCCAAGCATGATCTTGACGTCTAAGGACCTTGCCGTCGAATCAGGTCTGTGCAGAAAACACAGACCCGAGCTCTGAAACTTGGGTGAATGGGAGGGTCTAGGACTCGAGGAAAATCCATAAAAATCACAAAACCGACCTAGACTCATAAGGGGACATCATGGATAGGTCACTTGCCTTTCAAAAATTCTTCCAAAGGACCTAGGGCTCGGTGAAGACCTCCATGGGCAGTCCCAAGAAAGTTGCAGAAGGGCCTCCAAGATCACCTTCCTCCGGGTTCTTGGATGAGCTCCACAGCAAGGGGTCGATGGGGAAGCCTTCTCCTTTGCTCCAGCTTCCTCCTTGTCGGGGAAGATGGCCGGATCAACCTCCAAAGGGTCGGATTTTTGGGTGCTAAGGTGAGGTTTTCTCACAGCTTTTCTCTCTAGGGTTTTTCTCTTTCCTTTTCTTCTCTTGCAAGGTGAAGGGAGAAGATGGGGAGAGGCCATTTCGGGTTTAACCTGTAGGAGAGTCTCTCTCCCACTCACCAGGCTGATTTGACAGCCTTCAGAGCCGTTGGGGACAACCCCCAATGGCTGGCTTGCCTTGCTGCAGAAGCTTGCAGCTCTGCTGCGCATGCAGGCCAGAGAGATTGATGTCCATATCGCTGGACGCCAGGATAAGTGTTGGCGTCCATGTCTGGACGCTGACACCAGATAAACGGCCAGGGGTTGACGCTAAGGTGGCCTTCGGCCAGAACTCTAAATTATGCAGAAAACCAAGCATACCATGCATATATACATGCAATATACATATGGTATCGTATCCATACTATTATCATGTAATACATACATTATTTATGTTTAATATAAACACATGCACACGTAATTATACTAATTAATGCGTACGTAAATATGTACATACATACACAAGTACAACATACACACATAAATACAATAATGCGACGGAAATTCGAGGGTCTTACAACTTTTCTTCCCCAGGTCGACCCATAGCCGCCATTTGCTCTTGCAAACGACAGAAAATTCTTCCTTGCTTCCCTCTTCCCGCCATCTCTGTCTCCATCCTCCTCTCATCATCTCGGCCATCTCTGTCTCCATCTCATGCATGGATGATGCCTCCTAAGCACACCCCTCGTCGCGGCGCCCGGGCTAGGGCAACTGCCAGGGCGGCTATTGTTGAAGCGCCTCCCACTGAGCGAAGAAGCAAACGCCGCCATGACCCTGCAGAGCAGCCAGGTGTTTCTTCTCCATCTCCTACACCATCCAAAAGAGGTAGGATGCCCTCCTCCAGCCGTCGATCATCTCAGAGGCAGTCTAGCCATCCTCGGAGGAAGATCTTGTCCACTTCTCCAGAACCCCCTCCTCCTCATCTAGTTCATCTCAGCCCTCTGAGGCTACCCCTTACAAATTGGCTAGTGAAGGGAAGTCCATCCTCAAGCCTAGGGCTGCTGACCTAGTGGATGCTGACCTAGCCACTGTCTTCCCAAAAGTGTTTCAGTTCTTCAATTTTCAAAAATGGTTGCCCTTTATATCTGAGTTCAGAACTATCTATCCAAGAGTAGTTCAAGAGTTCTATCGGAACTTAGAGTGCACACCTGAAGGCTACCAGTCAGAGGTCAAAGGCGTGTTAATTGTATTTTCTACTGAATTGGCTGCCACCTTGTTCAAAGCCCTAGATGAAGGTGCTGATTATCACAGTTTTGAGTTTGACTTGCATGAAGCCTACTCACTGCTTATTGGACTCCCTGCTGATGAGTCAGATTCCAAACAAACATATGTCACTAGGTTTAACACCAATACCTTCCCACCTTCTTTAAGGTTGATACATCACATTCTCAGTACCATTATCACACCTCAAGGTGGTGGAAGAGATAGGCTAACTGACATTCAGAGATTCATACTCTACTGCATGAAGAAAGAGATAAAGATCAATTTGCAAGTCATCATGTATCAGATTATGTCAGAAACCACAAGGAAGGATCTACACAGATCTCTACCATATGCTGCTCATCTTACATCAAATTTTGAACACTTTGGAGTATCTTTTGAAAATGAGCAAGCCCAATCAATCCCAAAGGCCAACATTTATTGTTTGAAGCATTTACAAAAGTTCATGGGATTTAGAATTGAAGGGGATCAAGTGAGAAGAGGTCATGTTGTTGTTGAGGCTCCTATTGCCCTTGAGGTTGTAGAACCTCCTCCTGAAGTTGCTCAATCTCCACAGCATGATCAAGAGGAACAGCCTCCCAATGAGATTGGAGCACCCATCCCTTAGGATGTCCCTCAAACACCTCCATTTCATGCCCCTTCACCACTTATCCCTGAAGTGGAAATTCCAACTTTCATTCCCCAATCCCAAGCCTCTACTTCCACTGGTGGACCTTCTGTTCCACCAGAGCTATACTCCTTCTTGAATGACAAATTTGACACCATCACCTCCTCCATCTATCAGATGTCAGAGAACTTTGAGCTCAGAATTCAAAGGTTGGAGAATTCAGTGAATGGTCAATTCATCAAGTAGAAGGAAGCAGCTGATCATGCCACCCAAAGATTCAACAGGCTAATTGGTACTTTGGGTGATGCATCCCTTCAACTAAAGGAGCATCAGGACAAGCTTGAAAAGGTCCTGGAAGGAATTTTAGCCAATTCACAGAAGAATTTGCTAGACAGTCAAGTGGCAGTGACTCAAATTTCGAAGACCAGACTCTCATTTGCAGACATGGTTGATGATATGGAAGGCATGAAGAATTTGTCAGCTCATATAGATCATGAGATGTCTGCCCTCAAGAGTGAGCTCAGAAGTATCAACAGGCATGGTGGATTTTCCAGCTCCTCTTCAGGTTCTCAGCCCATTTCAGCTGATCTATTTGCATTCCAGTCAAACATGTATGACAACAGTCAAAGGTTGGAAGAATTGTTGCACACAAGACTTTCTACAATGCAAACTCAGTTGAGATCCAACCTTGCTGCAATGGAGTCAAGATTGAAGACCATAGAGTCTCTCCTTCTTCCTATTCCTCCTCCACCTCCACCCTCTTGATGGATCTTATCTTTTGATGATGTCAAAGGGGGAGAAGGAATATCCTTGTAATGAATATCTTTGTTGAATGAGAAGGAATACCTTTTATGAATGTCAATGATGATTGTCTATGAATGGATGAATGTTTGTAAATATCAAACTTTGTATAGTTTTTGGCCATTTAAGAAAAGTCATGGTTATTAGTAACATTGTGTCTCTTGAGTGTGAAAATTGTTAAATGTTGCTAAATTGTGCTCAATGGCCTTTGATGAATGTGAATGAAAATGTTGAAACATGTGTTCATTGTCGTTCAGCATGTATGTGATTGAATGTTGTGTGAATGAATGGCTTAAAATCACATTTCATTGAAATTCAAACTTTCATGTTGCCATCATCAAAAAGGGGGAGATTGTTGTGTTGAGTGTGAATTTAATATATTTCCCCTCATGATTTTGATGATGACAAGTTGTGATTTTAATGCTTAATGATTGGAACATGTTAAATACATCACACATGTAATAACAATGCTCAAGATGCATGTTTTCAAACACATTATATCACATATATTCATGATATACATTGGACTAATGATTTATGTGTTTATTTCTCAGGGACATGTACTTCTTGCAATGGTAGTGTCGACACACCCTCTGCTGGTGTCGACACTGGGCATCAATCCCTGAAGCAAATTCATGAAGACAGGGTTCACTATGTTGACACAGTCCCAGGCAGTGTCGACACTAGACCCAGTCTCCAGAAGACCCTTTTGCCAGACTGGGACAGTGTGTCGACACAGCCAGTGAGTGTGTCGACACTAGAGCCATTTCCCAGAAGACCTATTTTGTGGAATTGGGATAGTGTGTCGTCACACCCAGTGACTGTGTCGACATACTCCGGCAACTTTTTCATCTTAAGTCCCACCTAGACACGTGGCCTTCTAGGGATCACTTGGATCGGCCTTGGATCATGTGCCCACGCACCCCAAGGGTACTTTGGCCATGTTAGGGCTATAAATACCCCTCCTATTGGCCATCCAAGAGAAGAACACCTCAGAGCCTTCCAGAAAAGTCCTTTTGGCGGCGAGAAGAGGTCTCTCCCCGTTCTTGCTCTCCCTGTGCTACTGTAAGCCAATTCTCATCCTTGCAAGCACAAGAAGTGAAGATTGATCCATGAAGATGATGTGAGATCACTTCCAAGGCAGCAGATCAATTAGAAGTAGCCAATTGAGGAGAGTTCAAGGAAGATCCAGAGGCACCAGTTGCAAAGCATTGCCCAGGGACTTCAAGCAATCAAGGATCTTCTCAAGTCAGCCTTCTACAAGGGAGTTCTTCTGAAGAACAAGATTTACATACTATTTCTCAATTCTCCATTTATTCTACTGAGTCATTCTTGAGATTGTGCATGGAATTGTTGCACCAGTCTGTTTGAATTAACTCTTTATAGATCAGATCATTGCTAGAGGATCTGGATCTTGTTGTTTTTGATCTAGCTGGTTGTTTGTGAGCCTTTGTGCTCAGTTTTGTTGAGTGGTACACTCAGTATGTGGTTGAGCCTGTGTGCTCAGATTTCTAGAGTGGTTGTGCTCTAAAGGTTGTGTGTGAGTTGTTGAACTCAGTGTGTTGGAGTTGTCAAGCTCCAGTGTGTGGTGTACTCAAGTTGAGTAGTGGAGCCTCACTGTGTGAGGGGTGGATGTAGGAATCACTGGTGTGATTTTCGAACCACCTAAAAATCTTCTGTGCAGTGGTTTGATCTGTGATTTGATTTCACTTTGCGCTAGATCTATGCATAGGATTTTCACTTACTCTACTGATTGATCTAATCACACACTCTATTCATTCAAATCACACAATTACACATCAGATCTGTGAATTGCAATTCTAAATTGATCTCTGATTTAAAGCATCTTTTAAAATTGGCTAAGCTTCCGTAGTATTTGGTCTAGATGTATTCAACCCCCCCCCTTCTAGATCTAGTCCATCCCATATTCAATCCTACAGTACTGACCCGGTAGGCCACCTGAGTTGGGGAGCCACAGAGTGATTGAGGAACATCTCCAATTTTTTTTTTTTTTGAGTTAGCAAGAAAATGGTTAGAAATGAAATCCTAATTGCATGCTGGTGTTGGTTTCCTATCTAAAATGCATGTTAGAACCAGAGGAAAATTCTAAGGCCAACAAATATTTGAGAGATTGCAAACCCATCATGGTTTTTGGTAAAGGGGAACACGGGGTTCACAGTCGCCATGTTATTCGCCTCTGGTGGGGTCCTATGTTAGACATACCTGTGTAACACTCACGGTCGCATGAGTGTTCCTGAATTTGGAGCCCGGCTTGTGCTTAAATATCTGCAAGATAACTTGAAGCACAAGATATAGAAATAATGGCCATATGAACAATAAACCTTTGAAGATTCTGGCATGTTAACGTCCAGATCGCATGCTGCCAACACTCTGTTGACGTCAACATGATGTGCTGTCTACATGGGTAGGCATCCACATATGCCGCCGTCCATAAACGACTGACGGCATCCGATCTTGACGTTTACAAACCAGCGCATTAAACCAAAAAAATAGCTATTGGAAGACCATAAGGACTCTTCCTTCTCCTTCCTTTGTCCCCTCCTTCCTCAACTGCGAACCAGACGACTTTGGGATGAACTGAAGCAGCAAAATGGCCTCCTCATCGACTGGAGCATCCACGAGCATGAACCCAGGAATTCTGAGCGAGGTTATGGGGCATTTAAGCACCCGATTGGCCAATGGGGAGGTACATATTGTTCGTTTTGCTTCTTCTTAGGCTGAAAACGCCCCAAAACTCTTTCTCATGGTATTCATGGATTTGCAGGAGGCACCTGCCTTCCCAATGAACTTGATGAACGCAATAACCCTAGACATGAGGAGTTTCATCGGGGCATGGAATCTTAGCTTTAGGGTGGTGTTGGGGAAGAATATAAAGGACATGTGGTGGGGCTTTGACGCCCTGGGAGCACTTGTGGAGCGGTGGCATCTGCACATGCACACGTTCGTGTTCCAGGGGTTCGAAGCGAGCATGCTACTAGAAGAGGTGGAATTGTTTCTGGGGTGGAGACGCTTCCTGGAGTACGATGTGACGACTCCTCTTCTCCCATAGGAATATATCCTCGCGGACATCGTACAGGACAAGAAAGAGGTGCTGAGGATGACGAACAAGCATGGGATCTTCCTAGACCGACTGGCCTGGTGGTTGATCCAACATGCAAAGGAGATTGGAGGTGAGAGGGCGACCCGAGGACTGACACTCTGCCTAGCTAGCGTCTTCCTATTCCTCACCAGTGGCGACTTCCTCCTCTATGAGCACGTGGGAGTCGCACCTCTGCTATGGCGTGGGCAGTCACTTGCCCCTGCAGTGCTGGCACACCTTTACAGCTCCCTGACCACGAGGAGCCTAGGCGGACGCACATGCGGGAGATTGTTCCTGCTTCAAGTATGGATGGAAGCTCATCTGAAATTTGATTTTGCTGAGAAGCAACCTACCCCCTCCAGAATCTTCCTTCAGAGTTCAGTGTACTGTAGCAGGGCATGGTATGAGCCAGAGGACAAGATCAAGTGTGTAACAGCACACCTGAAGAGCAGAGACGCCTGTCGTTACTACCTGGGGTACTTCCCAGTGGAGGATTTCATAGTCAGACCACTGTTCATGAGGACTATTGAGTTCAAGGTTCGAACCAGGGAGGACAGAGATTTGTGGTTGGTGGGTGCAGATCAGATGGTGGTGAACCAACCACATCGGTGCCAATGTCAGCTCGGAATACCACGGGGAATTCCAGCTTCATCCCATTGCACCGACATGATCATCCCAGGGAGGAATGAGAGGTTTATGAAGAAGGCTAAGAAGTCTTGGGAGAGACATACAGTGAGTAAGAAGGTGGGCCAGACATTGCAGGAGAGCTGGGAGGATATATGGAAGTATGAGGAGTACATTGACACTATTCGCCCTATTTCTTGTGATTTCTTCATGGCTCGTACAGCGAAATGATGTACTTTCCCACTTTCAATAAGTGTAACACAAGTTAGAATAAATAATGAGTTGCATTGTGTTCAATTGTGTTGAATTGTTTGAATTGTGTAGATTGGACTGAATGGTGCTTTAAATAGACTTCAATTGTGTTGATTTGAGTATATTATGAAGCACTAAAGACGAATAGTTGGCGTCCACATCGATGGCCGTCAACGACCTGTCGACGTCCACACTGTGGCCGCTAAGGGCCAGACAGAGAATAGACGTCTAGAGAAGTGGACGCCTACTTCAAAGTAGACGTCCACAACCCGGCCATCGCACAGAGTACAGGGTCTGACAGGGTTACCTCGGGGCAAGATATCGACGTCCACAGGATCGCCGTTAGCAAGGAATGGACGGCCACTGGGCTGCCGTCAAGGAAAACTAAACGGCCATGGATTGACGTCAATTTCAAAAAATCTGCTTTTTGTCAAACCGACACTTCTCCTGGCGCCTTTTCACCTTCAAACCCACTGGAGACCCCCCTTCATCCCTCATTCTCTCACACACAACTCTTCCACTCTCTAAATCATCCAAACTCCCTAACCTTTGCTCTCTTTTTTCCTCGGACTGTAATTGGACTAAACTGAACTGTGATCGTGAGGGGGAAGAGGTTGATGCTCCGGGGCCATTGCCAACCAGAGGAAGAAGAAAGAGCATCGACAGAGGAGGAAGACACGGCGGAGGAGGAAATGGAGGCGGAGGCCGGCGGCGGTAGCGCACCGGAGGGGGAGGAGACCGCAGGCAATGGAGAGGGAGAGGGAGAGGAGACGGAGGCGGAAGGGGCTCAGAGACACCCACACTGGCCAAAGGTAGGCCTTCTAACCCTGAAAACTTGTGTGTATGCGATTAGGAATGGATGTACACAATGGGAAGAGGGAAAATTAGAGGAAGTTCAGTCAGTTTTTACAGGAACTTGACGGCACCATCGGTTGCTGTCGAGTTATTGTAAACGTCCAGGACTATGTTGTTAATATGAACTTAGCGGCAATGCCTTGGACGTCAACTTTTGAACTCGACGGCCACCTCATTGACGCCAATTATGTGTAAACATCCTTCCCTTGGACGCCAACAATTGTTTAACGGCAATCGATGCTGATGTTGACTTTTCTGTGTGTTTTGCAGAGAAAAGGCAGAATGAGGAGCCAGGTGACGTGGGACCTATGCTGGGCGTTGTACCGGGTGCTGCCGGAGATCCAGCAGATAATGATTGCCCATATGGGGTTTGGGCACTTGCTGGCGGTGCGCCCCTTCCATGTGGACATGCCGTACCTGGAGGCGCTCCGGGAGAGGTGGGATGAGGATTGCAAGGCATTCATCATGCCTTGGGGACACATGATACCCACGTTGGAGGACGTGGCGTATCTGACCGGACTGCCGACTCAGGGAGAGCCGGTAGTCGGACAGGAGAGGAGGGACTACTACGACGACATAGTAGAGCTTTTGGGAGCGGAGTTTGTGGTGGGACGGAGGAGGCCGATCTGGAGCATCCTGCTCGGATCGTTGTAAGAGGTAGTAGGGTTGAGGGGATATAAGAGAGGACCCTTGGAGACCCTTGAGGAGTTCAGCACTGTGGTCTGGAGGTCAATCCGGCTAGGGGACAGGAGCGAGGAGCGATCCATGCGGATCTTCATGTCTTACCTCTTCCGACGGCTCCTTTTCACGACACAGTCATCACAGATGAACTGCAAGTTCGTGCTGCTTCTCCGGGACTTGGAGTAGGCGGGCAGGTATGCGTGTGGCGCCGCGATGCTGAGGCATCTCTTCTCACTCCTCCCCAGCAGCTCGTGGCGTTCTCAGAGCACCCAGGGCTTCACCCCTTTTCTACAGGTATACAAAATTTCCTTTAATGCTCATCATTGAATTCAATTGAATTTAACTGCCTGACTGGAACCTTTTCTTCTTCTTGCTTTGCAGATCTGGGGGTACACCTGCTTCCCCATGGGGCGCGGTGTACAGATGGATGGGAGCCAGGCCATGTTCCCCCTCATGGCCCGGTGGGAGGTGGCGCCGGATCCGAGGGTGACGGACCGGCGCGTGGAGGATGTACGGGCAGGACTGGACCACTATCCCCATGATCAGGTATGAATCTCAACTAGCACTCGTTCATTCTTGGTTTCAAATTCCATTAGATGTGACTGACCAATGCTTTCTTCTTGCAGGTGGTTTGGACCTCGTATGTGGGGGAGGCCGATGCTTCTCACCAGGCGGTGGCGGCGGGTCGGCCGCTCTTCGACCGCCATCTCCTCCTTCTTTGCCTAGGAACGTGCGAGCCACTCTACCTAGAGTTAGTGGTACGCACTATGGGTTGGCACCAGCTGGCTCTTGAGATACCTTCTCTTGGTAGAGAGGGACACTCCCGGCGATGGTTCTTTGCTGAGGACCGTGACTGGGGTGAGGACCATGGGAGCACGGTTGCCTATTGGGGAGAGGGAGGTAAGCAGGTGCTCCGTTAGACGAACCTCCAGGACAGTGCAATGTACCTAGAGAGCTACCAAACACGCTACGCCGGGCGACTCCGGCTAGACCGGCGAGTGGTAAGTGAATTTTAATTCAAAACCTTGTCATTTTGAATAAATTCTAACCTTGATGTGTGAATGACAGATGCCGGAGTCCCAGGCGATGCGACTGCTTGAGGGGAGGCTGGCGGAGCAGGAGGTGGAGATTGAGAGACTCCGCGCCGAGACGCGGACATTGGTAAGTCACAATTCACCCTTGATTTGATTTAAGTTGATTTGATTTGAGGACTGACCAAGGTATGTGAATGTAGAAGGAGGAGCTAGCGCGGGTGCGAGCGAGCAGAGACGTGGGGGCGAGCTCGTCCACGCAGCCAGCCTGCGGGGACCTGGTGGTCCGACTACAGGGGGCCCTGGATCGGGTAGAGGCGAGGGTCCGATAGCTCGAGGCTGAGGTAAGATTCTAATCTACTACCTTTTCTACACATGATTTGATTGACCTAACATGCTTGGCTCATTTACGTGAAGCGGCAGGGAGCAGGGGCGACCCTCCAGGCGCAGATGGATAGTCTATGGTTGGACTTGATGAGGATGGAGGGTCACCTGCTCGAGGCGAGGGAGAGGCAGAGACAGGCAAGGGCGGACTGGACGCAGGCCATTGCGGACCGAGCTCAGGCTGTCACAGATTTAGAGTTCTTGAAGAACCGGGTGCTAAAAAAGCGCCGGGAGCAGCAGCGACAGGCTCAGCAGGAGGCGGTAAGGAGGACCGGGTCGGTGTTCGGGTCCCTTGATGACATCGTCTCATTGGGAGACTCGTCCACGGCACGGGGAGGGCTACCACGACCGGAGGCATCGACGGCATCGAGACCTCCTCTCCCAGACCGGTGTCAGGAGAGGGAGGAGGAGGAGGTAAGCAGCTCACGTAGGCAGAGGCCTAGTGAGGGGGAGAGGAGAGAGGAGTGAGGAGCGAGGCTCCAGATGTAGCATCAGGGGTATGCCCTTATCATGATATGTATAGAACTTTATCCTGCATAGTGGACTTTGTCGCTTTGTGTGCTTGAATGGTTTTCCAATGTGCCTTAGTTCCTACATCCACAACACTTAGTTAGTGTAGATCTGTCTTTAGCCCCTTGCCTAAAAGATGTACCTTTCTTGAGATCTGGTCAAGGGGCTAATTTCTAATTAAAGAAAAGAACACAAATAAAATACTGAAAGGAAATATGTACATGCATTTTTTTTAATAAGAAAGTAAGGCAAATAGTGTTAGTTTATGTACATGATACCACTAATTTTTTTGGATTTTGATTTTCTGATTTTTTTTTAAGAAGAAAATATGTACATAGTGAAAATATTCACATCAAGAAACTCTCTTTTTGTGCTTTTTCATTTTTCATTCATTTTTTCTTTTTATTTTTGGACTCTTGGACACACATTCATCACATATCAAAGTATAGGGTTCTCATAATCTACTTAGCCACAGAGGCCATGAGCAAGGAGGGTCGTGCATGATATTGTTGACATTGGAGTTTGCCCCCAGCCTTCTTGATATTTTCCACTATGGAACATCCTATAAGGTCAAATTGCCTTTAGAGGGAGGAATTGGAAGAAATAATAGAAAGTCATGTGAGGATTTGATTCAAACCACTCTTTGTTCCCAAACCAACATCTCACACTAAAAGACTGGGCCAATAATTATTTTCAGGGGTATTTTTCATTTCATTTCATTTCTGGGGTGGAGGTACGTACTATTTGCTACCTCCTTGATTTGGTCAGCCTTTTTCTAGGTACGTACTTTTTGCTACCCTTTTTTGACCTTCTTGGCTTTTCTTTGCCCCTTTTAGGCTTGATTTATCATTTTGCCCTTTTGCATTTTGTTGATTGCCCCTGTTTATGGTGACCTTGTCTCTTAGGTGAGAGTGGATGGCCCCCTACTCATGGTTTGCCCCTTTTCCAGACCTGACCGAGTAAGAAGAGAATTATTGACCAAATTAGACCATCTGAGTGTACTTATGATTTTCCAGCTAAAGAATAATACTCCAACATAGTGTGGTGTGTGAGGGGACCCTACCATGCTAAAGACCAAGTGAAAAAGTAGAGTCTCAAACCCACAGTATTGACAAGTGATGAATGACAGACTTGACTGACTAAGAGTAGAACTTCTTGAGGTAGGCTGCATTCCAAGGATGTGACAACTCAACTCCCTCGGCGTCCACTAATCTATAAGCGTTCCCCGAGTACGCTTCTTTGACAGTGAACGGATCTTCCCAATTTTCTTGCAATTTACTCCTGGGACCTGGTGCCTTAATGATTTTGCACTTTAAGACCAATTCACCCACTTCAAAATTTCTCTCAAGCACTCTTTTAGTGTAAAAACATGCAATTCTTTGGCGATAAACTTGCGCATGGTCAGCCGCTATCATTCGTCTTTCATCTAAGAGTTCAAATTGTGCTAACAAGGCCTCCCGACTTGATCGGGGTCAAGCTCGGAATCCAATTGAACTTGAAGTGAAGGTACGAAGATCTCATATGGGAGTATCGCATCTGATCCATAAGTCAAAGCATAGGGGGTTTGCCTCGTAGGAGTTCGGACCGAGGTGCGGTAAGCCCAAAGAGCCTCAACTAAGCGGTCTGGCCAGTCAGCATTGTTATGGGATTTGCAAGTTTTATTTATGATTTTAATGAGAGTTTTATTAGTAGCTTCCACTTGTCCATTACCTTGTGGATAATATGGGGATGAATGATGCAAATTAATACCATATTTATCACACATGTCGCAAAGCTCCTGTGAAGTGAATTGCGGTCCATTATCGGTGACGATGTCCCAAGGCACGCCGAATCTTGCAAGAATGATGCGCTTGATGAACTTGACGACTGTTGAAGCTTTGACCTCTATGAATGCTTCCGCTTCAGCCCACTTTGTGAAGTATTCCGTGGCGGTCATAATGAAGGACTTCTTACGGATTTCTCTGGTTCTTTCCGCGAGAGGACTAACCACATTGAATGCCCACATGGAGAAAGGCCATGGAGCAATGAGGGGGTGAAGGGAAGATTAAGGAGCATGAATTTTGTCATCGTGTGATTGGCATTTAGCACAATGACAGACAAAGTGACGATAATCTTCTTCAATGGTAGGCCAATAATAGTGTCTTAGCAATTTTGGGCAATTTCTCTACCATTGA
Organism: Colocasia esculenta; assembly: GCA_014218235.1. NCBI lineage: Eukaryota > Viridiplantae > Streptophyta > Magnoliopsida > Alismatales > Araceae > Colocasia > Colocasia esculenta. The sequence goes on from CM024764.1 coordinate 29,134,553, forward strand.
CATGGCCACCACATTCACTAGAGTGAGCGGCTTCAATGATGCTTTGAGATTCGATCTCGTCAAGGCAACGAAGATAAACCCCACTGAGAGATTTCTTGTAAAGAATGCCACCTACGATCTTGTATCGCTCGGAGACACGGCGAATGGCCCGTCTGTCAGAAGAGGTGGCATAATCGGGAAAGGATCCATCTTTGAGATAGTTTTCGATGTCAAAGTACCAAGGATGGCCATCTTTGAGGTCGATTTCTGGCTCTTTTGAGAGGGCATGGACTCGAAGGGAGGGAGACTTGAGTTGAGCAAACCAAGGATCAATATGAGAAGGGACTTTCAACCTTTGGATGGAGATGGTTTTGGAAGACCTCCCTAGCGGAATAGGGACGAAAGAGGCTAGGGAGGCAAGTGAATCTGCCAGAATGTTCTGAGCCCTAGGAGTGTTGACTAGGGTGAGCTTCCTAAACTGCCAGATTACCTTACAAACTAAATCCTGGTATGGTTTCAACTTGGGATCCCAGGTCTGATACTTGTTGAGGGACTGCCGGAGTATCAACTGCGAATCTCCAATAATCCTTAACTCCTTGACTCCGAGCAGCAATGCCATTTTCACCCCAACTAGGAGTGCCTCATAATCGGCCACATTATTTATGGCGGGGAAGGTTATAATAACTACCCCTTCCGGTGAGAGGAGGACTGCCCCTATCCCACACCCTTTGGAATTGAGAGTTCCGTCAAAGTAAAATATCCATGAAGGTTCACCATCGATAATGGCTCCTAACTCTTCATCCGGAAAGCTTTCATCGACGGGAAAGTATGAAGGCAAGGGGTGGTGGGCCAAATGCTCGTCAATAGCATGCCCCTTGATTGACTTTTGGTTGACGTAGGTGATGCCAAATTGATTGAGGAAACTTTGCCACCTCATCAACCGCTCAGTCAGGACGGGCTTCTCAAGCAAGTATCGAATTGGGTCCATGCGCGCCAGAAGTTTCACCTCATGAGCAAGGAAATAATGCTTTAACTTCTGGGCAACCCAGATGATGGCCGCACATGTTCTTTCCATGGCAGTGTACTTTTTCTCGGCTTCATTGAACAACTTGGATAGATAGTACACCGCTCTCTCCTTCTTCTCGTCGTCATATTGAGCCAGGACTGCTTTAGTTGAGTCTTTAGTGGTTGACACATAGAGTAATAAAGACCGACCTGGGACCGGAGGAGCGAGAATAGGGGGATTGAACAAATAACTCTTCAATTCTTCAAAGGCTTTTTGACATTTATCATTCCAATCAAACTTAGCCTCTCCTTTAAGCATCTCATAGAAGGGCTGGGAGTTAAATCTCCTAATAAAATGAAGTCTTCCAATTAACCCTCTAACTTCTCTGATATTCCTAGGGGGAGGCATGTTGATTATTGCTTTGGCCTTGTTGGGGTCAATCTCAATTCCCCGCTTGCTAACTATGAACCCAAGCAACTTCCCAGAAGATACTCCAAAGACACACTTTTTGGGGTTCATTTTGAGCTTATGTTCTCTAGACTGTTGGAGAACTGCCCGGAGGACCTCAGCATGTTCATGTCGAGTCTTTGATTTAACCAAGACATCATCAACATAGACTTCCATGTGTACTTGCATCATGTTGTGAAAAATTGCCATCATTGCCCTTTGATAGGTTGCTCCCGCATTCTTCAATCCGAAGGGCATCACAACATAACAGTAGGTCCCCCAAGGTGTTGTGAAAGAAGTTTTCTCCTGGTCTTCCTTCGCCAGATGGATCTGGTTATACCAAGAGAAACCATCCATAAATGACAACATCTCAAAGCCGGCAATATTGTCCACTAGGACATCTATGTGTGGAAGAGGGAAATCGTCCTTTGGGCAAGCACGATTAAGGTCACGGAAATCTATACAGATCCTAACCTTACCATCCTTCTTCATCACAGGGACGATATTAGCTACCCATTGTGGATAAAGCACAACCCTGATGAATTTGGCTTTGTGAAACTTGTCAACCTCCTCTTTGATCTTGAGTGCAAGCTTGGGATGTAGCCTCCTTAGCTTTTGTTTAACGGCTTTTGCATCGGCTTTTAAGACCAATCAGTGCTCGACCAAAGAGGTGTCAAGCCCTAGCATGTCTTCGTAGGACCATGCAAAACCGTTGGAAAATTTATGGAGGATAGCTATAATAGCTTCTTCTTCTTCAACACTCAAGTTGGCACTAATCAAAACTACCTTTGGAGATTCTTCGGTGCCAAGGATGACCTCTTTGGTTGGCTCATCCGCAGCCATGGTTGGTTCGTCAAACCTTTTTGTGCCATCCACATTGTAGCTCACTGGGTCCTCTTCTTCCGACCCAGGATCTCCCGACTCATCTTTCTCATCGAAATCTAACAGATAGACTCCTAAACCATCGTCTATAGAGTCACCTTCTTCAAAATCAGCCTCTACAAGGGCAGTCTCCTCAAGATATTCTGGGACTTGACTCAACTTAGCACACCTCTCAGCTAAGGCCATGACATAACGGGCATGGACTTGCCTACCCTTCTCTTTACGAACACATGGTTGAGAGGGACTAGACTCTTCTAAATTTAGACCTGACTCTAGACTTGACTCTAAACTAGAATCTAGACCACTATGAATAGGACTATGTACAAAACTATGTACAGGGGAAGTGCCCCTAGAGGGGCAAGAATGGGAGTTCAGGATGGAAAGCGTCGGCCCTTGGCCGAGCGGAAGAGGCTCCAAAGAGGAAGGGTCCTCGACGGAGACCTCGCATTCCCACCTTTCAAAATTGGCATTTTTTTTTTGGAGTCAAGGCTTAAAACCATGAGTTTCTGACTCAAGGTTGCCCTTATAGGCCAGGTAAGGAATGGGGAAAGGATAGGCAGAGAAAGAAGGGAGAAAGAAGGGGACGGAGAAAGATAGTCAGGTGTCGAGCACACCTCAGTAGGGGGAGAATGTGAAAGAAATGAAGGGGATGGAGGTGATGAGGAGGGAGATGGAGAGTCAGAACCAAAGAGCGAAAGAAGGCCGAAGTCCTCACAGACTTCTTCAATTTCGGCAGCTTCCTCTTCTTCCTTTTCGCTCTCAGAGTCGGACAACTCCTCTATCATGGGTTCCCGAGTTCCCGGTTGAAGGGGTCCCTGAATGAAGTACTCCTTCAGGGTCCAGGTAAGAGGTTGATAGGGTATGAATGGATCCGGGTGAATGGGGTCTGGATGAAAGCCTAAACCCGCCCTATCTAACAGCCTTCTTGTTTGGACACTATGGACAGGACCTTGCTCATTCCTACCCAACCCTCGGCCATGAATATAGCCAATCTTGGCCATCACTTCCCAACCTTTCCCTTGGGGAGATGGGATTTTCTCAAATTGATCGTCCGAAAGGAGAGGTTGGTTGAGATCAAAGGGCAAAGGGAAATCAAGATAGACATGACAGGCTTCCTTCCTTTGTCTGGAATAAAAAGGTGCCGCATCTTCTCCGAAGTGATAGAATTGAGGGTTTCCAAGGTTGGAATGCTCTTGATGTTGATAACCCACACATTGAATGGAATTTTGAAACATTGGTGGGCGGTGGAAGGGACCCCTAGAGTTTGTTCTAGCGAGGGCCGACTAAGGATGGCCTTGTAGGCTGGATCGACATCGAGGACTAAAAACTTGGAAGACATGCTGACGGGTCCGATCTCGAGTTGAAGAGAAATTTTACCTTTGGAAATCCTTTTAGAGTTGTCGTAGGCAGCAATGGTGGAGCAGATTTTCTCCAGATTATCCTCCTCCAAACCTAATTGCTTGAGGGTCTTCATCGGACACACATTAATGGATGCCCCGGTGTCAATGAGAGTGGAGTCTACTGATACCCCATTGAGGGTAATGGTGAGGCAAAGAGGAAGAGAACGACACTCGGGGGCAGCAAGGTCCTTGTCCGAGAAAGAAATCGAGGGTCCTTGAGTGAGGGAGAGGATGGCATTGGTTACCCCACTGGGAGGAAGGTCATCGTTGACCATGATTTTCTGGAGAAATTAGAGGAGGGTGGACTGATGGGATGGCGACCTCCGAATCAATTCTAAAATAGATACCCTCGTGGGCGTCTTATCCAAATGTTGCAGGATATCATATTCGGTACCGGCAGGTGGCGGGGGTCCATTGTCCTCCTCATCTTGAGTTAGCCATGGAGGCGGAGGAATAATCCGATTTCGGAGCTCGGCTTCCCTTCAAAGAAAGGTTGGAGGGAGGAGTCCTTAATATGATTTTAGACCACCCTAGCTCGGTTGTAGAGGTGTGCAAAGGAGGGGAACTCACTAAGCAACAGGATGGATCGGAGTAAAGGGGTGGTATTGGTAACGATCATGGTTATAGCTTGGGACTCCGGGATGGGAAGGTCGGCCTTCGAAGCCATGGATCTCCAACAGTTGGCAAAAGTGACAAAGTCTTTGTCCGCTTCATCTTTTCCGCCACCAAGTCGGGGAGTGTGGGGACTTGGGTGGCCATGTAAGATAAATGAGAGATGAAGCGTTCGGAGACTATATCAAAATTAATAAGATCCGATGCGGGTAAGGCGGTGAACCATCTCAAAGCCTCCCCTTCTAACGATTGTTGGAAGAGGTGGACTAAGAGGACCCGATCGTACAACCACCGGTGGGAATCCATGGTGAAGTCGACGAGGTGGAAGTGGGGGTCAGTGGTCCCATCATACTTGCGGTATTTCGGGGCCTTGAAACCCGGAGGAAAATAGGCATTGGGGAGCTTGCAATAGTTCTGGAGAGAGTGAGGCTTAGAGAGGGACAGAGACTTAGCCAAGAGTCTCCTAATGAGGCCCTCCATCTCAGACCGGGAGATGGATTTGGATTGAGCAGGGGGTGGGCTGAACATAAGGTGGATAGACGGACGGAGGGGTTGGAGTGGGAGTAGGTAGAGGAGTAGGAGGAGGAATGGGAGTGGAGATGGGGATAGGGGAGATAGGAACCCGGGAAGGGGTGATGGACCTAGGAGCAGGCCTAGATGAAGAAGCATGGAGCAGAGTAGGGGATGGAGAGGAAGGAGAGGCCTCTGCCCGGACGGTATGCTTAGAAAGCATTGAAATGATGTCCTCGGGCGAATAGTGGGAGAGGAGTTTGGAGAATTCGGGGTCTTCTTGAACCTCTTGGGCATAGGTGGGGTTGACCCTCAAACTCACACTCTCCTCATTATCAGCTTGAGAGGAGGATTGAACAGACTCTTCGGGTTGAACATTAGTGTTAACCATACTGACAAACTCATCATTGATATTGTCATCATATTCAAATGCCGAATTGTTAGACATGTTGATAGAGTTCAACCAAGAGGCCATTTAGCAACACAACCTACTGATTTTAGGATGGTTAAGTTGATTAACTACACTGTTATTAGGAGAAATATGAATTTCTACCAAACAATGTTATCAAACAACGTCCCCAAAATTTTTAGATGTTAAGGTTGTGTGTTAACTTAACTTGTAAAGGCCAATTCTCCCAATCCTTACTCAAACCGAGTGAATAGGCAGACTAAATGGGAGGGTAAAGGTCCTCCTGCCCCATACCGTGAGGGAATCCATGGAATTTAGGGACTTATGGAGTTCTCCTTGGAGCCAACCCGATTTACCCGAGAGGGAATCCCAGGATAAAAGGTTGTGAACCAAGGAGGGGCTATCCTAAAATGTGTGGGGAGGCTAGAACATATGAGAAAAAGAAACCCCCCGTGACTGAGGACCATTAGAGGACAGACAGGAAGCAAACAGAAAAAGGAAAATAGCTCAAAATAGTCAAAAAACAAGCTTCTGTGAAATAAACGGCAAGCAAGTGGACGTTCAGTTCATCAGAAAATAATTGACGGCATGATCGATGGACGCTAATAGACAGTAAACAACAACATATATGGACGCGAATATGAAATAAACGGCAGGAAGAGTGGACGCTTACCTGGATTAACGGCATTATCGCTTGCCGTTTACCTGGTTGCAGACTGAAATCGTGGCAGCACTGTTGGTCCCATTGCGATCGCCAAAGAAGAGCGGTGGACGCCCCATTCCATGCACCCCAGATGCCGATGGATGCTCCAGAGGTTCACGAACGTTGCCGCTCCCTCATTGGCGTTGAATGGGTATTGGTTGACTTCGTTGACTGCTTGGTTGACTGAGTTGACTAGGGAGAAAACAAAGAAACCAGCAAAAGAAAGGGAGATGTTGCGATCGTCAGGGCCTTACCTGTGCCCAAGAAAGTAGAATGATCACGTCGATGTCGTGGCCTCGCACAGCGGGTTATGGCGGGACTTCAACTTCTTTTTCTTCAGCCGGCCAAAGGAAGAGAGCTCCACGATCTCGTTCGTTGTGTTCCTGCCACAAGAAAAGCTCTATTAGACTCTAAGGAGATGCAGTAAATGTCCTAAATAGAAAGAAAAGGTCCAAAAGGAGAGTCATGTACCGGTTTCGGACTTGAGAAGAGGGGTGGCCAAATATTATGACCACCCTTCTTCCCTCCATTTTTTGTTTGGGAAACCCATTTTCAGGTGTGTAGGAAAGTGCCCTACGTGCCTAGGGTGTATGTGAGTGTGTGAATGACATGCAAGAACTAAGAGAGAGAAAAGGGAAAGAGGATGAGAGGAGGGAGATGATCCTCGTTTTACAGCTTGGCTGGCTCCTTGGTGGGCTCCTCCAGCACTTGGTGAAGCCTCCTAGACGCCCCAAATGATGAGAGGAAGAAAGGAACAAGGATTGAAGCTTTTGGATGCACTTTCTCTCTATTCTCTCAAAGAAATAGAGTTTGGACGTCTAGCCTCTCTCTCCCTCTCCTTAGAAGGCCTAAGGACTACCTATATAGGTAGTGGGGGCGTAGCCAAGGGGCCTTGGATGCTCAAGTGTGAAGAAACACACTTGTACAAGTGGCAATCCATGTGTTAAGCCTTGGACCAATGAGATGGGGCCACATAGGATTTTTACTGGGTCAAGGGGGTGCTAAGGTGGCCCATTTGCCCATTGGGAACAGCCCCATGTGCTGCATGGGGGAGGAGAGGGCGCATTGTGTGCTGGAATCTTGGGCAGTTGTGTAGACCAGGTAAACCAGGTTGACGTCCAATGATGTTGCCGCCATCGCCATGCAGATGTCCACATAGGTGGCCGCCAACCATCGTCGACGTCCATGGGGCTTGCCGCCAATATGTAGTCAGCGACAGTCGATGCTGCCGTCTACATGGGATCTGAGGCAAGTCAACAAACGGTCAAACAAGCCTTATTGGGCCATGGAACCACATGGGGATGGGCCAAATCTCGCGTCTACAACCTCTTTGGTTGCTAAAAAGGGCTTCATCGACTTAATTATCGATTTGTGGGAGCTTTTAGAGGCAAGTAACTTAGGGTTTCTCTCTATATTCTTGCTTATTTTTTTATATTTTTATAAAATTATTTCGATGCCCATTTTTCATGATTTCTACGTCGGTTCTACACTTTATGTAGTCAGGAACTTGACGGCAACAAAGTATGTTGTTAACTTCAAATTCATCCTTCCAAAACCTTATTTTTTGATCATGTGTGATAATTCCATGGATTGTTTGACTTTTTTAGAGTTTCTCTACTTCTATCATGAGTATTAACCATTATGTCATGATTAGGTAATCCTATATTTATTTTTGTTATTTATGGTAATTATTTGAAATTCTATTTATATGAAAAGCATGTGAATAATTGGTAGTTTAATTTCTATGAAGCATGTATGTTTTGAAAATTGTTAACTTTTGTGTGAGAATTAGATATACTACTATATGCATGTTTTAGGGTATTTTAAAATCGTTTAGTCTCTGTTAATAAATTTTAAATGCCTTTTTTAATAATAACATAATTTATGTTTTAAATTATGAAAAACATTTTTCTACTCAAAAGTTTTTTAGAAACTTAGAGTTATATTCTACCTTATATAAGCATTATGTAGTTAAAATTTGAGCATTATTTGATGACTGATTAATTAGTTATGAATATTTAAAGTTTTAAGTATCATGTTAAGTAAGTTTATTTTAAGCTTGATTAAAAATGTGATCAGTATCATGATTAGAGTTTGTTTATTTACTATTTAATGGTAACCTGAGAATTTGAAAGATATTAATACATGTCTATGTTATGTGTGTGCATGTTCATAGAGAGAGAGAGAGAGAGAGAGAGAGTATGTGAATTTGATGATCAGACCATCTCCATATAATTCATTACTCATTTTCTGTGTTTTTGGTGATTAACAAAACCTTGAAAAGTATTATCTAACAACATTTTCTAAAGTTTATTCACAAGCCGTAATTCAAACAAAATCTGTAAGTTGTCTACACTCACTGTCATTTGAAGCTTATTCCATATATTTTATCTAAATATACATCGACTTCTTTGTAAAAAGCTTAGAACGATTACTGCTTCACTTAAACAACGGTTTTTTTTAGTAGAACATCGATTTCACAGAAAACATCGATTACACTTAAGTATTGACTTCATATTCCGAACATCAATTTCGGTTCTACATCGATTTCACTTAAACATCGACTTCGTTTATACATCGACTTTATTTAAACAACGATTTCCTCAGAAGAACATCGATTTCAAACATCAACTTCACTTAAACAAAAAATTCTTCAGTAGAACATCGATTTCGTTGCTACATCGACTTTGTTTCACTTGAACATCGATTTCGTTCCTACATCAACTTCGTTTCACTTAAACATCGATTTCGTTGCTACATCGACTGCGTTTCACTTAAACATTGATTTTGATAGAACATCAATTTCATATGAAACAACGACTTCGTTTCTACAATGATTTTACTTAAAGATCGATTTTATAAGTAATAACGACTTCATGTCAAACAATGACTCTACTTGAACAACGACTGCATTTCAAACAATGATTTCAACAGTACATCGATTTTAGTACAACAACGACTTTAGTTAAACAACGACTTTGTACAGTACATTGATTTCATTACATTCATACATGGATTATGATTATATCATCGATTTCATATCAACATCGACTCTCTCTGCACAAAGACTATCTCCAAATATCAACTCTCTTTTATTAACGATTATGTTTTAGACAGCTGTTGAATATTCTTATTTAAATTCCTTTTAAGATATTTTCCACATGATATTCAAATATATTTTCAAATCTCTGTGGACTTCAAGTCTTCCTGCGTATCATGTTGTATCATGTGGTCTTCAACATTTTTTGTGATGAAACAATATCTATGCACAATATATCTTCGCATATCTCACTCATGTCACATAAAGTCACGCTTTATATGATGACAGAATGGCATTTCCTTTTTGGTGCATCTTTATATCGCACGACTACTAATGTTGACTGACAAGTTAGACAAAGATAAGTTGTCTATGTGTCAACATTTATTGTGTGCAGGGTTTCCGGTAGAAGCGCACATTGCCAAGTCGGACCTGTCAAACTGACAAAAGTTAGAAGAGATTCAGACAATCTTCCTTTATGTGTGAATGTCTACCCTAGCATTAATGGTTGTAGGTTCTCTTGCTCCACACTTCGGACCAGACACTCCAACGTGCATGAAGATGTGAGACAACGAATACTTCAACGGTAAAAAATCTTTCAAAGATGATAAATATAAGACTGGTGACTCCATGCAAGACATCCTTTTTTCGAGAACTTTTCAAGATTGCATTCTGATGATCTTAGAAGAAAAGAAGAGCATGCTCGTCCAATCAAATCTTATATAGCTCTTAGCTCTCCATAGTAAATTACTTAGCCTTTGAGAGCCTAAGTAGATCTGAGAGAGAGTTCCTTGTCGATATTCATTGTCTCTCAAACATTGGCTCAGATCAAGTAGTTTGTGTAAGCTTGGTCTAGGGGCCATCCACTTCTTACTCATTTTCTTTGAGTGTTCCTCTTCGGGTGTGAAGAGAAGACCTGCTATTGAGTGGGTGATTGTTCCCTTCAGCAAGAAGGAAGACCTGTTGCAACAGGTGCTTTAGTTCCTCTTCAGGTAGATTAGAGAAGGCCAGTTGTTGCTGGATGTGTAAGTGTCCTTAAGGGGGACTGTACCCTTGCTTAGTGAAATCTCAAGGTGTTTCTTGGGGACTGAACGTAGGACTCCTTGTGATAGAAGATCCGAACCAGGATAAAATTTCCTGTTGTGTGTGTGATTATTTTCTTGGGGCTCTTTAGTAACGTGATAAGGGGGTTTATCCCCCTTTTATCACCGGTTTTATACCCACACATAATTTGGTAACTGAGATAGGATAAATAGGGGTGATAAAACTTAAGCATGATAAAGGGGTGATAACTTATCCCTCCCATGGGGGGGGGGGGGGATAAAAGTTATCCATGTGGATAACTCATTAATTATTATTATGTATTCTTGAAAATCGTGTGTGTACATTTATACAAAAGTTAATGGTGTCAAATTAAGGATAAAGGGGTGATAACTATACACACTATGTCACATCACATCACATTAAAAGTTATCCCCTACATAACTATCCCTCATTCAAACCATCTCAAACCAAAAAAACCCCTAAACGTGAATAGTTTATACCCGATTTACTTATATCAGTCCCCTTATCTCGTTATCAAAGAGGCTGTCTTTATTTAATACTAACTCTAACCATCGAACTTAGTGTCTTCTGTTAAGCGTTTTTATTTATAGGACAAATTTGAAAAGAAACTTTAGCAATCCATTCACTCCCCCTCCTCTGGGCTTGCTATCTAGGCAACAAGTGGTATCAGAGCCATGTTTCTTTGAGTAAGTAGATCGCACGATATGAAGAGCAAAGACAAATGGCAGCTCAAGGTCATGCAGAAGGACAGTCAGACAACAGACCTCCTCTATTCGATGGTGAAGACTACAACTACTGGAAGACAAGGATGAAGTTCTTCCTTCGAGGGCTTGATTTCCAGCTATGGACAATAATAGAAGAAGGAGATCTCGAGGTAACCAACACCAAAGAAAAATGGACAGATGAAGATAAGAAGAAGCTATCCCAAAACAGCAAAGCTAAGAGTATAATGTGCTGCTCGCTAAGTAAGAAAGAATTCAATAGGATATCAGCCTGTAAGTCAGCCAAAGAATTGTGGGACAAGCTAAGGCTCACACATGAAGGAACTGACAAGGTAAAGGAAACAAGAATTGACATATTGGTAGCTCAATATGAGAGGTTTCAAATGCAGTCCGGAGAGTCCATCTCCCAGATGTACAGTCGTTTCATAGACATCACCAATGGACTGGTTGGGCTTGGAAAAACTTATGAGACTGGAGACATGGTAAGAAAGATACTGAGATCTCTACCAACCTCATAGACTCCAAAGGTAACAGCAATAGAAGAAGCCAACAATCTCAGAAGAATGTCCCTTGAAAAACTCATTAGGCCCTTAATGGCTCATGAGATAAATATGGAAAGGCTGGGAGAATCCTTCAGCAAGAAGAAACACAACAATGCTCTCAAGGCCACTGAAGACACCTCTGAGGGAAATCAGAAAGTGATAAGAGTAATCAGAGTAGTGAAGATGAAGAAGCCTTCCTCTCTAGACGACAACAACGCATTTTAGCTAAGAAGAAATACCAGTCAGGAAGAAGGTATTTCAAGAAAGGTAGAGAATTCAAAAGATCTGAAGGCAAGAAAGTCAAGAGACCTGAACCCATATGTTATGAGTGCAAGAAGCCTGGACACATCAAGCCTGAGTGTCTAAAACTAAAGAAGACAGAGTTCAAGAGAAAGGACAACATGAAGAAATTCAAGAAGTACAAGAAGAAAGCCATGGCTGCTACATGGAACATTGACGGTCACTCAGACAGTGAGTCTAGCTCCAACAAAGAAGAAGAAGAAAATACCAACCTGGCGTTTATGGCAGATATCGATGACAAGGTAACTTCTGACTCATCTTTTACATCTTGCAATGAATCTGATTCTGATAGCCTAGAAGATGCTTTCAATGAACTATACAGTAAGTATAAAGACGTCTGTAAGCTATTGAAAACAACTAAGAAAAATTATGCATGCCTTGAAATAACTAACTCAGATCTAAAATTTGAAACTGAACACTTAGAAAAACAAATTTCTGAACTGAAAAGAAGGAATGAACTGTTATATGAAGATGTGAAAACTAAAAATGAAAAGACATCAAACTTAGAAAATTAGGAAACCAAAAGCAAACTTAAAAGTGAAATTAGCACACTAATAAAAGATAATGAATATTTAACAGCTACAATTGAGAAATTCACAAATGAAAAATCTTCCTTAATATTAAAAGGAGCAAGAAGATCAGATAAGAAAAAATATGGTTTAGGATACACTCCACCAGATAATGAAGAAACTGTCATTCATCCTAAAATCTATCCAACGCCAAAATTCATAGCTAAACAAAATCCTAACTATAAATCAAATAACAATAAAAACTATAAATCAAACAAGATAATAAACAATATTCCTTGTTGTACTCATTGTAATAAATTAGGTCACACTAAAATAACTTGTACAACCAAACACTTAAAATGGATTATGAAAAGAAACTGTGAAGAAGCTAACCAACCAGGACCCAAAAGAACTTGGGCACCTAAATCGCATTGATTTATTGTAGGGAAGCCTTAGAGCATCAAAGTGGTACCTGGATAGCGGGTGCTCAAGGCATATGACAGGTAACAAGAAACTGTTCTCGCATACCAAAGATGAAGAAGGTACAGTAACCTATGGTGATAATGGAAAAGGGTCAATAATTGGTTGCGGATCCATTGGAAGCCAAGATAGAATCGTGATAGAAGATGTTCTATGCGTCAAAGGACGTAAGCACAACCTTATCAGCATCCATCAACTGTGCAACAAGGGTCATCAGATCAAATTTCAGGAATCTAAGTGTTTGATCATCAAGGATGGTGTTGCCCAGTTGACGAGCCCAGAGGGGGGTGAATGGGTCTTTTTAAATTTAATCTAAGAGATACCTGTAACCAAAAACAATCACACAAACGATCTTCGAACTACGTTAGTTACAGTTAGTTTAAATAACAATCACACAATGAAGACAATCACACAACACAAGGATTATCCTGGTTCGGACTTTCTTTCCTTGGGAGTCCTACGTCCAGTCCCTGAGCAACAACTCAGGATTTCACTAAGTAGGGAACAGTCCCCCTAAGGACGCTACAACACCCAGCTCAGCTGGTCTTCCTTCACACTTGAAGGGAACAACACCTTGGATGCCACCAGGTCTTCCTTTACAACCGAAGGGAGCAACACCCTGGATACCACCAGGTCTTCCTTCACACCTGAAGGGAACAGCACATAGAAGAATAAATGACTTTCACGCCCCTAGATCCAGCTTTTGATAAGTGAGGATCTGAAGCAACTAGAGTTGAGAGCGAAGAGATTATGAACAATTCACACTCTCAGAACTTGTATAGGCTCTCTCAAGATTTTCACAAAACTAGTGGAGAGCAATAGAGCAAAAAGCTAAACGGAGTGAAGGATCTTGGCTCTCGATTTTCTTCAGAAGAATTTGAAAATAGTCTCTAGATCGATGATTCTTCTATTCTTCTGACTTGTATATATATCTTCAATTTGAAATCTAGTCGTTGAAGAGACCATTGTCTCTCTTTTGAGTAGTCGTTAGACTGAATGACATCTGGAGTCTTGGAAGCTTCCTGTCACAATCTTTTGATCACTTGAGCACGCAAAGAGATGAGATCTTCACAGATATCCGTTGGCTTCTATTTGTCTAACGTTGTACCATGAAGCTACATCAAAGGTCTGCACAGATGTCAAACTCAAACAGCAGACAGATAGGCTGTCTCTGATATCAGTCAACGTCAGTAGCAATAGTCAAGAAAATAGTAATGCCAACTGGCTTAAGTCTAAAGGACGTTATCAGAGTAAGCACGATAAAGGATGATATAGTCTGCATGCATGCAGAGATACGTTCAGATCTCATAAATGCAAAAGCGTCAGAGAGATGTCTACGTGGATTTTGACTAGTCAATGCTTTAAGATGAATAAGATATCAAGATATAAAATTGAAGACTGTATGACTTATGAAATCGTTATGAGTCATAGCAAATCGTTCTATAACAGAGGATATAAGAAATCGTTATGAATCATGGCAAGTCATTTTGATTCTGAAGAAATCGATGTGAAACACTTAACAAATCGTTATGAAATGCAAGTCGTTATGACAATACAGAAATCGTTATGAAACATCTTAACAAATCGTTGCATAAAGCAAGTCGTTATGAATTTCGAAGGAATCGTTACGAGAACTAAAGAAATCGTTATGGCTAGCAAGTCGTTACGAGTTTCAAAGGAATCGTTACGAGAACTAAAGAAATCGTTATGGCTAGCAAGTCGTTACGAGTTTCGAAGGAATCGTTACGAGAACTAAAGAAATCGTTATGGCTAGCAAGTCGTTACGAGTTTCAAAGGAATCGTTACGAGAACTAAAGAAATCGTTGCGGCTACCAAGTCGTTACGAGTTCTAAAGAAATCGTTATGATAACTTATGAAGTCGTTACAACAAGCAAGTCGTTGCGAGTTCTAAAGAAATCGTTATGATAACTTATGAAGTCGTTACAACAAGCAAGTCGTTGCGAGTTCTAAAGAAATCGTTATGATAACTTATGAAGTCGTTACAACAAGCAAGTCGTTGCGAGTTCTAAAGAAATCGTTATGATAACTTATGAAGTCGTTATGACATCGACTTTTTGAAACAACATGACTTTTCAGTCTTATAAGAAAATCGTTATGAACTTCAACAGAAATCGATATGGACTTAGAGAAATCTCATGTTGAAAAGATTAAAGCTTCAGAGTAGTAATGCATACCTTTATTGGCTTGTTTGACTTCGGTATTTTTCCTGTACTTAAGACTTGTGAAATATTCAGCAGATATAATTGATAAATTCTTGTTTGGTTTTGTTAATCATCAAAATATGTATATATATATATAATTAATTAAAATTGCATGGGGACAGACTGATCATCAATCTCCCCCTTTTTGGTGATGACAAAACTGAACAATAAGCATGAACAAAAAATATCTGAATTTTTTGTACTTTTCTCCCCCTTTTTGTCATTAAGCAAAAAGATAAACTTTGACAAAGAAAGAAGAGAGAAAGAGAAAATACACAGAGGGTCATGTCATTTATTGCGGAGGTACAGGTAAATAGAAGGCAGGAGACAACAGAGAGGCAAAATGGGAGATGGTTTCCCATGCCTGAACTTCCTGCTCTTCAAAAAGATTTTTAAAAGCTCCAAAAGACACAGAGTAAGATGGTCCCATGGTGGGAGCCATCCGTTTGAGATGAAGATCTAAATGCCTATAGAGAAGATCAGCATAGGCATCTTTGTCCATGTTCATCTTGAGAAACCGAGAAGTGCCAAAGCTGGCACAGGAGAGGAACTGGTCCATGGTGACAGGGTAGTGATTGTGGTTAGCTCTGAGAGCTTGGTGCAAAGCCACATACACTTTGTATCTTTCTTCCCAGACCTTGAAGGGGTCATCAACAAGATTGATGGAGTTCATATCTAGGAAAGTGGCTGGAGAAATAGCTGGTTTGCCTTCCCTGGCCTGAGCTTCATTGAGTGCTGACAACTGCTGAGCTGACAGGGGTAGAACTTGGACCAATCAGAGGATGTGAGCCTTTCACATTCAGACAAGATAGGGGAGAGAACTTCAGCCTTGACATGGCCCTGGTGATATTCCCTGAATAGGAATCTAGAAAAGGAAACCAGGTATCCTTTCTGCACTTTAATTCTGCCCAAAACCCTGGCATAACGCTCAAAGATGATGGATCCTACAGAGGATTCCATAACTAGAAAGTGAATTTGAGGCAGGGCTATCTCCTCAGGTATTTGAAGTGTAGCAAAATCTACCTGAATATCTGAAGAGTGAGCTATAACTGGAGACAAAGCTGAAATGGCCTTCCTGAACTGACAGAGCTGAACTTCTGGAAGTTTATGAATATATCTGTAGTTGTTGAAGAGCATGAAATGCCTGATCATCTTTATTTCCGATTGAATGAAGGGTGCCCAGAGTTCTTTGTGGTACATCCTGAACCATTCAGAGAGAGTCAAGGAGTGGTCCCTTGGAGGAAATCTGGCAGATTTGGCAAGAGTGAACTTCTTGAGAAGATCCTTGTGACCTTTGCCCCACTGCTCTTCAGATTTGGAGTGAGCAAGAGAGAAAATTTTGGATTTTTCGGTTTTTGAAAGAGAAGTATAAGGGAAAATGGTGTGCAGATGATCTGTAAGGTTTTGAAAAGGAAGGTTGATGATGGTGGCATAAGCAACTTTAGAAAGGTATTCCCTATACAGTGGGTTATGTTGGTTGTCCACTGTGAGAGAAAACCACAAAGGAGGGTATTTGGGTTCAGAGGAAGAGGAAGAGGTAGAAGTAAGTTTCCTCTTCTTGGAGGCAGGAATAGAAGGATCTGCCCTGTGAACATGGTCTCCCACTTTCAACACAGACCTGAGGATCCCTTCCTCAAATTCATCCTTTATCTTTTCAATAATGGGAGAACTGAGTTGAGCATGTTCAGGTATGATAGTGATGAAAGATGGTGGAGGAGTAGGATGAAGAAAAGAATGTGAAGTAGTGTGAAAATCATCAGTGGGTCCAGGGGGGGGACCGGAGGAGGAGGAGGATGATGCTCCACCAGAGGATCCAGGAGGGGCCTCAAATGTAGGAGAAGGAGAAGGAATGGTGGACTGAAATGGGGTAGGAGATGAAATTGGTCTAGATTGAGGCTTCTTGAATGTTTGAGGAGCAGGAGGTGCTGTAGGAGCTGATGGTGGAGTTGGAGGAATAGGTGTGTGAGAGGGGGAAGAGGGAGCTGGTGGCTTGGGTGCCAAGATCTCTTCTGCCTCTATCTGCACAGACTCACTCTCCAATGGTCTGGATTCTTGCTCAGATGGCCCTGTTGGCCCTGCATCCTGAACAGTTGGCCCTGTTGGCCCTACATCCTGATCAGCTGGCCCTGTTGGCCCTACCTCTTCTGATGCTGCTGCTACTCCTGGTGCTGCTTCTGGTGAAGCTGCTGCTTCTTGAGGAGGAGGAGCGTGAGCTCCAACTGCCTTGATAATATCTGAGAGCATGCCTTTCATGCTGCTCATTTCCTGGTTGAACCATTTCATAGCATTCCTGATTTGGGCCAACTCTTTGTTAGCCGAAGCTTGACTCAGAAATATAGAGTTGACATCTGACTGGAGAGAACATAGTAGTTCACCTTGAACATTCAGCCTTTCAATTACTGGCTTCAATTGTATGACAATTTTCTTCTTAGCCTGCCTCTGAAATGGAGAATCAGCCAGGAGAGGAACTCCAGAGGCAACCTCTTTTCCTTTCTTCTTACTTTTATTTTCTGGAGGAGGGAGATCATCATCTGAGCTCGAAGAGCTTGCAGTCGCCCCTTCTCTGTCATCCAAATTTGAAAAATCTCTATGCTCTTCAACCTTATCAACATCTGGAGTTGCGTCTTCAGGACCTTCTTTTGATAGCTCCCCCTCAATAGGAGCATTTTCTTCATCTGATACTTGCTCCCCCTGACTGGGAGCAGATTCCAGCACAGAGTCACCTTGGGCAGCTTGGTGCTCTACCTCGACTGGAACATCTTCCATTTGTTCATCAATGTGGCCTGATGCCACAGTCTCTTTGGCAACACTGCTACTTGTTTCTGGAGCACTGGAAATAAGAGGAATGGAATCTATGATGTCTGCCAGAATCGATGCAACTACAATTGAGGGATGTGGGTCCTCAACAGGAATAATGTCCTCTGGGAGGAGATCCTCAATTCGCCTTTCTGCAAAGGTTTGAACTGGTTCTTCTGGAAATCCTGAAGCTTCTACAGACGCCCTTTCTTCTTCTACTGCACTTTCAGACTGAACTTCTGCAATGGAGGGTCCTGAAGATTCTGCTGCTTCAACTGCTGGAGCTAAAATTGACTCCACTGGCAATTCTGGAGCCATATTTGCTGATCCCATCTCCGGATGAACAACTGAGGTGTCGATAATGATGG
This sequence comes from Colocasia esculenta, assembly GCA_014218235.1. NCBI lineage: Eukaryota > Viridiplantae > Streptophyta > Magnoliopsida > Alismatales > Araceae > Colocasia > Colocasia esculenta. Next base: position 29,152,542 of record CM024764.1, read on the forward strand.
CCTCGCCTTCGGCCACTGAAGCCTTGAACCAGACACCACTTTCCACAGAGAAGCCACTCTTCTTCAGGTTCCTGGACCTGATTGCTTGGCCCATTTTCTCTACAACTGCCCCAGAGAGATCAACACCGAAGTGTTTGAAGATCTTGGTGAGTAGGTGGGCATAAGGCAGGGACACATTTAACTTACTCTTGGTGTCCCAAATCTGATCTCTTGCAAACTTCATTCTTTCCATTATCACTGCGGCCATATTTATCTCCTTATTCTGAATGGCCCAGTACATCATGTCCGAATCGGCCTTTGTGCAAGATGAAAACGTTGCACTTCTGGGAACTAGGATTTGACAGACAATAAAATGGAGAAGACGATTGAAGGCGGATAGTTGATTTATGTCGATCTTGCCGTCTCTCAGCTTGAATCCTGGCCCGATAATTCCCAGACCTTTCACTTGGGCATCCTCAGAGTGAACCCCACTAAATCCGGAAGTTTTACATTGAACAAAACTTTCAGCAACTCAGGGTCTATTCTAATCAATGTTCCCTTTACTGAAGAAACTAGAGACCCATCTTCCTCTGTTCTCATACACACAAAAAAGGCTTTTACCAAGTCCGGATAACTGACCTCTGAAAAGGTGGAAATTTCTGTCCACTGCATCTGATTGATCAAATCTACTATGCTGCTCATTCCACTTTTCCGCAGATTAGCTACATCTACTTCTTTGTTGCCACAGAGCTTCGTCTTCACAAAGGTAAACCTCTCCTGCTCCTCAGGAGTGAGGAACTCGGCGCTGTAGCCACCCAAACTGCCGGCGATGATAGGAGCGGCCATAGATTCAGGTGGGAAAGACAACGGAGGGTGGAGACGGAAGGTGAGGAGAAAGAATCCTCAAGAAATTTTGCGGGAAGTAGGAGGAAGATTCAAATTTGCAGAGGATTGAGATGGAGTTGTTAGGGCATCGGCTCGAGCGGCAGGATAAAAGAGGGGAAAAAGGTAGACGATGAGGCACGAATCGTTCTGTCATCGATTTTATGAATAAATTAATGCTACGTGGAAAGTGAGGCGCCAAGCGGCGGAGAAAACGACAAGAGGTTTTGACTATTCAACTGGACTTCAATGAGAGAGAGTTTACTACAATACAATTTGAATTTCTCTTGCTTATCGCCAAGGAGGGAAAAATTACTTTAATTCTAAGAATTTAATGTGCCACTTGTAAGCAAACTTTTATCACAAATTGCACATGCCTAATTCCCTTCTAAGAGATGTAAATCTCTCTTCAGGTAAGGCTTTTGTGAAAATGTCTGCTAATTGGCCATTTGTATCAATAAAAGATATTTCAATATTTCCATTTGCAACATGATCACGAATAAAATGATATCTAACCTCAATATGTTTGGTCCTTGAGTGCTGAACTGGATTCTTGGTGAGATTAATGGCACTGGTGTTGTCACATAGCAACGGGATCGATTTGATATTTAATCCAAAGTCCTCAAGCTGTTGCTTTATCCATAAGAGTTGTGTGCAGCAACTTCCAGCAGCCACGTACTCAGCTTCAGCTGTAGAGAGTGCTACTGAATTTTGTTTCTTTGAGGACCAAGATATCAAACACCCTGCAAGGAACTGGCAACAACCACTGGTGCTCTTTCTATCTAATTTACATCCAGCATAGTCAGCATCAGAGTAACCTACTAGGCTAATTTCACATTGTTTTGGATACCATAGACCTAAGTTATGAGATCTGCTAGATATCTAAATATTCTTTTCACAGAAATTAAATGTGATTCTTTAGGATCTGCCTGATATCGAGCACACATGCATACACTAAATAGAATATCAGGTCTACTAGCTGTTAAATAAAGGAGTGAACCTATCATACCTCTGTAGATCTTTTGATCTACTTTCTTACCATCTTTGTCACTGTCCATTCTTGTTGATGTACTCATTGGTGTCGATAGTGGCTTGGTATTTTCGAATCCGAATTTCTTCAATAGTTCTTTTGTGTACTTAGCTTGACTGATGTGAGTTCCTTCCTTTCCTTGTTTGATTTGAAGTCCAAGGAAATAGTTGAGTTCTCCCATCATACTCATTTCAAATTCTCCCTGCATTAACTTTTCAAAATACTTGCAAAGAGACTCATCAGTAGAACCAAAAATGATATCATCTACATAGATTTGAACCAATAGGATGTGTTTGACTTTTGACTTTATAAAAAGTGTACTATCTACCTGACCTCTGCTGAAACCATGATTTAGAAGGAAAGAGCTAAGCCTTTCATACCAGGCTCTAGGTGCTTGCTTTAAACCATATAATGCCTTGTGAAGTTTGAAAACATGATTAGGAAATTCTGTGTCATCAAAGCCCGGAGGTTGTTCCACATAAACTTCCTCTTTTATGAAACCATTTAAGAAAGCGGATTTAACATCCATTTGAAATAGTGTCAAGTTCAAAGCAGATGCATATGCAAGTAATATTCTAATGGCCTCAAGTCTAGCTACAGGTGCATAGGTTTCATCGAAATCTATGCCTTCCTCTTGAGAATAGCCTTGAGCTACCAACCTGGCCTTGTTTCTTAAGATTGCACCAGTTTCATCCAGTTTATTTCTGAACACCCATTTGGTGCCAATGACTGGATGGTCTGATGGTCTAGGAACAAGGGACCATACTTGGTTTCTCTTGAATTGATTTAATTCATCTTGCATGGCTACTATCCAAGATTCATCAGAGAGAGCTTCATTGACTGTCCTAGGCTCTATCTGAGAAACAAAGGCTAAATAATCACAAGGAATAACATTACCTCTTGTTCTTACCCCAATGGATGGATCACCAATGATATTTTCAAGTGGGTGATCTTTCTTGTATCTCCACTCCTTTGGAAGGTTTTCATGAGTAACTTCTTCTTGTTGTAATTCTTCCAGAGGTGGATCATCCTTGTCCTCAATTGATGCATCTTTTAGTTTCTTGGATAGTTCTTCTGCATCATCATCGTCACTATCTACTTCCTTTCTCAAGGAAGGGTTAGTTTCATCAAAAATAATGTGCACAGATTGTTCAATCAACAAGGTACGTTTATTAAATACTCTATAGCCTTTAGGTTTAGACGTATACCCCATGAAGATGCCTTCATCTGATTTGGCATCCAACTTACCGATGTCCCTTTTTCCATTGTTGTGAATGAAGCAAGGGCACCCAAAGGTTCTGAAGTGGCTGATCTGAGGCTTCTTCCCTTTGAATAGTTCATATGCAGTCTTCTTCAGGATTGGCCTGATCATTACACGGTTGATAATATAGCTTGCTGTATTGACTGCTTCAGCCCAAAAGTATCTAGGCAGATCATATTCTGAGAGCATAGTTCTTGCCATGTCCAATAGGGTTCTGTTCTTCCTCTCAGCGATGCCATTCTGTTGAGGTGTCCTTGGTGCTGAGAAATTGTGCTCAATTCCCTGATCATCACAAAATCTAGAAAATTTCTCATTTTGAAATTCACCACCATGATCTGATCTGATAGACACAATGCTGAACTTCTGATCTTTCTGAACTTTCTTACTGAAGCTGACGAAACTTTCAAAAGTATCATCTTTATGCTCTAGGAATGATACCCATGTAAATCTTGAGTAGTCATCAACTATGACAAATCCAAAATTCTTTCCTCCAAGACTGGTAGTCCTCATTGGCCCAAATAGATCCATATGAAGGAGCTCCAAGGGTTTTGAGGTGGTCACCACCGTCTTTGACTTGAAGGAGACCTTGGTGTGCTTACCCTTAGCACAAGGTTTACATACACTTTCCAACTTTGTACTGACCTTAGGTAGACCTTGCACAAGATTCTTCTTTAGCAATTTTCTCATGCCATCTATGCTGCAGTGTCCAAGTCGTCTGTGCCATAATTCTGTGGATTTATTTTTATTTGCTGCCAGGCAAACATTTTGAACCTTGAGTTCTTCAAGATAGAGCACATACAAATTCTTTTCTCTATTAGCTTCAAAGATGACTGTTCCATCCTTCAGTATACTGCACTTTGACTCTTGAAACTTGATCTGATGGCCTCTGTCGCACAGCTGGCTAATGCTGATGAGATTGTGCTTCAATCCCTTGACTAGTAGCACATCTTCTATGACTGTTTTTCCTTTGTTTTTCACAGAGCCACTGCCTATTACGATTCCTTTCCCATTATCTCCATAGGTAACTGTTCCATCTTCAGCTTGGAGATGAGAGAACAACTTCTGGTTTCCTGACATGTGTCTTGAGCACCCACTATCCAAATACCATTTGGATGCTCGAGGGTTATCCTGAAATAAAAACATCAAGCTTTAGGTACCCAAATTCTTTTGGGTCCTGATTGGTTAGTATCATTAACTTTATCTTTTAATATCCATTTTTTATGTCTTGTTGGGCATGTAGTTATAATATGTCCTAACTTATTGCAGTGACTACAGCAGGATAACTTGTCACTTTTTCTATGTATTTAAAATCAACTTTGTATGCTATATCTTGTTCGGGTACAAATTTTGGTGTTGGATATGTTTTAGGATAGACCTTGGTTTCTTCATTATCTGGGGGTGTATATCCTAACCCATTTTTCTTCTTACCTGATCTCCTAGCACCTTTTAATATTAGAGAGTTTTTACCATTAGTAAATTTTTCTAGTGTGCTTGATAGTTTATCATTTTCTTCATTTAAGTTTTCAATTTCTTTCCTTAATTCATCAGTACTTTCCTGTTTTTCTAGTTTAGTTATTTGTTCATTTTTAACTTTTAGGTCTTCACATAACAGTTCATTTCTTCGTTTAAGTTCAATTATTTGACTTTCTAATTGTTCATTTTCTGATTTTAGATCTGAGTTTGTATTTTCTATACAGACTATGTTTTTCTTACTTACTTTTAATAGTTTAGTTACTTCTTTATATTTTTCATAAAGTTCATTGAAAGCCTCTTCTAAACTATCGGAGTCTGAACCATTGCATGAATCAAAAGATGAGTCAGAGTTACCTTTTCTTCAGTGTTTGCCATGAAAGCCAAGTGGGCTTTTTCTTCATCACTGCAGGAGCTCGACTCACTATCTGAGTCGCTGCTGTTTTCCCATGCTGCTGCCATTGCTTTCTTTTTGAACTTTCTAAACTTCTTGGAACTGTCCTTCTTCCTGAACTCTGACTTCTTTAACTTAGGACACTCAGTCTTAATGTGTCCTGGCTTCTTACATTCGTAGCAAATGGGTTCTCCTTTCTTCACTTCTTTTCCATCTGGTTTCTTGAAATCCTTATTCCTTTTGAAATACTTTCTACCAGATTGAGATTTCTTCTTTTTAGCCAAGATTCGCTGTAACCTTCTGGATAACATAGCTTCCTCATTTTCGCTGTCTGCATTACTTTCGCTTTCAGCTGAGCTTGCTTCTGGTGAATCTTCTTCAGCTTTTAAGGCGTTGGAGTGCTTCTTTCTGCTAGAGGACTCTCCTAGCCTTTCCATATTGATTTCATGGGCCATGAGGGACCCAATGAGCTTTTCTACAGACATTCTCTTCAGATCATTAGCTTCTTCTATTGCTGTGACTTTTGGAGTCCATGAGGACGGTAAGGATCTAAGTATCTTTCTTACCATATCTCCCATTTCATAGACTTTCCCCAGGCTAGCCAGTCCATTTGTGATGTCAGTGAACCGGCTGAACATTTAAGTTATGGACTCACTTGATTGCATCTGAAATCTTTCATATTGAGTGACAAGAATATCAATTCTTGTTTCCTTCACTTTGTCTGTGCCTTCATAAGTAATCCTGAGCTTTTCCCACATTTCCATTGATGATTTGAAGGCTGAAACTCTGTTGAATTCCATTTTACTTAGAGCACAGCATAGGATACTCTTTGCTTTGCAATTCATGGAAATCTTCTTCCTGTCATCATCTGTCCATTGTGCTTTCTCATTTGTGACTAACAGATCACCTTCTTCTACTATGGACCAAATTTGATAGTCGTGTCCTTAGAAAAAGTATTCCATTCAGGTCTTCCAGTAAGGGTAATCTTCACCATCGAAGAGAGGGGTCAGTTGACGGACTGACCTTCAAAATTACCTTGGGCTGCCATGGATCTTTACTCTTCAGATGGTTGGATCCTTTCTTTGTCGAAGAGACTCGCTCTGATACCACTTGTTGCCCAGTTGACGAGCCCAGAGGGGGGTGAATGGGTCTTTTTAATTAATCTAGGAGATACCTGTAACCAAAAACAATCACACAAACGATCTTCGAACTACGCTAGTTACAGTTAGTTTAAATAACAATCACACAATGAAGACAATCACACAACACAAGGATTATCCTGGTTCGGACTTCCTTTCCTTAGGAGTCCTACGTCCAGTCTCTGAGCAACAACTCAGGATTTCACTAACTAGGGAACAGTCCCCCTAAGGACGCTACAACACCCAGCTCAGCTGGTCTTCCTTCACACTTGAAGGGAACAACACCCTGGATGCCACCAGGTCTTCCTTTACAACCGAAGGGAGCAACACCCTGGATACCACCAGGTCTTCCTTCACACCCGAAGGGAACAGCACAGAGAAGAATAAATGACTTTCACGCCCCTAGATCCAGCTTTTGATAAGTGAGGATCTGAAGCAACTAGAGCTGAGAGCGAAGAGATTATGAACAATTCACACTCTCAGAACTTGTACAGGCTCTCTCAAGATTTTCACAAAACTAGTGGAGAGCAAGAGAGCAAAAAGCTAAACGGAGTGAAGGATCTTGGCTCTCGATTTTCTTCAGAAGAATTTGAAAATAGTCTCTGGATCGATGATTCTTCTATTCTTCTGTCTTGTATATATATCTTCAATTTGAAATCTAGTCGTTGAAGAGACTGTTGTCTCTCTTTGAGTAGTCGTTAGACTGAATGACATCTGGAGTCTTGGAAGCTTCCTGTCACAGTCTTTTGATCACTTGAGCACGCAAAGAGATGAGATCTTCACAGATATCCGTTGGCTTCTATTTGTCTAACGTTGTACCATGAAGCTACATCAAAGGTCTGCACAGATGTCAAACTCAAACAGCAGACAGATAGGCTGTCTCTGATATCAGTCAACGTCAGTAGCAATAGTCAAGAAAATAGTAATGCCAACTGGCTTAAGTCTAAAGGACGTTATCAGAGTAAGCACGATAAAGGATGATATAGTCTGCATGCATGCAGAGATACGTTCAGATCTCATAAATGCAAAAGCGTCAGAGAGATGTCTACGTGGATTTTGACTGGTCAATGCTTTAAGATGAATAAGATATCAAGATATGAAATTGAAGACTGTATGACTTATGAAATCATTATGAGTCATAGCAAATCGTTCTATAACAGAGGATATAAGAAATCGTTATGAATCATGGCAAGTCATTTTGATTCTGAAGAAATCGATGTGAAACACTTAACAAATCGTTATGAAATGCAAGTCGTTATGACAATACAGAAATCGTTATGAAACTTCTTAACAAATCGTTGCACAAAGCAAGTCGTTATGAATTTCGAAGGAATCGTTATGAGAACTAAAGAAATCGTTATGGCTAGCAAGTCGTTACGAGTTTCAAAGGAATCGTTACGAGAACTAAAGAAATCGTTATGGCTAGCAAGTCGTTACGAGTTTCGAAGGAATCGTTACGAGAACTAAAGAAATCGTTATGGCTAGCAAGTCGTTACGAGTTTTAAAGGAATCGTTACGAGAACTAAAGAAATCGTTGCGGCTACCAAGTCGTTATGAGTTCTAAAGAAATCGTTATGATAACTTATGAAGTCGTTACAACAAGCAAGTCGTTTCGAGTTCTAAAGAAATCGTTATGATAACTTATGAAGTCGTTACAACAAGCAAGTCGTTGCGAGTTCTAAAGAAATCGTTATGACATCGACTTGTTTGAAACAACATGACTTTTCAGTCTTATAAGAAAATCATTATGAACTTCAACATAAATCGATATGGACTTAGAGAAATCTCATGTTGAAAAGATTAAAGCTTCAGAGTAGTAATGCATACCTTTATTGGCTTGTTTGACTTCGGTATTTTTCCTGTACTTAAGACTTGTGAAATATTCAGCAGATATAATTGATAAATTCTTGTTTGGTTTTGTTAATCATCAAAATATGTATATATATATATAATTAATTAAAATTGCATGGGGACAGACTGATCATCAGATGGTTCAACTATTTTTGAAGCGAGTAGAGAAAAGAATCCGTATGTACTACATCTAGAAGCGTTAAAGGATCAAGACATCTGTCTAGCAGCAAGTAAAGTGCAGAATGCTGAACTATGGCATAGAAGATTAGGTCATTGCAGCTTAGATGGAATAAGAAAACTCATCAAACATGATCTAGTGGAAGGTCTACCGAAGATGAACTCAAGACTAGACAACATTTGTGAACCATGTGCAAAAGGAAAGCATGCAAAATCTTCTTTCAAATCCAAGACAGTAGTCACCGCCTCCAAACCACTAGAACTGCTTCATGTGGACTTGTTTGGACCAATGAGAACAAGCAACCTTGGGAAGAAAGAATTTTAGATTTGTTATAGTGGATGATTATTCCATATTTACATGGGTATCATTTCTTGAGCATAAAGATGACTCATTTGAGAGTTTTGTGAAGTTCAGTAAACTTGTTCAGAAAGATAAGAAGTACAACATCATCAGTATCCAATCAGATCATGGAGGAGAGTTTCAGAATGATAGGTTTGCAGAATTTTGTGATGATCTGGAGATTGAACATAATTTCTCAGCACTAAGAATGCCACAACAAAATGGAGTAGCTAAAAGGAAGAATAGAACACTTTTGGATGTGGCTAGAATAATGCTATCTGAGTACAATCTTCCAAGATATTTTTGGGTAGAAGCCATAAACATAGCTTGCTATATCATAAATAGAGTCATGATTAGACCAATTCTGAAGAAGACTGCATACAAAATGTACAAGGAAAGGAAGCCCAAGATCAGCCATCTAAGAACTTTTGGATGTCCTTGCTTCATTCACGATAATGGTAACAAGGACATTGGTAAGTTGGATCCCAAATCTGATGAAGGTATTTTTATGGGGTACACCTCTAAACCTAAAGGCTATAGAGTTTTTAATAAAAGAAGTTTATTAATTGAACAAACTGTGCATGTTATTTTTTATGAGTCTAACCCTTCTCTGAGAAAGGATATTGGTAGTGATGATGAAGATGTAGAAAACCTATTTAAGAAGTTGAAAGAAACAACCATCAAAGATGTTGAAGATCCACCCTTGGAACAACTGTAACAAAAGGATATCATTTATGATGATCTTCCAAAGGAATGGAGGTACAAAAAGGATCACCCAATAGACAATATCATTGGAGATCCATCAGTTGGGGTAAGAACTAGAGGTAATATTATTCCATGTGATTATTTAGCATTTGTATCCCATAGAGCAGAAGACAGTCAATGAAGCACTATCTGATGAATCTTGGATTTTAGCCATGCAAGATGAACTTAATCAGTTCAGGAGAAATCAAGTTTGGTCCCTTGTTCTGAGACCATCAGATCATCCTATGATTGGCACCAAATGGGTGTTCAGGAACAAGTTGGATGAAGCTGGTGTGATCACTAGAAACAAGGCTAGACTAGTTGCTCAAGGCTATTCCCAAGAGAAAGGCAGAGATTTTGATGAAACATATACACCAGTAGCTAGACTGAAAGGTGTGCGGAATCACCTAAAGCAGTAATCTAGAAGGGGGGGTTGAATAGATTACTATCAATTAAAAACAAATTAACCTTCTTTTGATATTAAAACTGACTTGGTGAGAACTTAAACAGATATGAACCAATTTAAAGCTTTGATGTGTGTGTATGATGTGCTTGGGAAGTTAGCAGTGCCACATATGTGTAAAGCGAGTTTAACACAACAGCACACACTCACGATGCCTGAGGGAAACACGCTCTCAGAACCACCACACACATGTGGGTTGAGCACAAGGAACGCTCAATCGAACAACCCACACACAGATAATGGAAAATAGAACAAATGAAGAGTTCATAGTTGAAGAATCAAATCCAAATGTTGAACTCTTCAGTGTGTTCGCCTAGGAGAACTCAAGATTCACGTCGATGAAGTCCATATGACGATGAAGAATCTTGATTTGAGGACGAACCGGCTTCAACTCCTCGTACGAGACGGATCTCTCTTTGGACGGTCTGGAGTCTTGAAGCAGAGAAGCAGAGGAAAGCCTTCTTCTTGATCTTTGCTTAGGGTTTTGGTGTGGAGGCTTCTTACTTTGAAAATAGGTCCATATGATCTCTATATAGTAGTGTTCAAGTCTTGAGAATCGTGTCAGAGGAGAACACCCTAACATAGATCACATCCTTGCCACATGTCTTGACTTATCTTGCGGCTGTCGACAGATGTCTTGTGGCTGTCGACAGGTACTGCTGCAAACTGGGCTTCCAGAACCATGTTTATGGCTGGAACCCTGGGCTATCGACAAGCGACCTAGTGTTGTCAACAGGCAAACCTGATCTGTCGACAAATGAGCTTTGTTTGTCGACAGCTACTGCTTTTACTTGTCTTCCAGTAGCTTGTTTGTTGTTGTCTTCACTGGCTGTCGACACATGGCCTCTGGTCTGTCGACAGATGAGTACTTTATGTGTATTCCCAGTTCTTTTGCACTTTGGTTTTGTTGCTTGTCTTGTGCTTTCATTCACACCTACATGAAAGACATTCCAAGTAAGACATCATGAATGCATAGATGGTCATAGAGTCATTTTCATTTGGTCATAACTTCTTATGTCTTGATCATGTCTTCACAATGTTTACAACATCAATTATGTCAATCATCAAAAACATTTAAGCATTCAAACACATTCAACCATCAAGTCAATCATCATACACATTGTAACCCAACATAGACTAGAGGCTATTCGAATATTACTTGCTTATGCATCTGCTCTAGATTTAAAACTTTTTCAAATGGATGTAAAATCAGCATTTTCAAATGGTTTCATAAAAGAGGAAGTTTATGTAGAACAACCTACTGGCTTTGATGATTCAAATTTTCCAAATCATGTTTTCAAATTGCATAAAGTATTATATGGTTTAAAACAAGCACCTAGAGCATAGTATGAAAGACTTAGTGCATTTTTACTAAATCATGATTTTTCTATAGGACAGGTCGATAGCACATTGTTCATTATATCAAATGCCAAAACTATATTACTTGTGCAAATCTATGTAGATGATATTATTTTCGGATCTACTAATGAATCTTTATGCAAGTATTTTGAAAAGCTCATGCAGGGAGAATTTGAGATGAGCATGATGGGAGAACTCAATTATTTCCTTGGACTACAAATCAAGCAAAGCAATGAAGGAACACACATCTGTCAAGCAAAACACACCAAGGAACTTTTGAAGAAATTCGGATTTGAGAATGTTGAACTGCTGTCCACTCCAATGAGCACATCCACCAGGTTAGACAGTGATCTGGAAGGTAAGAAAGTAGATTAAAAACTTTATAGAGGTATAATTGGTTCATTGCTTTATCTAACAGCTAGTAGGCCTGATATTCTATTTAGTGTATGCACGTGTGAAAGATATCAATCTGATCCTAAGGAATCCCATTTAATTTCTGTTAAAAGGATCTTTAGATATTTAGCTAAGACTCATAACTTAGGACTATTGTATCCAAAATCTTGTGAAACTAGTTTAATTGGATATTAGGATGATGATTATGTTGGATGCAAAGTAGATAGAAAAAGCACCAATGGTGGGTGTTAATTTCTTGCAGGATGTTTGATCACCTGGTCTTTAAAGAAGCAAAATTCAGCAGCACTATCAACAGCTGAAGCTGAATATGTAGCTGCTAGGAGCTGTTGCACTCAACTCTTATGGATCAAACAACAGCTAGAGGACTATGGATTGCACATCAAGACCATCACGTTGCTGTGTGACAACACAAGTGCAATAAATCTCACGAAAAATCCAGTACAACACTCCAGGACGAAACATGTAGAGGTCAGATATCATTTTATAAGATATCATGTAGCTAATGGTAACATTAATATTTCATTTGTAGATACTCAAAATCAATTAGCAGATATCTTTATAAAAGCCCTACCTGAAGAGAGATTTACATCTCTTAGAAGGGAACTAGGCATGTGTAATTTGTAATAGATATATCTGTACATAACTAAATAATAATAATAAATTTCAGAATAAGAATTATCCTTCCACGCTAGATTTAAGTAAATCCATTACTTTTTGCGGTATCTTCTTCTATTTTGTCGTTATCCGCATTTATTGCTCCGCCGTTTCAAAAAGTGCCTTTATGTCCTTCCATTATGACTGTAATCCTTCCCTCACCGATTCACTCTCTCTCTCTCTCTCTCTCTCTCTCTCTCTCTTTCTCTCTTATCTCTTTCAACTCGAGAGCCTGTAAAACCCTCATCGACTCTAGTATCCCTCTCTGTGCTTTCAAAGAAGCTCTCACTTCCCGCTCAAATTTCTTGAGGGATTCTGTTCCTTCTTCTCCCACGATCCTCCAGAACCCTCCCTTGCTCGATTCCTTGGCCGCTTCTAGGAGTTCCGGCAGTGTGGGCGGCTACAACGCCGCCTTCCTCACAGCAGATCAACAGAAGCATTACTCAGCAGTGAAGATCAGGCTTTGTGAGAACAAGGTAGTGGACCTAGAAGATCGGGAGAAGCATGGTATGCACAGTGTGGTCGAAGCTCTTCAGAGGCTGAAGCGGATGGGAATCTGCACAGTTTCAGAACCAAGCTATCCACACCTGGTGAAGGCATTCTACACCTGTTTGAAGTCAGAGGAAGATGGGTCTCTCACCTCCATGGTCAAAGGTAAATCAATACATATCACTCATGACCTACTGGAGAGGTTGTTTGGAGTATCTATTGTAGGGCACAGGCTAGTGGATTCAGTAGATATTCATGCCAAGGGGCTAGGTATTATTGGAACAGAGTATAAACTGAAGGATGGGAAGATCGACATCAACCAATTGAACGCCTTCAACAGAATTTTGCATTTCATAGTTTGTCAGATTTTGGTGTCGAGGAGTGCTACCTTTTCATCATGCACTAAAGGTGATGCCGATATGATGGTCTGGGCCGTTCAGAAACAAGATATCAATATGGCTCAGATTATTATTGAAAGAATGAAGTATGCTACTGAAGTCATCTGGGACAGGAAGAACAAGTTGGCAGTATCCCTGCCCTATGCCTGCTTGCTTACATGGATTTTTAGTCACCTTGAGATTGATTTGAAGGGAGAATTTATGGAGAAGATGGGTCAGCCCATTCGGTCTAGAAATTTGAAGAAGAGTGGCTTTTCACTGGTAGGAAATGTATGGACCAAGACCTCGGTGGCAAAAGGAGAAGCCATCATTGGAGACGCTTCTGAAGCTCCACATGTTCAAGAGGAAGAAGCTGTTGTCAGAGAAGAAGAGCCTCCTGCTTCTGAAAGGAGGATTGAAGATATTGAACCAGAATCTATTGTGCCTGTTGGGGAAATTACTGAAGAAGTGATCCCTCCTATAGTCCCTACACTTGCTATTATTGAAGAATATGTTGCTGAAGGTGCTGCTCACACTGAGGGGGAGCATGAAGATATTCAGATTAAGGAAACCCCCAGTACTCTTGAAGTGGAAATTGCTATGGAGGAAAGCCATGTAGACATAATTCTAGAGGTTGTGGCTTCAGGCCACATTGAGGATGTTCAAGTGGAAGATGCTCCTGCTCAGGGGGAGCCAGAAGCTGAAGGGGAGCCAGATATTCAGGGGGAGCCTACTGCTACTGCCCCTGCAGACCAATTTCAAGAAGGTCTGGTTGAAGACACTTCAGATGAGGATGTTGTGCCAGCTGCAGGCTCAGGAGCAAAAGATAAGGGTGTTGCCACAAGAATTCCCTTGCTCACCAGAAAGGCACACCACAGATCCAGGAAGAAGAAGATACATGTGCATTTGGAGCTAGTCATTGCTAGACTAAATGCTCAAGGAGAAATCTTGTGCTCCTTGCAGTCAGATGTCAGTTCCATATTTATCAGCCAGAGAACTGAGGCAAAAGATATTGGAGCAGTCAAATCTGAGCTTCAGGGGATGAGAAGTGAGTGACAGACTTATCAGATTTGGTGAGGGTGCATTTAATAGCTAAAGCCCTTCCTGTTCCAACCCAGTCAGTATTAGAGGAAAGTGTAGGGCCACCAGAGCCATCTGTGGAAGTTGCAGGGCCATCAGGGCCATCTCTTGACGAATTAGGGCCACCAGGGCCATCTGTAGAGGAATCTGGGCCACCAAGGCCATCATTGGAAGAGTCTGGGCCATCAGGGCTATCAGTAGTTGAAGAAGTTGGAGATGGGCCATCAGAACAACTGGAATCAGTGGCAGGGCCAACCGGGCCTCAAGTTTCAGTAGAGGAAGTTGTTGTGCCCCCGGGGCCTTCTGACCCTCCTAGTCTTCAGACTCTAGCCCCTTCCTCTCCACCTATCTCCTTCACTGCCCCACCTACTCCTAAACCCTCCAAGAAACCCCTTCCAAAACACATCTCTTCTCCTACTCCTTTCCCGATTGCCTCCTCTTCCTCACCTATCCCTTCCTCTTCCATTCCTCATACAACTTTTAAGGCACCTCCTGCCTCCTCCTCCTCTTATGCTGGTCCCTCTTTAGCTGGTCCCTCCTCTACTGGACCCTCTACACAACCTCCTCCTACTTCATCTTTTGCCTCTCTTCATCCACCTACTCCACCCTCTTTCATTACTATCATTCCTGAGGGTGCCAGTATCGTTCGCCATACTGTGCAAGACATCAAGGATGAGTTTGAAGAAGCCATCCTCCACACAGTTCTTTCTGTCTTTTCCCATATCCACAGGACTAAACCTCACCCTTCCTCCAATCCTACATCCAAGAAAGGGAAGATATCTATAGCTCTTGTTTTCCCTTCCAATCAAATTCTCTTTCCTCTTCTGTGGTATTCTCTTTCTGTTGTCCATAGAAGAAAAACTTTATATGTTGAATATATCCAAAAGTGCACCTTTGCTACCACTTTTGGCCTCCCCTACCTAAATCTATCTGAACATCTCAATATCATTCTCTCCATTTCTCTAATACCTAAGCCTGACCAAGCAAAAATTCTCTCTTCTACTGAGTCAAAGACTGAGGATCAGTGGGCCAGGGCTAACAAAGCTATCTACAGAAAATTTGAAGTTGCCAGGTCCAACATCTTTCCACTCTCAGACCACCCTCTCACCTTTTCTGAGTGGTTTGTCTGCCAGCACAGATCAACCTGGGGTCCCTTCATTCAGAAGGAGATCAAACTGGTTAGGTAATTCCAGATGTATCAAAATTATTGCTTTGTAAATCGCCAGCCAGAAGTTCAACTTGGGTAGTTCAGGGCAGCCATTGCTCAGCTCTGTACTGAGAATCCAATCAATACCCCTCTTCAGATTGACTTTCCCACCTTGAAGATGCCTGAGGTTGTTTTCTCCCTAAGCTCCATTTTCTTCTTATGGACTCAAATGTGGGTCCTATTATCTTTGAGAGATTTTCCAAAGTTATGGCAAGGATCTTTGTTCAGAAGGGAGCTCCTATTGCATTTCACAGATTCCTCTTCAGGGAATATCAAAGAGGGTTTATCAAGTCTTCAGTTTTAGGTCCATTGCTAGCAAAGTCTGAAAGATTTGTCAATTCTGACTGGTGTAGAGTCTATCATGAGTCAACCCTTCAGCTTGAGAGGACAAACATCTCATTATCTCAGTCCAATCAGCTCACTCTTACTCCAGAGCAGTTCATGGATCTCAACTCCATCAACCTGGTCTCAGATCCTTATTCAATCTAGATTGAAAGATACAAAGTTTATGTAGCTCTACGAAAGGATATGCTTGCTCACAATCTTCACTACCCTCTCTCCATTGACAAATTCCTTCAGCATGCAAGTTTTGGAACTGCTGGTCCCTACAAGTCATCTCTTAGTAATCAGGAGTATACTCATTTCATTGAAGATCAGAGACTACTCCACATCAAGCGACTAAGTCCAGAGATGGGGCCATCATATAATATTAGTTGGGGTGTCTTTAGAGATTTTTTTAAGAGCAAGAAGTCAAAGCTTGGCAGCTTATTACTCGCCATCCTTCTAGTCTATCACCTGCCTTCTACATGTCTGCCTCTACTAATGAATAAAATTTCCCTCCTTGGCTCCCATTTATCTTTGTCACTTTCTACTTCATTCTCTGCTTATCTATTTATTTTTGCTTAATGACAAAAAAGGGGAGAAAATGTTCTAAAATACATACTTTAAAATTTTCTAAAAATTTGTTTCAGTCTTTTATATGTATGCAATTCTTTATGTTTTGTCATCACCAAAAAGGGGGAGATTGATGATCAGTCCATCCCCATATAATTTATTACTCATTTTATGTATTTTTGGTGATTAACAAAACCATGAAAAGTATTATCTAACAACATTTTCTGAAGTTAGTCACAGGCAGTAATTGAAACAAAATTTGTAAGTTGTCTACACTCACTGTCATTTGAAGCTTATTGCATATATTTATGATGACCAAACTGTCCCCATAATAAATATTTCCATTTATTTATATATTAATTTTGATGATTAACAAAATAACACTAATGGATTTCTTGAGCCTTAAGTACAGGAAATAAAAGAAAAATGAAAGTTCAAGACAATCTGGTAAGTCTCATCAATTCTATCCAAGTCTTTGTATCGACTTCTTTGATAAGCAGAACGATTTCCTCTTTGACCGGAAAACTCAAAACAAATCGATATCGTAACGATTTCTTTAGACCTCGTAACGATTTCTTCAGAACTCGCAACGACTCTCTAGCCGTAACGATTTCTTTAGACCTCGTAACGATTTCTTCAGAACTCGCAACGACTCTCTAGCCGTAACGATTTCTTTAGACCTCGTAACGATTTCTTTAGAATTCGCAACGACTCTATAGTCATAACGATTTCTTTAAGACTTCATAACGATTTCTTTGGAGTTCATAACGATTTCTTCACTGATCATAACGCCTTGCTTTGCATAACGATTTCGTGTAACGATTTCCTTACAACTCGATAGTCATAACGATTTCGTGTAACGATTTCTTTAGAGTGTATAACGATTTCGTGTAACGATTTCTTTAGAGTTCATAACGATTTCTTCACTGATCATAACGCCTTGCTTTGTATAACGATTTCGTGTAACGATTTCCTTACAACTCGATAGTCATAACGATTTCTTGTAACGATTTCTTTAGAACTCACATCGACCTGCTTGTTGTAACGACTTCATAAGTTATCACATCGACTTCCTTGCAGTTCATAACAACTTGCTATAATTCATAACGATTTCATAAGTCAGCAAGATTCTTTTTATCGAATTTCTTGATGCATCAGTATAATGATTTTTAAATAGCGTTGAAAAGTCAAAGTCATATCTTGTCCGTTGACTGCTATGCAATAAATGCTCTCCGATCGTATCTCCCATGCATGCAGACAATATCTTCCATTTCTATGCTACTCTGTCTACGTACTTTTTTAGACAGAAAGGAGCTTTGCTATATACTGCAATATCTGTTCCATCTCAACTAACAATAGACAGCAGTCCTAGCTGTCTTCTATTTATTGATGATATGCTTACAGATATCTGACAAGACTCATCTGGACAACGTTGGACACAAGATACAGAGTTCTATGACATCTCTTTGGCGTGTACACAAAGATAAAAGACTGACGATCAGAAGCTTCCTCAGTGACCAGTCTAACGTACACAAGGATAAGAGACAACGGACACTTCAACGTTCGAATTTGAATTAACAGTTTAAATAGAAGACTCAAGACGGAAAAGAGAGACGGAGTGTGCAACAACGCTTGATTTTAGAAGAAGAAAGAAATCCATCTCTTAGAATCTTCAGAACTTTGAAGAAGAGCGAAGCCTCCACTCCAAACCTTGTTCTAAGCTCTTAGCTCTCTGCGCTCAAAAGGAATCTTCTCATTTGTAAGAGCCTGTGTGGTCCTTGGAGAGAAAAACCTTGTTAAATCTCTTTCTCTCTCGGGGGCTTAGGAGCTTCAGTGTGTAGCTGGTCAAGCTAGAGTCTGAAGCCTGTTTTCACACCCTTTTTCTTATTAGGTTGTGTTCCCTTCTGGACGAAGGAAGACCTGGTGGTATCCAGGGTGGTTGTTGTTCCCTTCAGGCTGAAGGAAGACCAGTTGAGGCTGGGTGTAAGGATCCTTAAGGGGGATTGTACCCTTGGTAGTAAAATCCTGAGGTATTGCTCAGGGACTGGACGTAGGTCTCCTGTGGAGAGGAGTTCCGAACCAGGATAAAAATCCTTGTGTCTTGTGGATGTGTTTTTGTGTGATTGTTGTCTTGTTTGCTTTAACTCTAACCTTGTTATTAAGTTGTACAATCCTTTCAGTAAACAGGTTTTAATCAGAGATCGAAGTTTTAATAACCCATTCACCCCCCCTCTGGGCTAGCTAGCTGGGCAACAAGTGGTATCAGAGCCCGTCTCTTCGACAAAGAAGAAGATCCAACGATCTGAAGAGCAAAGATCAATGGCAGCCCAAAGTAACTTCGAAGGTCAGTCAGTCAACAGGCCTCCCTTGTTCGATGGAGAAGATTACACATACTGGAAGACTAGAATGGAATATTTTCTACAAGGTCATGATTACACAATCTGGTCCATTGTAGAAGAAGGTGATCTTTTGGTCACAAACGCTAAGGCTCAGTGGACAGATGATGATAGGAAAAGAATATCCTTAAACTGCAAAGCCAAGAGCATATTATGCTGTGCCCTAAGCAAGAAAGAGTTCAATAGAGTCTCAGCCTGCAAGTCCGCAATGGAGATGTGGGAAAAGCTCAAAATTACCTATGAAGGGACAGACAAGGTAAAGGAGACAAGAATTGATATTCTAGTAGCTCAATATGAAAGATTTCAGATGCAGACAGGTGAATCAATAACTCAAATGTTCAGCAGATTCACTGACATCACAAATGGATTAGCCGGTTTGGGAAAGGTCTATAATGCACCAGATATGGTTAGAAAAGTCCTCAGATCTTTACCATCTTCTTGGACTCCGAAGGTAACAGCCATTGAAGAAGCCAATGATTTAAAATTAATGTCATTGGAAAAGCTAATAGGATCTCTCATGGCTCACGAGATAAACATGGAGAGATTAGGAGAATCCTCCAGCAGAAGGAAACAATCAAATGCTCTCAAAGCAAGTGAAGATAATTCAGAAGAATCTTTGGATAATAGTGAGAGTAGTAAAGACAGTGATGATGAAGAAGCCATGCTGTCTCGAAGACTTCAAAGGATTCTAGCAAAGAAAAAGAAATATCAGTCCGGAAGAAAATTTTTTAAGAAAAACAAAGACTTTAGAAAACCAGAAGTAAAGGATCAAAAGAAAGGAGAAGTGATTTGTTATGAATGCAAGAAGCCTGGACACATCAAGGCAGATTGTCCCATGATCAAAAAGAGTGATCACAAGAAGAAGGACAACTTCAGAAGATTTAAGAAGTACAAAAAGAAAGCAATGGCAGCTGCTTGGGAAAACAGCAGTGACTCAGACAGTGAGTCAAGCTCGAGCAGTGAAGGTGAAGAAGCCAACTTGGCTCTAATGGCCAACACCGAGGACAAGGTAACTTCTGACTCTTCTTTTGATTCATGCAATGATTCAGATTCTGACAATTTGGAAAATGCTTTTAATGAACTTTATGAAAAATACAAAGAAGTATGCAAATTACTTAAAACTAGTAAGAAAAATATAATCTGTCTAGAAAATACAAATTCAGACCTAAGAACAGAAAATGAAGAACTTGAAAAACAAATTACTGAACATAAAAGAAGAAATGAATTATTATGTGAAGATTTAAAAGAGAAAAATAAGAAAATAAATCTTCTAGAAAAACAAGAAGACTTAGGTGAATTTAAAATAGAAATAGAAAGACTAAATAAAGAAAATGATAATCTATCAAGTACACTAGAGAAATTCACCAACGGTAAAAACTCTTTAATATTAAAAGGTGCTAGGAGATCGGGTAAAAAGAAAAATGGATTAGGATATACACCCCCAGACAATGAAGAAACCATAATATACCCTAAAACATATCCAACACCAAAATTTGTACCCGAACAAGATATAGCATACAAAGCTGATTTCAAATATATAGAAAAAGTGACTAAGTTATCCTGCTGCAGTCACTGCAACAAGTTAGGACATATTAAAATTACATGCCCAACAAGACATAAAAAATGGATATTAAAAGGTAAAGTTGATGATACTAACCAATCAGGACCCAAAAGAATTTGGGTACCTAAAGCTTGATGTTCTCATTTCAGGTTAACCCTCGAGCATCCAAATGGTATTTGGATAGTGGGTGCTCAAGGCATATGTCAGGCAACAAGAAGATATTTGTTGATCTCCAAGCTGAAGAAGGTACAGTCACCTATGGAGATAATGGAAAAGGGACTGTGATAGGAAGCGGGTCTGTGAACATCAAAGGAAAATCAGTTATAGAAGATGTAATGCTGGTCAAAGGGTTAAAGCACAATCTCATCAGCATCAGCCAGTTGTGTGACAAAGGCCATCAAATTCAGTTTCAAGAATCAAAATGCAGTATCTTAAAGGATGGTGCAGTCATATTTGAAGCCTACAGAGAAAGAAATTTGTATGTTCTATATCTCGAGAAACTCAAGGATCAAGATGTGTGTTTGGCAGCTAGTAAAGATCAATCAACTGAGTTGTGGCACAGAAGATTGGGCCACTGCAGCTTGGATGGGTTGAACAAGCTCAGAAAGAGAAAACTAGTTGAAGGACTGCCAAAGGTAAATTTCAGATTGGATAGCATTTGCAGACCTTGTGCAAGAGGAAAGCACACCAAGAGCTCCTTCAAATCAAAGACTGTAGTAACCTCCTCAAAGCCCTTAGAACTACTTCACATGGATTTATTTGGGCCAATGAGAACTACCAGTTTGGGAGGAAAGAATTTTGGATTTGTAATAGTTGATGATTATTCAAGATTCACTTGGGTATCCTTTTTAGAGCACAAAGATGACACATTTGAAAATTTTGTCAGCTTCAGTAAGAAAGTTCAGAAAGATCAGAAATTCTCAATTGTCTCTATTCGATCAGATCATGGTGGTGAGTTTCAGAATGAAAAGTTTACGAAGTTCTGTGATGATCAAGGAATTGAGCACAACTTCTCAGCTCCAAGGACACCTCAACAGAATGGAATTGCTGAGAGGAAAAACAGAACTCTTTTGGATATGGCAAGAACCATGTTGTCAGAATATGATCTGCCAAGATATTTCTGGGCCGAAGCTATCAACACTGCATGTTATATCATAAATAGAGTGATGATCAGGCCAATTCTGAAAAAGACGTCTTATGAACTCTACAAAGAAAAGAAGCCAAAGATTAGCCATTTCAGAATATTTGGATGTCCTTGCTTCATCCATAACAATGGAAAAAGGGACATTGGTAAGTTGGATGCCAAATCAGATGAAGGCATCTTCATGGGGTACTCTTCTAAACCCAAAGGTTATAGAGTTTTCAATAAACGTTCCTTATTGATTGAACAATCAGTACATGTTATTTTTGATGAATCTAACCCTTCCTTGAAAAAGGAAGAAATTAGTGACATTGATGATGCAGATGACTTGTCCGAAAAATTAAAGAATACTTCAATTAAGGACAAAGAGGATCCAACTCTGGAAGAACTGCAGCAAACAGAAATCCAACATGAAGATCTTCCAAAGGAATGGAGATATCAGAAAGATCACCCTCCTGAAAACATCATTGGTGATCCATCTGTAGGGGTAAGAACTAGAGGTAATGTAATTCCATGCGACTATTTAGCATTTGTTTCTCAAGTAGAGCCTAAGACAGTCAATGAAGCTTTATCTGATGAATCTTGGATATTAGCCATGCAAGATGAACTAAATCAGTTCAAGAGAAACCAAGTATGGTCACTTGTTCCTAGACCATCCAATCATTCAGTCATTGGCACCAAGTGGGTGTTCAGAAATAAACTGGATGAGTCTGGAATAATCTTAAGGAACAAAGCCAGATTGGTGGCTCAAGGCTACTCCCAAGAGGAAGGCATAGATTTCGATGAAACTTATGCACCTGTAGCTAGACTTGAGGCCATTAGGATTTTACTTGCTTATGCATCTGCACTTGATTTAAAACTTTTTCAAATGGATGTCAAATCAGCCTTTTTAAATGGTTTCATCAAGGAGGAAGTTTATGTTGAACAACCTCCAGGTTTTGACGACACTGAATTTCCAAATCATGTATTTAAACTACATAAGGCTTTATATGGTTTAAAGCAAGCTCCTAGAGCCTGGTATGAAAGGCTCAGTACTTTCTTATTAAATCATGGTTTCACTAGAGGTAAAGTAGATAGTACATTATTTATAAAATCTAAGGTAAACATATACTTCTTGTACAAATCTATGTAGATGATATTATTTTTGGATCTACTGATGAATCTCTTTGCAAGTACTTTGAAAAGCTTATGCAGGGAGAATTCGAAATGAGCTTGATGGGGGAGTTAAGCTACTTCCTTGGATTGCAAATCAAGCAAGGGAAGGATGGCACTCATATCTGTCAAGCAAAGTACACCAAAGAGCTGTTGAAGAAATTTGGATTTGAAGATGCAAAGCCATTATCAACTCCAATGAGCACATCAACCAGAATGGACAGTGATCAAAAGGTAAAAGGGTAGATCAAAAGAATTATCGAGGTATGATAGGATCATTACTTTACTTAACTGCCAGTAGACCAGACATTTTGTTCAGTGTATGCATGTGTGCTAGATATCAGGCAGACCCTAGAGAGTCTCACTTAATTTCTGTAAAAAGAATATTTAGATATTTAGCTAGAACTCATGACTTAGGTCTCTGGTATCCTAGATCTTGTGAGATAAATCTAATAGGATATTCAGATGCTGATTATGCTGGTTGCAAAGTAGATAGAAAGAGCACCAGTGGATGTTGTCAGTTTCTTGCAGGATGCCTAATATCATGGACATCCAAGAAACAAAATTCAGTAGCTCTATCAACAGCTGAGGCGGAATATGTTGCTGCTGGAAGTTGCTGTACACAACTTCTTTGGATAAAGCAACAACTTGAAGATTTCGGCATTCACATCAAATCAATTCCTCTATTGTGTGATAATACAAGTGCCATCAACCTCACCAAAAATCCAGTTCAACACTCAAGACGAAGCACATTGAGGTAAGATATCATTTTATTCGAGACCATGTAGCTAGTGGTAATTTAGAAATTTCGTTTATAGATACAAATGGTCAATTGGCAGATATCTTCACAAAAGCCCTACCTGAAGAGAGATTTACATCTCTTAGAAGGGAACTAGGGATGTGCAATTTGTGAAAGAATTTCTGTGATTTTATTGACATATAAATTTTTCAGATTAAATGAAAGTTCTCTCTCCGTTAAAGTTAAGCAAAACTCAGTTATCTATATGCTTTGACCGCTTCTGTGTGGAAAGTTGTTTGACTTGTCAAATCTTTTTGTCGCTTTCTATCTTTACCGCCTTTGGCGCTCCTCCGTTCATAAAGTAATATTATTTTATCCAAATCGCTTTGAGATCGATTCGTCTTCTACCTTTACCCTTTTTATCCTCTATCTGTTCACCCAAAGCCGATGCCCTAACGATTTTGGGATCGACTCTCTGCAACTTTCGAAGCCTTCTTCTCTTCCCGCGAAGAATTCCTTCGAGAACTTCCGTCCCTTCCATCATCCTCCTTCCAAATCTTTTCTTCTCTGCACCCATGGCCGCTCCGTTGATCTCCGGAAGTGTTGGGGGCTACAGTGCTGAGTATTTATCCCCAAGGGAGCAAGAAAGATTTACGTTTGTGAAGACGAAGATTTGCGGAAATAAGGCAGTGGATGTTCAGAATCTTGAGAAGAATGGCATGGCCAGGCTAGTTGATACTCTAAGAAGATTGCAGTGGATGGATGTGGTCACCTTCAGTGAGGTAAGCTACCCGGACTTGGTAAAAGCCTTCTACATTTGTCTGAAGTCAGAAGCAGATGGGTCCCTTGTTTCCTCTGTCAAGGGCATCCAAATCAGAATAACCCATGAGCTTTTGCGTGATTTGTTTGGAGTGAAGACCTCTGGATTTAGTGGCATTCACTCTGTGAATGATGAAGTCAAAGGTCTCGGGATTATCGGTCCAGGATTTAAGTTAAAGGATGGGAAGCTTGATATTAATCAGATGTCCGCATTCAATAGATTGCTTCACTTTATAGTCTGCCAAATCTTAGTACCTCGTAGTGCTACCTTTTCTTCATGCACTAGGGCAGATTCGGACATAATGTTCTGGGCAATCCAGAACAAAGAGATAAACCTGGCCGCAGTGATGATTGAGCGAATGATGTTTGCACATGCTCAGTTATGGGAAACAAAGAGCAAGTTGAATGTTTCCCTTCCGTATGCTCATCTACTGACCAAGATTTTCAAGCACTTTGGAGTAGATTTGTCAGGTGCAGTAGCTGAAAAGATGGGCCAGTCTATAAGGTCCAGAAATCTGAAGAAAAGTGGATTCTCAGTGGTAGATGGAATGTGGTCAAAGATTCTGTGGCTGAGGGAGAGGCAATCATTGCAGATCCAGCAGAGCAAGCAGCAGCAGATCCAGCAGAGCAAGCAGCAGCAGATCCAGCAGAGCAAGCAGCAGCAGATCCAGCAGAGCAAGAACCAGTAGAGTCAGCTGTGGGATGCCTATCCGAAGCTCAATTGGAAGAGGGTGCAGCTGGTGTGGCAGATTCCTTGCCCACCACCTTAGTCGCCTCTATTTTAAGAGAGTATTGGATTCCATTCCCTCCATCTCAGTCTCTTCTAAGGCAGGTGGACCTGATGAAGAAGTTATGGCAGCAGGCCATACTGAAGTTCAGTCTGAATCGGTTGCAGATGTTGAGGTACAAGCAGGTACTCAACAAGATGTGGTCATGGAAGAAGCTCCTGCTCAGGGGGAGCAAGAAAGTATTGAAGTCCCTGCTCCCATTCAGGGGGAGCAAGCTGAGATTGAAAAGCCAGCGAATGAAGCTTTTCCTGAGAAAGCTGCACCTACTCAGGAAATTCCAGCTCCAGCCTGGTTGATGTTAGTGAAGGCCCAAGTACAACTATAAATCTTGAGGAGCCTGTCACTCATCAAGGTAAGCAGAAGAGAATTGTTCACAGACGGTCAAGGAAGGGCCCTAGAAAAGTGAACTTGAAGCCTGTTATGGCTATGTTAAAGGCCCAAGGAGTGATCTTGGCATCAGTCCAGTCCAGCATACAAGGCATTGTTTCTAATCAAGCTTCAACTTCCTCAGACGTATCTTCAATAAGAAATGCAATGAGGTATTTCAATAAAGAGATGTCTGATATGAAAATTTGCTGGCTAATCTTTCAAGGTCTAGTGGTGTCCCTCCTGCACCCACTCAGAGCAGTCCAGCTGAAGTTCCTAGGCCACCAGGGCCTCCAGCAGAAGTCTCTCAGCCAACAGGGCCACCAGTTCAAGGGTCAGGGCCATCAGTCGTGAGGTTACCCGGACCAGTGGCAGCCTCAGGGTCTTCAGGACCCTCTCCAGCAGTCAGAGAGAGTCAGGCCAAAGGGAAAGAGCCAGTGTCAGTCTCCAAGGCCCCTGATACTTCATCTCTTGCCACTCCAACCCTCTCCACACCTTCATCTCCCACTACTGCACCTCCTGCTCCACCAACCATAAAACATCCCATGCCTCGCACCCAACCTTCCTCATCCTCTACTTCATCTCAACCCTCCTTCTCTCCTACTCCAGCTCACATCTCAGCTCCATCCTCATTAACTCCTCAACCTTCACCTATTAAAATTCAAACATCTCATCTTCAACCAACCTCTTCCTTTAATCCTAAACATTTTTTCTATCCTCCTACTCCTCCTAATTCTGTTATCTTTCCTCCAGTTAAACCTCTGCCTCTTGGTGTCTTTGACACCAATGTTCCAGACAATTTTGAAAGAACACCCTCCTCACCATTCTTTCCACAGCCTCTCACATTCACAGGACTGACCCTCCCAGTCCTGCCTTGAAAAAGAGAAAAACCTCCTCATCTCTAAGCACTCCTTCTGTTCCTCTATACCCTCCTTTATGGTACTCTCTTACCCTTGATCCTAAGAGAAGACCTATCTACAGAAGAATACCTCCAGAAATGCATTCTTTCTACCATTTATGGTATTCCTTTTCTCAACCTATCCGAACACCTGGACATTGTTCTTCCTTTTACTCAGATATCTCAAGCTTTCAAATCCAAAATCTTGAGGGCACTGAGTTCAAGACTGAAGATCAGTGGGCAGCTATCAAAGGAAATAAGGCTCAGTATGCAAAATACCTGACTGCAAGGGCCGAATCCCTCACTCTCAGAGATCACCCACTCACCTTCTCTGAGTGGTTTATCATCCAGCACAAGAACTCTTGGGGATCCTTCATTTTGAAGAAATTCGCATTGCCAGAGCCTTTCAGCTGTACAGTGACTTCTGTTACTTGAACAAAATTCCAGAAGTTCAGTTTTGCCAGTTCCATTCGCAGATTACTGTGCTGAAATCAGAAACCCCTCTCAACCTTCCTCTTAAAGTAGACTTTGTCTCTTTCAAGGTTGATTTTCCAGTTCTTCTGCCGAAGCTGCACTCTTTGGTTTGATTCAGATGCTGGGTCTCATGCTCTAGATATGTTTGCAAGACAGTTGGGCAGGATGTCAGCCAAGCAGGGCAGATCTCCTTCCTTTTTGCGGTTCATCTTCAGAGAATATCACTCTGGCCGCATGTCTTCTCAGACCTTAGCTCCACTCATTTCTGAGTGTGAAAGACTCACCTCATCAGAATGGACGCTTCTCTATCAGGCCTCTTATCAGCAATTGGAAGCCATCAATCAAGATCTTGTTAGTCAGAGGAAGCCTGCTCTTTCTGCAGAAGCTTTTATGGATCTAAACTCCATCGCACCCATACCAGAGATCTATGCTGTATGGGCATCTAGATATTCTGCTTTCTATGCCTTAAAGCAGGATTTGTTAAATCAACAAATTCACTATCCAATTTCCTTGGACAGATTTCTCCATAGGGCCAGTTTTGGTAAGAGTACTTACTTCAGATTCATTTTGACAAAACTCAGTATGGAGAATTCTTAGAGCAGCAAAGGCAACTCTACATTCAGAGGAACATCCCTTCCATGGGACCCTCCTTCTCAGTTGCCTCTGGCGTTTTTCTGCAAATTTTTGAGGATCTTGAGATCAAGGCATGGGCTGTTGTCTCACAGCATGCCTCCTTGTTATCTCCTCTGTATTATCTTTCTCCATCCTAATATAAATCTTTCTCTCTTCTTTGTCTCAACGCTTATCTTTTTGCTTAATGACAAAATGGGGGAGAAACTAACGTAAATCTGAAAAACATTTCATTTTTGTATGATGTTTAGTATATTTTGTCATCATCAAAAGGGGGAGATTGATGACCAAACTGTCCCCATAATAAATATTTCCATTTATTTATATATTAATTTTGATGATTAACAAAATAACACTAATGGATTTCTTGAGCCTTAAGTACAGGAAATAAAAGAAAAATGAAAGTTCAAGACAATCTGGTAAGTCTCATCACTTCTATCCAAGTCTTTGTATCGACTTCTTTGATAAGCAGAACGATTTCCTCTTTGACCGGAAAACTCAAAACAAATCGATATCGTAACGATTTCTTTAGACCTCGTAACGATTTCTTTAGAACTCGCAACGACTCTCTAGCCGTAACGATTTCTTTAGACCTCGTAACGATTTCTTTAGAACTCGCAACGACTCTCTAGCCGTAACGATTTCTTTAGACCTCGTAACGATTTCTTTAGAATTCGCAACGACTCTATAGTCGTAACGATTTCTTTAGACTTCGTAACGATTTCTTTGGAGTTCATAACGATTTCTTCACTGATCATAACGCCTTGCTTTGCATAACGATTTCGTGTAACGATTTCCTTACAACTCGATAGTCATAAACGATTTCGTGTAACGATTTCTTTAGAGTGATAACGATTTCGTGTAACGATTTCTTTAGAGTTCATAACGATTTCTTCACTGATCATAACGCCTTGCTTTGTATAACGATTTCGTGTAACGATTTCCTTACAACTCGATAGTCATAACGATTTCTTGTAACGATTTCTTTAGAACTCACAACGACCTGCTTGTTGTAACGACTTCATAAGTTATCACATCGATTCCTTACAGTTCATAACAACTTGCTATAATTCATAACGATTTCATAAGTCAGCAAGATTCTTTTTATCGAATTTCTTGATGCATCAGTATAATGATTTTTAATAGCGTTGAAAAGTCAAAGTCATATCTTGTCCGTTGACTGCTATGCATTAAATGCTCTCCGATCGTATCTCCCATGCATGCAGACAATATCTTCCATTTCTATGCTACTCTGTCTACGTACTTTTTTAGACAGAAAGGAGCTTTGCTATATACTGCAATATCTGTTCCATCTCAACTAACAATAGACAGCAGTCCTAGCTGTCTTCTATTTATTGATGATATGCTTACAGATATCTGACAAGACTCATCTGGACAACGTTGGACACAAGATACAAAGTTCTATGACATCTCTTTGGCGTGTACACAAGATAAAAGACTGACGATCAGAAGCTTCCTCAGTGACCAGTCTAACGTACACAAGGATAAGAGACAACGGACACTTCAACGTTCGAATTTGAATCAGCAGTTTAAATAGAAGACTCAAGACGGAAAAGAGAGACGGAGTGTGCAACAACGCTTGATTTTAGAAGAAGAAAGAAATCCATCTCTTAGAATCTTCAGAACTTTGAAGAAGAGCGAAGCCTCCACTCCAAACCTTGTTCTAAGCTCTTAGCTCTCTGTGCTCAAAAGGAATCTTCTCATTTGTAAGAGCCTGTGTGGTCCTTGGAGAGAAAAACCTTGTTAAATCTCTTTCTCTCTCGGGGCTTAGGAGCTTCAGTGTGTAGCTGGTCAAGCTAGAGTCTGAAGCCTGTTTTCACACCCTTTTTCTTATTAGGTTGTGTTCCCTTCTGGACGAAGGAAGACCTGGTGGTATCCAGGGTGGTTGTTGTTCCCTTCAGGCTGAAGGAAGACCAGTTGAGGCTGGGTGTAAGGATCCTTAAGGGGGATTGTACCCTTGGTAGTAAAATCTTGAGGTATTGCTCAGGGACTGGACGTAGGTCTCCTGTGGAGAGGAGTTCCGAACCAGGATAAAAATCCTTGTGTCTTGTGGATGTGTTTTTGTGTGATTGTTGTCTTGTTTGCTTTAACTCTAACCTTGTTATTAAGTTGTGCAATCCTTTCAGTAAACAGGTTTTAATCAGAGATCGAAGTTTTAATAACCCATTCACCCCCCCTCTGGCTAGCTAGCTGGGCAACATTTTATATAAGTATACATCAACTTCTTTGTAAAAGCTCAGAATGATTACTGCTTCACTTAAACAACGAATTCTTTAGTAGAACATCAATTTCACAGAAAACATCGATTTCACTTAAGTATCGACTTCATATTCGGAACATCGATTTCGGTTCTACATCGACTTCACTTAAACATCGATTTCGAAACATCGACTTCCTTTATACATCGACTTCATTTAAATATAGATTTCCTCAAAAGAACATCAATTTCAAACATCAACTTCACTTAAACAACGATTTCTTCAGTAGAACATTGATTTCGTTGGTACATTGACTTCGTTTCACTTAAACATTGATTTCGTTGCTACATCGACTTCGTTTCACTTAAACATCGATTTCGTTGCTACATCGACTTCGTTTCACTTAAACATCGATTTCATTGCTACATCGACTTCGTTTCACTTAACATCGATTTTGATAGAACATCGACTTCATATGAAACAACGACTTTGTTTCTACAATGATTTTACTTAAACATCGATTTCATAAGTAACAACGACTTCATGTGAAACAACGACTCTACTTGAACAACGACTTCATTTCAAACAACAATTTCATCAGCACATCGATTTCAGTACAACGACTTTGTATAGTACATCGATTTCATTACATTCGTACATGGATTATGATTATATCATCGATTTCATATCAACATCGACTCTCTCTGCACACAGACTGTCTCCAAACATCAACTCTCTTTTATTAACGATTATGTTTTAGACAGCTATTGAATATTCTTATTTAAATTCCTTTTAAGATATTTTCCACATGATATTCAAATATATTTTCAAATCTCTGTGGACTTCAAGTTTTCCCGTGTATCATGTTGTATCATGTGGTCTTCAACATTTATTGGATGGAACAATATCTATGCATAATATGTCTTTGCTTATCTCACTCATGTCACATAAAGTCACACTTTATATGATGACAGAATTGTAGACGGTTCGTTTCCGCTCCGTCACCGGATCTCTCGGTGCTTGCGGACACCGTCGGACTCTCGTTGGCGATGAAGGGGTCGCCGGTTGACCACGTTGACCCTCCGGTTAACTGAGTTGACTAGAAGGAAAACTAAGCAAACAAGCGAAACGAAGGGAATTTAGTGATCGCTAGGGCCTTACCTGTGCCCAAGGGGTTGCTGTGATCACGTCAGTGCAGTGGCCTCGCGTTGCGGGTGATGGTGGGACTTCAACTTCTCCTCCTCCAGCCGGCCAAAGGAGAAGAGCTTCGTAGTCTTCTGCGGGTCGTTCCTGCCAAAACAAAGACTCTATTAGACTCTAGGGAGTGTGGTAAATGCTCAAAACGAAGTATGAAAGACCCAAAAGGAAAGTCCCGTACCGGTTGCGGACTTGAGAAGAGGGGTGGCCAAATGCTATGACCACCCTTCTTCCCTCCGTTTTTGCTTGGGAAACCCCTTTCTAGGTGTGTAGGAAGGTGACCTATGTGCCTAGGGTCAGTGGGAAGGTTGGTGCAACATGCAAACTAGCTAAAAAGTAAGTAAGAGAAGAGAGAGGGAAGGAGGTGTAGATCCCGTTGTTGATGTTGTAGCTCCTTGCAAGGACTCCTCCAGCTCCAAAGCAAGCCTCCTGGACGTCCCAAGTGTGGAGAGAGTGAAGAGGATGAGTGGTGGAAGGTTGGTTAGGATTTTCTCTCTCCTCTCTCAAAGCTTCAGCATATGGACGTCCAGCCTCTCCTCTCCTGGCTCAGAGGGCTCAAAGAGAGGTTATATAGACAGTGGAGCTCGGGGTTGAGAGCCTTGGATGCTCAAGTGTGAAGAAACACACTTGCACACTTGGCAATCCATGCATTAAAGGTCCAACCAATGGGGAGAGGCCAAGTAGGATTTTTTACTGGGTCAATGGGGTGCCTAGGTGGCCCATATGCCCGTTGGGAATGGCTACATGCGTTGCATGGCCGAGAGAATGGTGCAAGTGGGCTAGAATCTCGGGGTAGTTGCGCAGACCAGGTAAACGTTGTTGACGTCCAGAGATCAGGCCGCCATCCACATGCAGACGTCCATGGATGTGGACGCCCACTTTGGTCAGCGTCCAGGGGGATTGCCGCCAACCAGTAGTCGGCGGCCATCGATGCTGCCGTCTACATGGGATCTGAGGCTGGTCAACAAATTGTCAAACGAGGCTTAATGGGCCAAAGAGCCTTGCGAGAGATGGGCCAAATCTCGCATCTACAAATGCCCCTCCGAGACATCCGGCCTTGCAAGGGAGCAGAGCGGACTGAAAGGTTGGTGTCTCGATAAACAAAGGACGCAGAGATTTAATGGAAGGGCCATCTCCGAGGATAGGAGTTCTAGCGAACCAAACGAAAGAGTCAGGCTAGAAAAAGATGGCGAATCGTCTAAGAGACAAATAGGGGTAAGAAAATGGTGATCTACCCGTGTAACTACAACTGCGACCCAATGGCAGGGTCCTTGGCATGGTCGTGTCGGACTTTGACTAGTTTCTGGTGTGTCTGAGTCAAAGGAGTTGTAATATGACGGTTGAATCAGGAGGGTCTCATAATCAGAGCTCATGGGCTCGCTGGCCTAATCAGGACGTTGGTCCCGAATTTAGGAGGTCATGGAGACAAGGAGTTGGTTGATCTCTCAAAGGATTATCAAAAGAGTCTAACTGGAATCACATGCTTGGAAAGCCTGAAGTCCGGAATTAAGCTCGCGACTGGCGAAGGCTCACATGAACTCAAATAAGGCTGCTTGATGATTTGTTGAAAGCACGGTGGGACAAGTGAACGAGGGGGGCAACAAAGACCCGATAGCAACTTGGATATTCATGAAGGACGGACCCAGTAGGCTACCTGAGCTGGGGGAGCCATGGAGCAATCATATGATTGAGGAAAATCACCATTTTTTTTTTTTTGAATGTTAGTAAGAGAATGATAGCAGTGAAGGTGCATGCTGGTGTGGGTTGCCTATCTAAAATGCAAGTTAGCACCAGAGGAAAATTCTAAAGGCCATACGAATAACTGAGAGATCGCAAACCCATCATGGTTTTTGGTGAAGGGGAACTCAGGGTTCACGGTCGCCAAGTTATTCACCTCTGGTGGGGTCCTATGTTAGACATACCTGCAACGCTCAAGGTCGCATGAGCGTTCCGAAAATGAAGCACAGCTTGTGCTTAAGATATCTGCAAAACAACTCGAAGCACAAGATAAAGGATAATGGCCATATAAAGAATAACATTTAAAAAACTTCCGGTCAGTAGACGTCCACATCGCTAGCCGCCAGTAACCATGTTAACGTCCACAGATGTGGCCGTCAACCCAACACTGACGTCCACCGATCTGGACGCCTACCTGACAGCGGATCAGACCGAAAAAATAGGTGATGGGAGTCCATAAGGACTCTCTCATCCCCTACCTCCGTCCCTCCCTGCTCCTACTGCGAACCAGAGAGGTGAGAGACAGAAAAACATAGCAGAATGGCCTCCTCATCGACCAGACGATCCACAGGCGCAAACCCCGGAGTTCTAAGTGAAGTTCCGAGTCACTTGAGTACGCGTCTGGCCAACGGAGAGGTAAGCAACGATTGTTTCTACTCCCTTCTGGGCTGAAAACGCCCCCAAACCTTGCTCTTACAAAAACCCCATCCCCATGCAGGAAATCCCAGCATTTCCGAGCCAAGGCCAGGTACGGGCCTTTTCTTGGCTTGTGAACTGGTAAATGCTATCATGTTGAACATGCGGGGCTTCGTCGGGATGTGGAACTTGAACTTCATGGTGGTACTGGCGAAGAATATGAAGGATATGTGGTGGGGATTTGACGCCCTGGGGGCATTGGTGGAGAGATGGCATCCACACACGCACACGTTCGTGTTCCAGGGCTTCGAGGCGAGCATGTTGCTGGAGGAGGTGGAACTGTTCCTGGGATGGTAGCGGTGCCTGGAGTACGATGCCGCGACTCCTCTCCTCCCGTGGGAAGAGATCCTCGCAAACATCGTACGAGACAAGAAGGAGGTGTTGCGGATGACGAACAAGAACGGGATCTTCCTAGACCGGCTGGCCTGTTGGTTGATCCAGCATGCGAGGGAGATTGGTGGAGAGAGGGCGACCCGGGGATTGACACTCTGCCTGGCTGGAGTCTTCCTGTTCCCCACGAACGGCGACTTCATCCTCTACGAGCATGTTGGAGTACTCTCTCTGCTGTGGCGTGGGCAGTCACTTGCCCCTGCAGTGCTGGCCCACTTGTACAGTTCACTCACCACAATGAGCCTAGGCGGACGCACCTGCGGGAGTTTGTTTCTGCTCCAAGTATGGATGGAGGCTCATTTGAAATTTGATTTTTCTGACAGTCAACCTACCCCCTCCAGAATCTTCATTCGGAGTTCGGTATACTGTAGTAGGGCATGGTATGAGCCGGAGGATGAGATCAAGTGTGTGACAGCACACTTGAAGAACAAAGATGCTTGGAGAGACCATTTGGCATTTCTGGTAATGGATGGTTTCATTGTGAGGCCGTTCTTCATGAGGACAATTGAGTTTCGGGTAAGGACCAGGGAGGATAGAGATTTGTGGCTAATTGGAGCTGATCAGATGGTGGCGTATCAGCCACACCGATGCCATTGTCAGCTTGGGATTCCACGGGGAATTCCTACTTCATTCAACGGCACCGATATGATAATCACCGGGAAGAATGAAAGGATGATGAAGAAAGCTATGAAGACTTGGAAGAAATATACAGTGAGCAAGAAGGTGGGGCTGGCATTGCAGGAAAACCGGGAAGATATATGGCAGTATGAGGACTTCACAGACACTATTTGTCCCATTTCATGTGACTTTTTCATGGCCCGTAGGGCAAAATGATGTGTTTTCCTGTTTTGAATAAGTGTAACACAAATTTGATGAATAAAAGTGAGTTACATTTGTGTCAAATTGGCTTGAATTGCTTGACTTGTGGAATGTGTGGAATGAAATGGCCTCAAAATGTTCAAAAGAGTGTGCTGTGAGAACTGAGTGCGGGGGCATTGGCGTCCACATCGATGGCCGCCCACAAGAGGTAAACGTCTAGGGCCTGTCATCAACCACTGAGATAGAAGGTAGATGTCCACATAGGTGGTCGTCTATTTCAAACTAGACGTCCAGACAAAGCCGTTTACCAAACATCGAGGTCTGACATTGAAGAGACGTTGACGTCCATACCATGGCCGTCAAGAGTACATCAGTGGCCAGGGCTTGACGCCAGAAAAAGTTAAACGGCCAGAGCTTGACGTTAAACCAGGAAATTGCCTTTTTTTGTACCGAAGCCTTCTCCCGGGCGCCACTTCATCTTCCTAAGCGCCGGGAGAAAGAAAACCAAAACCCATATCCTTGCTCGAGATAATGAGGACAAGGGAGAAACGAAGTGTTCTCCGGGGCCGTCGTCAACCGGAGGAAGAAGAGGAAGAGGTGGAGATGGCCACGACGGAGGAAGAGGAAGGAATGGCGGTGGAGGACGTCCTGGAGGGGGAAGACACGGCCGGAGACGATGGAGGAGGGGACGAGACGGAGGCGGACGCACCTCGTCGGCCCAAGGTAGGCCCCTAAAACCTCTGCGTGGGTGTGTTTGTGATTTAGCGAAAAGGAGGGAAAACAGGGGAAGTGCCGTCGGGTCAGACAGGAACTTGACGGCAACATCGGTTGCCGCAAGTTCCTCCCGGCGTCCAACCCCTTGCCGTCAAAAGGAGCTTGACGTCAAGGTGCTGGTCGCTGACAGAAGAACTTGACGGCCACCCCTAGACGCTGACTGAGGGTAGACGGCATGCCCCTTGCTGCCAACTTAATATTAATGACAATCGATGCGACGTTAAATGATCTGTGTTTTTTGCACGACAAGGGCCGAATGAGGAGTAGAGTGACTTGGGACCTATGTTGGGCGTTGTACAGGGCGCTTCCGGAGGCCCAGCAGGCCCAGATAGCGAGAATGGGGTTCGGACATCTCCTATCGGTACGCCCTTTCCACTTAGATGTCCCTTACTTAGAGGCGTTGAGGGAGAGATGGGAGGAGGACTGCAAGGCATTCATCATGCCTTGGGGTCACATGATACCCACATTGGAGGATGTGGCGTATCTGACAGGGCTACCGGTTCAGGGAGAACTGGTAGCCGGGCTGGAGAGGAGAGACTATTACGACGACATTGTAGAGCTGTTGGGGCCAGAGTTTGTGGTTGGTAGGAGGCGGCCAATCCGGAGCATCTTGCTCGGATCACTTTCAGAGGCCATGGGACTGAGAGGAGGGCGGAGAGGCCCCCTGGAGACCATGGAGGAGTTCTATGCCAGATTGAGGGGTCTGCTGGATCTAGGAGGCCGGAGCGAGGAGCGCTGCATCCGGATCTTCGTCAGCTACTTCTTCAGGTGCCAACTGTTCGCGACGCAATCATCACAGATGAACTGCAAGTTCGTGCTGCTGCTACGAGACTTGGCGCATGCGGGGAGGTACACTTGGGGCGCTGCGATGCTGGGACACCTCTTCTCTCTCCTCCCTAGCAGCTCGCGGCGCTCTCAGAGCACTGGGGGCTTCACCCCCTTCCTTCAGGTACGCAATTTTTCTTTAAAGTTGATCTTGAATTTCAATTGATTAAATTGTTTGACTGACTTTCTGTTCCTTGCTGCCTTGCAGATCTGGGGGTACACCCGCTTCCCCATGGGGCGCGGGACAGTTGCAGAGGGGCGCCAGACAATGGTGCCTCTCATGGGGAGGTGGGAGGTGGCCCCGGACCCCAGGGTCACCGACAGGAGGGCCGAAGACGTGCGGGTCACGCTCGACCACTACCCGTACGAGCAGGTATGAAAATCTCACTAGCTCTTGCATTCTTTCAATTATTGCTGCATTTGATGTTACTGACCAGTGTTTTATCGTTCTTCTCAGGTGGTGTGGACCCCATATCAGGGGGAGGCGGACGCCTTGCACCCAGCGGTGGCAGCGGGCCGGCCCCTTTTCGACCGCCACCTCCTTTTACTGTGCCTCAGGACATGTGAGGTACTGTATTTGGAGCTGGTGGTACGGACCTTGGGCTGGCACCAGCCGGCCATCGAGGTGCCTTCCCTCGGGAGAGAGGGACACTCGCGCCGGCGGTTCTTCGCTGAGGACCGGGACTGGGGCAAGGAGCACGGGAGCACCGTCGCCTACTGGCGGGAGGGCGGCGAGCAGGTGCTCCAGCAGAGAGACCTCCAGGACAGGGCGTCGTACTTGGAGGGGTACCGAGCACGCTACGCCGGACGACTCTGGCTTGACCGGCGAGTGGTGAGTGAATTTGAAACTCTAAACCTTGATTGGTGGATTGCCTCATTTGATTCTAACCTTGAAGTGTATTTGGCAGATGCCGGAGTCACAGGCCGTGCGCCTCCTAGAGGGACGGCTCGCCGAGCAGGAGGTGGAGCTAGCGAGGCTCCGCACCGAGGTTCAGACATTGGTAAGTAACATCTCGACTTATCTTGAAATTGATTTGGCATTGATTTGATGACCAAGATATGTGAATGCAAAGGGCGGAGCAGCAGAGGGTGTAGGCGAACCGCGATGCAGGGGCGAGCTCGTCCGCCCAGCCAGCCGGAGGGGACCTGGCGGTCCGCCTGCAGGAGGCCCTGGATAGGGCGAATGAGCGGATCCAGGAGCTTGAGGTGGAGGTAAGACACTGAACCGAGACTGAACACTTGTGATTTGATTTGATTTGACTTGACGTGT